>OX418222.1:44946295-45586785 GCA_948455865.1 Conomelus anceps
AGCCTCTTTGTCAGTTCCTCTGCTCCTAATGCGTTGAAACGATAACTAATAATCTGTCATCCAAGAATTCTTAACACATCCAAGTGCGAATGTGGTGGTGCTTTATCCAGCTGGAACATGTGTTATCTTCTCTGATTGAGAAGACAACTCATGAGAATGTCCAGGTTAATAACAAATAACCAGTAGATATTGAAACCGGAACACCGGACGTGGGAAGAACTCGATTACGGTATAGGTTTCGTTTAGGCAGTGGTGGTGGTCTCCTTGGACACATTTATGAAAATTGTTGACTCTGCTGCCTGCCAATTGGCGAAGTGATTAGCCGTGAGCCGTAGCTGGTATCTGTTCAATCAGATAGAGATAAGCTGCGTTCTCCTGGGCACTCTTTATAAGGGTGGCCGATTAGATTGGCTAGCAAAAAGATACTGTTTTCTGCTGTAAAATCATTTCCCGGTGGTTCAGAACCCACCTAAAACTGTAGGTCCAGCGCATCAATCACCATCATCATCATTTCATGCCTCTCATCTTGCACACATAGAGGAGGAGTCAGAAATGCAATCCGTCTTTGGCAAGTCTGTAAAGGAGGTACAATTCCTTGGAGTGAGGATCCAGAGCTCTTTGAGTTGGGCTTCGAAGGTTGACCTTTTGGAGAAGAAGCTGAATAAAGCATTGTTTGCATTGAGAGTGGTTAGAGGGTCATCAGACATTCCAGCAGCCCTTAGTGTGTACTTGTGTACCATGCCTATTTTATTTCTATTGTCAGATACAGCATAATGCTATGGGGAAGTTATCATACTCTCTTGAATCGAATTTTTTTGAGGCAAAAGGAAGCGGTGAGAATAGTATATGCATTGGGATTTAGAGAGAGTTGCAAACCGTATTTTATTAGGAACAATCTTCTGACGGTATCAGCAATTTATATCCAGGAGCTGGTAACTTACATTTGGAAAAATAGAAGACATGTGGAAGAACCCAAACACACTCATATATATCTAACAAGGAGGAATGAAAATGATTTCCAGCTACCCAGAATCAGATTGGACCTGGTTGGAAGAGGCCCTTGGTATGGGGGTATGAAAGTTTTCAATCTGCTTCCACCTCACTTGAAGGCTGACACTACTGATCGATGTTTTTTGAACAAATTGAACTCTTATCTTGTCAATAGCTGCCCATACAAAGTTGAAGAATTATTTCCTCAACTGTGAACTGTGACTGTGAAACATGGACATGGACATTGCAGAAGTCTATTGGTTTTTGAGAGGCGTATCCTGAGAAAGATATTCTGACCAATAAGAGAATAAAACGAATGGAGAATAAGAACAAACAAGGAGCTAAAACATCTAAGTGATCAAGAGAACATTGCTAGGCTCGTGAAATCGTATAGGTTGCGCTGGAGAGGGCACTGAGGGCTGGAGAGATTGAGTGAGGGAAAAGAGGTGAGGATGATTATGAGAGAGAAGCTTCATAGTAGGAGATGGAAGGGATGAACAAGAAACAGATGGGAGGATGGAGTGACTGCCTAAGATGGGAGTTAGAGGATGGAGAGTGAAGATGAAAGACAGAATTGTGTGAAGACAGAGTTGCGAGAGAGGCTCACCAAGGGGTGTAGCGCCGTGGAAGTAATTAATTGAAAAAAAACCGAGAAAATATTATTAGATCTGTTGAGCAAGAAGAAGAAGAAACACAACTTTTTTTTCAATAACTGCTGACGTGCATTTTTTGTGAAACGGGAAGCATATGATGTCTATACAAATCAAAGAAGAGTAGAGCAGTAGAGTGTACTATGGGTCGTCTGACGATGCTCGTAACATCAGAATTACGGCCGTCACGCCATAACGTGAGCCATAATTTACACTTAAAAGTGTTTTTTAAGTTTTTATTATATATTAGTGGAAACAAGATGGATCAACATCATAAAATCAAAGAAGCTGAATGGTGCACATGCCTATGAGTACAACTGATAATAATTATTTTTTCATGTAAATTCGTCAGGTCCTTGGAAACTCCGTTGTATCAATTCATTTCATTTCAAAATCGAATTATGATTTAGTAATAATAGAATTTCGCTATTGTTGAGGGCTGACATGATTCGATATCGGCGACTTTATTTTAATGGATGAAGGCGTCAACCAGCAATGCTATTGCTACGCGACTAATTAGTGGTGTGGGGTTGATTACTGTGGCTGTGGCTGTGGCTATGACTGTGGTGGCTCTCTCTGCCGGCAACTTCTATCAACCAAGCCAACACACAGCGATTCTCTCTCCAAAGATGCGCGACTATTAATTAAAGCGAAAAGACGTTGCAAGTGACGCGTCATACAGTATGAAAAACAGGGTTGGTGCAGCAAGCAGGCTTATAGGCCTACCTCGGGTAACGATCCATGCTCTAATATACGCGGCGTCGGATTAATTGTAGCCAGTCAGCTTCAGGCGGTGACGATGATGGTGAGGGGCTGGGGGTGAGGGGCGGTGCGCCACGACAAAGCATTCATTTATTTATGAGAATTAAAACCGGGTGATGGCGTGTCTCCAACAGGCAGCTATGCCCCCGGATTCATCACAGCCTCACACCTCACAATTCACACCTCACATCTAACCATAATTATCTCTTTAGGCTACTTATCCTTTAACTTTCTCCTTACATATTTTGGCCTCATCATTCGAATCAATTTATAGCCGATAATTTTTTCAATAAAATGATCGTTAACTGGGCATGACAGATTTATAAATGCACTAGCAGGTTGCCCGATTCAATTTCATCTGTATTTCTAGAATGTGGTACAACCTATCTACAAATTTAATTTATTTTCATAGGTTCATATGAGCAGATAACATTGGCACTATTGCCAGCATAAATGGCTAAACTGAGTTTAACTTGAATTTCTTAGTTAAACTGAATAACTGAACGACTTGTGAAACTGCATTGATGTGGAGCTGACTTTAAACTTAGTTCAACTTGAACAGATAAACTTAGCTTAAACCGACAGTAAAAATACGACCCATTGGCATATCAACTTATCAAAAAAATTGTTTTTTAATTTAATCAAATCACAATCATTCACATCTCTGAAGCAGGCCTGGCCAATTACTTGCTGATTTGTTACTCACATCAAAAACTGTACAACAATTGACAAAAATGTCATTTGTAAAAACTGCTGTTTTCGAATCGTAGATCAGCTTACAGCGCCCCTGTTGACATAATATAAAACATCAATCAAACATGATAATTAATTATCAATCAACGGAAGCAGGTGTTCACATGCTGCTGAAAAAGTTTCTATCTTTGAATAAATGTAGATTTGTCAGTTGTGAAATGGGTTTAGTAGCAATTCGTCCGAGTAGTAGTTCATCCGAGGAGCAATTTGAGTAGCAATTCGTCTGATGGTCAGGTTTCTGGTAGTTTTAAGGTCAGGTAGTTTGGGGTCATATAGCTGAAGTAGTAGGGTCGTATACCTGTGTTTGGGTGCGGTAGTATTTTGACAATGTTATATCTATGTTGTTCAATGGCAAAGGTAAGGAATGGCAAATGGTAAGGATCTATGTTGTTCAATGGCAAGTTAGCTTGATCTATGTTTTATGCATCAAAGTACTGAATGTAATGAGGTGGTTCAGTCACATCTGCCTTTTTAGCCACCCAGAGAAGGTTTGGTGAGGCGCGCGGAGCGTGCACTGTGTTTGGGGGCGGTAGGGTTTTGGAAATGTTATGCTCACTTGATTTATATCGTTTTATGGTTTTTAGAAAGTGGGAATACCCGGTCAATGAACTAATAATAGAAGGGTTTCTGAAGTCGGGTAGAAGACTCAAGGATTGGTCGAGATGCTACTAATGCTCACAGAAGCATAAAAACCCATCGGACGAAATGCTACTTTTTCCAGGACAAATGACTACTCGGACGAATTGCTACTGAACCGTTAAATGTTTCTCATTACAGCATAAATAACGTCAAAAGACAACACTATGTAGAGCCTTTGATAATAGTCCTCGGGGTGATAGCCGCGAGCCGTAGCAGGTATCTGTTCAATCAGAGAGATAAGCTGCGTTCTCGTAGGTCCCGTTTGTAACGGTGACCGATTAGATTGGCCAGCAAAAACGACACTGTTCTCTGCTGTAAAATCACTTCCCGGTGGTTCGGAACCCACCTAAAACTGTAGGTCCAACTCATCAATCACCATCATCCAACCATTACCCACGCACAGGTCTCAGACCTATGTGGGCTTCATCCTCAAAAAAAAAAAGGGTTAAAAAATTCAGTGTACAAATTGGAAATACTTTTTTTGTACTGGATTTCTCCAACTCGCACTGTAGTAGTCATCGAACATATTTTAACTCTAATACAGACAGCCTATTTTGAAAAGCAATGGTCCAGAGGTATGCAGAGGTATACTATTTATATTAAAGTGTGATTGTTTTATGTAGGCCTGCTTTGAATTTTTTTACTAGAGCAATGACGATCCGAATCAACCTCATACTAATTATTTTGAGATACTAATTATATCAAACACACTCAACAATACAGCCAGGTCCTCGGTAGTGGTGTGAGTAGACGATTTTAAGTCGCGCTTCAGCAGTGGGCTGAGCATCATTATTACTGTTATTATTATTATTATTATTACTATTATTATTATTATTATTACTACTACTACTACTATTATTATTAGCCGTAGAACTCCCGAAGTGGAAGTTGCTGGGCAAAATGATGATCACTTATTGGACTTGGAGGTGTTCCTCCTGTTCGCTCACCAGCTTTTCACTTTCTGAGAAAAAGCAGCTTTTCTTTCTTCACTCCATCTTGTTCCGACTATTATTATTATTATTATTATTCAGGGGTGCCCACCCCCCCTAAGCCTCATGTCGCACCCCCCCTAAAATTAGCACCAACCCCCATCATAAATTAGGCCCCCCCCAAAAACAAATGCGATAAAGCCCCCCATATTCTTTCTAAAACTAAAAGAAGATTTTTATAACTATTGAAAAAATTTAAACCCATTCGATAATATACAAAATGTATGTATATTTCTTGAGATTCTTTACATAGGTAACATTTTTTGTAAATGTAAAAAAGAAATATCAATGAAATGAATATATGAACTTCTGCTCAATAAACTTAATTGCAAAATAGCAAAAAAAGGATTTGAACCTAAATGGTTTTTAAACAATAAAATATTATTACAAATACACAATGTTCAATAAAAATGAAATACCTATAAGTTTATGTTCGGTGTACTAATTTCATTAAGGTTAAATAATTCTACAAAGTTGTTCCTTTAAAGGAAGTGAAAACAATGAGTTAATAACTTCATTTGTAAAACACAAAACTTCAAAATACTAAGTCATTTATTGGACAGTAGTTAAACAACAGGTTATTCACTTAGTGTAGTATCTTGGGAGAATTTAGGTATGGAAGAAGTAGATAAAAGGCACACATTTCAAGTATAGTTATTTACAACACACAATCGAAAGAAGCGTCTTTCAAAAACAAAATAAAGACATAGTTATGTAAAATTACTGAATTTTTAGTATTTAGTAAGTTTTGCTATAGCAGTTCTTACTTATTAGTAAGTAGTATCGTAAAATACATGAAAAACATCAACAGTTTGAAGTCAAACATTTTAAATTTGTAGGCTGTGACCATCTACAAGTTAGCTAGGCACCTTCTAAGCTTGTTAAATCTATCTCTCTAAACCCCACATAGAAGTTTTTGTCTTCGGGATGAGGAAACAGAAAACCTTTCAATTATTTCTTCGTTAGAAATAGACTCAAGTACATCTTTTTCTGCAGCTAGAACCATTAGATTGGACAACCATGAGTCTCCCATAGCTGATCTGAGTCTGTTTTTGATAATTTTAAATCGACTTATTGCTCTTTCTGCTGATTAACTAGTAACTGTTAAGGAGAGTAAAGTTGTATAAACCACTTTCAGAGCACTCGCTTAGCGTCTTGCTAAGTTTGAATAATAACTTCCTGCACAAATCCTAAACATAACTATTTTAGCTAATTCATATTCAATTGTATAATAATAATTATAAATATATTTTCATTAATTGACATTCTATCTGGTGACTTCGTAGTATATTTTTGAATGTTGTCACGTTAAACACGGTTTCAATCAACTTTACGCCCCCCCCCAAAACGTTTTTTGGAACCCCCCCCCCCCAAGAATTTCAATGACGCAGTCTGCGTCATATCCCCCTGTGGGCACCCCTGTATTATTATTATTATTATTATTATTATTATTATTACTACTGTATTATTATTATTACTGTACTATTATTATTATTATTACTCATGGCGTTAAGCTACATCTTTAAGCCTTGACTAAACAACATGCCATATATCTCAATACATCCATAAGTTACAGAAAATAAAAAAAATATTCATTAAGTTTATTAAATTAATGTTGCACGTGCCCTCCCTAATGTTGCAGCCTAAGGCAAGTGCAACTTTGTCCAGACCAATGTTTATCAACAACTCGTTCACACATTACACGAGCAGTCCACCAATCCGCAAGTCATAAAAAATAAAAACATAAAGTTTGTTATTGAAGTTAATTATCTGAAGTTAAAATTTAAAAAAGTAAAATCATCCTCCATTCCCACATTGAAGAAAAAAATTATGGACATAACTGCCATTCTCTGAAAAAGAGAAAGAGAAGATTATCAGTACATTATTCTGGATATGAGTCCCGATTCTCTCACTGTTCTGCAGTCAGTTCATCAGCAGACCCATTTTATCCTTGCAACTTAGCATTATTGCATTTTTGCATTATTGAAACTGACCAGGCAGTACTTATTATTCAACAATTAGTCCCATTATAAAATTGCAGAAATCATGTATTAGGATTGTGGCTGGGGTGGGTTATCGTGATAATACATTCCCTTTGTTTTGTAGGTTTGGAATTCTCCCATTAAGGCACCTGTATGTACACAAAGTGCTATCCATTTATTATTTGATTAGTGGCAATGACGGTGTTACGATTGACTACTGTGACATGGTCGCTGGCCCTCCATTGGCCCTCCAAGACAGGCCAACCATTGCTATCTTCGTGGTATTAGGCCAAATTGTACTCTTTTAAAAAAAACATTTGTATTTCTAACACCAAAGTTTTTCAATTCAATGCCCTTACCTTTAAAACTACATTTCAGAATACAGAATAAGAGATCTCACTTCAAATTCCTTCTCAAAAGATGGCTACTGTCAAAGAATGTTAATGAGATAGAGAACATGTTTAACATTACTCTCTGATGTGCCTGGTTACTTTCACTGGTAAACTTCACTAATCATGGTCTACATCTGAATCAATCTGGCAAAGTAATATTTTGTAATAGGCTGGCAGAGCTGATTGAAAGCCGTTTGCAATCTACTGTCAATAATTCTCCTAAACAATCATCTAACGAACCTTTTTTAGTAAAGTGGCTCAAAACCGGGAAGGGAAACTAGTTTCAAATGATAAATTCATATCTTCAATTGTATTAAGAGACGTTAATCGATCAAAAAATCAGGATAGCATTAGTGGAAGGAACTCTTGTAGCAATCTGATAGGCTCTCAAGATTCTAAGAGATTACGTAAATCTACTTCAATATGCAAAAGCAACGATAAAGTAATAAGGGATGATAGGGAAGTACCGGTACTCACTGTGTTCCATCAGAATATTCAATACATTCGTAACAAAATAGATAGAATAGAAGTATTTTTTAAAGAAGAGGCTCCTGATATAGCTATTTTCACAGACCATGGTTTAAAAGAAAATGAATTGTCACAGCTTAATATTCCAAACTATTCATTGAAAACGTCGTATTGCAGGACATCTCATCGAAGTGGGGGAGTATCTATCTTCACTAAAAATGCTAAGAATATGCAAACATTTAACTTAGAATATGTAGAGAAATTTGCTGTGGAAATGGATTTAGAAGTTTCTGGGTTAAGAGTAAAAATCGACAATAATTTCGAAGTAGCGGTGTTAGGTATTTATAGGTCACCAAATGGGGAATGGAACAATTTTTGTGAACTATTCAATAGGCTTTTAGAGATTACTACTACTCGTTTTACAAACGTTATTGTAGCGGGAGATTTCAATACAGACTTTGCAACACAGAATAAAATGACAGAAGATTTAAGGGATATTATATACATGAATAACTTGGAAATAAAAGTTCATGAATATACCAGAGTCACAAGAACATCACAAACAATAATTGATAACATCCTTACTAATATAGATTACTCTAAAACAAGATTAGGCGGCTCGGAACTATCTGATCATGACTATCAAATCTTAGAGGTGGGGTTGCAAGGTCATAAATCAATTAAAAAGAGTAGAGTAATGAAAGAAATTCAACAATGTGAACAGGGGAATATCGATTGCTTGAAGCAGAATCTGCTACAATAAAACTGGAGTAGGGTTTACAATAGCAATAGTTTGAATAACAAATATGATAGTTTCATTAATATTTTAAGGTTTCATATTACTATGAGTTGTCCAGTTAAAAAAGTCCCTGTAAAAAACAAATTAGACAAAACTGAAGAGTGGATAACTGATGATATCCTTGCAGAAAGAAATAGGGTTAAAGATGCATATGATGAATTCAAACTATCTAGAAATATGTTAAGTGAAGATAATTACAAAGCTCTAAAGAAAAACTATATGAAAGAAGTGAAAAGAGCGAAATATAAGAAAACAGCTGAAAGTTTGAATAATAGTGTGTACTTTAACACAGCAGTGTGGGATGTAATAAACAAAAATAGGCAAGTAGCTCATGTAGATGCTTATACTAGTGTCCCCAGAATAATTAACGAAAATGACAAATATATTGATGATAGTGTAGACATTTGTAATTTCTTTAAAAGATATTATCAACTGGTTGCTAAGAATCTTCAAAAATTTTTTAATACAGTTATTAGTGACATGAGGAATACTGAGGGGATTCAGAACGAATTAAAATTCCACCCAGTATCCCAAGACGAGTTGTCAAATATCATTGATAGTTTAAATAATAAAAAAACTAGGAATGGATGGGGTATCCAGTAAAATTCTGAAAGAATGTAAAGATCAATTGTTAGACCCTTTGATTCATCTGATCAATCATTCATTAGAACAAGGTGTTTTTCCAGATAATTTAAAAGAGGGGAAGATCTTGCCAATCTTCAAAAGTGGTGATAGAGAAAAGGTAGAAAACTATAGGCCCATTAGTATTTTAAATGTAATAAGTAACATTTTTGAAAGAGTAGTTCTAAATAGGTTACTTCTGCACCTTCAAGAAGCTAACTTTATCTGTGATGAACAGCATGGCTTCCAGAAAGGGAGATCAACAAAGACAGCCATAGTTTCTCTAGTTGAAAAACTAATAGATATAATAGATTCAGGTGATAAAGCTACTGCAATCTTCTTAGATCTGTCAAAGGCATTTGATTGTGTTAATCATAGAACTTTATTGGAAATACTGCAAAATGTAGGTGTAAATGGGGTTGAACTGAAATGGTTGAACTGAAATATCTTATTGGGAGAAAACAATGTGTAGAACTAACTACAGTAGTTGGTAATAGTATAGTAAAGAATAAATCTAATAAATTAGAGGTGCAAGCTGGAGTGCCTCAGGGGTCAATACTAGGTCCATTGCTTTCTTTGTTATATGTCAACCGTTTACCTAGAGAATTAATTAGTGGTAGAGCCCCTTATTTGCTGACGATACATCACTCATTTTCAGCAATTCCATTCTAGATAATTTGGAAATAAGTGCCCATATAGGTGTGCAGTCCATTGTCCAATTTTTAAATCAGTTGAAATTAACAATAAATAGTAAAAAATGCCAATACCTTCAATTAAAAAACAAACATAATTTAAATGAAGATAGGGCTATAAACGTGTTTGTAAACAATAATCAATTAGACCAGGAAGAAAAAATTGCATTTCTAGGAGTTATGTTGGATAGACGATTGACCTGGACTCCATACATTGAGAAAATATGTAGTAAAATTTCATCTGGGGTATTTGTCCTGCGACAGCTCGCTAGATTAAATGACAAAAAGTTACTTTTTACAGCTTACCATGGGCTCTTACTGTCACATATTAGGTATGCTATCTTAGTATGGGGTAATTCATCAAAACAAAATCTTGATAGGGTGTTTAAGATCCAAAAGAAAGCGGTTAGGTGTATAGAAAGAGTAAATAGATTAGATTCATGTAGACCGTTGTTCAAGAGACTTGGTCTCCTAACTGTATAATCTCCCTGCTTATATGTGTATGAAGCTACTTTATATGTAAAAACGAATGATATTAACCAAAATCTTGATGTACATGATTATAATACAAGAAGCCGAGGAGATTATCACTTGGTGAGTCACAATAGTAGCTTATTCAAACAAAAACCTAGTTATATTGGTAGGAAATTCTACAACAAGCTACCGCAGTTTTTGAAGAGTCTTGAAAATATAGAAATTTTTAAAAAACAAACAATTGAAGAAATATTTAGTTGATAAAGCTTTTTATAGCTAAACAAAAGTTCCTTTCACATCAAAATTAAGCCTCACCTCAACTAATTGAAGTAATTATGGTAGCTAGTGCATAATATTGTTGATCTGACTTGTCTTATACTCCTTAACTGGAGTCTCCAAGACGTAATCTAAAAAAAAATACATGTAATATTACTTGTTTTTTCTAACCTATGTGCTTTATCTACACCTTCAAATTGAATCATTTTTATCAGCTTTCTACCTTGAGATGCAGGCTGTTTTCCAATACAGTTTGAGTTATTTCTGGACAGATTCTTCTCAATTGACTTTCAATAATTAATTTGAATTCCTATTTCGTTTTGGTACCCAAGACTCAGTCATTATTATAATTTGTTTTTCTTTCTCCTCTATTTCCAATTCCATTTGGAAATAATTTTTGTTTTCCTTAACTGTTTAATTGTTTATTCTAACTTACTATTACATCATTTTTAATATAATCTTTAGTATTTTAACGATACTCCTGAATGCGGACATAATTTCATTATGAAATTATTTGCATGCAGTATTATTTCTGCAAACGGCATGAGTGATTGAATTTATTTTCACATTATATATATACATACATATTTTAATTCATTTTAACAAGTTATCTATTCTTTTATTTTTATTACCATTCAATTCAATTCAAATTTATTTCCACACCAAAAAACAACAGAATATGAACCATGATTGAAGTGTTTTTTGTTTTTTACTTTAGTTTGTTTGTATTATATATTTTTTCTTTTAGTGCCAGCATGTCATTATTTTGTTTCATATTCTGTAATCTATTGTTTTTTTGTGCAGAAATAAAGTTTTATTATTATTATTTATTATTATAAATCGAAATATATTATGAAATATTGGACGACTAGAAATTTGGTAACTGGAGGATAAAAATGGATGAAGCATATGTCTGGTACACACCCTCTCAGTTACTTTACAGGTAGCTCAGCATACTTTAAAGTTAGCTCTGTTAGACATAAGGTATTGTCTGTTAGCTCAATGAGGGAATTGTAACCTATCTCATTCTATGTAGTCAATTTTTAGACCAAATATACTTTTGAGGTTTTTTAAAGAAACTATACAAACTTTTGTTGTAAATTTAACGACTTGCAATCAGTTATATATATTGTGTCAAGGCCTTAAAGATGAGATTCAATACCTCGAAAACGTTCGGCAAATGTGATTACATTTATTATATATTCACAATATAAAACTGACTGCAAGTCGTTAAATTTACAACAAAAAGTTAATATTAACCACGCAGATCGTTATGGAACATGAAACTACTTGAAATTGAAAAATAAAATACGAATAACTTCACAAACAAAAAATAAAATAATGGTGCTAGGAATCATTGTTATTGAATACTCGTGAAATCAACAGAAGAATGATAGGCTTGATGGTAATAATTATTATGAAGAGCTCCCAACAGGCCTATCCTACGTAGCCTGTGCTGCTTTCTGCCTCCTGTCTTCGCCGTTTCGGATCAATTGCTACCCATTCTACTTGTGCGATCGTTAGGGCTTAATTAAAAATCTGCCTGTCGACTGGGTGGAAATGTTTCATTCCTGACGATGTCGGCTTCAACTTTCCTAATTAATGTTCTGTTTTTATTTTGCAAAAGTTGAACCCGTTCGCGCTCTTTACTGGAGTTATTTTTATTAAATATACAGTTTTATGCTTCTGCTATATTCATATACATATATACTGAGTGCGCTATCAGGCTTCGTTAACAGTCAGCGGAAGAGATTAATTACCGAAGAGGAAATGGCGAGTTATTATATAAAGTTCGTGGTAGCCAATAACGAAAAACTTCCCCTCAACATTTCATAGAAGCTTTTCATTTCAGTCTGCCATCGATTTATAAAATTAAAAGATAATATTGAGCAATTAAAAGTATTGGAACGTGTCACAATAATGCTATGAAGTAGTGAGTTGGGAATATAAAGTTTAAAAAACTGAAGAAGCTTGAAACAAACGTACGAAGACAGTTTAGAATGTTTAAATTCTGAGAATCAAAGCTACAGAAATGGAACTGGAAAAATACTTTTTTTTGCGAAGACAGTTCTTTTGTAACAAAGATGAGATAAGATAATTTATTTATTCAGCACAGCATAAAATACAATAAACCGTTGAATATCGTCATAGTTTTTTTTTAAATAATTGAAAATACACAGAGAAAATAAAGGCGAACTGAACATGAAGAGAGCAGGTACAAAAATTTGTTTTTAAAAGTAGCGGAGGGCAGAGGGCACTGAAATCTTATTACTAGATATGACTCTAAACTATAGAAATCTTTTACACTATAATACGCTTTCGTGGCAAGGAATTTGTACAATCTATTTTTAAAAAAGTTCATATTTGACATGGACTGCAGCTCAATGTACGAAGGCATTTTCTCATACAGTTGCAACTTGCAACCTATGTTGTCTCAAAGCTAGTTTATTTTTACCTCTAGTGTTATGGTTGTGTCTGTCAGCATTTGTGGCCAGTTCTGAGATATGATTGTGCGTGAAAATTAATAGTTTGTAAATATAAATTGATGGCAGAATTAAAATATTCAATCTTACAAAGGCCTCTCTACATGACTCATTATACTTAAGCCCTGCCAAATAGCGAATAGCTCTTTTTTACAGTTTAAATATTTTTTGAAAGTGCAAGTCCGCAAACTAAGATACTTAAGAAAACCCCCAATGTAACTTGAGAAAACGCTTTCAAGAATACTACTATAATATTATTTGATAAATCAAAAAGGGGTTAAAATATTGCCAAACATCTGATCATTCGTAGAAACAAACTCAAACTCGAAGAAAATGTTGAATTTCTGCATTTCAATGGAAATTGCTGACTATTGAACATTTTATAAGCTTTGGAAATAACTTGGATAATAAAGGCTTATTGATGAAGGAGTATTGGAGGAGGAAAAAGGAGACCAACATGACTTGAATGGTGAATGAGTGCGGTCCTTAGTAGGCTCATAATTTTTTCCTCTGATGAAGCCCACATAGGTCTGAGACCTGTGCGTGGGTAATGAATTGGATGATGGTGACTGATGAGTTGGACCTACAGTGGCTTCCAGCGAACCACCGGGAAGTGATTTTACAACAGAGAAGAGAGCATTTTTTTCTGGCCAATCCAACGGTCAACCTTACAAAGAGCGTCCAGAAGTGTCGTAGCTTATCTCTGATTGAACCTGCTATGGCACTCGGCGTATAAAAGGAATACGATTCTGTAGATATAGTTTGAATGATCAAATCTATTTCAACCAATTTACCACTACTGGACCTTATTATATTCTACTAGGATTTTATTCTCTATACGAGATTATATTCTCTCGTATTTTACAGGATATCTATTTTTTAATACCATTATTTGAATTTTTGTGTTAAATTCTTTTATGTAGGCTTTTTATCATTTTCCTATTATATTTAATCAATAGATGTATGTATGTATATTCCCATAACCGATTTCGACTGTAGGTGACCCTTCAGAACTCAACATCATGTTTTGGTTCAAGGAGCAAAGCTACAGGAACAAGAAGTGGGATGGGTTGCGATTACTTTCAATTGATCAATGGATCTCTCAATCAATAATTACAAATGAACGTTTTATTTACGAGAAGGCCAATTGTTTTAGATTTTATGACGTGTCATACCTTTTACATAGGAGTAAGTCGCCTGCGTTGATCACTCACTGTAGCCTTTATAGTGTAGTATAGTATTGTAACTATACCTACGAGGAGTGATAGCCGTGAGCCGTAGCAGGTATCTGTTCAATCAGAGATAAGCTGCGGTCTCCTAGGCACTCTTTGTAAGGGTGGCCGGTTAGATTGGCCAGCAAAAAAGAAACTGTTCTCTGCTGTAAAATCACTTCCCGGTGGTTCGGAGCCCACCTAAAACTGTTGGTCCAACGCATCATTCACCATCATCCAACTCATCCTACGCACAGGTCTCAGACCTATGTGGGCTTCATCCTCCAAAAAAAAACTCACTGTCGTAGTATACGCGCTGTTGCTAATATGGGTAAATCTAAATTACCTAATAGGACGAACACTACTGTACATAGCTGTACAACTATAAGCCCAGAATCTTCGCATATCAAGAACAATTAGTTTCCCATCATACAGCTCTTAATAATTTTAATCGGAATAAGGAAATAAATTAATTCACCCTTCGTGGTAAGATGATGAAGTGAGAGGCAATGAGGAGTCTCTTTCTGACAAAGGAAATTAATACCAAGGCTCGAAATAAGAAATCTCAAGATTCTGCCGGCCGAGGTTCCTGCTGTTGACAGTTTAAGCCGGAGTGTTTTTCCTACTTTTTAATATTTTTCTCTCTTGATATTATTATCAAGAAGCTGGCGTTCCCTTCTTTGGCCAGCCATACCGAATTAGAGCCGACTGTTATAACGTCTGCAGACGATGTCTGCTCTTTCTTCTTATTCTTCTGAATTCCTTCTCTCCGCGCTTATTCTTTTTATTTTGCCCCCGGCACGACGAACAAGTAAAGAGGAAGTAGCGCTCAACAAATCACTTCACTTCATCGCGGTCGCCCCGCCACGCCCCGCCTCGCCTCGCCACGCCACGCCACTTCATGTCATCAATTTCAACGAAAAATCGAACCGCAATATCGCTAAACCACAGATAGATTTAATTAATCTACATCAGCATCACCAGAAATATCTCCGTATTCCTATTATTAAGCTGTGTACTTAAACAAAGTGCTTCGCACTAAAGTTACTAATACTTGTTTTACTCACCATAATAATAAAAAAATAGTTAATATAAACATAGGTACAAAATTGCCTCGTTTCAGAATTAAAGATGGCAAAAGTAAGCAGCTAGCCCATTATAATTTACTCATTCAGAAGTATTGTATATTGTAAAATATGTGTCCAAATTATTAGGTCTCAGACATATGTGGGCTTCGTCCTCGAAAAAGTTACAAGTCGGTAACGAAAGTGAGCCTTCATATCAATCAAGTTATCATTCATAAGAATAACATATTTGTTCGAGGGAAAAAATCTTTTTTATTATTCCAATTAAGTATAATAACAAGTGATTACTAAGTAAATGAGAATTATTAAAAATATTGTTCTATGAATTCATTCATCAGACATGTGAAACCAGATCTGATTTGAGCAATCAGCTGTCTGGAAAATAGAAACGCAGCCTTGGTGATTTGAAACAGTGACTTTTTTGGAAAACAGACATGAAATAGACTATGCAAGTTGATTCAAAGGTTAGTTCTGATGATTGTGTTCAATTTAGCGATGGTGATTATCATTGAGTACAGTGGGTATGTTCCTTTGTGCAAGGAACATTATTCTTGGGTGTGAGGTCTACTGTTCACAGAGCTACTAGTTTAGAAAAATCATCTAGGAAGAAGTGAGCGGATAAATGGTGAATAGGTTTGTGTTTGCATGTTGTTGAGCATCGTTTGTAGAATTTTTCAGTTGTTGGGTGGATATGTTGTGAGGAGGATGGATATGTTTAGAGTAGAGGCATTGGCCATATGAATGCTTTTGTTGTTCGCTTGTTTCTGGATCGGCCGCCGCGGGGGCCTCCAACAAAGAAAGCTGACAATGATGGGGGGGGGGGGGGGGTCAGGCCAACCTGCCGATAATTTAAAAAAAACCTTCTACGTTTTGGCGCTAGCACAAAGGCAGCTCGGTTTCTGCCCGGGCGTTGCCCACAAAACCCTCCGAAAACCAGAGCCAGAGACCCTTACACTATAATAGCGTGATGAATACTAAAAATCACCGCAGTCATGTCGAGAAAAATACTGCTGGAAAAAATGAAAAAGGAATCGTGTGGTGAAAGCCGTAAGTCTCCATTTTCACTGTTCCATTGCCCAAACCATTTCAGAGGATTTTATGTTTATTAATATATATATATATATATATATATATATATATATATATATATAATGAAGGGTTTACTATAGCCATAATATCAGTTTTATTTTATAAGCAAGATTCGTTAGCCAGAGTATGACCGCGTCATCAGCTACATGCAATTTGTGTAACCCTGCTGGAATTTTTTTCAAGGGTAATTAGACAATTATGTGATTCATCGTACACTAATTATACACTTGTATACTCGTACACTCAATATACAAAAATACACTTAATAAATTACAGGAAAATCCTTTTATACAAATTAGAAAACCTAAAACCCACTAAGAAAAGTTTAATGTTTTGAGGTGGAGCGTCGATAGCTATGAAAAATTACATTCTGAAATCGATACTAACGGTTGATTACAAAAGAATTCCCCCAATTTCAGAAGGCTCTAATAAAAAAATCCAAATAAAGGGTGGTGCACAATATGATCCTACATTTACTTTGTTATTGATTCTTCAGTTTGGTAATTTATGAGTTTTATTTTGACAGACGTGAGACGTGTTCATGGAAATTTGTTCCTCAGTGATCGAATAATTAATTCGTTCAAATGTTTGTTTCCAGATGGCCAACAAAAGAAGCCTATTCCTTAATGTCTTTTGGCAATAGCTAGTTCTGTTAACACTGTGATTTTGTATGGACATAAAGTTGTTTACATTCAATTTGCTGGACAGATTGTCTAGAATTGTGAAAATTGCTTTTCTTGACGACTTAAGCTTGTCTCTTTTTGAGCTCCTTACCAAACTTTATTCTTTAGACGCTTCACAATTTTTAGTCGCTGATCAACAGATAGTCTTAGTTTGTCAGTCATCTTGGAACGAATGTTTGGCTGAAGGATTCATCTGAAAAACTAATTTCTATTAAGTGCTGTCACGTATGCCTACATAGAACACATAAATAATTACCAACCTAAATAATTAAGAACAAAATAAATCTTAGACCATATCGTGCGCCACCCTGTACTTATAAGAATGTAAGTACAAAACAAGTTTTGTAAATAATCGAAAATTTACATATATGTCCAATGTGACCACCATCAGAAACCCAAACGAAATCTATGCGGAAATCGAATTCTTCCCACACTCGGAGCAACATGTTTGGTGCTCTGCTTTCAATAGCTTCGGTTATTTGTTATTTTCGTTACTTGGACATGATCATGAGTTGATTGTCTTCTCAATTATAAGAAGAGGAACACATTTTACAGCTGGATGAAGCACCACCACATTCGCACCTTCCTGTTTGAGAATTTTTGGATGACAAATAAAAAGCATCCTTTCTATGGATTAGCTGCAGAGGAGCTGACGAAGAGACTTTTTTTCACTGCTCTCCAGTGAAGCTCTGATTTAACGTCCTGTGATTTTTATCTTATAAGTGTGTGTGTAAAAAATGAGGTGTTATTTCACACTGATAACCTCTAAGCAAGAATAACTGCAGTGATCGAAACCTTAACATCAGATATGTTGTTACATGTATGAGAGCAATTCAATTACAGAATAGATTCCATTTCAGCTTCTGGTGACGAACACATCGAACATTTATGGGAACGTTTGATCAATTATAAAACTTTCGAATGTGTTTTTCTAGATAAATGGTCAAAACGTCTTCTAAGTATTTGCATTTTGTAGATAGACCTTTAAAATTGGGACATTCTTTTGTAATTACTCGGTAGTATTATAATAATTATTCTCATAATCAATACAACAATAATAATTGTGATTTTAAAATTAGCTATATGCATAGAAATCCTTTAAAAAACAAACTATCAAGATGTATACGGAATAACTCAAAACCACAATAATAACTAATCTATAGTCTATGCATACATGTCCTCCATCCTATGCTATAATATTGCTAGCCTTTATTCCCAAACACCAAATCTTCCCACTCTTCTATGTTATTATAGTATTAACTTGTTTGTTTTATTACAAACTATTTTAGTAGATTGCAACGGTGGATTGGAAACGTATGCCTGTAGGTTAAATAGTTTCAAGTAATTTTTCACAAAACCAAAGATTCAATCGGGGTTTGATCGTTACAGCCTTTTCGATGTGATAACTAGCGTCGTTGCAAGTAATTTTTCAACACAATTACGTGCATTACATTGCGAGGATCCGTGAGTGAGGAGCTCTGCCAGCTTAGTTGATGATTAGCTTTCAATCAGCAGTGGTAGACCAGAAGGGTGGCCTTCATAGTGAAAGTGTTACTATAAACCGATTTTAAGACAACGACCCGTCCAACATGCACATGCATGAATTTACTCGTTCACTGTTTATGAGTAGGCCTACTATACAAACTTCATGCTCAATAATATGAGTTGTATATGACAGGCGCTCACAGGATGTCTCCTGTTTCTGTTACACAGGTTGTTGATGGTGTGGGTATTAAGTTTAATTTCACAAATAATAATTGATCAAACGAAGAGAGGTCTCTGTTTTAAGTCGACCGTTTTGCATTTGTCTGTCTGTTTGTTTGTTTGCGGCCAAACACGTGGACCAAATTTTATGAAATTTTGAATGAATGTTCCTTTTAGGAACGTACAGCGATGTATGTGTAAGGAGTTTTCAAAGTTTGCTTGCATTTAAAGGATATTTAAAAGGAAATAAGGAAAGGGACTCAGGCCTTCTTCTATAGAAAACATATGATTTTCAAAACGAGCTTCTTCATAGGTCTCAGACCTATGTGGGCTTCATCCTCAAAAAAAAAATCAGGTTGAGCCTTCATATAAATAAAGACAAGTTATCATTCAGAAAAACATCATATTTGTTTGAGAAAAACAAATCAATTCTTATATTTTAATCAAGTATAATAAGTGATTACAAGTAAATGATAAATATCCAAATTTCACCAATATTATTGTATATATTCATTCATCAGACATGTGAAATCTGATCTGATTTGAGCAATCAGCTGTCTGGAACAACAGGCTAGAACAGTACAGGCTGAATGAAATTATTCTATTATAATCTAAATAGTTATACAGCCTTGGGGACGTGATACAAAGTGACTTTTTATGAAAAAACACACATGAAACAGAGACTATGAATAAAGTCCAAGGCTGATATTTGTATTCAATTTTACGATGGTGGCTATCATTGAGAACATTGAATATGTTGCTTTATGCAAGCATTCTTATTCTTGGGTGTGAAGTCCACTAGTATGCAGTGAGTATAGGCCTAGATTGATGTGTAATGCCACTGGAAGGTCAACTTAGCTGATAAGTGATTTATAGTTGTGAAAAGGATTTTCTTGTATTTGGTTGCTGTACTGATTTAGTGATTATAGTAAAGTGTTTTTTAGATCAGATCGTTAATCGTTAGCTTCTGATTCTGTTTTTTATTGAAGAAGAAGAGTTAGTAAGGTCGTAATTGTAAACTTGTGGGATCTATTTTGACGTATTGCTAAATATCGATTTTATTGTGTGGTTTTTAATGTGATAAATTGTCTTGTTTTCTGAATTGATTAATTCTAAGTTGTTCTTACTCAAATAAATCTCCTGAATCACCGTTTTAAAATCGTCACAATATTTTCTAGCAATTCGGGTGATGATGGAATAGCGAAATTTGGAAGTTGTAGTGGAAAAGAGTTGTTGTGGTTAACAAACAAACGACGCCTTGCCTTGCTTGCCTCGCACTCGCATGAATGAAGCAGAGTGATGAATAGATAAAAAAAGATTGTGGAGACACAATAGAGCCGCTGATGTTTGATGTGGAAAGGGAGCTCTGATAGACGAATACGTCCATCTTTTGTCATGAACAGCATACTTCCGAAATCAACAGCTGTTGTTAGCAATGGATGAGGGTGGGGGTGGTGGGGTTGAAGTTCGTTCCCGAATCGAGATAGCGGATTTTTTTCATGCGGCAGAGCCACAGATATGTTCCTGACATTTTAATGAACAGAGAGGGGAGCCGATTATGCTTAATGCGAAGCCTGGCAACCATTTATCTCCTTAATCTAATTCTTTATCTTCTTTTTTATTTCTCTCTCTCCTCTCAAACTATCTATGTTTTTTTTTTGTTTACACAGTAAATTATTGCATTTACTTATACAGTCTAGAATTCCTGTACGTTAATGTGGCCTCCTATTCTAAATCTCACAGAAATAAAATCAGTGTAAACAACAATAAGATTACAAGGACATCAATTAATCATCTTGCAAGCCTAGAAATCATTAGCCCTTTTCCTTATTTACATTGAACACTTTTATAATATAACAGCTGATTGATTCCATTTAACACCTGATTTTCATAGGCTGAGAATATTGTAGAGCAGACAGTAGCGGGAAACTGAATGCTTTCTGATTGCTGATTTATTAAGAGGACCAATTCAGCCAAGATTGAAGTAGCTTTACGGTTTCGTTATAAAGTGTACATAATAGGGAAGAAAGCGATGTCCCACAGCTGATTTGAATATTTCGAAATCAATTTGAATTTCAATTCAGAACCGTTTAACAACAAACACGCATTCTAGGTTATGTTGGTCTGGGTAAGTTATCTGATTTATTAGTAAGTTAAATTAAACCTAACTTAATATAATGGTAGTCTAGATACAGTATTGCATGCAACGATTGTATATTGCCTGTACGCCACTTGTGTGATGTTGAGGACATTTAACTTACATCTCACTTTCGGCTTAAAGGCATTCATGACTTTTTTGGAAGATGAAGCCCACATAGCTTGTTGTTCGGAACCTACCTAAAACTGTAGGTCCAACTCATCAATCACCATCATCCAATTCATTATCCACGCACAGGTCTCAGACCTATGTGGGTATCCTCCGAAAAAAGTTAAAAACTTGGATATAACCTAAAATTGTTATTTTTTATTTGTTAATAAAGAAGTAGTGGCTGTGCCTGTTGTATCTTTGCTTGATAGTGGCTCTTGTAATAAATAAATAAAATAAATAATACAATCGTTCCATAATCTACTATTACAAAACTAAATTATGGGGCTACATGGTTTTCTTTGCTGTTTGTGAATGTTAAGAAGTTAGTTTGTTTTATTTATGTTACATTATTTATGTCTGAATTCTGAGCGTGTTTTTTCTCTCTAGGAGTGAGTAATAGCACTCTGTAATATTACTGTGGTATTTCAGTAGCAATAAAATACATTACTTGGTTGCAACTGAATGACAAAATTGTTATGTAGGCCTATTATGCTGAGAGAAGGCCAGCCCTAGCCCTAGGCGCCGAGCCAGTCTCGAAGTAATTAGGAGAAAGCGGAAAACATTCAGATCCAATTTACAGAAACGTCAGCGAAGAAGAAAACCGCGGAAAGCTCTCACCCCGTCTTTTACAGATTTTCCGCTTCGTCGCTGTTTATCCGATCCAATTAATTCAGAGAAAAAATAGTAGGAGGGCAGAGCAAAGGACGAAGAGGCGGTGGAGGTCGGAAAGCAGCCCCAAGGGACAGAGGGAATCTGTTGGAGACAAGCCCATGAATACCCCATGATGCATCATCGATCCATTCCCCCCTTCTACAACCACCTTAGGTACCTTGAAGGCACACCTTGAAGATCGCTATCGTATCAACACTCGCCTTTCTTCTACAGACACCTTTCTATACCTATATTGTGATATATTCAATGTGTTATCACCATAGCACATTTCTCAATGATTCAAAAAGCAAGTTAATCTAGTTGCACACCGGTATTTACTTACCTCCCCTTGGAATAAGCTTCTGGGTTCAGCCTCTGCTGTGCAGCTCCATTACAGTACTAGAGTATGTTATTTTCATTGCACGTCTGGGGCTTTTTCTACTAAAAGACTTGGGGCCCTATACTCAACCTTCTTCATTCCGCCAATTCATTAATCAACATGATCATTTTTTTTTAATATTTCAATGGAATAATTATCTATTATTGCAATAATTATCTTTCCGGCCAATTGTGATAATTTTAAATGCTATAAAAATAATTTATTTATTTATCTATTCATTAGAATACAGGTGAGGGCACAAGGAATTTCCCATAACTTTTCTTTTGAGCACAACATAATAATAATAATAATATCGTGTGACCTGGCTGGCTCAGGTCTGGTGTCAGAGTTATCAGGTCGCACCTGAATAAGTTCAGGGCCTCTGACGTGACTTAACGACTGTTTTTTAGGCAGCCGGGACCGACAGCTTAACGTGTCCTCCGAAACACGGGAGTGGCTCGAGGTAAAATCTTTCGGTCAGAACTGGGATCGAACCCGGGACCTTTGGGCTAGCAAACCAGCACTTAACCCACTCGGCTACGGCCACTCCATGAACACAACATGAAGCATTATAAGTGAGAGTTACAAATACAAAACTAGTCATAACTAATAGAAGAATAGAAACAACACACGTTGATTGCAGTGATTATCAAGATGATGTTGATGATATGATTGATGATCATAACAACACTAATCTAATAATTAAACAAGAAAGGAGATAATTGGGAAAGCATGAGAAAAAACAGACATTGTTACAGGTCGTTGAGACAATAAGCACTATGTGATTTTTCAAGTTATGCGATTTTTTAAGGTTACGTCTTGAAGAATTTGGTTATATATATAAGACAGGTCAGGTCAGATCAATAATTATCTACAATATTATTGTTCTTCCTCACTAGTTACCACAATAACAATTTAAATTAATTGAGGTGAGGTAGATAGATAGATTTACTAGCGTCCACTGCCCTCCTATACAGGGGGATCTGGAGCTGGTTAAACATTTTAAAATGCACAGTAAATAGATAAAAGCAATAGAATGCTCAAGAGCAAGACAAAGCAAACAAAACATCAGATCCTCTTCAAGCTAAAATTGTTTACCCAAAACTAGGTATTGATAAATTGAAACGTTTAAATAGTAATCTATGTACTCTTCAATGGAATAAAATACCATACTTGTTAAATCCCTTTTCAACTTTGCTCTAAACTCCCTTTCACTTGATTTTTTGATGGAATCTGGTAAAACATTATATAAACGGACTCCCGAACTCCTGACACCTCGCTCATAGAATGTGGAGCGATGAACCTCATCCCTAAGTAAATGTCTATTCCTGGTAAAGCTGGTATTATACAAGTGTATGTCATTACCACCCTTAAAAACTTATTCGATTTTCTTTACAAAACAGAGTATTTCAAGCACATATAGACTTGGGAGAGGCAAATTTTCAAACTCTTAAAATGAGGTCAGCAACTATTCCTCTTATTTCCCATTTTTGAACTCTAAAGACTTCAAGAGAGTCACAAGAACTCCCCCAGAAAACTATTACATAGGACAACAGGGAGTGGAAACAACCAAGACAAACATCACTGAGAGACCCTAAATCAAGATAACGTTTCAATTATCACAGTACAAATAACATCGAACTTAATTTCTTTTTTAAATACTGAAGGTGAGGCTTCCAGGATAGCTTATCATCCAAATTGATACCAAACACTTTAATCTGATGTACACATTCAATCTAATGATCTTGCATTTTGACACCAAAGCCATCCGTTGCTCTAAAAGGCAGCTTCTTTGTTTTATTTGTGTTTGGTTTCAACATATTTGCCTGTAGCGTGCAAAAGTATAATAAAAATCAGAGAGTCAGCAATTACAGAAATGAAACATGATAATAAATTTATTGTAAATCGAAAATCTTTCAGTTGGCAACAACACAGCAGAAGGATGAAACCTTGTTCGTTGGTGAGAGCATAAAGTTCAAATCACAATTTTTTACAAATAGAAAAAATATATAATAAAAAAATAGTATTCATCATAAAAGAATTACCATTATGCTTCTTCTCAGAACCAGTCACCAATTAACTTAAGTAATCTATTCATTTCAAAAAAAATAAATTACTCTTTATCAAAAGCCTTTGTTCCCTATTTAGACAATACTTTCTATTATTTAGGTATCACAAAAATTCAGATGGCATCAAGTTGCTACTAATATGCCTTATTTGTTTTAGTACTGTCACTAAATAAGAATCTCACACTGCTTAGAGTTATTTCTAAGATTGTTTATATTATTTAAAATGTGAGCAGCAAAACTATCCTTATTTCTATAGCCATGATAAGTTTAGCCTTGAAAGTTTAGCCTTGCAAACTTTTTAAAAGTTTCCCAGTTCGGGTTATTCGAAAATTCATCTAGTGGCTAACCATTAGAAGCCGCATTAATCCGTTATGAAACAGAATCAGCAGCCATGATGCGAATATATCCGAGCAAGCTGGGAAAAGGTTCGAGCAGTCTTGACAGAAATTGAGATTTGATGAATTTTATCGCCGGAGTTGTGTGCGCATTCGATATTAGGGGTGGAGCGAGGGAGAGAGCTCTCGAGGGTCTAGGAAGGACATAGATATCTCCATTACTCACGGAAACGTAATATCGGAACTGTAAAATCGAGTATTGCCGTGTAAAATGTGCACTGACAGTTGGGTGTCATCGATCATTCAGTTCCGCATGATCGCAGACCACAAAAGACCTTCTCGCCTCCTCATCACTTATAAGTTAGGCTCACTATGACAAACGGTCTCAACCTGTCCACAATCTTATTCTATTAGAAATAGAAAAAAAAACTAACCTAGGTAATGAGATTCCATCACGCTCACTGGCACACACAATCAACAATAGTATATTACGTTACAAGTTCGGGAAATGGTGTTTACCATACGAGTATTATAAGTTAACCCACGATACGAAGTCGAGTGCGGTATTATCATACGAGTATGGTAAACATCTTCCCGGACGAGTTACGTACGATATTTTTCGTCATACTAGTCTAAAATATAAAAAAAGATAGACTTTGAGCAAGTGCAACAAGCATCATCAAGCATAACCTCAAAAATCATCACAGCAGTAAAATACTAAAAATTCTTCTGAGATCAGCTGTTTTTCCAAATTCTGAGTCAGCTGGAATGCGGTAATATCCATTACCGCACTGAAAAAGGATGAGGTAATGAAAATCAGTTGTTTTTTTTGTAAACAGACGTTTACCGGCTCGATTTAATGCTCGGTAAAGTGGTGAATATGTATGAGTATGACGAAAAATTCATTACCACCATTGGATTGAGAGAGCTGTTAGGAATAGGTTAACTTAATGTAGACTGCTGTTCAAGAAACTTGGTCCCCTAACTGTACCTTGCTTGTATTGTATGAAGTGACATAAAATAAAAAAAGAGTTATATAAACCAAAATCTGAACGTACATGTTCAAAATACATGAAGTTGAGGTGTTATCACTTGGTGAGTTACAATAGTAATTAATTCGATAAAAAAAACTGGTTGTATTGGTAGGAAATTATATAACAAACTACCGCAGTTTCTAAAGAGTCTTGGAAATATCGAAATATTTAAAAAAACAATTGAAAAAATATTTAGTTGATAAAGCCTTTAAAAGTGTACAAGAGTTCCTTTTAGATCAAAATTGAGCATCACCTCAACTAATTAAATTTTACTTTTGGTAACTAGTGAATAAGATTGGTAATATTGTTTATATTGTTTGTATTAGACTACATAACTGGAGAGATGTAATCTTAAAAACCCCGCAAACAACGACGTTATCCCAACCTTACCACTGTATGCCTACGCTTTCTTTTTTGACTCCAGTTAAGGAGTATAAGACAAGTCAGATCAACAATTATACAATCTTTACACTAGTTACCACAATTACTATATCAATTAGTTGAGGTGAGGCTTAATTTTGATGTGAAAGGTACTCTTGTACACTATAACTTGTACGCTTTATCAACTAAATATTTTTTCAATTGTTTTTTTAATATTTCTATATTTTCAAGACTCTTTAAAAATTCTTCAATACCCTTTTAGTGCGAGTTGTGAATAATTGGTGTAAATAGAGTGTTGCCAGCATTATTTTAGAGATAGAACCCGTAAGTATAAATTTGACTTGATATTATATTTATTAGTGATTGTACATTGTAATTCACTTTATATTTATTGACTTGGCCGATTCATGTATTGCTTTTATGGCTCAATAAATTGATTTGATTTGACATTATGATGCTCCCAATGTGAGTGCAATGAGAAGTGTCATTAAATTTTTTTTAAGCATTTTAAAAACTATTCCACGCAATCTTTTTTTTCTGAGGATGAAGCCCACATAGGACTGAGACCTGTGCGTGGGTAATGAGTTGGATGATGGTGATATTATTTAAAAAAATATTATTCATCTTCACTTTATTTTATTATTATTTATATTTTTGTGTTCAACGCAAAAAATCCACCCAAACTAGTTCGCAATTTTATTCAATTTTGAGCACCTACTATCTAAAAGGTCTCGACTTCACCAGGAGCTGCGCAGTTGAGCGGCAATGAGTGTTAGTGGAAAATAGAAACCATCAACAACCATGTTTCACTTTGCAGCGATAGCGCTTGTCTCATAGTCAACAATTTTTGTCCGATTCAAATTCATCACTCTCGTATATTGTTGTGCCGTACCCCCCCCCCCTTGAACCACCCCTAGTCATGCCCTCCTCGTTTCTCGCAGTGACTGCACGTTTCCCAAAAAAGAGAAAAATGACGAATGATGGATCACATTCATACGTCAACACCATTGTGTGGTCCACAAAGGGCCAACCATCCATTACCCCAGCACAGAATGATTCTGCTGCTTCATGTAATAATAGTAATGGTAATCGTTACTTTTTTCTCTCGAATTTCAGGGTATTCGAACTCTCCAACCGGCGTTAATAGGATTTTCCATTGTCAAAACCAACCAGGCCCATCAACCAGCCTGCCCAAATAAATTGTAAAAAGCACAAAGTCAACTCTATTGCTGAAATGCCTCTGTAGTTGATCAGTCGCTGCATGAATGCCGCCATTTCATTGCAATTTTTACGATGTGTGAGGTGGCCCTGTGAGGCTTTGTCACACTCATTTATACCACCGTTATAAAAATAAATCGAGCACCAGTTGGGGTGACAAATTGTTTTCGACAAAAAATTGTTGCAAACGGCATTCTGATTGATATTTTATGCCGCGGATATACAAGCAAGCCGGAAAGATAAAAAAGCGACCGAATTTATACAAAAGATTTAAAAATGGAATTTTAATTTCACCAATCATTACTTGTTATAATAAAAATGTCAAAGTGGAATTTTACAATTTTTGTACTAATCGGATCAACATAGAAATAGAAAAACACTTTATAAAAAATATTGATCAGAATTACACAGAATCAGGCCTTCTATTGCCTTGATATGAATTAAGTTTTATTAACTTTTCATGTGAAATTTAACGACTTGCAGTCAATTTGACTGCAAGTCGATAAATTTCACATGAAAAGTTAATATTAACAACGCAGTTCGTCATGGAACAAGAAATCCAGGAAATTAAGTTTTGTTCATCTTGAATACAAAAAAACTACATCAATTGAGTTGCTTTCCAAACGTATCTGTCGAATGATGGCTTGGACATAGGAAGTACCTCAGAGGTGTGCTAGATGGTATCATCTCGAATGGTAATTTTTTTTTGAGGATGAAGCCGACATAGGTCTTAGACCTGTGCGTGGGTAATGAGTCGGATGATGGTGATTGATGAGTTAGACCTACAGTTTTAGGTGGGTTCCGAACCACCGGGAAGTGATTTTACAGCAGAGAACAGTGTCTTTTTTGCTGGCCAATCTAATCGGTCACCGTTACAAACAGGTCCTACGAGAACGCAGCTTATCTCTATCTGATTGAACAGATACCTGATACGGCTCGCGGCTATCACTTCCCAATTTAGTGGTAGTGACGACATCAGTCTTATTCATTATGGTTAACTATCACAATATCACCAACACCAAGAAGGCTCTCTGAGACTCGGTGAAAGGTCCTTTTTTAGAAAATACTGCGACCCAGTTCAGGTCAATGGGCAGTGGAAAATAACAAAGAATGAAGAAATCTAGACATATACTAATCAAATGAGAAAATATTTTGTACTTCAACCATGAAGTCACAAAGAATAAGATGGGTTTTGTAGCAGACAGGGCGGCCCAAGAACAGGTTGATAGACCAAGAACGGGGGATGACGTGAGGAAGATGGGTGTACGAGGATGCAAATAGAAAGCAACACACAGAGGAGGATGAAGGCATGTTGAAGCCAGGGCCTACTAAGGGTTATTGCGCTGGATACGTAAGTAGGCTACAACAGTACTAAATATAACCCCGAAGGGAGGAAACCCAGAGAAAAGATTCATCTCTAACTCCCGCAGGCAAGCCAACAGGCTTTCTACAGGTACTGTATATGTCTAGTGTATTAGCTATCACAATTTTTTTCAAAGTAAACCGAGATTGTAGGGAATATTAGCTTTGATTCTGTTGTTCGCAGCTCCTGTAGATTAAACTGTTTTACAGTACCTATGAGATTACAAATCGCATCTCATTGGCCGACTGTAATAGATTTATTTACGATGTTGAAGATCCATCTTGTTTCCACTAATATGTAATATAAACTTAATAAAACAACTTTTGAATGGAAATTAACTCACGTTATGGCGTGACGGCCGTTTCGCTCTGTTGTCTAGAGCATCGTCAGACGACCCACAGTTCACTGTGTACTGAGTGTACTGTGGGTCGTCTGACGATGCTCTAGACAACAGAGCGAAACGGCCGTCACGCCATAACGTGAGTTAATTTCCATTCAAAAGTTGTTTTATTAAGATTTATTTACTGTTTCCAAAAGAGGTAGATTACGTTGAAGCGAAACATTTGTCATCTAGTCCCACGATCGAGCTAACATTAACACTTTCTAGAACTTTGGCTTTGCATCAAAGTGTGAAGTTGAATGGGAAATTACAATCCTTTGTAGCAGTAATAAATTGAACTTCCGACATTCACAGCTCAACCCTCACACCATAAAAACCATTTGAGTTTTGCAGGACTATTCACAAGTTCAAGTTAAAAGTCAGCCAGCCTCAGACTCTGAAAAATATAAGAGATTGGGCTCAGTGATTGAAAGCCAATAGATGACTAATGAGAAGTTTTTAGAGATTTAAAAAGATAATTTTGAGATTTATCTAAAAAGATAAATAGATGAGATGCCGAACATAAATACCATACATAAATATCATACATAAGATATCATACATACAATACCATACAATATCATACATAAAATACAAGAGATGAAGATTCATAATTTTGAGACGCAGTGTCAAGTCTGAATCTGAATACTGAGAATTTGAGAACAATGCTTCCGTAATCGACAAGCGACTTAAAAGTAAATTCGTATGGCTTTTCGTGGTGGGGAGACCCTTACGGGTGGTTACACCTCGCCGCTTTTTTAACGACTGCTTTTTTTTATATGCAACCGGGACCGACGGCTTAACGTGTCCTCCGAAACACGGGACAAGCGACTTTGTGCTTTTGAAGAGATTTCCAAGTTTGAGTTATTTTATTTATTTTACAATCTTTACTTTTAGGTAGATTCCATATTTGTTGAGTATATTTTTACGGTTTCCATCACCAAAATAATGCTGGCAACAATTGAAAGTAACTCTCGAACTTTATGTACACAATTAACTCATAACACACACTAATCAGTTATTATCAAGAAAATAAATAGAGAAACAAAAAGTTCAATAAGTGCAACTAATAATGAATATTACTATAACATGGTATTCACTCTACAAAACTAGTTAATAAGTCAACTGTCAGTAGGCTGATCTATAATTTAATAATAAGTATCCAATAATCAGTTCAATGACTTAAAAAGAAATGTCTAATAACCGGTTGATACAATCAATAATAAGCTGAACACTAAAAGAAGCACAAGGTCTGTTACGGCTTTTATCAATCACAATATTTATAGCACTATGTGTACTGCCACAAACAAAGAATGTCTATTATCACATTTGAACATGTTGATGCCCGAATAACAGCTGACGTCCTGCTGACATGCACAGCTGCTTTTATAAGTTTGTTTGTTCTAGAAATCTCCATTTCAGAGAGTTCCCATTTCAGATATTTCTATCAAAACGGATAAGCATTTTCTCAAAAATGCTCGAACATACTAGAAACGCATTTGACAATGAGAGTAAGAGAGACAAAGAAAGGACTGGGATGAAGATAGAAAGACAACAAGCGCCCGTTATAAATGTAACTGGAAGCACTGTCGACATTGTGCAGTGTGAAGCACGTTCTCCTGTTCCTTGCGTTCCCTAACAATATTTTTGTTTGAATATGTATCTGGCTTTTTATTGGAGGATGAAGCCCACATAGGTCTGATACCTGTGTGTGGGTGATGAGTTGAAAACAGTGTCGTTTTCGCTGACGAAACCAATCCGTCACACTTGCAGAAAGGGCCCAGGCGCTCGTGACTTATCTGACTGAACAGATACCTGGCTTGGCTCACAGCTATCTCTTCTCCTTTCTATTTCAATTCAATTTCAATTCAAAAACTCCAATTTTATTATCCAGAAAATACAACAATTCACAACAAATACTAAATTCCTATACATTCTATTACAAAGATCCAACTTCTAAAATAAAATCCTATTCAAAATAAATACAAAAACATTTAACTGGATAACAAAATCCCAAAGGTTACAGAACCTGTTAGGGTAAGAGGGGGGAAAAAACAATAGAAATAGAAAAAAAACAAAAGGAAAATGAAATAAAAATTAAATATAATTTAATATTTATATATTTTGGAAAACTGTATTGACAAAACTCTGTTAGAAATCTCATCAACGATTACATGTTGATTGCGTACACCGAGGATTGCGTACATGGGCGTGTCAGCGAGGATTGCGTACATCTTTTACCTGTGAAAGATGACAAGGGTCGGCCATGCATCAAGAACATTTTGACAGGCGAGGATTGCGTACAGCTTTCTCTTGTTTCCTAATGTCTGTCCTTGATTAGAATTTTTTCCTTTTCGTTATGACAGTAATTGTTCTTTTTTCTCACCTAACAGATTCAATCACAACGTCCGTCCTTAATAAGTTTGCTCCTTTCCGTTTATTGTATAAATCGATATGGCATTAATTGCTGGTTTTTTCACTTATAGTCCTCACTTATAGCGTATTAACCTAACCTAACCTAACCTCACCTAAATATGCTACTAGCTAGCTACAATTTGATAGGTACTCGAGATAGAAAGGCCAACTCAAACTCAAATTTTTGTAGACAACAAAATTCAGTGAAAAAAACCAGCAATTAATGCCATATTGATTTGTACGCAATCCTCACCTGTCAAAATCAAAATGTTCTTGATGCATGGCCGACCCTTGTCATCTTTCACAGGTAAAATATGTACGCAATCCTCGCTGACACGCCCATGTACGCAATCCTCGGTGTACGCAATCAGCACGCAACCCTCATCAACATTCAAATCAAATCAATAGTTATAATATTAATAACATCAATATTTCAACAAGCCCATAGCTAGGTATCTGGGGCCCCGGGGCAGGTAATGAATTCAATGGCCCTCTTTTTCAAGTGCATAAACTTTTTTTCGTTGGTTTGAGCATGTTGGGGGCCCTGGTGGGACAGTGGTCCGGCTGCCCTAGAACAGCATCGGCCCTATATATTCTATTATCCCATTGATCCAGTCATTAATTTGCTATTATTTTGAGCCACTTGCTATATGGCCATAAGTCTTCAAGTATGAGGTTATTCAAATTGTAAAAGAAATGTGTGAGATTAATTTGCGGACTTCCTGCCCGAAGTCATTGCAAGGAAAAATTTGTTTATCTTGGAATAATGACTGTTCCAGCCTTGTTCGTTTTCCAGAGCTTACTGTATTTAACAGAAAATGCTTATTTATATATACGATGGATTAGGTTCTAATCACGCTTACAAAACAAGGAGTTCTCTAGCCTAAGTTTATTATCAAGGTGTAAATAACTTTTCATTATACGGCATTACAGTTCTATAATGCCCTTCCTTCCATTATAAAACGATTAGTGAACTATAGCTACAAAATAATTCAAACAAGAGACTATATGCATAAAATAGATGATTTATTTCAAATTAACTTTGACAAAAAGTATTGCAAATAGCTTGAATGATATTATTTATTCCACATTTTCTCAAGGTGTGTAGTATATATTTGAAATGTGCCAATTTGTATAATTTTAGATTTGAATTTGACTTTTGTAATAAATATGACGGCCTCATGTGTTTCTGCAATAAATTATTTCTTTAGATAGCATTTTGGGGAATTCGAAATTGATAAATTCTGTTTCTGTATATTTGTCTGTTTGTTAAATTTTCCGTTACTTCAAACTAACTTGTGGGACACGAGCCGATATGGCCAAGTTTAAAATGAATGCTGCTGTGCAGAAGAGTCACTATAGTTTACTGGTTAAGGCGCCCAACCGGCAATTAGGAGGTCCGTGGTTCCACTCCAGGTGGTGACTGGTACTTTTGTACATTAGCATTCATTGATTTCCATCAGCTTTTCAATGCTGATGTCAATATCCGCAATTACGGAAGTCTTCAGTATAAATTAATAGCACTTGGGCGAATTCGAAATTAATAAATCTATTTTTTGGTCCTGTACTCTTACCTTTCAAACAAAAAATTGATTGTGGAATAATTTGAACTGTGAATTTCAGTAGGGATGGGAATGGCTGTAACACAGAGAATAAATTGCAAATATTGTTGTTATGTAAGCGGGCACATGACAGGTGTGTGACAAGGGATGCGTGAAATCGTGTGACAAAATGAATAAATTGCGTCGAGGGCTCGTTTATTTTTCAGAGTACAAAAACGAAATATAGGCCTATTTGCGCTTTTATGCTGGTGGTTGAGGGAGCAGTGTTTTTAGTTGGATGAGAGGTCATATTATAAAAAGCAACTGTGGTTGGTTGTTAACAGGTCTGTCTGTTTGTATAATGACAGCAAGCAGTGCCTCTCATGTCACCTTCAGCCTTCATATTATTGCCTTGTTGTTAGTTCGTTTATTTAGCCCACCATTACCACCAATAATTACAACTTTTAAGTTAAACAAATCAGCGCAGCGCACTGATAGCCTATTGTTAGCTACAACGACCATGAGGGCAGTTTAAGGGGCTATAGGCATCCCCCCTCTCACCACATTGGCGATGACTCAAACACAAGATAAAATTCACTTAGACCCATAAATATTTTCTTCTTCCTGATGAAGCCCACAAGAGTCTGAGACTTGCGAGTGGGTAATGAGGTAAATGGTGATACAATGATGTTATTAATGGTAAACCTACAGTTTTAGGTGGGTTCCGAACCACCGGATAAGTGATAACAACGCTAATAACCTCATGTCATCGCAGGCAGTCACACTTCCAAGCGCTGTCCCGAGCCATAACACCGAACTCAGCGAGCAGTCAACCTCTACTAAATAAAAAACTTATCTTTTTATATTAAGCGAGCTAGGTCTTATTCCTGGAAAAACTCATTGAAAGACACAAACAGTGGTGGCCGGCCAGGGGAAGGGCATGGAGTTTTCACCTGTGAATTTATTCATTTTATTGTAATATTTCGTTTAAATTAAAATTTTTGTTTTCTACTCAATTTATTTAAAAAATAAATGAAAATTACATTAGAATAAATAGAAATTATGAGAATTTCATTACTTTGATAATCATAACTGCAATGGAGCGTTCTACAATTAACCGCTGACTAAGCCGGCTGAGGTCTTTCAATTAGCAAGTGAAGGGATCTTGTTCAAACAGAAGAGTCCTTCACTTGGACTAGGAAGCGGTTGCATGTGTGTTGACTGGTTGCCATGACAACACAATCTTGCTGTTGGGAATGTTGAGACTTAGTGAAGAATCACAAACACTCGCTAGTAGCGATGTGGTCAGAGGCAGTCCGGCTGTATGACGGTTACGTAGTGAAGCAGTAGGATGCAGTAATAACATAATCTGAATTATTTCAGGTTACTAATTACTAATCATTTCACATATTATTATTAATTGTTTAAGTTCAATTCTAATATTAGAGTATTAAATAAGCTATTGAAAAACATTTAGTGCGTCCTCAAAGTAATAAGGTATTATGCTACATTTTGATACTAATTAACCTTTTTGGCTGCAGTTTTTTTTGTAGTCCAGTAAATAATCGATAGTTAGGTTTAGCTCTGGGTTTGGTACAAATCGAGTTTGGAATAATTCATCAAGGCATGCATAACAAATCATTTGAATTATAATTTATGATAGTATTTTGACACATTAAATTCGTTATTAATTAGTTCAAGTTTTGTTGAGTTTGTCCATGTAGGTTGAGTTGGGTTTGTTTTAGGTTGGGTAGGTCTACTTTTTGTCATGTGATAGAATTTTCACAGTTAGTTATTATTTTGATTAGTAACAATGGATATTCCCAATGACTTTATTTTTTCCTTGTTGGAAAATCCGGCTTGCTCAAGGCTTCATAATTATGGGCAAATAGAGATGAGTTTACAGTGAGAAATAATATATTACATTGTATAACTTCAGATTAAATTCACATAACATATATAACATCAACCACACTAACTTAATAATTGTACGCAGACAATTGAGTTACCTAAGCACTAAACTAATGAATTTCATCCCCAGTAAGGCTAATGGAATGAATGATTTTTGCCGGGGTCAGGCGCAGAGTGGGAAAGCTGATGATTAAACTGGATAGTTGAAAATTTTTCTTTGACATTTTAGTAAAACATTATAAGTTTTTATTTTCTCTTTCAGCCTTTCTTTCGTTTTTGACAGCTTCATTCAATCTGTGAATTGACACTCCCCACCCAGCGGACAGGAGTTTCCTTTTCTGGGTGATGCCAATGGTATTTTATTTTTATTTATTTATTCAATCTTGTAGGAAAAAACTGTTTCTTCCTTAAAAAGATGTAGAATTTAAAGGGTAAAATTGTTTTTTTTTAGTTTACATGATGTTTGACCTTTATTTAGTTTACATGATCTATATAAATCAGTAATTGTGTACATTTCATAACTTTTCTTATGGCTATACTAGATTCAGCTGTCTATTGAAATCACAATATTTTCATGTGAACAAGTTATTTTTATTGGTGAATATATGCCTATTTAAGATACTTACTATTGATATGTTCTACAATTTTTTGATTTTAGTTATAACTATTATCATGCATGTTTTGTATTTAATATGGAAATAACTGAATTTGAATTTGAAGTGACTCCTTAGCCTTTGTTAGCCAGTCAGGTTAGGAATAGCTCAGCACTACTCGAGAGCGTTGTATTATTATTATAAATATTATACTTTATGCTATATACATGCATCTATACTATATACTTTTTTATCTACGACCATGTCATAATGTATACATTGTAGTTTCACAATTGATGCCAAAACAGCTGTCTTTTCGAAATGCTTTTTGAAACCCGTTGTATAAAGAGCTCATTATAGTACAGGTTCTACATTATCGATCTGACTTGTCTTATACTCCTTAACTGGAGTCTCCAAGACGTAATCTACAAAAAAAAAAAAATAACACGGGTTCTGGACCAATCAGAAGCATTTTTGATGGAATCAATATCGTAATTCAATATTGTGAAACTATCAGCTGATTTGATCAAACTGCTAACCTAAGCTGCTAACCTAACAATCTACTATAACTTCTTGTATTTGAGATGAGAGGTTAGGTATCTCTGACAGTCACAGGTAGAATGAAATTGTTTTAATTAAATGTATACTAGTGGTCGTAGATAAAATAGTGTATTCAACGATTTTATTTGGCCATTAAAGCACTCGTGAGATATTTATAACACTCGCATTCGTTCGTGTTATAACTTACATCTAACTCGTGCTTTAATAAGGGTCAAAATAAAATCGTTGCATAAACTACTATTTATGAATTATTGTAATGTTATAATGTGAAAATCAATAATTAAGAAATGATTGATCAGAAAAAATTCATAAAACTGTGTATACGAGATACCGTGATGGGCACCATGTAGTTGTTTTGTCTGCCACTTGGTGGCGCTGAGGAGCGGAGAACGTCTGCGGCCAATGTAAAGTAACAACGACTGTTTGTTATCAAGGTCACTAATTCTCGATAGTATTCTGGTTGCATATACTGTTCCTGTTTTCAACACAGTTCTGCGGTGTCGGCAATATTGATTTTTGTCCAATTTTGAAGAAATTTCATATTAATTTATTCCTTTTATGCTTATTCAAAGTCATAGAAACATTCAATTTTCATGAATATGCAGTTTTGTACAATTGTTGGAAAATTCTTGCATCTTGCAGGATATCAGTCAGGAATTTTACTCTTTTAATCTTAATTTATGGATATTTTAATAAATAAATTTATGTAAAGAAAATTTAGTTTTAAAAATTTTTAAAAATGTGCAAGAGCGAATCGAGGGTGGATGAAGAGCATATCAATTTAGAGCTTATATCAATCTACCAAAGGTTTGTAACAAATCCCTTGAATCTTTCATCTGAAACACTACAGCTATTTTATTGTACCAAGTATTTGATGGAAATAAATCTCCATCTGAAATATCTTATTGGAAATAAGTTTCTGGGTTCGCCCATGTCATTATTCTTTTTATTGGAGGATGAAGCCCACATAGGTCTTAGAACTGAGTGTGGGTAATAAGTTGGATGATGTTGATTGATGAGTTGGACCCAGTTTTAGGTGGGTTTGGAACCACCGGGAAGTATTTTACAGCAGGGAACTGAGTATTTTTTGCTGGGCAATCGAATTGGTCACCGTTACCAAGAAGGCCCAGGAGTTCGTAGCTGACTGATCAGATATTAGCTACGGCTCATGGCTATTACTTCCCCTATCTTCTTCTAATTTTTGGGTTCGCCCTTGTCAATATGAGATGATTCAAGTTTAAGTTTTTGAGCAGGTAATCGGATTAAATTATAGGCTACGTAGTCTACAATGTTTTCAGAGTGCTCTGAAAGTTTTGATTGGGAAACTTTAGCATAAGAAACAGCGTCAGGTTGCGCTCATATTTTCCAAGATGTCAATTTCCACGAACCTTGATTTCTAGTGAGAATGATTAATTTTGAGATACATCAACGTGAAGAGTTATGATAAGGCTGATAGGTTTTGATGATGCAGCACCTCTGCTTCAAAGCTGCCGTTCAGGTTGAATCATTATTGTTTTTTCTCATCTCACAGTTGGAAGGAAACGAAGTCAAATGGAGGGGAAACGAAAAACAAGAAGTAAGACAAGCTGAATTAGGAAAGGAAGGTGGAGGATGATCGTGATGAAGCGGAGGAGGAGTGGCAGACGGCAAAGCTAGTCTGCTATTGGTCGCTATTCCTTCTACGCCCTCGTCATTGATCTCAACTTCCTCCACCAAGTTCTCTCACCAAACTGAATATGCGCCCTACGCCACTAATTATTCATTCATCCTCTTTTCTGGCTGCTGGCATGGATCAGATACTATGCGACCACTGACTACACACTATACAACTTCACCACAACACCACTACACCACAAAACGGCTCTCTCATAATGTGAACGACTCTGTCCTTCTCTGCTCTTCTCAACACCACCACAAATCAACCACCGATGGATAAAATAAACCGATACAACGGAGTATCCAAGGACCCACCGAATTTACATAAAATAAAAAAATGTTATTATTATCAGTTGTGTTGATAGGCATAACTGCTTTGATTTCTATGAACATCATATGCTTCCCGGTTCACAAAAAATTCACATTAGCAGTTCTTGAAAAATAGTTTTGTTTCTTCTTCTTGTTCAGCAGATCTCATGATATATCATACTTAAATGTTTTCTCTCTTTCCATTCGACGATTTAAAATAATTTAAGAAAAGATTTCAACACAATCGGAAATGAAAACGTCAACGCTTGCACTGTAAAAATAAAGTGGATAATTGGGCTAAGCATCAGCCTGTGTAATTTCCAATGTCTTGATTTTCAAATGTAGACATTACCAGAACTAGTGACAGCACCAGCTGTCCAGTGTTTTGATTTTCACTAGCCAAAACTACCTTTGAGCCTATAGTGGAAATCTGTTTTACATCATAATTATTTTTTCCTACAGTGACCCAAAAAAGTGCCTATTTTTGCACTAACTGAAGCACGCAAAATAGTCTATTCCTGCACCAGTGCGGGAAAGTAAATTGCAGTGCGGGAATGTACTTTTCCGCACTCCAAATTTGCAACCTAACAAAACAAAATAGTGAGCATGTAATACGCAGGTTCCCTATTCTGCCTTCAAAAATAGGTTGGCTACTCTGCTTCAGCTGTGAATAGTTGTTGTAGTTGTTGTTGATGAAATCGATTTGATTCGAAGATAGGTTATGTGAGGAATTTTCAGGTTATGTATGCCCTGTTTTGTTCTGTTTGAATTACTTTATACATTACTGTAGGAAAAATTTAATGTGTAATACGAGTGCAAAGTATTGTTTCTGCACTCGAGAAACTTTTTTCACTCGCCTTCGGCTCGTGAAAAAAACTGTTTCTCTCGATGCAGAAAAACGGTGCTTTGCACTCTTGTTACACAAATAGCTATTTCCTACAGTTGCACAACAAAGCGGCTATTCATGCACTCATTATAGTTTGCAAAACAGTTGAATCCTGCACTCTTTTAATCTGCCGCACTCCCGCTGAGTTTGTCGCACTCCAGATGTGACAACTGTAGGAAAGATTCGATGCATAACTCGAGCTCAATGCATCATGCATTGAAAAAATTTAAGGATTTACCATTTATTATGCATGTAATAAATTATTTGTATGATCTTGTTCTTAGGAATAAAATGACTTGAGTTAATGAGTAGAAAAATATTTGCTTACTAAAAATTCGTAAAAAAAAGAAACAAATGGATATGCATGATAAGATTCAGTTGAAAACCTGAAAACAGATAATAACAAATTGATATATAATAGAAGAGATATGAAGTAGGAAAATCAAATAAAAGTACTACGGTTCTGTTGTTACAGTAATACAGTAGACCCTTTTTTCCCGAGGATGAACCCCACATAGGTCTGAGACCTGTGCGTGAGTAATGAGTTGGATGATGGTGATTGATAGGTTGGACCCACAGTTTTAGGTGGGTTCCAAACACCGGGAAATGATTTTTAAAGCAGAGAACAGATATTTTCGGCTGGCCAATCAATCGGTCACCCTTTACAGTGAGGGCCCAGGAGTTTGTAGCTTATCTCATTATGAACTCGTGGGCTCTCTTTGTAAGGATGACCGATTGGTTTGGCCAGCAAAAAAGACTTTGTTCTCTGCTGTGAAATCACTTCCTGGTAGTACGGAACCCACCTAAAACTGTAGGTCAAACTCATCAATCATCATCCAATCCATTACCCAAGAGCAAGTATAATGGTTATAATGGCACTAGGTGTTTTTATTTGAGGATGCAAATGACCTTCACTCAATTCTCAAATAAATATCATATCACATGGATAAAAGTATCAGTAGGCTCGGTTGGATAGGTTATGGACCGAACGAAGAGAGCGTTTTGCATTTGTCTGTCTGTTCGTAAACGTATGAACCAAATTCTATGAAATTTTGCATAAATCTTTCTTTAAGGAATGCCCAGCGATGTATATGCAAGGATTTTAAAGATTCGCTTGCATTAAAAGGATATTAAATAGGAAAGGCACTCAGGCCTTTTACAATATGAAACTTATGATTTTAAAAATGAACTTCTCCATGGAATTAGAATCATAATTCTAGATAGGCCTCAAGCCCTCTTATTCATCTGGTTGGGCCTTTATATGATTTAAATTATCATTTATAAGAATAATATATTTCTTTGAGAGAAACAAATCTCTACTAATATTCCAATTAATTATAATAACAAGTGGTTACTTAATGAATGATAATTATACTGATTTAATTAATGTTGTTCTATAAATTAATTCATCAGATACGTGAAATTTGATCTGATTTGAGCAATAAGCTGTCTGGAACAAGTTCAGGCTGGATGAAAATAGAATCGCAGACATTTTGACGTGATACAGAGTGACTTTTTGTGGAAAACACACATGAAATAAATCATGGAAATTGAATCAATGGCTAGGACTGATGATAGTGTTTGATTTTGCAATGGTGATTAGCATTGAGTACATGAAGTAAATTCCTCTGTGCAAGCACCCTTATTCTTGAGCGTGAGGTCTATTCTTCACAGAACTACTAGTGATCATTAGAGAATAGGATAGGATGATGGACGATGCGACCAGATTCTAAATGATTTTTCTTTTGTCAACGAAGCTTTCTGTTGAGAGTGTGGACAGGCTGGAGTGAGATTTTGAAACACGCTGCCATGTCACCGGTCAAAGGTACTTGATGCCACCGAAGCCGTAGCGTCTGTCCCGGCCTGACCGGCCAGTCGCAATAAAAGAGACTGTTAAACTGTGATGTGAGGGATGTTGGCAAGGGGCGAAGAGACAAGAGTGTAGCAGAGCAGAGCACACCCCATTCGATAAATGCAGTCTGTCTGTGACGCAGAATAAAGAAACACGTGTTACAAACGCCCGCGAGGGTCTCTATCTCTGTCAGGGAAACACACACACACACACACACACACACACACACACTCCTCCTCCTCCTCCTCCTCCTCCTCCTTCGCCACCACCTCGACGACGTGGAAATGACAACGATGGAAGTGACATCTCCTATTGTCAACGGCCTATTGCGTTTAAGAAATCAATTTCATTATTATTTTCGACTTTCTTTTCATCCAGAAATGTTTTCAATGTGCTTCTACTCGTTCAGGCATGTGATGTGCTGCACACAAAATAACAGTGATTTCTATTATAAACAAGCAACATACCCGTGCTTGCGAAAAACAATGCTACTTGCGAATGTTATTCTCTTGAATTGCTTTTCATCCGTGTTTTGAAGGCACATGAGGTCTAATTTTAGAACAGGGAGTTGGAACAATAGAATTTTCGTTTGACGGATTCCTTGAGTTCAAGATCTAGCCTTGGAGTTTGAAAGCCGATGCCAATATTACAGAAATATATTGTCTGATTCAAAATAGCCTGATAACCTGCTGTAAAATCACTTCCCGGTGGGGTGATAGTCACGAACCGTACGAAAGTAGAAAGTATCTGTTGAATCATATAAGCAACGCTTTCCTGGGCCCTCTTTGTAAGAGCGACCGATTGGCTTGGGCAGCCAAAAAGACTATTCTGCTGTAAAAATTACTTCCCGGTGGTTTGGAACCCACCTAAAAGTCTAGGTTCACCATGTTTCCAATAACATGACTGAAATGGAAGGTTGGCACTACCTGTAAGGATCTCCCCACCAATAAAAGCCATGTATCTGTTCAGTCAGATAAGTCACGAGCACCTGGACCCTTTCGTTACTGGTGACCGAATAGTTTAGCCAGCGAAAACTTGTAGATTTAACTCATCTATCACCATAATTACTTACCCACAGATTTCAGACCTCTGTGAATTGCATCCTAAAAAAATAAACATATATATATAAACATGTATAAAAAAATACAATATACAAAAAAATAAACATATATATATATATATAAAAACACATGAATAAACATGAATATATTCTGAGGATGTACTAGGGATATCCCGAGAAAGATGAAAAAGTAGGTTGTGTTTGAAGTTGACTGGAACTGATACTGAGTGAGCAGAGTAATTGTACAATAATTTATTGTACTTTCCTCTGTTTCTGTTGCGACGTTTCAATTTCAAGGCACCAGAGAACGGATGTATTTGCAAACGCGGAGTTTGTTTTATATGCTGCCTGAACGTCACAATTGTCTGAGGGGTCTCACTTGTGTCACGAGTTGTGTGAGGAGGGAGTTTTCTTTTCAAAGGTTTTCTGACTCGGGACTCTCTTCTTTGTCTGTCTACAACACCACACGTACTAATTGCCTCCCACATTTTTTGTAGTTTCCTCTACAATAATTTGTTAATTCGTTTTCACAGGTCACCAGGACACGTAGCTTGCTGTGAGCAAATTTGGACCTTTAAGACGAAACGAAAACTACCATACAGTTTTAGCTAAGACGTTTTTTAAGGATGAAGCCCACATATGTGTGAGACCTGCGCGTGGGTAATGAGTTGGATGCTGATGATTGGACCTACAGTTATAGGTGGGAGTTCGAAACCACCGGGAAGTGATCAGTGAGCGTCCTGAAATTGGTTATGATAGAAATAGCGCGAATATGAATGTAAATATAAGTGATTCTTTTGAAAGGGGTGATGATAGTGAATTTACTCCTATCGTATTTATCCGTTTAAACATCCATAGACAATTATTATGCACATTTCATACGAAAAATTCAGTTTCCTAGACTCATCCTCAATTTAAAGTATATAGAGTGAGTACTTTTTCTAATTTATTTTTTCATACTCATGTATAATGAATGTTCTATTTATAACTCAAGTAAAAAGTTTTTTCCGTGAATATTATCAAATTATTATTTTATATGTTAATAGTTCAATTCATGACATCCTGAGTAAAATTGGATCAAAAAATAATTTGGTCCAGCAAGACCGATGGGGCAAAAAATATTCGGCAATGAAAGCGTTAATAGATGATAGCAAGTAGTATTTAGTACCTTGCAGGTTCTATGATTATAACAAGTCTTTCAAAACGAAAATACCAGGTTAAAAACTAAAAAGACAATTTTAATTTGAGTTATATTATTTGGTATCTTTAGTAGTCCAAAGTGAGAATGAAAGTGGAATCATAAGTCAGCTTCTCCTTCTTTACAGTTTCTTGTTTCTTACATTTTAATCTACTAGAAAGCTATTTTTCAGAAATAAAACCTTTTTAATTCAATAACAAGATAATTAATTGAAGCGCTTTATTGCACAACGTAGGCTATCTCAGTGATAAAAATATTCTTAATTGACCGTTCGTAATTGAACGTTTCACATTTGTCCATTTGTAACGCATTTCCAGCTAAACGAGTGAGGGATCTTCCTTTAAAAAATGTGCAGCGATGTATGTGTAAGGATTTTCGAAAATTTTCTTGTCTTCAAAGGATATTTAGAAGGAGAAAAAGGAAAGGCACTTAGGCTTTCTTCTATGGGAAACATGATATTTTAAATAAGTTTCTCCATCATATGCAATAATTAGAATCCGATTTCGAGATAGCCTACTAATAATTATTCAAATTCATCAATATTGCTCAATTAATTCATGCAACAGACATGTCAAATCTAATCTGATTCGAGCAATCAGCTGTTTGAAAAATAAAATAAAAAATCAAATAACTGGCTGGATAAAAACTTAGCTTAGGTGACATGATACAGAGTGACTTTTCATGGAAAACAGGCATAAAATAGACTATGCAAATTGAATCAATGGTTAGGTCTGATAACTGTGTTTAATTTTGCATTGGTGATTACCATAGAGTACACCGAGTACATGTATGTTCCTCTGTGCAAGCACCCTTATTCTTGGACGTGAGGTATATTGTTCCCATTACTACTATATTTATAATAATTATGCATGCTTATGCTTCATTGGCATTCAAATATCTTATTACATTTCTAACCCAGGATAATTGCCTTTTGGGGTAGTTTGGCCAATTCGACTGGGAGACCTAATGCGACCGGTCAGCAGAGGTGAGCTTCAAATAGATATTATCTAAGAATTCGCTCAAATAATAATGATAGTCAAAAGGAGAAGAAAGATGAAAGCGAAGTCTAATAATCTTGGTTTGATAGTGAGATGAGAGAGGTGAGACCGTATCAGATGCGAATGGATGGGAAAAGGGAAACGCCGATGATGATGATGATAATAATTATTGTCATAATCGTAGTCGTCATCATCGTTTTTAATAAAACGGTCTATAATTTGTAGTGGAGAGGGTCTGAGGCAACGAGAGAGGCTAAAGGTACAAGAATAATAAATTCAATTTGAATAATGCTGCTGCCTCCCTATTATGCTGTGTCTTGGGGGGCGATAAAGCTGGTTGAGTTGGCGGAGGGGGGGGAGAAGTTGGGCGAAAATGGAGTGTGTTCGGGGGGATGAATGTGGTGGGAGGGGAGGGTTGGTTTCAGGAGGCGGAGCCTGGACAAAAATCAGGCAACCCTTGGCAACGAACGCTCCTCCTTTCTTGCTGTATGATTATATTGCTATTCTATTAGATTGTTATTAGGGATGTTTTAAATGTATTAGCAGTCGCTGTTTGACTATCGCCCGAAGTACACTCGCAGTGTTATCGCGCTCTCGCAGTGCAACGCAACAACGCATCGCGCGTTGCAACATTCAACTCCGCCCGTCACAATTACTTAATTCGTAGGTTCAAGTTTAGTGTCCTTCCAACTGTGATATAATATCAGACTTAAAGTGTTAAAAATATTGGATACTAACTATTAATATTTTTAAAAAATCTGGACAGTTAGTTTTGTCAAGCACTTGCCGAAATCACTTCTGCTGTCACATTTCTCCCGTGAGGGTCGTTCTCTTCAGTTACGTGGAAAGACATGACTTGAACTTCCTGGCGACGGCTGCATCAGTTACGTGGGATCTTTTTGATGGTAATTTTTTTAAAAGAAGCCTTTCATTTTATCTTTTTAACACTGAAATGTTCAAACTTATTTCTCGAGAGAGTTTTCATTCGAACGTATTCCCGTCTCATTTTTACGAACACTAGCGCATAATTGAATATTTTTTGCTAACTGCTATCGAAACTGCTCTTTCTCATTGGATCTTTTTGACGTAAATTTTCAAAAATTAGTCTACAGTTTCATTTTTAGCACTGAAATGCCAAAACTTATTTCTTGAGAGAGTTTTTTATTCGAACGTGTTCATGTTTCATGTACGAACTCATCAGCGCATAATTGAATATTTTCTGTCAACTGCTATCAAAACTATATACCTAATCATGTTTGTAGGTGTGAATTGATGTTATAGATTCATAACAAGATTTGGTCAGAAAATATTCTTTCGGATGACATTTTTTGATTGAATGCTTGTACTTATTTTAAAAGAAAAGTCTACAGCTTTATTTCCAACTCTGAAATGTCCAAGCTTATTTTCGAGAGAGAGAGAGAGATAGAGAGTTTTTCATTCGAACGTGTTCCCGTCTCAGTTACACACTCTTTAGCGCACAATTGAATATTTTCGGCTAACTGCTATCAAAACTGTACTTTGCAAACTGAATTAAGATAAGATAAGGTTTATTACCATAGAACATTCACACGTCTTGATTATGTGTGTAGGCGTGAACAAGATAATCAGTTATTATAGATTTATAAAAAGAATGTTTTATTTATAGATTTATTTATAAAAGATTTATAGATTTTTTGACAGAATGTTTGTACTTTGGGAACTTTAAAAAAGGGAGCTTCTATTTCTCGAATATTGTTGTCAGGATTCCCAATACAAAACACCCGCGTTTATGTGTACGTTACTTTGTTCAAATGTTGCAAACAAAACTTGAGATCAATATTCAAGTCAGAACTTATTTTTTCTAGTTAGAATCGTTCTTAAAGCCTTGCCTAGAATAATATTCATAATCTTATTTTTACTTTTCACTATATTGGAGGTTTGTTTTTGTTTTTTGCTGAATTAACTTAGATACAATGCCAGACCCCCCTCCATAAAATGTCATGGTTCTGCCTCTAGGTTTGAAATTAATTATCATTATTATTATTATTATTATTATTATTATTATTATTATTATTAGACAATACTTTATATTTAAAGGCCGTGAGATCGTATTAGAATAAAAGTTTACAAAAATTCATATATAATGAATATATATATAAAGTTCAGTAGAGTTGTGACACCCGCTAAATGATAACTATAAATATAATGTAGGTAATAAGGCCTAAACCCCTCTTAAAACAGGTCCTACTTGCGATTTTTTGAGGCTGGCTAGTACTCTATCATTCTTGCAAACGCTCATAACTCACGTGGGCTATTTTATAGTCAATTCGAGTCAACCGCGTGCTATATACTCCCAATGTTCGTTTCCCATTTTCTGTTACTTTTTTCACATTATTGGCCTCATCGATTAACCTATTTCAAATGCCCACTACCTGTTATCAAAGGCGAAGTTAGGACTTTTGATCCTCTGCACCACTCAACCCTAAAGATTGAAAGTCCCTAAAGGGACTGAAAATTTCAAAGCAAGTTTACAGTGGGCGAGATTAATGAAATCTAATTGTAACTTTTTAAAACTTGATTTTTTAAAAATTTATATTCATCTTAGGCTATTTATCTCGATTATTCATAATTTCAAATTTATCAAAGTAATCAGCTATCTGTTTACCTTAACCTACGATAGTAAATGATTATTCTGAACGAATCTATAGAATTAAAAGAATATCATAGAGTTTAAAGTATGCATAATAATTAAAGTACTATATGAAGGAACAATCGCATCCTACCTTACTCCTCGTTTGCGTAGTACGCTCTTTGGACTAAATCATAACGTTGATGTCTGAAGAGTCACCTACAGTCGAAATCGGCTATGGTACTATACATATACATATGTAAAGGTACACATAAGCTTATTGACTGAATTTCAGTTCCAGATTTTTAGTAAGTCTATTTGAAGTTTTTTTTGGAAAATAATGATTTTTCATGATAAATTCTATTGCGGAATAGAATTTCCAAAATGAATTTTTAGCAATTTTTACAGTTTGATCGATTTTTGGTCTCGTAATTTACTCATTAATTGTCCACACTCTTGCTCTTGAAGACGCAAAAATTGACGAAGCAATACCTCAATATTATTCATTATTTATTGTAATACAGGTGGAATACTCATTGAAGTATTATTGATGGCCTTATCGAGTGGGGCCCGGTGGTTTGGAACCCATCTAAAACTGTAGGTCCAACTCATCAATCACCATCATCCAACTCATTACCCACGCACAGGTCTCAGACCTATGTGGGCTTCATCCTCAAAAAAAGTCTATTGAAGGAACAAGTTCTCATGTAACAGTTTTTTTGACGATATTACTCATTAAAGAGTTCTACAAATTTACTTGACAGAATTGTTGATTGTTGGCGAAAGACCTTTACATTTGGGGCCATATTTATGAACTTTCCTTCTATTTCTCTTGATTCGAAAGACTCTTGAAACGCCTCTATTCTGAATGCATTTCAAGAGATCCTCGAGTAAAGAGAAACAGAAGGAACGTTCATAAATACGGTACTTAGTTTGTTTGTTATCATTCCATCTTACCAAAGTCGTAGCTATTCCTCTACCCATATACTGTATTTACTTTTCCATTCATTTAGTTTCTTCCAGATTTTTTCAAAATGAAATAAACATAGAAAATGAATGCAAACGTTCTTCAGTGATGCTTATATAGGCTAATAAATTAGATAAAAACAAAGTCGTAGCTATTCCTCTACCCATATACTGTAATCACTTTTCCATTCATTTAGTTTCTTCTACATTTTTTTAATATGAAATAAACATAGAAAATCAATGCAAACGTTCTTCAGTGATAGTTACATAGGCTAATAAATTAGATAAAAACAATGGGTGGCAGGCTGATGAAGCTTCTTCCCAGAAGCGAAATGCATTACTCCAATTTAAGTGAGTGAAATCTTAATTTAAATAGAAATGCATTGTCAGTTTTGATATTAGAGAAATATAGTATAATGTACTTTGTATTGTAATTCAATCTGAACTTTGTATTAAACTTTCAACGAAATGATGAATATCTCTGCAGAATATTTTTATATTACCTCACGAATATATTAGGATATTTACATCCTTGCCTGGAACTGAATGAAGTACATGAGGCTCAAGATGAGATATGCTACTAGCCTGTTATCGAAAACAGCGAAAAACAGCTGATCAAGTTGTGAAGTAACTATCTCTTTACATTGGCCCGTATTTATGGACGTTCCTTCAGGGTCTTGGCTCGAGAGATTCTTAAAATGCCTATACAGGGTGTTTCGGAACTTTGCGAAATTTCAAAATTATACGTTCAATGCTGTTTGAATAAAAAAATAATGCGTGAAAAAAACAAAATGGCGGCTGAGTGAGTAACTGGGGACGTTGGAAAAATTGTATTACGATATTTACTTTTGTTAGTATTGGTAGAGAGTTCCGAAACACTCTGTATAGGCATTTTAAGAGTCTCTCAAGAGCCACTGAAGAAACGTTCATAAATACGGCAGATGAAAAATAGCACAAATTCATTCCGAGAAGTATTCCCCAATGAGCTGTCCAGTATTGGATGACACATCCTTTTAGAATTATGCATCTTTTCCACTTTTACTCTCCGAGCTCTCATTCGCTTCAAATCACACTGTTTCAGTCCGTTGCTATACCATTAAAAATACTTTATACGGCTTTTAAATCATATTGAAATTCAGATTTCTATGATGAGGAGGATCACCGCATGTGATATAGCAGTGAAAAATAACTATGGTTGAGTTCATGGGAGCTTTACCGGTAACCGAAAAATTTTACTGGTGGCGTCTGATTGGTCTATTCATATTATTTAACGTCTATAAGTTTGAATGGACCAATTAGACGCCACCGGTAACATTTATCGGTCACCGGTAAGGCTCCTATGAACTCAATCAATGTCAGGTCAGGCAGGCCTTTGTAGGTGGGACCTTCGGTAGGCCAAATCAATTACGTCAGCTACCTCGGTAGTGAAAGCTGAATCAGAGGTGGTGCATTTCAGTGGAGGAATTTGTCCTAGAAAACTTCATTTCTAGCTGATGAAATCCATTTTAATTAAATCTTCTTCGCCAAAATTCTCCATAATTTATATTGTTGAATGCGCACCGTTTGTAAAATTATTCATGACTAAAAGTTGTAGTACAACACTTCAACTTTAATAGATCTATTGCGTTCCGATATGAATAACTCTTTTTCTCTCTCCCCCTCCCCATTCGTTCTCTATGTATTATATTGTATGATTATGATATATGATGCCTATTTTAATAGTAGACTTCAGTACTTGAATATTTGATAAAAACCTGATAAAACCGCATGAACATTGATAGACTAGACTCGTCTGTTGCCTTTGAAATAATATACTGAATATTTCTACATGATGTGCAATGCCAAAGTGGCTCTCAAATATTAATTCTATCATATTGATAAGCGATAATCTAATCTAATTCTTTTATTTTCCCAAATACAAGAATGATTTTATGTTACTTTTGCATTGTTTTAAGCACTGCGTTAATTTGCAATACATCAATCTAAAAGTGTAGCTTATAGCCTAATTATAACCCAATGATGAACATGAGGAAATTAAAAACTTTGTCCTCACGTTTATCGATAGTTATTTAGGCTGTAAAAAATCAGTCTATCTTTCTGTTAGGCGGGAGCATGTGTAAGGAAGTTCATAAGTAAGCTCAGACTATACTTTCTACTCTCCTTATCTGTGTACCTAACTGTGCCTTAGCGTATTAACATACCTACCTGTTTACTAGTTATGAATATTGTGGGTTAAGGCTTGCTTTATCGAAGGTTACAAGCTTTTTTAAATTAAACTTTCACTATGGATTGATTTGAAACTCTTCTCTGAATCAGTCATTAAAAAGCCCTCACTTCGCAATACAATATTTTTTTCTAAATTTTGTTTTTAAATTTTTTCAATTTAAAAAAAATAATTCTTAATTTTGTTTTTAATTTTTTTAAATCCAGTTTTGAACTTATGTTGTTAATTTTGCTACTGGGAGATTGCTTTTATTGTATGGTACTATGACGAATTTGAATAGGATGGCAGATTCACTTCGCCATTCTTCTCAATGCGCTGAAACATTCCTCAAATTTAAAGAAATCTCGATTGAATCTCGAAAGTGAAATGAAATCGTTCCAAATTTGAAATGGGGTTCTTGTAATTCTGAGGGACTAATAATTCTTACGAATTCGAGCGTAAGATAGAATTCTTCAGAATAATTCATAACGTGGGTTGAAGTTGACAAATTAATATATAGAATTCATTTGAATGCTGTTTCAAGGTATAACTTTTCAAAAGTTTTCTGAGGGGAACCGTCGGACCTATTTTCAATGTTAAGAGTAATATTTTTCGTCTAAAATGTTGAAGGATCTCTCCCTCAGAGCATGTGGCTCAACTTTCTAAAGTTGTCTAGAATCTTGATTGAATCTCGAAAGTGAAATGAAATCGTTCCAAATTTGAAATGGGTTTTTTGTAATTCTGAGGGACTAATAATTCTTACGAATTCGAGCGTAAGATAGAATTCTTCAAACTAATTCAAAACGTGGGTAGAAATTGACAAATTAATATACAGAATTCATTTAAATGTTGTTTCAAGGTATAACTTTTCAAACGTTTTCTGAGGGGAACCGTCGGACCTATTTTCAATGTTAAGAGTAATATTTTTCGTCTAAAATGTTGAAGGACCTCTCCCTCGTTGCATGTGGCTCAACTTTCTAAAGTTGTCTAGAATTTAAAAGAAAATCTTTAGATATCCTAACAAGTCATTATCATTTATTGATCAATTGATTCACCAACGAAATTGATTCACTCATGGCAACGAAAAGGCATGAAAATAATGATTTATCTCGCACTGAGGGCTCATATCATGTTGAAAGGGATTCATATCATGTGCATTCCTTTTGCTGACGGTGCGTTCGTATCAGAATAGTATGAAATGTGTTTTTCCTTTAATTATTTGCATTTTTAATGATATATACCTAAAAACTAATCAGCAGTAAGAAAGCCAATCTAGAAGTAAAAAGAGAGCCAACGGATTCTTACCGACGGTCAGGCATGTGACACTATAGTTTGTAAAAATGTAGAAAATTATGGAATGGATAGTATATGAGTGGATATTATTGGTATATAGAGTGTAATAATTGAAATGAAACTAATCTCAAACTATGATACAAATGGTCATAATTATAACACAGGAATACGAAAAAGTATTAGAAATTCTCACTGCCAATTCCCCTGGTGTTCATTATGACAACATTAATATGCATTTTAGAATTCCAATGTAATAACTGTGAGACATTTATATGTAGTCTTTTCAGATACATAGGTTAGGAACAAGGATAGTTTCGCTGCTCACGCTGCAAATAATATACTATTTCTAAGAAATAATTCCTCAAAGCAATATGAAATTAAACATTCTAATATAGTGACAGAAGGAACAAAGTAATGTGTATTAGTACAAAATTGATAAACTTGTTGCCCCCTGAATTTTTGCGAGATCTATATAATGGAAAGTATTGCTTGAATGGGGAACAAAGGCTTTTGATAAGGAGTAATTATTTCTTCAATATAGGTAACCTGGAACTAGTGACTGGTTCTTGAAAAGGCTGTATGATGGCAATTTTTTGTGATAAGCTATATACTATTTATTTCTATATTATTTTATTTGTAAGAATTTAATGTGATTTGAAATCTAAACTCTTATCAGCGAACAAGGTTACATCCTCCTGCTGGGTTAGTGAGAGCTGGAATGATTTTTCTATAAACTAAAAATATATTATTGCATTTCATGAATTGTAATAAATTTTTATTGTATTAATTTTTTCTATGATGTTTTTTGACAATAAAGAAATTCAAATTCAAATGTATGCTTTTATATAATAGTGTTTCAGTCGTCATTAAAAAGTCGGCATGATCGCATAAACGTCTTATTTGAAGACATCACTCACTTATTTTCAGCAATTCCGTTCTAGATAATTCAGAAACAAATGCCCATATGCAGTATCTCACACCTATTTTAGGTGTGCAGTCCATTGTCCAATTCTTGAATCAATTTATATTAACAATAAATAGGAAAAAATGCCAATGACCTCATTCCAAAAACAAACATAATTCAAATGTAAATAGGGCTATGAACGTGTCTGTAAACAATAATGAACTAGACCAGGAAGAAAACGCTGCATTTCTAGGAATTTTGTTTGTTGGATAGACGATTGACCAGGGCTCCATACATTGAGAAAATATGTTGTAAAATTTCATCTGGGGTTTTTGTCCTGCGACAGCCTGCTAGATTGAATGACAAAAAGTTACCTTTCATAGCTTACCATGGGCTCTTACTGTCACATATTAGGTATGCTATCTTAGTCTGGGATAATTGATCAAAACAAAACCTTGATAGAGTGTTTAGGTACCAAAAGAAATCTGTTAGATGCATGGAAATAGTCAATAGGTTAGATTCATGTAGGCCGCTGTTCAAGAGACTTGGTCTCCTAACCGTACATTGCTTGTATGTGTATGAAGCTACTTTATATGTAAAAAAGAGTGATTAAAACCAAAATTTTATCGTTCATGATTATGATACACTAAGCCGAGGAGATTATAACTTGGTGAATCACAATAGTAAGTAGGTTATTCGAACAAGCGATTAGTTATGTTGATGGGAAACTCTATAGTAAGCTGCCACAGTTTCCAGTCTTGAAAATATATCGAAATATTAAAAAAAATTGATAAAGTATTCAGTTAATCTGTTAAATCTTCTTATAGTGTACAGAGAACCTTTCAGATCAAAATTGAGCCTTGTCTCAACCAATTCAAATTGCAATTGTGGTAACTTTACTACTGAATAACAAAATTTTACATAATTGTTGCTCTGACTTGACTTGTCTCATACTCCATAACAGGAGTTTTCAAGGCGTAATCTTAAAAAAACAATTTTCAAATAAAATTCCATTTCAACACAATTTGCATAAATATGTACATAAGTGATGGAGAGACCTAAATGGAACAATGCGTATACATCCTGCTATGTAGGCCTAGTAGGTTGCAGCACATAGTATGTGATAGTATGTGCTATGAACAATTTTCTTTAAAAAGATGGATTGGGGTTATCTCTTGTATTTAAAAAGAAAATCATTATAATTATACGACTCACTTCCCTTTCAACATGACGTGAACCCTCAGTGCGTGATATATCATTATTTCAACCCTCTTGTTTGACCGAGGTTAACTTTCTGGAACAATTACAAATGAGGATAGAAAACCTTGTTCATGACAGACCATAAATATTTTCATCACCTCATATTATTTTAATGTTTGCAACCGGAATTTTTATTTTCAAGAGTAAAAAAGCGCATTGTTCAGATGTGGGGGGTGGAGGGGAATGATCACTGACGTAGTGGGTGGGGGGGGGGGGGGTTAGCCAAGATAGTATGTGCTATGAACAATTTTCTTTAAAAAGATGGATTGGGGTTATCTCTTGTATTTAAAAAGAAAATCATTCCTCTGAAACCACATTGTAAACGATTCTATACATGAATTCATCCATTTCAATATTTCAACCCATGTTATGTGTTAAAGTAAATATTTCATCCAGTTTTGCGTCATTGTTGGAAATCAATAAGTATAGCAGTTTATGCAACGATTTTATTTTGACCCTTATTAAGGCACGAGTTAGATGTAAGTTATAACACGAGCGAATGCGAGTGTTATAAATATCTCACGAGTGCTTTAATGGCCAAATAAAATCGTTGCATACACTATTTTATCTACGACCACTAGTATACATTTAATTAAAACAATTTAATTTTACCTGTGACTGTCAGAGATACCTAACCTCTCATCTCAAATACGAGAAGTTATAGTAGATTGTTAGGTTAAAGCAGCTGGTGTAGCAGTTTGATCAAATCAGCTGATAGTTTCACAATATTCAATTACGATATTGATTCCATCAAAAATGCTTCTGATTGGTCCAGAACCCGTGTTATAATGTAGAACCTGTACTATAATGAGCTCATTATGCAACGGGTTTCAAAAAGCATTTCGAAAAGACAGCTGTTTTGGCATCAATTGTGAAACTGTAATGTATACATTATGACATGGTCGTAGATAGAATAATATGTAATATATGTGTGTGTGTGTTAATGGGAGATTCGGACCCTCATAGTTTTCGTAAAAAATTTAAAGCAGGCGTATTTGAAACTATTTCCATACTGCAATTCTTTTTATTCCCCACCTCACTTGATTGTTGTTCACTTTGTTGGGTAACAAACAGTACAGTACTGATTTTTTTTAAAAAAGGGCTTCGGGAGTAGCCTACTTTTCATTAAAACCTTGAAAAAATAATCCCTCCATGACCACATTTTTTAGCGATTACAGATATGTTCTTTGATTCTTTTGTCAAAAATTGGGTTCTTGAAATTTCAAAATTTCTATTAGCTCTGAGTTTCTAGGGGATATATCCCTCTATTCCCTTCCATAATCACGCCACTGAACCAGATTATATTCCCAATTACATCTCATGAAGAAATACTCTCAATAAATAATCTCATGAAACCGAGTATGTTTTTTCCATTTTCCACAAAAGTTTTTCATTGCATTTTACTCATAATTCATCAACAATTTTACTGTATTAATCGATGCTTTCCCAAACCTGTTATCAATTTTTTGAATGAATTTTACTACTGGGAAATGGGGGATGACTGCTAGGGCAATACCGGATGAGTGCTTTACTGTTGCTTTTAAAGTTTAGTCTATAATTATAATTTTGCATGCTGATCCATGTTTTGTTTATATGTACCTACCATTGTTACCCTGTGAAATGAATGTGTCTCCTATAACATTGTTGATGATCTAACTTGACTTATACTCCATAACCGGAGTCTTAAAAAAAAAAAAATAAAAATAAAAACCCTTAGCGGAAAACGAAAAGGGTGAAGCTAATTTATCAGGAAACTGGTTAGTTCAAATAAGAGATCATCTCGCAATGTTTGGGTATCATGTAGATGTAGGTGATGAGCTCTTTATAGGACACTGGAAACTTCATTGTCGGATATATTAGAAGGGTATTCAGGAATGCTGAGTTCGTCAGATGAAAGCTCGGCCTTAGTATCAACAGCCTGTCCTCTTATAAGAAAATAAATCCTACTTTTAGTCTGGGAGAGCAGGCCAAGTTAGTGTGAATGTAAAATTTGCTAAAACTTATTCTAACCCAGCTGCGACTAGCATCGAAAAGGGAATGTTTGAAAAAAAAACATGCTTCTATTGCGGATGATGCCAACATCCACTAGTGCGTGGGTAATGAGGTGAATGGGTGAATGATGAGAAACATCCATGGCTGAATAAGATTCGAACCCAAGGTTGCAAGAAACGAAGCCAGCCAGAGCCTTATCTTATCTTATCACAGACAAGCGCTCCAACCAACTGCGCTACTAGAGTAGAAAGAAAGTTCAAAGAAAAGGAATAGGGATAAATTCGTTAAAGAATTTCCCAATATGTAATTACAAAGAATTAGAAGCATAGAGTCACTTTCATTGCGTCTATAAAAATTATACAGCAGTTATTTGATAAGTTTTGCCGTAATTTAATTAACGATGAGGTTAAGTTGATGGTATTATTGTCGAATCTGACGGAGGAAAAGAAAATAGTTTTTATATACAGTGTGCTGTAAAGGCCCTAGAAATGAGGACAATGATATGTGAGCTTGTTTGATTAGCCTCAATATTTTCAATTTGTACTATTTTCAAATAACTTTAAATGTATTTTTAATTTCATTTCTACTTCTCAGGGCCATATTCTCACTCTTGGTTTAAGCTTAGTTTTACTAAAACGCCTGCTCAAGTTAAGCTGAGTAAAAACTTACCTCCGTATTATCAATGCGATTTTACAAGTCGTCTAGTTTAAACTATGGTTTAAATGAAATTCAAGCTGAACTCAGTTTAACTATTAATGTTGACAATAGTACCAATGTTATCTGATTATGTTCAGATGTGAAAATAAATATGAGGTTATATTTGTCAACTTGAATGTTTTGATTCAAAAATAGGTTAATCTGTTCAGATCTGTACTGATAATGGTCGACGTTATCACACAGCATTCGAAAAATCTAGCCATCATGATGAGGCAGAGGCAATTGGATCAATAAATCGAACTATTTGATTTTTACCCTCTATTGTTTTGTACCTTATCTAGCCTGTATGAATTTTATATAATATGTTCAAGTAATGAATACGATTTCTTCACTGTTGTTCAAACTGTGATTTTATTGAAAGCATTTTATTTCATGAGTTTAATTTTGTAAATTGACATTATGTAATTTTTTATGTGATTGCATAATTATGACGCTGTCAATTCCTGTGATTCATTTTAGTTGATTATTTATCCATTAGTATTTATTGGAATTTTAGTGAGATTCACAGCAGCCTTATTCAATTCCACCATGAAAACTTTGTGTCAACTCTCAGATTAAGTTAACCGGGAGTTTAAACCACCAAAATTCCACAGTTTAAACTAAACTGCCAGTAATGAGTAAACCTTGTTTGCGGTTTAAACTAAGATTGATGATGCAATCCAAAGTTTTAACCTTAAATTTAATTCAAGTTAAATTTAAACGTAGTTTAAACTAAAATTGAGAATGTGGCTCCCAATTTTGTCAGCTCAACTCTATTTTTGTGGCTTCCCTAAAATCCCTGAATTGATTGATTTATTCATTTTTAGAGCTCAATTTTAGTTTAAACTGAAGGTTATGCTTGAACTATTCAAATGTCCCTCAAAGTTAATTTGATATAATTTAATTTTTGAATTGAATATTGCAATTTCCTATACTGAAATATTGTCCCTAAACCCAGTTTTTCAGATCTGGAGTAACCATTGAAAGGCTTCCTATGCAATTTCTATTCACCAACATTATTTTGTAGCCTTTGTCAAGGATATCTTGTCTTCCCCAGTTCTCTGCTTTGAATAAATTTCGATCTTGAATAGGCCTATCCATTTTGCATTTCATTGGCCCTCTTTACTGAGTGCTGTAGCCTACAGTGTGGCCATACACGCTCCACTTCGCAAAACAAGCGTTTCGAGGACATGAATGAAAGCGAAGGCTTCATAGTCCAAGAGTAGCGTGACGCCATTTTGGTTGGTGAGCTGGCTGACAAAAACCAGATCTACCAGTAAGATGCTCATGCAGTTGATAGACCGCTATTCAAATATATTACTCAATAATTTGCATAACTATCAAAAGGGTTGTTAAGCTTTCCTTACATTGCATGCAAGTGTTGGGCTGGAATAATGTGGTAGGCCTAGATACTTCATTTAGCTTAGCTAGGATCTTGCTTGAACCAGTTTGATTCATTAAACATGGAAGCATATGCAGCCTAAATCATCTTGCTGATTTGTGAATATAGTCTTCTCTTTCTTTTTTTAATAATAAATCCTCCTTCTCATTAATATAATGATAGGCCTGCTATAACAATGAGAAGCCGTGTGTTATCAAAGTATTTCTTTTTATCCTTTCGTAATATACAACAGCCATTCTTTTTTAACCCTCCGATGGGCTATGAATGAAATACTAGTGGACATAAAAATTTATTTCATTACCAAAATGTACACTTATGCTTTACTTCTCAACACAATCACACAAGTTGGTAGGGGGGGACTCGGCATGGATCGCACATGCTTGCTGTTCCTGTCCATAAGACAGTAATGTATAACAGGTCTTTCCAGGTGACGGCCATAAACCTATGGAATTCCCTTCCTGTCGACATCATATTAATACAGAGTCGGCGCCGGTTTGGTGCGGCGGTTGTGGCGTGGATTAGGCGGGGTGGACTCAGATAGGCATGGTGGTGTGTGTGTGTGTGTGTTTTGTGTGCAAGGACTTCTGGTGAATTGTGTGTTTGCTATGTTTAATAGCATTTTCATTTTTTTTTAAGATTTTGAGTTTTTTATTTAAGTTTCTTGTATTTTTTAATTTTTTTTTTCTATTTTTCATTTTCATTTCTAATTATTTTTCAAGAAGCTTTTTATTTTCAAGATTATTCTCATTTATTTTTTCACTAGAGGCTTGTTTGTTTTTTTTATGCTTTGGCAACCTGTCTTTACTACTTTTTTCACTTTGTACTATTTTTAATTTTAATTTTTGTTACAAGTTAGTGTTGTATGGGAGGGTTAAGTGGGAGAGAGGGCCGCTTGTGCCCTAACTTCGCCCTCCCAGGATAAAATAAACGCAGCCATTCAATTCAATTCAATTCAATCACCTTGGTGATGCTTTACTTCTCCCACACAATCAACACTAATTATTATTATTATTATTATTATTACTATTATTATTATTATTATTATTATTATTATTATTATTATTATTATTATTATTATTATTATTATTATTATTATTATTATTATTATTATTATTATTATTATTATTATTATTATTATTATTATTATTATTATTATTATTATTAAGTATTTTCTGCCACCCAACCTTAGGCAAAAATAAATAATATAAAATTCACATAGTACCAAAATAACCATATCAACGAAGCATTAGACGAAATACAAATTTTACAACTTACCGTACTCATTATTACTAGTCGGAAATCAGTACAAATCACAATAAATAGTACAAAGACAGACGTGGATAAAATTGTACTATTGTACTGGTAATGTATTTTGAAGAAATAAATAAACAAAACATAAAGTTGAAAATTTGAAGATAATCAGTCATTGTTTCGTGGTTGAATTCTTTTGTTCGGTTTATTAATAATCTTCACTGATAGGCCAAATGCAGAGCCCAGTCCAATCTTGGGCTCTCTCCGGCTGCTCAGAGCAAATGATTTGTGGATGACGGACCTGGCATGATTGCTTACCACACGGATGTGTGGAGCAGTCTTGCCTTTAACCGCTTGTCAGGACTCCTTGGGTATCGGAGCCCAAGGTTGGACTGGTCAAGCACCCCTTTAAAAGGAAAATAATAATAATAATAATAATAATAAAAATAATAATAATAATAACAATAATAACAATAATAATAATAATAATAATAATTAGAAAAATTCATCAGAAATCTCATCTCAACCTCATCAGAAAAATCAAAGATTTGGAAATGTTGAATTATAAAGTTCATAATTCGAAATTTAGCTAAATATGAGTAAATTATCAGCATTTTATTGTGAGAATGAAGTTTGTTTCGTGGTTGAATCCTTTTTTTGTGTTTGACACGTGGGTTTCAGGCTGGGCCAATGGAGCGGAGAACGGAGATCTGAGTTGAGGAGGAGATGTATCCGATGACGTCACCGTTTCTGGTTGAAAACTTGTTGGCCGGTTCAGGTACGCCCGCCGACTCTCCACATTCGCCGTCTCCGGACCCGCATCACCTGTCCGACTCGGACAGTCCGACCGACTATCGCCTGCGACGAGCCACCGACGACGACGAGGGCGGCGAAGGAGATGGAGATGGCTCGGCTGCCTCCAGTCCTGCACACGAAACCGGTACGCTGCTCTCAATTAATTGATTAGTTTAATGATTAATTAATTGATTAATATCAATGGCTCACCACTAACTAGTAGTTCTGTGAACAGTAGACCTCACACCCAAAATTAAGGGTGCAAGCACAGATGAACATACTCGATCTACTCGAAGATAATCACCATCGCAAAATTAAATACAATCATTAGTCCTAAACCTTGATTCAAGGCAATTTGCTTCATTAACGTGTTAAATTTGTAAATTTGTTTCTTCCTGGTCTCTATAAGTTTTGGCTTCTATGGCCTATCTGTAGAAACTAATTAACTTATTTTATTCATATTTTGATTCCCCACTTCCTCATCCATAATTCAACTTTATTTACAGATGATTGTATTTTCTTGGTCACTGCTTCATAACCCTTGCCCACAGATAATATTGCAGAATCGTCAGCAAATGTTTTTTCCTCTTTTTTCCGGAGGATTAGCCCACATAGGTATGAGACCTGTGCGTGGATAATGAATTGGATGATGGTGAATGATGAATTGGACCTACAGTTTTAGGTGGGTTCCGAACCACCGGGAAGTCATTTCACAGCAGAAAACAGAGTCCTTTTTGCTGGCCAATCCAATCGGTCACTCTTACAAAAAGCGCCCAAGTGTTTCGTAGCTTATCTCTGATTGAACAAATACCTGCTACCGGCTATCACTATTGTATTATCCTGCTGCTATTGTATTATCCTGTAGTTTTGGAAAATTCTGTTCCCTATTTATTGCAGGTAAATTAGACAACTGCAGTTTATAAAAACCATCCTATTAGAACGTAGTGAAGCATTTTCAAAATTCCAGTAACGAATTGAACAAATGTGCGCCGAACGAATTGAGAGTGGAATTTTCAGGGGAAAACGTGCCCTGTTACTTTCATGGTCGTTTTTATTGCACTCCAGTTATTAATTGAACAGCGTGCGCGCGCTTTTTCGTTAATAAATGAGCAGACAGCCTTTAACAGGGGCCCCTCAATTCATTTCAATAACCCATTTATCATTCGCCGCTTTGAGGTGGAGCTCCTCAAATAAAATGCTCAATGAAAAACAACATGTAGCAAATTTCCACTAGAAAAACATTTAACAGTATGTCGATTTTTAAAGCTTTTATAGCATAATCATTGTTGGCCGATTCAATTTCACGATAAAGAAACAATTGCATTACAGCTAACTACCATTGAATTCTACCAAACATTAACGAAATTATCGTATCGCTCTCATCAGCTATTGGTAGGGACGTACGTGTAATTCATTTTGATGTGACAGTAAAATAGGAGAAATATTTCTTATTATATTCTACTATTTACTAATTCTACTAAGAATTTTCACCAATATAACTAGGTTTTTGTTCGAATAAGCTATTATCGTGACTCGGCTTCATGTAGCCTATTATGATCATGTACATTAAGATTTATATCACCCTTTTTTACATATAATGTAGCTTCATAAACATAAAAGTAATTAAAGTTAGGAGATCAAGTCTCTCCAACAGCGGTCTACATGAATCCAACCTATTTGCACTTTCCATATACCTAACAGCTTTCTATTGAATGTTGTGTTGATGAGTTACCCCATACTAACAGCATAGCTGATATGTGACATTAAAAGTCCATGATAAGCTGTAGAAAGTAACTTTTTGTCATTTAATCTAGCAAGCTGCCGCAGGAAATTTAAATAAAAAAATAAACCCCAGATGAAATTTAACAACATTATTTTCTCAATGCTAGGAAATCGCCTAGCATTGAGAAAATGGAGAATAACATTTTTTGAGAAAAAGTATTAGTGTAGTCCTAGTATTATAATTAGATACGAGGTGTGTGAGAAGAGTAATGAGACTAAATAAAGTTTTTATTTTCTCAAACAACAATTGACCGGCGGTGTTTTTCCTCCCACTCTTGGTAGCAGCGCTGGGAGTATTCAACTGGTCGGCCACAGTCTTTTGAATGTTCTTCAGAGTTCCAAAATTCCCATCAGTGACATTTTGACCTCAAATCGCATTACTGTTGTTTCTCAAACCCCCCCCCTTCCACCTGATTTGAGTCCTTGTCCTGAAATTAGAAGGTCCTGAAAGAAAGTCATTTTTGAACTTTGGAGAATTTTGAAAAGACAGTGACCGACCAGATAAAAGCTATACCAGTTGATGTCGCTGCTACCAAGAGTGGGAGCAAAAACTCCGCTGGTGTATAGCTGCCCAAGGAAACTACTTTGAAGGGGATAAAATTGTTGTAAGAAAAAATGAAAACTTTAGTTGTAAGTATAAAATTAGTCTCATTTCTTTTCGAACGGGCTCTGTGGTATGATCAACCCGCGATCAGTCGCGCTATTAGATTGAATCTAACATTTTTGGTTCTTGAAACTTTTTAAACCTTCGTTCTATGTCATTGAATTTTAGATACGCTTTCTTGAGAATTTCGACCACCCTTTACGCTAGTGACTTTGATCCGATGTGGTGGGAGAAGGGAACCAGGATCGAAGGAAGTCGGCAATTGTTAGATTCCAGTCGAGATCCATTGTGTTAGATTCAATCTAAAGGCGCTAGATCTCGCGGAACTCTCTGTAGTGCGAGTGATCCCGGGTTAATATATGGTATATATTCTAGTATGACTAATGCAGTGCATGATTGTGTTTTTCAGAAGCAGAAGCTGTAAGAAGGAGCGGAGCGGCCCTTCAGCTGACAACACCGACATTTGCCTACTCACAGAACGGCGTATTCAGGCATTATTCGGCGCCTCGCTATTTGGATTCTAGAAATCGTTACAGCAACGATGTTACACTTCATGAAGAACACGTAGGCCTAGGAGAGAAAAAAGACTCTTTGCAGGGGACGAAGCCGACCCCGGTGCTCAAGTTTAGTGTGAATGCCATTCTGGGGCCCGATCACTCCAAGCCACCACCCTTCCAAGGTATGCTCATCATTACAGACCTATAGAAATATTAATAAGCTAGCTTTAATTACTTTATTTACAGCTAATTTATAAAGTAGACATGATAGGTTAAAAAGCGATGTAAATACAGCTGACTTTATTCCATGAATTATCAAACTAGTGGCATAATGAAGCTATTTCAACACTATTGTCACTTTTTAGTACAGGAGTACTAAAAATTAATCAGAACTGAGGATTTCCTCAGAAAAGTGTCAAAATGAATATTATGCAATAGTCACATCAGCTGATTCAAACATTTAAAAGTCAATTTGATTGTCAATTTAAAACCGAACAACAGCAACAATACACCCATTCTAGGTTATATTAGGGTGGGTAAGTTATCCAATTTTTTTGTAGATTACGTCTTGGAGACTCCAGTTAAGGACAAGTCAGATCAACAATTATGCACTAGTTACCATAATTACTATATCAATTTGTTGGGGTGAGGCTTAATGTTGACGTGAAAGGAACTCTTGTACACTATAAAAAGCTTTATCAACTAAATATTTTTTCAATTGATTTTTAAATATTTCTGTATTTTCAAGACTCTTTAACAACTGCAGTAGCTTGTTGTAGAGTTTCCTACCAATATAACTAGGTTTTTGTTTGAATAAGCTACTATTGTGACTCACCAAGTGATAATCTCCTCGACTTCTTGTATTATAATCGTGTACGTCAAGATTTTGGTTAATATCATTCGTTTTTACATATAAAGTAGCTTCATAAACATATAAGCAGGGTACAGTTAGGAGACTAAGTCTCTACATGAATCTAATCTATTTACTCTTTCTATACAATTAATCGCTTTCTTTTGGATCTTAAACACCCTATCAAGGTTCTGTTTTGATGAATTACCCCATACTAATATAGCATACCTAATATGTGACAGTAAGAGCCCATGTTAAGCTGTAAAACGTAACTACTATTGTGACTCACCAAGTGATAATCTCCTCAACTTCTTTGTTTGATAAGTTGTTTGACGCAATTGTTTGATTAGTTAAATTTAAGGCAATATATTGGTAATCGTAGATAAAATATATTGCATGCAAAAATTGTATTTAGCCTACAATCCGTGCGTGTGATGTTTAGAACACTTGTTTCACATGTGTCATAACTTATATCTCACTCGTGGATTAAGCAGTCGTAACTTTTTTCCACTTTTACTACTTTGTGTTCAACTATATAAATGCACGTACTTCATTCTTACGAAATATTATATTGCATTTTTTTAAACAATGTTAATAAACTTGACTCATATGTTTCAACACTAATCTGAATAGTAGGATTTATATAGGATAATTATTAATAATTTATGTGTAATTGCACGAAAATGCAGTCAAATATTTGAGTTGAAAATAAAAATATTTTACTCACTGAGCAGATGGCCATTTCGGACCGTGCGAGCACCGATGATATAATATTGATGATGAGTAAAATATTTTAATTCTCTACTCAAATATTTGACTGCATAATCGTGCAATTACTCATACATTATTAATGATACGCGCAGTTCGTCATGGTTACCAAATTTCAAGAATAATTATTGGTAAAACATATTCTGTATTAATTAAGTTCCACTATAAGGATTTTTTGTTTATATTTTTGAACAATAAATTTTGATTTGATTTGAATACAGTAATTGCATCAACTATTATTGTCAGCTAATCACAACTATAAAATACTCCGTTACAACATTTTCAAAAAAAAAAATATTTTGTAAAAAATAAATATATCATCGTACTAGTATCAAATGCCTCGTCAATCAATCCTCGAGCTATTCTCACATTTTGGCGGATTTCTACGAAAATTTTGAATAATAGTATACTAAACTATTCCATAATATCATACTAGTATCAAATGTTTCACTAATCCTACATTGAAGCGAATCTTCATATTTTATTTACTATCATATTTTGGCTTCATTTTTATTAAAGCATTATTTTTAAAGCATATTGGTTCATCAAAATCAAATAAAACATTAGGTTCAATGTTTACACCATTATAATGTAGTTCACTGCATATTTGACCAATTATAACTATTTTTAAGTACATTTTATAACTCGAGTTCTAACCGATCAACTTTTCTTCTCATCATGAACCTTCTGGGATAAGGGTAATTGAAGTAAATGTTTTTCTGCCTGCCGCTCGCTTATAATAATCCAATAATTTATCAAATATAATTCATCCAATATTCAAAAAAATTGAAATATATAAGGATATTTGCATAGTAATTTATACTTAACCGTAACTGTAAACTTACATATGGTACATTATCTTTCTCTTCATCCATGATAATTTATTTTTGTTGATGTTTGAAATCATGTTTCGAGATTAGGTTTGCCATTGATTATGACTCGCTGGCAAATCAGCTTGAATACAAGTTCGATCTCATAGAGACATTTCAAGAGTTCCTCTAGTCATGAAACTCTGAAGGAACGATCATACATACGGTCCTTAAAGATGTAATTTCTTTATAGTGAAGAGAAAAAAAAATCAACAAAAGACGGATACGTATTATTAATTGATTCGTCGATTAATAACAACTAATAAGTTTGATAACTCCTAAAAGATGTTTCGTAGCTTTTTGAGTGAACAGTAATGAGGCTGTAAGCTGTATGAGGCCGTGCAGCAAAGCCTAGAACTTAGCTTTTCTGCTTCTCTGCGTTGCCGCGTTTTTGGTCTCCAGTCAAGAGGAAAACTGGAAGAAATTGTTGGTGCTGAGGAGAAAAGCAGGGAAGCAGGGAAGTGCTGAAGGCGGTGGGGTGAAGGGGTGAAGGGAGATGATATTATTTACAGGCACACCCCTGGCAAGTAAGGCTGAAGTCAGGCTAGCCGGTACGTCAGCTGTGCACCCACTTAGTTCTAAACGCCACCCCACAACAAATCTGCAGTCTTCAGCCCTCAACCCTCCTCAACCCCAACGTGCTACACGACAGGCCTTCTCCAAATTAATTATTATTTCATTTATATCGCCACTATTACGTCAGATATCATTTTTTAAGGGATGAAGATTCTTAGAGACCACCCTCCCAACCAGATGTCGATCTGCTCAAAGGGTGTAAAAAAACTCTGGAGCTTCCTTATTACTCCAAATAGATCAGCTTCAACTGAAACCCTCGGGAGGGTATATATCGTTTATAAACCTATCGACTATTATGCGATCGATATGTCGGAGAAGTATGAGACTAATTTATTGTGTTTTGGGAGAAGTTGGATGATTTTTGCCCAGTGTTTCATTACTGAGAATCTAAACTAGTAGTTCTGTGAACAGTAGACCTCACGCCCAAGAATAAGGATGCTTGCACAGAAGAACATACTCGATGTCCTGAATGATAATCATCATCGCAAAATTAAACACATACGTCAGACCTTGATGCTATTTTTGTAGTATATTTCATGTCTGTCTTCCACAAAAAGTCACTCTGTATCATATTAGCAAGGCTGAGTTCCTATTTTCCAGACAGATGATTGTTCAAATCAGATCAGATTTCGCATGTTCGATGAATGAGTTCATGGATCAATATTAATTGAATATTTATAATACTATCATTTACTTTAAATTTATTTGTTATTATACTATTTGTTATTTATTTGAATATTTATAATACCATCATTTACTTTAAATTTATTTGTTATTATACTTAACTGAAATATTAGAAATGATTTGTTTCTCTCAAACAAATATGTTATTCTTATGAATGATAACTTTACTCATATGAAGGCTCAACGAGGTGAATAAGAGGGCCCGAGAACTACCTTTAAATCTGATTCCAATTTCGTATGATGCAGAAGCTCATTTAAAAAATCATATATTCCCTATAGAAGAAAGCCTGAGAGCCTTTTTATTTTATTTTCGATATATTTTAAATGAAAAAAATTTCGAAAATCCTTACACAGCTCGGCATTCCTCAACGAAAGATTCATGCAAAATTTCATAGAATTTCGACTACGCGTTTAGTTGTAAATAGCGTAAATAGTCGTAAATGCGTTACAGACAGACATACAAATGCAAAACGGTCGATTTGAACCAGAGACCTTTCTTCGTTCGGTAAACTAACTCATAGCTCAGCTTGATTTTCCTAACTCTAAGCTCTTTACTGTTATGCGATCGATGTGTCGGCGAAATACCAAACTAATTTATAGTGTTTTGGGAGAAGTTAGATGGCCTTCGCCCAGTATTTCATTACTGAGAATCTAAGCTACCTCCATTAAGCAGAGAGGAGTGGAGGTAGTACATTTTCATTGATTATAAGAAACGTGTAACATTTAAAGATAATATTAAAATAATATTGTAATATTCAAACTCAATGATAAATACCATAACAAAAATTTTTCAAAAACTTATTTTTTTGAATTTTCAAAACTTTATTTTGAAAAAGACTAACTTAATTGTCTGATCAAGATGAAAAATATGTCATTTTATTTTTTAATGTGTTCTTTTTGTTATACAAAAACGATCAACGGCCGGTAGCACGAAAGTAAATTAAATTTAGTCCTTGTAGAATGACGTCATTCTATGGAGATTAAACTTGATGGAGAGAATTTAGTTGCCCAAAGGAAAATATTACAAGCGATAACGCCGATTAGGCTAACCAGCGTAAAATATATTTAACCGCCCGATCACCGAGGATTAAATCTCACTAATGCCCGTTAAGTTACATTTTATAGTTTATGTTTATTGTACCAGAACACGGAACTGTAAATTAGGTCTTAGGATAAACCTTACAAAATGAATAAAATCTATTAAGAAATATTGAGATCGTTAAATCATATAATTCACAATGAAATGATGCTAATTTATATTTTTCTCAACTTCAGAATCAGCTTTTGATCAAATTACAGTGTTGCCAGGTTGTTCCCATTCGGTTGACAAAAAATAACTAATGGATCTTTGTGCAACAGAAATAAACCTGTTACACTTACGACAGTTAGTTGACTGACATTAAACTCCTTATTTAATTGACTTTCGTGCAACCGGCCGTTTAAGTTCAAAATTACTCATAGGTGATATCGAATGCCCCCCAAAAGCGAAAAATTTCAACTCTGAGCCCCCATATTTCAAAAAGTACTTGATGGAAAAAAAATTCTCACGGCAATAGATAACATTGCAATCTCTTAATAACATCCAATCCAAGAAACTCACAGCCTTAACAAACTCAATTGGTTGACAAATATACATTCAATACCTGCTTACTCGAAAATCATATAGTTAAAGTGTAGAACATGGCTATTGGAGGCATTATAGAAATTGGTTTAATAGATTAATTTATCGTTGTTGATAATGGTGAAGCATTATGTGCAAGAATGCACCATTGAAACACGTTGTAACCTACATTGTTGAGGCGTGACAGTCATGATGTTGGAGCAGAGCAGAACTCAGGGGATTGATGTGGCTGCAGGGGATCAGAACGAAGGATGGCTTCAAATTAATACTCGTTGACCAGCAGTAGGGGCCTATTTAGGTTGTAAGGGCCGAGTGGCGGCCCGAGCGATGGTGATGACCGAAATCATATTATGCCTGCCGTTTTAAGAGCGTAGCTTGTGACATGCAGTGGCTCTAAAAGCTAATTTAGTGGCGCATATCTGGGGACAGTATGAATGTCATTAACGAAAGCACAATATACCCATACTTCGGTGGCTAGGACACATCATTACCATATTATTTGCGAAGCTTTTAAATCTTGGCTCATAGTGCATCGCTGAATAATGGTCTTTCGTGCCTGTCGACGGCTATCATAGCTGATATTAGCATATTTTGAATAATTTATTATGATACAAGTTTTGTACACTCTCGTTTTTCCCGATCAAAATTCAAATTTACACAAATAAATTCTCTAATGAGTTAATCAACTAGCGCAGACTTCATTATCTGCCTGAGTGTAGCCTACACTCATTAAAATGATCCATTTGACGGCTCTGGTATCGCAGTTGGTTGGAGTTCTTGTCTGTGATTAGATGAGACTCTAGCTGGCTTAAGTTTAATATTTAGATCAATTAATTATACAATAATGGTCCTCCTAATATAATTTCAAGTTATATAGATGATGATCAACTTTACAGAATGTTGGGAGGCCGAAACTTTTCATTGAGATCCGCTAGACCCTACCCTACATACATTTTTACTATAACTCATCTTCACTACATATACTTATATTGACTGCATTTCACACCCTTCTCAAATATGACAGTTAATAATTTAGTTGATTGATAGTGTTTGTCTTGAAAACACTCATGATTGAAACTACTTAAACTCTTCAAAAACCTTGAATATTAAATTTGCCACAATTCGATCAATTAATTACTTGGAAAATTAAAGATCTATTTAATATAGCTTTCTATTCATATTTCATAATATTTTATTCCCATCCTATTTCATATAGCTTGTTTTTCACGTACTCTTTCAATACTTTTATATCCTCCTTGGCGCTCTTTGTAAGGGTGACCGATTGGATTGGCCAGAAAAAAGACTCTAATGAATAATAAGACGAAATTGTCACAACCACATTTATGAAAAAAAATATTGAGAAACTAGTTTCGGTTGTTACACCATTATCAATCTCAATCAATCTGAGTTTGATTGAGATTGATAAAGGTATAACAACCAAAACTAGTTTCTCAATATTTTTTTTAAATAAATGTGGTTGTGACAATTTCGTCTTATTATTCATTAAGGATACCTTCTACAATATCACCTTCGCAACTACAAAGAAAAATAAGACTGTTCTCTGCTGTTAAACCACTTCCCGGTGGTTCGGAACCCACCTAAAACTGTAGGTCAAACTCATCAATCTCCATCATCCAATTCATTACCCACGCACAGGCCTCAGACCTCCGAAAAAAACTTACACATATATAAATTAGAGGCTGATGGAATTTCTCCTCAGAAGCAAAATGCATTCCTCTGGTGGGAGTGAATAAAAATCATAATTTAAATAGAAATACAGTTTTAGTTTTGATATTAGATTATAAAAATAACTCACACTAATTCAGACAAGATCTTGTAGGTCAAAACATAAATAAAGTACATATTTTAGTCTTGATACAAACTTTTCATCGCTATTGTGAGCTAGCTAAATATAACAAAAATGAGATTCATCAGGCAATCATTGTAGAAAGCTTTCACCTTTGATGGTTTATTTGGAGATCAGTGCAAGCCGATTTCTTCTGCACCAATAATCGCGAGTTTTAGATCTCACACGAAGTCTGAGAGGAGGCTTTCAATTCTGTTGTGCAGTTGTGCCGAAAATGTTATTTTTTTCATTTTCTTTTTGATACCTCTCAGAATACGGGTGTTCGCCCTGAGGTGAAAGAGAAGGCTTAGTTAGGCCCTATGTTATTTCAGCTAGTAAACGGACCACCGCGCCCTAAGCTTCAAGGCTAATAGAGCGGCATGTTTTGACAAGGGATTATTCTCCCTTTCATCTATTAGCCGTACAAACAGAAAAACTCTCTCACCAAATTTACTCCTTTATTTGTTTACACACAATGGTTTCACCCTTGAAAAAAGCCAGCAACAAAAAGAATTACATTCTCATAACATTACGTCCATACACACACACAACCACACACACACACATATATACACAGCTATTATTTATGTTCATCCATTCAAAAAGTTTTTGATCGTTAAATTGGAAGACTTGTTCTGCTCATCCGTACAAATGTTCATTATTATTATTTCTTTATTGTTAAACTTTTACGGCATCATATGAAAAAATAGAATAGGAAATCATGTATACCAGATAAAATTTATTCATTCATTTGAAATTATTCAATAGTTTTTTTCGGAGGATGAAGCCCACATAGGTCTGAGACCTGTGCGTGGGTAATGAATTGGATGATGGTGATTGATGAGTTGGACCTACAGTTTTAGGTGGGTTCCGAACCACCGGGAAGTGATTTTACAGCAGAGAACAGAGTCGTTTTTGCTGGCCAATCCACTCGGTCACCCTTACAATGATCGCCCTGGAGTTTCGTAGCTTATCTCTGATTGAACAGATACCTGCTATCACTACCCTAGTTCATTCAGTGGCACACAGAGGAAGTAGCAGTACAGAGCTAGGTAGCTTTTTTGAGTTACCAGGACCATCACAGATCACAGAGTTTGTATTTTTTCCATTCTATTTCATCAAAGCTTTTTTTGTGAGGATGGAGCCCATATAGGTATGAGATCTATGCGTGAATAATGTGTTGGTTGATGGTGATTGATGAGTTGGACCAACAGTTTAAGGTGGGTTCCGAACCACTGGGAAGTCATTTCACAGTAGAAAACAGAGTCATTTTTGCTGGCCAATCCAATCGGTCACCCTTACTAAGAGGGCCCAAGAGTTCATAGCGTATCTTCATCTGACTGAACGGCTAGCACACGGCTGTTCTTATAAATATTGGCGATTGTGATAGATATCCATAACGAATAATACAGAAGTCCTACCACTAAATTGATCAACATTCAAGATATTATAGCTTCGACAGTCACGTTATTGTCAATCTTTTTTTTTATTGCTGATGATGTCCACATGAGTCCGAGACTTGTGCGTGGGTAATGAGGTGAATGATAACACATATAGATGCCAGACGGAGGAGCGGGATTCGAACCCACGACCACTGAAACGACAGCAAGTTGAAGTTGTGACGCCCCAACCAACTGCGCTAAAATACCAGCGGCCCGCCAAACTAGCACTAAAATACAGAGTAGCTCAATATTTAATCTTCTTAGACGAATACTATTGGTTCAGAGACTGGAAGCCTCTCATGGGTCACACTCCACGTTGGAGGCCTGTCATTGGTTGACACTAGATCCTCCCATTATCAATCTGCAGTAGTCTCTCAATACGGAACAGCAATAAAAACCAAGAAGAAAACGGGTGTCCTATCGATCTGACACAAATCAACAATAAAATAAACTTGAAAAATATTGAAGAACTGCAGCCTTAGCTTGATCCAAATTTTTCATCGCTATTGTGAGCTCGCTAAATATAACAAAAAATGAGGTTCATCAGGCAATCATCGTAGAAAGCTTTGTAAGGTGAAGCAATTGAAGAATCAACCGTTTTAACAAGAATTCGATAACCGCATTGATTTCATTTGGGCTTCTGATGACTGGCATACCGAACACTTATTAAAACTTTTGATTATTCATAAAACCTTTTAATAAGCTTTTTCTTATGAATTGCCGAAATGTTTTGTAAGTATTGGCGTTTTGTAAATACAGCCTGTAAATATAATACAGCCTGAGTCCTTCAAATTTGGGACATTCTTTCATACAGTAGTTTGAAAGCAATCTGAACAGCTACTACTAGGTTAGCTTCAGAAAATTAACAATAATAAACAATTAGGTGGTAGCCATGCCTGCTAGTAGGACTTGCTCTCTTACCTTTTCATTTAACAAGTTAAAGTTAGGTATTTGATCATTTTAAATTTAAAAAAGTCCACTATTTAATAGAAGTTTAGAGCTTCAGAGCATTTTGAGCATTGATCACTATTCAAGTGAGCAACGAGATCACTATTCTTCGGCTTAAAAGTTTTCATGAAAATTTAATATTATAAACTCTTTTTAACTGTTTTTAGTGTTCCATTTCGAGTGAACTTCGAAATTAATAACCCTTAAGTAAAGAAAAAACTTTTTTTTTTACGTGAAATCTTTTAGTGAATATAAATTTTCATTGTAAATTGATAGATAGATAGATAGATAGATAGATAGATAGATAGATAGATAGATAGATAGATAGATAGATAGATAGATAGATAGATAGATAGATAGATAGATAGATAGATAGATAGATAGATAGATAGATAGATAGATAGATAGATAGATAGATAGATAGATAGATAGATAGATAGATAGATAGATAGATAGATAGATAGATAGATAGATAGATAGATAGATAGATAGATAGATAGATAGATAGATAGATAGATAGATAGATAGATAGATAGATAGATAGATAGATAGATAGATAGATAGATAGATAGATAGATAGATAGATAGATAGATAGATAGATAGATAGATAGATAGATAGATAGATAGATAGATAGATAGATAGATAGATAGATAGATAGATAGATAGATAGATAGATAGATAGATAGATAGATAGATAGATAGATAGATGGATAGATAGATAGATAGATAGATAGATAGATAGATAGATAGATAGATAGATAGATAGATAGATAGATACATAGATAGATAAATGAATGAATAAATAAATAGGTAAATAAATAGAGATGAAACAAAATAAGAGTGAATTCAAAGCGAGAATGCATTTTTATTTCGATGGATAGTGAAATTTAATCACGAATCAACAAAACCTACACACACACACACACACACACACACATACGTTGTAGCAGGTGCAGGCACCGGCTATCATTGTTATGGCGTTGAGATTTTACGAGCATTTGGCTCTACTGAGTTGTTTCAGTGAAGAAAGCCATTTGGAGGCGGCTTTTGATGTTGGAAAGGCGTCGGTTTATGACAATGGGCTGTGGCTGTGTGGCGTCGGCCAGCGATGCGCGTTCAAAACACATTTTCTCGCGTCGACGGCTCTCTCTCCTTTTAGTCGGTCACCTTTGAAAATAAGGGACTCCTTCCTTCCCCCCAACAGCACCAACCATCTCTCGTTGGCAATTCTCAGCACCACGAAGCGGAAACTTGTCTCAGACAAGACTTTTGCACAGAAACGTTTGTTTCCAACTGAAAACTGATGTGTTTTATAGAAGTCGGCACATTTTAATACCATGATACAAAACTTTGCTAAACAGCCTCCTAAAACGCATTTTAAATGAAAGTTAATGTGTGAATAAGTATAAGTATAATAAGTAAGATATTAGATAGGTTGCGTAAATCTTTAACACTAAAAATACGATAACCATTTCAAAGTCACACTTTCTCTGTTGCAAAAAATGGACATGGCCGACCTCCTTCTTATATTTGAGGAAATTGTATTATGTTTTGACATGTATCATATGTCTTGTATATTTTGGCCTACCAATTCAATTCAATTCAATTTATTATCCTCAAAATAATACCATCTACTTTATTACGGCAAAGAGAATGTTTAAATACCTGATACATGTCAAAACACAATACATTTCGCACAAATATATCATCAGTCACAATTGAATTAAAAACATAGCAAAGCTACTTAGTGCATGTAGATTATTTATTTATCCATTTATTACACGGAACACTATCAAGTAAAGATACAACAGGCACAGCCCACTACTGCTTTCTTTACAAATTTTGAAAAAAAAAATACAAATTTTAGACTATATCAAAGTTCAACTAGAAATTTCACTTGGAAGTACACGTATAACGGAATTATGTTATCACTAAAAGAATATCATTTAGTTACAGTTTGGCGGGAATTGAAGTAAATAACTTCCCCAATTACAAATGACGTAAAATAGTAGTTTCGATAATAATAAAAATAATAATTGTAAACTATGTAGCGTCACTTGTCAATGGATAGAACATGTTAAAAAAGACCTAGTACTGGCCAAAATAACCAACAAAGAAATCTAGCCGATAGCTGAATTCATCCTCAAGGGAGCTAGGCGTGTAAAGCCTGGTTCTGCTATCCAACGCCCTATCCAACGTTGAGGCAAGTTGTCATTGAGGAAACTGCGCACTTTGTTGTGCCAGTGCGGTGGAACCCTGACATTACACCATCTGATTTTTTCCTGTGGGGATATGCTAAAGATCGTGTTTATGTTCCTCCCTTACCTCGTGATATTGATGAACTAAAAAACAGAATATCAGCTGCTGTAGCTTCAGTGACAGAAGACACCTTTGGGATGAATTCAGCTATCGGCTAGATGTCGTCCGTGCAGCCAATGGAGGACATATTGAACATTTTCATTAACTTTTGTTTATTTTTTTTATTAACTTTTGTTTATTTTGAGTAATTTAGTATGCAATTTGTTAGTGTTCAGCCCTTCTTCTTAATAAATAAATGTATTTAAATTTGGGTCATTCTTTTAGAGACACGGTGTATTTTGATAAAAATTAATTTGATAACCCATACGAATTTTCTCGAAGTTATATAGGAGCCTCCATTGCAATCAAGATGTAAACTTTGGTAACACCAAATGTACGTTTTACAGTATAATCGAGCAGTGTAGGCTTGAGACGCGTCTGTAACAGATAATATAGAATAGATAATGGACCGAACGAAGAGAAGTCTCCGAATCAAGTCGACCGACCGTTTTGCATTTGTCGGTTTGTAACGCAGTTTTGGATAAACGCGTAGACCAAATTCTATGAAATTTCGCATGGATCATCCTTTAGGTATGCCCAGCGTTGTATGTGTAGGGATTTTCAAAATGTTCATGCATTTAAAGGATATTTCAATGGAGAAAAGGAAAGGCACTCAGGCCTTCTTCTACAGTATAGGAAACAGATGATTTTAAAGTAAGCTTCTTCGTCATATTATGGAATTGGAATCAGATTATTCCAAGATATTATTCTTATTCATCTGGTCGAGCTTTCATATGAATTATGAATAGTTATCGTTCATGATAATAATATATTTGTTTGATAAAAACAAATAATTTATAATATTTTAATTGAGTAAAATACCAAGTCATTACTAAGTTAATTATAATTATACAAATTCAATTAGCATTCATCAGACATGTGAAATTCGAATTGATTCAAGCAATCAGCTGTCTAGAACAAATAAAGGCTGGATGAAAATAGAAACATAGAAACGCAGTTTTTGTGACGTAATACAAAGTCCTTTTTTGGAAAACAGACATGAAATAAACTACGAAATTTGAATCAAGGATTAGGACTGATGATTGTGTTTAATTTCGCGATGGTGATTATCATTGAGTACAATGTGCAAGCACCCTTATTCTTGGGCGTTAGGTCCGCTGTTCACAAAACTACTAGTATATTATGTGACTGTTTAATAATAAGTATAATTTTGTATTGTGAGTCCTGCGTGTAAGTATTCGAAAAATAATAATAGACAGCATTCTAAGCACATGCTTGCGCCCACACATTACTCTCCCAACCATAAAATTCTTAACAAACTCATAAAAATTTCAATTTTATAATTATTCATAATTTCAGGCTCAAACCCGTTTATTGGAACAGCAGCGGAATATGAAAGCAAGTGTGGTATTGCAAAACCAATACCAAGGCCGTCCGGGCATTACAGTGTTCTACAACAGACGCTTCTGTATTGCAGACAACACTACTATGCTGGTAACTATTGATCCTTCAAAATTATTCATATTTGCAAATATAATACTGTACTTATACTCTCTCTTATTATTTCAAATTGTCTTCTTTAATTCTTCTTTTTGTTTTAAGAAATTGAATCCACTCGATCGATCATCACCCACCGCTCTCATATTCACCGTATCTGAACCACTATCAGGATTATAGTTTAGGATTATTTTTGATATCTAATTCTTATAGGAGTATAGCTAAGGGCCTAAGTCCCTGAGTCTGGACTTCCACCCCCCCCCCTTACCAATTGGCGATGACTCAAATGGATAGAATATACTTTGATTCATAAAGTGCGTTAAAATTGAAGAATCATCTATGTTCAGAAATTCTCAAAATGCGGCTTAAGAGAGGTTATTCTCTCGAAGGAAGACCTCAGGCCATCCTCTTGTACAAAGAAGTCATATATTTCGTTAGAGATGATGAAGACTTCGAAACATATTCCTATTACACTATTGTTGTACAAGTTCATGTATCGCAATCAAGGATAGTCTTATCCTGTTACTTAGTTTTGTATTTATTTATTTTTTCAATTCAACAATACTTTATTGCCAATTCAAAATACAGATATAAACAGTTACAACACTCGAAGTAATACAATTCAAAAACAAAAATATTATCTGTAATGCATTTTATAGAACTAAAAACGTTTGAAACTGTGGCACCACTGGCACAAGATTAACTTCAGCGCCAGCAGTGAGTTCAAAAAGAAATAAACAAGAAAAGTAAACTTAAAGAGAGAGCAAAAGAAAATAAATAAATGAGCCCCATGTGAGACAGTTAACAACTCAAAAAACAACCGATGAATTCTTTTTACATGATGGAATGAGATAATCTGAAATGAACGAAAATAAATTTGAAATAAATAAAAGAAATGATCCCCATAAGAGACAGTTAACAACTCAAAAACAACCGATAACTTTTTTAAATGATGGAATGTGATAATCTGAAATCTGCTTCATTGAATCTACTTAATTTCTCTTTTATTTTAAATACATTCACATGCTAATAGTATACTCACTACAGTGTAATAAGTAGTGAAGGTTATAGAAATAATTGGTTGAGTTCACAGAAAGCAAGCTGTAAAGTAATCTAGACCTAGGACTAGTATAAATATTACTCTAGTAGAAAAAGGAGTTTATCAAGTTTAGAGTTGAACTAATTTTTCAGAATTTCTTCAGTTTGTTGGTGGGGTGAGGGGGGTAAAATGTAGTCAAGGATAATGCCTGAAGTACTGTCGTATATTACCCTTGGTGGTGAGAAGTTTCTGGCTACGCTTATGCTTATCCTAGATTTTCCAACTGCTTTCGATAGCTAAAAATCATTGCGACAAGTCTGACATCATGACAGCAAAGACAGTACTGACATTATTCTTCAATGTATTTAATGTGTGTTATTTGTTTGATATAACTGTACCAACAATAATATAAATTGTGTGTGTGTGTGTTTGTTGAAACAGGTGGTGGAGGTGTTGGCGGAGGAGTGGGGGGCGTCGGTGGGGCGGGTGGTGGTGTGCTGCCGGGAGCGACAGCCGTCTTTCCTTTGCCGGGATCGTTTCCATGGGCGCACAGCTCGAGGGGCAAGCCGAGGCGAGGCATGATGCGCCGCGCCGTCTTCTCTGATCTACAAAGAAAAGGACTCGAGAAACGCTTTCAGCTGCAGAAGTACATCTCAAAACCAGATCGAAAGAAGCTCGCCGAAAAGCTTGGATTGAAAGATTCTCAGGTCAGCGTCATTTCAAGCACAATCTTACCTAAGCGATTAAATCTTAACTTGTGCATTATTAACCATGCACATTCTTAAATCAGATTTAATTTGTGAGAAAACTATGCTATGGAATTCGTAGCAAATATGTGCCTTGCAGTCGAAACATTCTGTACCATTGCACACAGGCTCAAAGTATTGCACCATCTATTAACTTTGGAAAGTTTTTATACTAAATCACAGGATGCTAACTGTAGCAATAAGCCGACCAATATTATCCCGGGATCACTGGTCATTAAAAGATCCGCGAGGACCCACGTCGTTAGATTAAATGTAACATTTGAAATTTTTCTTATAATTGTAGTTATCACGGCTGAAAATTGCAACTGGTAGGATTAAAATGAGCTTCAAGTTTTGTTTTATTAATACTATTCGTGAAACGAGTGTCTAGATTGCTCTAGGAGAGCAATAAATGCCTTCGAGACTTGGGCAGTTACGCGATCACTCGTGGCGTTAGATTCGATTCAACATTTGCCGACATCAATCACTTCCCTCGATCCTGGTGGCCTTCCCCCGCTATATTGGATCAAAGTTACTAGCTTAAAATGTAGGTCCAACTCTTCAATCACCATCATCCAACTCATTACCCACGCACAGGCCTCAGGCCTATGCTATGTGGGTTTCATCCTCAAGAAAAAAATATCTCATTTTCCTTGATATTGAGGTTGTGGATCAGTTTTGAAAAAAAAATGGGATGAAAGTAGATTAGATTGTATTACTCCTTGTTGTAGTAACGAATGCATGAATTGAGTGCAGACTTGCATGATTGGACAGACATACAGCTCTCTCCGTGCAAATTTATAGGTGTGGCAGGGGAACAAGTAGTTGTCACATATAGCAATGTGTGTACAAGTGTGTTGTGCCGAGCCACACAAGCAGATAACTAACTCAGTTAGCTGCTACTGCTGCTGCTAAGGTATGTAAGTTATGTTTATGTTGTTGGCAATGAGAGCCCACCTCAGTTGACTCGTCATAATCAAGGGCTCACGCATCACAAGCCAACGCCTCGCTTCAGTTTGCTGCTAGCTTGTATCGAATTAATACAAAGGGATGCCATCACCGCGAAAGGCAAGGAGGAGGTGGTGGATGAGGGGGTGAGGGTGGATTGGAAGGAGGCAGAGTCCCCCGCCCCCTCACCACCTTGCAGCAGCAGCCGTCGTCCGCCCCCTCGAGGCAATTGAAAACAGATCTTGATTATCATCCGTAATGCTGGATGTCAACTACAGGCCTCCCTAATGGTTCGAGCAGTCTGCAATAAAACTACCCTCAACATTCACACCCTTAAGCACTATTGTTGAGGGTTGATGGCTTTTTCGAGTGGTTAAAAAAGGATCCGACGCTTTGCGCCGGAAGCTAATAATCCTTTTAACGGACAAATAAAATAATTAAAGTTCGCGACGTTTCACCAGCAATCGTTCATCTATTATTCTGCTTCTTCTCCTAGCTTAGCTGTTCAACAAGCCAGATTAGGCTCCAGTTTGTTATCAATTCATTAATGCGTTTACTCTGAGCTTACGGAGAACTTAAACTTTGAGGGGGATGAACGAATACATTATCCAAAATCCTGGAAGACCTGCGTACAACACCGAATAATGGATCGAATATTTGTAGCCTATACTGCAGAAGTAGAGAAAACAGTACATATTGAGAAATGACATAGCTTAATAAAGGAGATGAATGAGTTCATGAGTGTGATCACAAACGATGGAAGAAGCTGCCTGCAAAAACAAAGCGAACAGGATTGCTTGAGCTAAGAATCTCTTTCAATTTAATTTGATTTGATTCAGTTTTGTGTTAGTTATCATGTTTAAAAAACCATCTATTTTTGATTGTTTCACTCTATTCTGGCATAATGTGTTCGCATTTGGGGAAATTCAAGCTTTCCTATGGCAAAAGAAAGCAATAAAAATCATGTGTGACCTTGATGCTGTGGATTCATGTAGATCAGGTTTTTGTGAACAAAATATTATGACACTGTCTGCACATTTTATTAGCAGAATTTGATAAATGGTAAACAAAATATTGCCATTTTTGATACTCATTCAAGCTCTCACAATAAATTTTAGTAAAAGGAATAGAGAAGATTTAATACCACCTTATGTTCGCTTAAGAAAAACTTACAAAAACCACTATTACCAGTAAATAGTATTGTTTAACAGGCTACCACAAGAAATTAGAGTTTTTGCAGTCAGAAGTTTTAAGACGTCTTCTAGATACAGGATTTTTTTAATTTGACATGACTAGTTTTCAGGGTTACATTGTGACGACAACATCTCATGCAATTTATAAGGTTTTTAACATCTCATGCAATTTATAATTGTTAGGTTATTAGCAATGAAGATATTATCTTATTTATGTAGATAAAGCAAGTCTCAGTGGGAGCTGAGACTTAATAAAATGAAATAATAAATAAATAAAATGAATTTTCTATGAGACTGAATACCGTAGCCGTTTGGGGTGGAACGTATGACACACATGAATAAACTGTTTGTTTTTCATACGATCACAATCATTAAATCAAATTAGATTGTTTCCTAGTATTGAGGTATTTGATTATTTTAATGTGATGACTGTGAGACAATATAATAAGTCTTTTCAGGTACATAGGAACAAGGGCAGTCTTGTTTTTCACATTGAAATAATAAATAAATCCTCTAAGCATTATGACATTGAATATTTTAATTTGAACATTGAGTATTTTAATGTGATGACTGTGAGACAAAATGAAAAATCTTTTCAGGAACGTAGGAACAAGGACAGTCATGTTTTTCACATTGAAATAATAAATAAATCTTAAAAGCAATATGAAATCTAATATTTTAATTTAGTAACAGTACGAAAACAAATTAGTAGCTAATCGACAAACTTGATAAGGAGTTATTACTTCTTTTCTAGTAACGTCTAAGGAGTAAAGACTCTGCTCTCTCTGCTGTTAAATCACTTCCCGGTGGTTTAGAGCCCACCTAAATCTGTAGATCCTACACGTCAGTCACCATTATCCCACTCATTACCCGCGTACAGGTCTCAGACCTATGTGGGCTTTATTAAAAAAATAAAATAAAATGAAGACTTAAAAAATTTGAATCACCATTCCTAAATAACAACTTTGCAAGTAAGCGTGGAACTCCGGAACTCAGTACAAGGCTACTAAACTTGCACAAGATAATAGCCGGCATTCAATGTATAAACAGTAGGCGACCTATTGGTTCAATTAATTTTGCAGTGCAGTGATCTACTACAACAGCCTGAAATCAAAAGATTAATATCGATTGCCGTCACTGTGACCGTTGAGGGTGGAGGAGTTTGCGAGGTTGAAGAAGATGAGGGAGAGGTTTTCCAATTGAAAAGGAACCACTAAATCTCATTTCGGCACGCTAAAAACATAACATTATAATGATGAGGCAACGGTGACGGCGTTCTCATTCAACGACTACAGCCGTCTTTACCAGATGTCGCCACGCCACGTGCTAAACTTTCTCTTATCTTTAACTCTCTCTCCCTCACACTCTCTGTCGCTCTCCCTCACTCACTTATACTCTCTCACACCCTATCCTTCCACTATACAATCCCCACGTTCTTTTCCATTGTTTCTTCCCTTTTTCTTCTCTCCTCACAATTTTCTTCATCGTCCCCCCCCCCCTCTCACACCCACTCTGTTCCTTTTTTGACTGCTTCGATATATTATCCTTTAAATCCGTTGTCCCTTCCAACTTCATCATCTAGCCCCCATACTGTCACATCTCTTACACCTACTATACGACCTCATAGCTGCTATTATCGTCGTATATATGAGGGGAAAAACTGAACGTTCTCCGATAAGCATTCAGTACCAATATAGAAATTCTTCGTCGACTAGCATTACAGTATTTTTCTGCAGCTACGATTTTCAAGAATTTTTTCCTTGGGGAAATTTGTGGGTGAATTTGTAAGTCATGATTGAATTCATATTAGAGAATGAATTAATAAGATGGAATACCCTTTTTATTATCGATACTACGAACTATTATAAAATGTCGTATTGTTGTTATAGTTGGCATAAGGAAAAGAACCCTTGTTGAAAAACTGTATTTTAATTATTATAGAATCAGTGGCGCTCCCAATGGGAAGCTTTGTGAGCTTAAGCCCTTCGCAAGGACCTGAGATTCTTATAAAAATATTGTTTCTTTCAAGCAAATTGACTGTGTAATGTCAGCTGATTATTGTTTGTACATTTCAAGATGGACAATTTCTAATAACACATTGTAATTATTGAGGTAGTCTACAAAATACGCGAATTGATAATAATTTGCCATAACCTACCGCGCTACGTTCATGTGAGCCTTACCGGTAACCGGTAAATATTACCGGTGGCGTCTGATTGGTCTATTTAAATTAATAGACGTTGAAAAATTTGAATTGGCCAATTACACGTATATTCACAATACGTACTATCTTGAAAACAATGTTAGGAGTATAATATAGATTCACATAAATAATTATACATAGTTTATAAGCATTTATAAGTAACTAATTATATATAGTTTATAAGATAGTTACAAAAGGGATAGTCTGTTAACAGCTATGGTAGAATTTGGCATACCTTGTAAACTGATAAAATTAGTGAGAGTGACATTGAAAGATACAAAGTACCGTGTAAAGATACAAGGAAGCCTGTCCAACAGTTTCAGGGCATGAAATGGACTAAGACAAGGAGATTTGGCAATGCTATTCAATATCAGTTTGGAAAAGGTTATAGGGAACTTGGCAGTCAACCCAAATGGAACTATTATGGCCATGTATTGGGCATACGCGGATGATGTGATTCTGATATCCAGAAACAAAAAATACCTGGAGGAAGGATTTGACCAAGAATGAATCTGAGCAAACAGGATTCAAAATTAATTCACTCAAAATTGAATGCATAGAGAAAGATAAATGTCCAAGAGCATAGAAGACAGTTTGTATTATTTGGGAGATAGTAGCTTTGAGAAATTTGAATATTTGGGAGCTGTGATAGCACAAAAAAATGAAGTCCAAGCAGGTGTGAAATCTTAATTGTCAGCCGGGAATAGATGCTGTTGTGCTCTGAAAAAGTTTCTCAATTCCCGATTTATCTCTAAAAGGCTAAATGTTCAGGTTTACAATTCTGTCATGAGACCAGTTGTGCTGTATGGTGCAGAAACGTGGGTACTGACAGAGGGAAGAAACCCTGCTAAATGTCTGGTGAAGAAAGATCCTCCGTAAGATTTATGGGCCTGTCTATAGTGATGTTGAGTGACGGATCCGCACTAATCAAGAGTTGCGAGAGCTCTACAATAATCCAGATATTGCAGCTGAGATAAAGGTGAGAGGTCTAAGTTGGTTAGGGCCTGTGGAGCGGATGAGTGACTCAAGGAGTGCAAAGAAAGTCTGCGGGATGAATCCAGGAGAAAGAAGATTGAGAAGAAGTCCGAGAATGCGCTGGATCGATGACGCGATTTGAGACGAATAGGTATCAGAGGATGGAGAAGGAAAGCGCGAAATCGAGATGATGGAGAGGCATATTGCGGGAGACCAAGACCCTCAATAGGTTGTAGAGCCGAGGAGTAAGTAATTAAGTAATCACACGCTACCGGTAGCATTTATCGGTAAGACTCCTATGAACTAAAACATTCTAATTTAAAGTGTTTTCTTTGTGTGAATCGGAGATAGTAAATTTCCTCAGCTTGAGCTCATTGTATCTGGTCTGAGGAATGTTTATTGAAACGGTAAGTGACAGCCGCGAGACGTAGCAGGTATCTGTCCAGTCAGATAAAGATGAGCAACGAACTCCTGGGCCCTCTTTGTAAGGGTGGCCGATTGGTTTGACCAGCAAAGATACACTTTTCTCTGTGGTAAAATAAATTCCTAGTGGTACGGAATCCACCTAAAACTGTAGGTCCAACTCATCAATCACCATCCACTCATTACCCCCATGCACAGGTCTCAGACCTTTATGGGCTTCGTTCTCAAAAAAACAGATAAGATGAGCTACAAACTCCTGGGCACTCTTTGTAAGGGTGGCCGATTGGATTGACCAGGAAAAAGGCACTGTTCTCTGCTGTAAAATTACTTCCCGGTGATTCGGAACCCACCTAAAACTGCAAGTCCTACTCATCAATCACCATCATCCCCCACACACAGATCTCAGTTTTATGGGTTTAGATCTCTGTGGGCTGCATCCTCAAAAATATATATATATATTGTGAGGGTGTCCTAGGGATATCCTGAGAAAGCTGAAGTAGTTTGTGTTTGAAGTTAACAGGAACTGATACTGAGTGAGCAGAGTGAAGCCCTTTTAACGGATTTCGATTGCTCTCCAAATTTTATATAAAGTAGGTTTTTCAATGTCGTCCTAATGCAACTCTGATGAACGCTCGATTGTCACTTATTCGCCTCCTGCGTAAACTTTAACCCGAAAAATCATTCGAGAACCATCTAAATCTTTTTCACGTTTTGAAATTGATTCAGTAACTGTCGCTCTGAGTTGAAGCGTTTTTGTTGGAATCCTATAAATTTTAAATAGCTGTCGCAGCTCGCAATCCAATCACACCCTTCATTTTCCTTCGCAGATTAATTATTCGGCCTTTCCCCCCAGTACACTTCGGATTTTTCAAGGCATCCTATTTTTTCATTATTGAATCATAAGCTTCTGTGATTCAAATTAAGTAAATAGGGCCATTTTTTTAAAACCTCCGATGAGCTATAAATAGTGAATATATAAAAACTTTCTACTACTAAAATGTTCGTACGCTTATGTTTACTTCTCAACATAATCACCTTGAAGATTGAAACATTTATTATGCCGGTGGACAAGCTTCTTAATACCCTCTTCATAACATGTTGCCGCCAGCGAACTTGACTGAGACTTTCTTTGTAGTGGTGAAAGTGATATTGTGGATGTCATCCGTAATGAATAATAAGACAAAATTGTCATAACCACATTTATTAAAGACTCAGTAATTGGAAAGTGCTGACCTCCAAGCCATTTTTAATAAATGTGGTTGTGACAATTTCGTCTTATTATTCATTTTGACTGAGTCTCGACCTTGCCTTGAAATTCCTCAGTAGTGGGAAAGCAGTTCAGGAAAAATATAGAAATCGCTCGCTGCTAGGTCGGGACTGAGTAGTGGTTGTTTAAAAATGTCCTATTGAAATTGTTGGGTAACACCGGCACTGCGATAATGGGAGTTTCCATGCAGCAGAACAAAATTCTAAAGGTCAGCATGCCACTTCGTTTGTTGTGGATGTATCGCCGCAAACGTTGTAAGATTTGGTAATGAAAAGCTCCATTAATTGAGCCAGAAATGGCTTCGAGGTCAGCACTTTTCAACTACCGAGGAACTTTAAGACAAGGTCAAGACTCATTCAAATTCACTGGCAGCAACATTCTATGAATAGGGTACTGTAAAGCTTGTACAATAAATACCTCAATCTTCAAGGTGATTATGTTGAGAAGTAAACTTGTGTGATCAAGCTCTTCAATACCCTCTTTCTAAAATGTTGCCGCCATTGAATTTGAATTAGTCCCTCAGTAATTGGAAATCGCTGACCTCCAAGTCATTTCTTGAACAATTAACGCCACCTTTTGTTATCGAATCTTACTTATTACGTATCTTACATTGGATTATTACCAAATCTTACGTACATTTTGGTGATAAAAAAATACTATGTTAATATTTCCAAATAGCTGTTCCCTTGTGTATTATACAAAAAGTCTTTTATGCCAATTATTGTTTACTTGGTAAGAGGCGATTCTCGTTGTGAGTCGGACAAGCTTTGCGTGTAGTTATTGGAGGGGGGGGGGGGGTGGCGGTCGTGAGGGGAGCTAGTAGCGGATTTCGTTTTGAATCTGAAGAAGGAGATTGGTTTCGAGCTGCTTTTATCGACACGAATATGTGGCTGTTATATCTGGAGATATTAAACAAACGCTCCCCTGCTCCCTGGATTGTCGTCTCATGCAGTTCAACTGAACAGTGTGTAGATGACAGTTGTTGGGGTGAGCAGAGCCCTTGAGCCCTTTGCCTCTCTCTGCTCTTTGATTGATTCGCTAATGCAGTCGCAGATTGCACTGCAATATGTCGCACTCTCTTTTCTCTCTTTCTTATTTCTCCACATCGTAGTATCGGTTGTGTCCTTACCTCCTCATCCCCTCAACCCACCTTCCACAACATCAGATGGTTCGATTTCAATGCTTTGCAAGTTCCCTTCGTGAATGAAACACAAACTAACTTTCAGTTTCAGTTCATATATCATATATATATATATATATAAACACAGGGTGTTTTGGAACTCTCTACCAATACTTTGGTAGTGTTTCTGGACCACTAACTAAAGTAAATATCGTAATAAATTTTTTACAAAAACCCAGTTACTCACACAGCCACCATTTTGTTTTTCTTCACGCATTATTTTTTATTCAAACACCATTGAACGTATAATTTTGAAATTTTGCATACAGCTTTATACAGTTTGCAAGGAAGAACTAACTAGTTCTACAATCAAAACAGATTCAGAAACTAACAATCAATTAAAAATAAAACGTCACATTTTCAACAGTACTGTTGAGACTAGTGAGTGCATGAAACTGGACCAGTCTCCATTAAATAAGTGGGATTGAAAAATATTAACAGTTTTTTTTTATTATGGAAATCCGCAATATCAATCTAAAATCTACCGAAAAGGAAAAATTTAATTTTCTGACCTGAAACTATTTATTAAAACACTTTCATCACAATCACTAAATCAGTAGTACTACAACTAAATACAAGAAAATTTTTGCACAATTACAAATTTATAAACAAATCATTACAAATCTTTACACAATTACAATATTGAATCATATTCGTGAGTACATATCGAAATTATTCATGTTTGTTCAATCCTATTTACACCATCTTCCTTGTATCATCTTCACAACTTTTTGAAATAAATTAAATATTGATCGATATGTGTTTTACTTTACACAGTCCCTGAGCCAACCTTCCATAAAAATGATTAAAATTCAGTTGTACTGTACGTAAAAAGAGAGAGAAGTTGACAAATATCTAATCCTGAGAATAATAATAGTATAATAGTATGGATCTGGATTTAGTCCATCATCATTGACAATCGAATTTTGGGTAATATTTTATAATGTTTAAATTGTTTGCAACTCACATCTACGCACAGGATTTCCTCTGTAGGCTCTATGAGTTCTAATTTTTTCTAGTTTTTATTTGTATTTTGAAGAATCTGAATAAATTTGATTTGATAGAGATTTTAATTATTTTTTGTTAATAGGGTCTCATATCTATCACTTATTTTACCTTTTTCTTGCTGCTTGAATTTTTTAAATTTATTGACCTTCAATTTCTTCATTACTTGCCTTTTATATTTTGGGAATAGAAAACAAAAATTCAGATAAATCAATGTGAATGGCCCTATTGTTTTTTAAACTATTCTCCATGATGGTCTTACACTTTTGCAAACGCTTGAACCAATTTTCGAAGCACTTATTCCACTCTATTTGAAGTACCTCCAAGACGTGCATTTTGAATGCACATTTTGGGATTTGGCTTGTCTTGAAATAGAAAATACGGTTGACTACTGTTTTGTTTCGGGCTCATAGGCGAATATCCATGACTCGACACCGGTCACGATTTCATAAACGTGTTTTGAAGCATCGCTATTGAATTTCGTGAGTATTTCTTCCGACCAATCGACACGAACCTCTTTCTGAGCGATTGTCAAATATTGGGAATTCATCGCGAACAAATCCCGCTGGTGCCCGAATGTTGATGCAATATTGAATGTATGCTGGTCTCACTAATTCCCAATGATGCCGTAATCTCACGATATGTTACGTAACGATCTTGCATGATCAGTTTACGCACAGCATCATTATTTTCTTGAACATAAGCCGATTTCGGACGACCTTCGCGAAATTCATCACTGAGCAAACCACGCCCATGATTGAATTCCGTATACCATCGATATACATAGTGATTTTTGATAGTGCTTTATCACCAATTTTGGAACTAAGTTCGTGGATGCACTGTTGTTGAGATAATCCATGTCGAAAGTTGTCAAAAAAAGTGGCACGAAAATGTTCATGACTCCATTTCTTTACGGTACTGACATAAATACTTCTACCTAAAATAAATACCTGACATAACATCTTTACCTGACATAAATACATTACCTAACCTAACCTAATCATTAGTAAACAATACATCAATGCAATCAAAACAAAGTGAAAATTGACGAAACGTCAAACCATATAATGACATTATGAATGAGAACACAGAACTAGTATTATCCATTCCCGAAATATAAAAGGTATTCTACTTATTTGCGTTATTTATAAAGTTGATTTACGCTCAGTTTCCTGGTTTCTACTCTTGTTTATCGCTCTTATTTCCTATTCGTCGGTAATTTGCTTACTCCACCTGTTGCAAATGGGTAGGTATAATTTTCAGTACATGTATTCATGACAATCTATGGTTTATCAATAAAAAGTTCGAAATATTTTACGAAATTTGTTTCTTCAATAACATCGCATTCAATAAAATTTTACAGTGATTAAAAGCTCAAGTTTCATGTGTAAAAAAACGTTTGAAGCATTTAAATTTATAAATCTTGTTTCTATTTGCATTTATTTTAATTTTAATTGCTGCCGAAACCAGGTCATAAAATTTACTGCTCTTTTTATCATATAATGTTCAGTAATAAAATATAATATATATACATATAAAATATGTATAATATATAATACAAAACATATTTATACATTTTACTTTGCATAATATTATATATTTTCAATTCAATTCTTTATTTTTTTCTCACCAAAGTCATTACAACTGACAATACCTCATATATTATGTAATATTAATAACAATATCATATTATTATTATTATTATTATCATCATCATTATTATATTAATAACGCTATAATAATAAATAAATAATTAGATCGATATATAGATAGATAGATAGATAAATTAACTAATTAATTTATTTATTCACTACCAGTAGGTCGGTCACTTGAGAAGGGGCACTGTAGGCAACCTGTTAACCAGATTAACGTCCGACTCGTGTCTCCGGTATTTGTGAAAAGCATGACATTTATTGTTACATAATCGGAAATTTAGTGGAGGTAAAGAATAATAATAATAATTATTATGAGGTGCACTGTAAAGTAAATTCGTATGGCTTTTCGTGGTGGGGAGACCCTTATGGGTGCACTGTGATAGACTATGGCAAGTTTTATCTTTTTTGAAATATTTTGTAATACTGGGGAATTTGAAAGCTTTTCGGTACAATTGCATCAAAGTTCTCCGGTTTTTTGTATTTTAAAAAAACTCGCAAACACGTTATAATAAGAAATTGACTTCTACTAATAAGAAGCTTTTTAGAAATCAGCTCTCTCTCTCACTCTCTTTCTTTAGGATTGAGGAGACCAAGAGTCCGCATTCTGCCCTTAATAAAGGCAATCAATCAATCTTTTATTAAGGTCAAATTCGAATCGACGGTTTTTGTCAAGACTCCGCCCATATTACGTAAATGCTTCACTCAGATTCTCACTGTTATATATCCATACTTTCTACCATTATATAATCTATTGTGTTGTTAATAATATTTTTTTAATCATCTTTATGGAGAATTGCAAATTTATTCGAATGAAGTAATCTTAACTTATCTTCTTAATATGTCCTTTTTTCGTCTTCTCCTTCTTTTCATGTATTCTTCATCTCCAGTCTCCTCCTTTATCTTCTTCTCTTCTTCTTCTATTTATTGCTCTGGTCAATAATTGAACAAAGAAAATGATTTTTATTCTTCAGGCTTCAGCTGTACCAGCTGTTAAAAATTGGCTACTCTGTAATAATTTCAAACTAACAACACTGTTATGATGAATACGGTGTTTTTTGTAGCAAATTATCCTAGTAGAAATAATCTTAACAAAAATTGCAAGTAATAAATGAGTACTAATTATAAGTAATTGTAGCTAACGGCAATAAGCGAAAACAATTGTTGGTGCTACTTAATCTCAATAGAAATAATAACAATAATGATGGAATTAAGGTCAAACTTCAAAGTATAAGAAATATTTATTTTGCTTATGGTCATTCATTGTTCGACTATAATATTGAATCAGGGGCTTGAAAGACACACTTGAAAAAAATATTTTTTATTGCTGATGATGCCCACATGAGTACGATACTTGTGCGTGGGTTATGAGGTGAATGATAACACATAGATGCCAGATGGAGGAGTGGGATTCGAACCCAAGACCGCTGAAACGACAGCAAGCTGAAGTTGCGACGCCTCAACCAACTGCGCTAAGCGGCCCGCTTTTTTATAGAAATACATCATGAAGAGCAGCATTACGAAGACTAAGAATATACCCGATTAGACTGTTATTTAGAGAAATTAACCTAACAACACCAAGCCAAACATACGTAAAAAATGTGTGAGTAAGTGATTGGGTAGGCAATAATTTTTAGGCTATTTCAAGCTGTAACTCCAATATTTCTTTTTCTGGGGATGAAGCCCACATAGGTCTGAGACCTGTGCGTGGGTAATGAGTTGGATGATGGTGATTGATGAGTTGGACCTACCGAACCATCGGGAAGTGATTTTACAGCAGAGAACAGTGTCTTTTTTGCTGGCCAATCTAATCGGTCACCGTTCAAACAAGACCTACGAGAACGCAGCTTATTTCTATCTAATTGAACCTGCTTGAACCTGATTGGATCTGCTACGCCTCGCGGCTATCACTTCCCTAATAATTTGTCTTCGGTTCTCGAACATATTGTATTGTAATAATATGTACTTCTTCAAATTGATTTTTCTATAGTTTGGTTGTATCATATCTGTATTGTCAAGTGCCTGTATTTCTACATCGCGCACTTCAAAAGAAAAGTCACCAACTCCCTCCTAGATCGGAACCGTTCTGCTTTTCTAGTGAGGGTCTAGGAAAAGTAGTGTATCAATTTAGAAAAAGGTACCTATTAATTTTTTCAATGATGTAATTTTACTATTTTATACTGTATAAATTGCAATCTGTTAAAAGGAGAATGCTCATTAAAAGGAGAATGCTCATTTTTATGAAAATTTCAATAAATTCTATCATTTAAGCGTAAACAATTGGTGCTACTAAATGTCAATAAGAACGTAACCTAATCTAACAAAAATAATGTAGTTTTGGTCAAATTTTATAGTCAAACGCATTTTCCGGTGAAATTGTTTCAACAAGACTCATGCTTCTCATTGAATTCGGGCTCAGAATGCTGATGAAATTATAGGCCAGGATTGGTTACAGTCTTTGTGGAAAGTAACGCAACATGAAAATTATAGTTGCAGCTCAAATTGTTTGATTATTACATTTTAATAATTATTTTATTTCTATGTAGTATTATTATTTGTATAATTAAAGGAAGTTATTATTCAGTATTTTTAGGTAATTATTATTTTTTTAATAATTTATGAATCAACAGTAGACTGTTGATTTCTATATCTCTACCACGCTAGAAATATATTTCTATTGTACTCTCATCTTATTTATTCTTACTATAAAAATAATATTTGCAATTTTTTGAGTAATATTAACTAGAATCATAGCATAGCCCCAACACATAGTTTCTATAGGGGACTTAAATCAGATAATTTTCAAAGCAAATAGTATTTCTTTAATAAGTTGCTATATGGAAGATTTTGTTACTTTACTTCTTTTAATAGTTTTATTTGATTAGAAGCCAGAGCTAAGCTAAAGGGACGAGAAACAGGTTCAATTCAGTGAAAAAGAAATAAAGTTGCTTTAATAGCTCATGTTATCGAATCGATTGTAAGTAAGGGTGGGATTGAGATGGAAGGTGAATATTAGGGGTGTCTGAAGGAAGGCGCCTCCGTACAGCATAAATTAAGAGCGGGTATCAATCCGCATTATAAATCTGAGCTTTTTGCAGAGAAAAATGTAGTCTAAAGGAAGGTGGTCCCTCCTCGATCAAGCTGTCAGCAGCAGTCGTGTAGTGCGCTTGCGCAGATCCCTTCCGCCTCTGACGCTGTCTTCAACCAATAAAAAAGCTCGTCGATAAAAAGCCACCCCTTCTCCCCGCGGGGAACCAAGTCCTCCGATAATAATATTATCGCCGAATTTATTTCTATTCTCTGCGCATTGCAAGATAACCGCACGAGTCGATAGAGACAAAAATATAACTCCGCTCTTTGAAAGCTCCCTCCAACGTTTATCCATTTTCCTTCGCAAGGGAAATAGACTCCATTCCCTTTGTTCCCTTTTCCTTCTGTACCACCCCCCAACACCCCCTTTCTGGTGGAATAGGCTCCAAGCAGCTTCGAACAGTTGCCGCTTAAAAATCTGGCGATATTTTCAGGTCTGTAACGATAAAGTCAGTCCTTTGAACGTTTCATGCTCCCAAAAAGAGCCTTTACATTCATGATAGGGTGTATGTCATTTGATTAGATCCCAGCCAATGCAAATCGAATTTTATGTCAAATTTTTAAGAACATATTTGGGTTCTTTGGCGATTTGGTAGTTGCATCATTCAACATCATCAATTTGAAATAGTAGGTAATTTATGAAATATAATGAAAATATAATGAAATTTATTTCAACATGTTTATTAAATAGTAGGTAATTTATTTTGGGAAAGGAAGAAAAAGGAAGGGAAAGGGAAGAAAAGGGAAAAATTAAGGATTCAAGATCAAAGAAGTTGAGAGCCAGAATAATCTAAAAGAAAATTTCAGTAAGCATGCCCACACCCACAAGTCTGAAGTCTTCACCCCCTCATCAACAACAATGAAAATTACTAATGCGAATGAAATGATTATGAATGGTCACTTGTGGAGGGTAGATAGTAATTAAGAGAGAAGGTAAACAAACATATTAATACAAAAATATTTTTTTTCATAATTCGATTCATTATTACATCTAGAACATTTGTTATTAACTTAAACAGAGGATAAGTTAACGGGCCGCTTAGCGCAGTTGGTTGGGGCGTCGCAACTTCAGCTTCTGTCGTTTAAGCGGTCGTGGGTTCGAATCCCGCTCCACCGTCAGGCATTTATGAGTAATTCACATCTACCCACGCACAAGTCTCTTACTCATGTGGGCATCATTAGCAATAAAAAAAATAAATAAAAAATCATATTTTTTATGATGAAGCCCACATAGGTCTGAGACCTGTACATTAAATGATACACATCTGCTCAGTAAAATATCAAGGAAATACAAAACAAGGAAATTAAATAGACCTAAAATACACTAAATATAACAAATATTCTTGTAGAAACTCAGCCACTGAGTAATAAGCCCTATCGATTAACAATTTTTTCATAAATGCTCTGAATTGTTTAATGTTTCCTAAATTTCTAATACTTTGTGGCACAAGTTATAAATCTTTGGACCTATATACTGTGGGATTTCTCGAATAATGCTGTCTAATGTTGCCACAGACAACTTAATTTCAATTCAAAACTCACACATGCTAATAAATTATGTGTGGAGTTTAAAATGGTAGGCTGTGGAGTTGAATACCCACTTACTAGGTATAGGTTATTTATTTCAGAAAAGGAAGCGTTAAGAAGGAAATGAAGAAGAGGAAAAGGAAAAGAGATGAACGGCCGGTTGCACGAAAGCCAATTAAATTTAATCCCCATGAAATGACGTCATTCTATGGAGATTAAACTTGATGGAGAGAATTTAGTTGCACAAAGGACAATTATTACAAGCGATAACGCCGATTAGGTTAACTGACGTAAAATATATTTAACCGCCCGATCACCGATGATTAAATCTCACTAATGCCCGTTAAGTTACATTTTATAGGTTATGTTTATTGTACCAGAGCACGGAGCTTCAAATTAGGTCGTAGGTGTTAAAAACCTTTCAAAATGAATAAAATCTATTAAGAATATAATAATATTGAGATATTTGAATAATGATTCAAATATTTCTCAATTAAATGATTCTAATTCATCTTTTTCTCAACTTCAGAATCAGCTGTTGATCAAATTACGGTAAAGCCAGATTGTGCCCGTTTGGTTAACGAAAAAATAACTAATGGATCTTTGTGCAACAGAAATAAACCCATTACACTTACGACGGTTAGTTAACTGACATTAAATTCCTTATTTGATTGCCTTTCGTGCAGGTTTCAAGATTAAGGAAGCTGAGAGCCAGAATAATCCAAAGGTGAATTTCAGTAAGCAAGCACACGCACAAGTCTCAATACTCATGTGGGTGCCATCTGGCAAAATTATAGTCATTTTATTAAAACAGTTGAGAACGTGAAAAAATTCTAAAATGTGTAATAACCTGTCAAAAAATTGAATTTAATGGTCTCTTCTCTCTTATCCCTCTTTTTCTTCTCCATCTCCTCATTCTTCTCCTTCTTCATCTTCTTCTTATTCTTCTTCTCCTCCATCTTCTTGTTTTCTTTCTCCTCCATCTTCCTATTATTCTCGTTCTTCTATTTTCCTCCTCTATCTTCTTTTTCTTCTCCTCCATCTTCTTATCCTTCTTATTTTTCTCCTTTCCATTTTTCTGCTCATTCTTCTTCATCTCCTCCTCCTCCTTCTCTCATCTCAAACTCTTATACTCCAACATTAGAGTTTTGTCGACAAATAACAGCATGTAGCTATCCATTATATTATAGGATAGTCATCAACGTTTTCCTATTTAATGAGGCAAACCTATTGTGTACAGGAGGTTGAGGTTGTACGCAGTGGTTTTTGTCATGATTTGTTTTCTGTTTCTTGAATTGGATGTTATTAGGACTTTAAAATTCCATCTATTATCGTGAGAAAAAAATTGTTCACCAATTATTTTGTGAAATATGGGGGATCAAAGTTAAATTTCTCGGTTTTTGGGGGCGATCGATCTCACCTACAAATATTTCAAACTTTTGATCAATGTTTTTAAAACTAAGGGACGCCTTGATGAAAAAAGTAACATATCTTTTATTTCGATCAAGTAATTAGTTTTCTAAAATACATTTTTTAAATCTAAAAAATTTCAGTTTAAAAACATATTTTCAGAGTGAAATAAAAAATGTGTCACTCTATTCCTCAAAGTGTCTTTTAGTTGTAAGAGATTCCTAATTTCTTGTTCCATGACGAACTGCGTTGATAATATTAACTTTTTAGGTAAATTCAACGACCTGCAGTCAATTTTAATAAGTAATATTTTACTCACTATCTAGGCCAAATCTTAGGGAAGTGATAGCCGCGAGCCGTAGCAGGTATCTGTTCAATCAGATAGATAAGCTGCGTTCTCGTAGGTCCTGTTTGTAACGGTGACCGATTAGATTGGCCAGCAAAAAAGACACTGTTCTCTGCTGAAAATCACTTCCCGGTGGTTCGGAACCCACCTAAAACTGTAGGTCCAACTCATAAATCACCATCATCCAACTCATTACCCACGCACAGGTCTCAGACCTATGTGGGCTTCATCCTCAAAAAAAAAAAAAATAATAATATTTTCGAATCGTGGAGATTCATTCAAGGCCTTTGAAAATGAATCTCCACGATTCGAAAACGTTTGGCCTAGTGAGTAAAATATTACTTATTCTTGATTAAAATTGCCTGCAAGTCATTGAATTCATCCAAAAAGTTAATATTATAACAAATCATTAAAAGCTTTAACAAATTTGTAGGGGAGATCAATTGCCCCAAAAAAACCGAAGAATTTCAACTTTGAACCCTCGTTTCACAAAATAGTTGAATAGTTGAAAAAAATATTTTTTCATGGCAATAGATAACATCTCAACACCTATAATTTAATCATTTCACCAATTCGTTACTCCTTATAATACCCAATACAAGAAACTTTAAAAAAAAATTATGGAAAAATCCCTGTGCACAGCCTCAAGGGTGAGACTTTGATAAAACGATCACGAATTGACCAGGAATAGAATTCAAGTAAGGGCTAAGGGAGGCTTTGGTTGTTATGTTTTTGCAGAGGGTTGTTGGCTGGTGCTGGAATGACCCTACGCAAATTATCACTCCCCCCCCCCCCTCCCTACAACGACTACCCCTACTTCTACAACAATTTATGCACATAATATGCGTGCCATTCCTGCAAGTCAGCCATACACACGATTCTGCACTTGATTTACACTTTAATGAGTGAAAGCACATACACACACACACACACACGCGCACGCACGTATTCACAAGCGCAGCTCACAACATCCTCCTTTTCCATTTCCAAAAAAAAAAAAAACAGCACTCATCATCTTCTAATTTGCAATGCTCTCCCAACATTTCAATAACTAATTTATCGGATCGTCAATAATGCTCCCATTCCATCCTGATGAGAATTAACCCGCCTTCAAAAGCTATAGGTAATAATCTAGCAAGATCAATTTTTAATAATTTCTCCAATTTGTTGTTCCTTATTACATTGATATTATAAGTTGATATAAATTAACTTATATATGAGTTATCAACTTATATAATAATATAACTTAATTTACATTACATATTAACTTAATATACATTTTGATACATATTATTTATCTCATCTGTATTACTGACCAATAGTATCGTAGTTCATATTTCAATTAATTCTACCTTAAATTGCACCATCTACAATCAATGTAATTTAACATTCTCATGCAATAATATTGTATAGAATTGATACCATTGATTAGCATTCAAAACACACAGTAACTTACAATAATTGAAATCTTCCACAATCTACATAAACAATTGATCCAATTTGACTTGATTTGTTTCATAGGCAATTGAAGAAATCTAATTCACTGTCTGAGATTGATAAACTGCAGTGATTGCATTGAAAATTTTCATCTGATATAGTTTTTAAAATACTTAATGCAAATATCAATTTTGTACATACATTAATATATTACATTTTTCACATAACTATTGTTTCTTTCCAATTGAACCAGTTAGAAGGTAAATCTTACTGGTTATTAAATAAGTATTTTGGATGAAAATGATGAATTTCTCATACAAGTTACAAAACAAAATTAATGTTTTCAACATAGTCTTTAGTGTTGGAATGAATTATTTCTAGTTCAGAAACTGATAACTTCAACCTACATTATGTAGACGTTTTTGACATTGAATCTTGCAGAAAATCCTTTTCCCAGAGAAATCAAATGATTCGTATCACAATAAATTTAAAGATTCATTCCCATGCCCTTGTTTTACCAAAAGGTTAATAATAAACCAGTTTTTCATGATTAGAACTTTGGTGATATCTTGCGACGACGTGTGATTTTCTTGACTGAAAACTCCAAATGTACTTGGAAAAACTATAGTGAAATTATGTGATTTTTCTTCCATAAAGCTAGATTTTTGGCAATCATTTTCGAAATACTGTATCTTATGAAGCGTCAATTTTTTGATGTTTTGACAAACATCAGATTTGGTTTCAGCGCCTAAAAATTCATACGAAGAAAAACTGGTGACTACATCATTTTCCACAAAATTGCTATTTCTGATACATGTAATAAATTTTGCGGTAGGGCACTACTCGAACAATATAATATTAACGTACAATCAATGCCCTATATTCAAATATAATTCATAATCAGCTGTTCACTATATGACGCGCGACAGTACATATGTATTGTGCCTGAAATTCTAAGTGGACTAAAAATCAGTCTGGCTTCGATATATATTTTTTTCCACTAAAATTCAGAGAAAAATCTTTGTTTTTTCGATCAGCTGTAAAATTAACTAAATGTGACTGAGTCCAGTATGGCTCTGAGGTACCCAATTTATCAGGGCTAAAATGCGCTTATCAAAAATATATTATAATCTAAAAGAAATATTTAATCAACTCACAAACGGTCACTCCATCAGCAGAGAAGAGTGGGTCAAGTCATCTGCCGTCGATGTAACCACAGATATATTAATAATTTTTTTTCGGAGGATGAAGCCCACATAGGTCTGAGACCCGTGCGTGGGTGATGAATTGGATGATGGTGACCGATGAGTTGGACCTACAGTTTTAGGTGAGTACCTAACCACCGGGAAGTGATTTTACAGCAAATAACATTATCAATATATCTATGGATGTCACCAGCTCCGTACAGCTCGTACTCGATGCTGACTGCCCTGAGCCACTCGTTTTTTCAGTACAGTTTTACTTGGCATGAATTTTCACTGACCTCAACATTTTTCTTTCCAATAGCCGACAATGGCTCTCTCCTCATTTTGTGAAAATTCATGACAAACACTTGCAATCAAAAAAGTAACAACTCAATACAAATAGCAAAAATAAAAATATAACTATTTTTTTAAATCCGTATGTAGGAGGTGCAAATCAATAAAATTACGTTTACTTGAGTCTCTCCTGATAAGTACAAGTACAAGTATAAGTACAAGTATAAGTACAAGTATAAGTACAAGTATAAGTACAAGTATAAGTACAAGTATAAGTACAAGTATAAGTACAAGTAAAAGTACAAGTATAAGTACAAGTATAAGTACATGTATAAGTAGAAGTATAAATACAAGTATAAGTACAAGTATAAGTATAAGTGAAAGTACAAGTACAAGTCCATTTTCTCCTAACAAGTACAAGGAAAGACATCACAACACTAAATTTCTCAACATCATATTAATTGCATGCTCTTCCCTAAATTAACTTTCTATTCAATTTCTCAAAAGCCTCTTGGTATTCACATTTACGCCCTCACGAACTCGCGAATCATCCCACAAACTGTTACACACAATGCGGGATATGAAATTGAAATTTATTTTGCCTACTTCATTCCTAACCTTGGGCAAAGCAATATAATTTGAACTTTTTAAGTGAATTCAACGACTTGCAGTCAAATTTTTATTCAGAATAAGTAGTATTTTTCCTTACTCTGTTGGCCGAACGTTTTCGAGTTGTTGAAACCCATCTTCAAGGTGAACGCAGTTCGTCATGGAACAAGAAATCCAGCAATATAATTTTTCCTGGTCACGCTAATCTTGTTCAATCTTGATGGAGAAAGGGACCTGATGCGTTGGGGAGTGAGAACATGGAAGAGGTCGGCGAATCAGACAGAAAATTGGAGGCACGTTGTTGAGGAGGCCAAGGTTCACACAAGGCTGTAGCTACTGTAATGGTTCAAGCAGCACAGGTTAATTGAAAGAAACTTTACTTACTCAAAATATAATTGTAACTATTTTTTAACATGATAATTTGACAATTCTACCTCTAATCTAAAAAAAAATACTTGAACGACTTTAATTCAAGCTTGTAATTGATTAGAAATTAAGGGTATTAGCAACTCGCTTGGCATAACTAAATATTTTAGAACAAGAGGTGTTGATTGGTTGTGGGGTCAACCTATTCTTTAGACCATGAATGAAATTTTAAAATTAACTAAGGTCTTACCGTATTGTGATGGGGTGCCATGCAAGATGGAAGCTCCTGTTCCATCCTGCATCCACTAGCACAAGACACCAACTAACTAACTGATCACTGATCAATGTACGGATTCCATGTAACTAGATATACACACATATACAAATCATGCAGAAAATGAAAAATATTAAAATACAATAACAGATAAAAATATAATATTAATAATAAAAATTTTATTAGCATCTCAATGTCAAAGACAAATAAACTCATCTTTAGTATTGAAATACTTCTGACCTTATCAACTTCTATTGCTCCATCATTATCAATACGTATTTCAGAAGTGAAAACTTTCTTAGCATCTCAATGTCAAAAACAAATTAATTCATCTTTAGTATTGAAATACTTCTGACCTTATCAACTTCTATTGTTCTGTCATTACCAATACGTATTTCAGTAAAACTTTTATTAGCATCTCAATGTCAAAGCCAAATAAATTCATCTTTATTATTGAAACACTTCTGACCAGTGGCGGTCCCAGGAGGGATGGGAGGGATATATCCCCCCCCCCCCGAAATATCAAGATGGATCCCCCCCTAAAAAATAATTAATTATGTATGTATATTTTTTGCGAGAAATAAATTTAATCTGTGTCATTGTTACTTGTTAGCTAGACAAGAAGCTAGACAAGACATAAACAAGAAGGATGTGTACATCCTTACATCCATTACATTGTTGTGTAACAAACAGTATTTTTTGGCTATTTCTTCGTAACTTACATGTTAAAAATAGGGCCTAACCATAAAGAAAAAATTCGCAGTGAACACTTGATTTATTTTTTATTTCATCATACGTTTATTTAACTAAACTTTGTCATCATGTCAAAAATAATCACATTGACTTTGGAGTCGGCGTAGCCGAGTTGGCTTATCGCTGGTCTGATAAGCCAAAGGTCCTGGGTTCGATCCCAGTTGAGTACAAGATATTTTTCTCGAGCCACTCCCGTGTTTCGGAGGACACGTTAAGCCGTCGGTCCCGGTTGCATATAAAAAAAAGCAGTCGTTAAAAAAAGCGGCGAGGTGGAACTACCCGTAAGGGTCTCCCCACCACGAAAAGCCATACGAATTTACTTTTACATTGACTTTTAATCAATTTTCTTTGCGTAGCTAAAGGAAAAACACATACTATGGTTGGGTCCTATTTCACCCAGGTACAATAAACTTTAAATGAAAAACTATTTTATTAGCCAACATAAATACTATTAGCTTGAGCATATTTTCCGCTCAAATACATATAAAAATACGTTTTTAGGCTTTAAATTTTTAAATTCCACATTTTTTTCAGGGGGGTGGTCATCCTCCCCCGAAATGAAATTCTGGGACCGCCACTGATTCTGACCTTATCAACTTCTATTGCTCCGTCATTGCCAATACGTATTTCAGAAGTAAATATTCCACTAGAAATATTGCTTGAATCAGATTTGAGAAAAAAAATATTAATCTTTCAAACTGTAATATTAAAACCGAGCATTTAAATGAGATCTTATTTGGAGTAAACCTTGTTCAACATCGATATCTATTTTCTGAAGTGGTATGACTAAACAGTCTATGGACTGTTTTGTGAGAAGGGGGTATGTTAACGTATATGTGGTCTGTATTGGTAGCCATGGTGGGGGGGAGGAGTTGGGTTGGTAAGGGGGTCTGGTTTGCCTCTATTGCTTGCTATAAAATGCGACTGGCAATCATTCCCACGCTCGGGTTACAGCTAAGGGCCCTCTGCCTATTTGACTTCTGCTAATGGACAGCGTAAACAAACACTACACGGCTTTGGCTTTTTCCTCCTCCACCCTCCTCCACCTCACCCGTCATCCTCCATCCTCATCTTCACCCTTTGAATGGTCCAGTTGCACTTGGAACATTCTACCCTCTCTTACTCGCCACCGTGAATAATTCGAGAAGACCGCTGGCTGGCCACTGGATATTTCAGCTGTTCTACACACCACAATAATAGTTCTTTCTTTGTTAAAATAATTAATCAATACTCGGACAATATTTATTTATTGGATACATACATATTCACAGTCAATAGTAGCTCACAGCTTGACGCCGAAACAACCCTCATTTACCTCAAAGACTGGTCTTGATATTAGAATAACGAAATAAGAAAGAGAAAATGTATGGGAATTAAAAATGTATGAGAAGGAAAAGAAAAAAAAATAGGGGATATTAAAGCGACACTAAAAAGCTTATCAACTCGTATTCGTATTGGCGTCACTCTGGAGAGTGGACACTGGACAGTATAGTCTGTAAAACAATAGAAATAGTTGAATTTGAAGAACTTGTACACATTTTACACAGAATTTGCATACTGGTTCAATGAATGGATCAACAATTGGATTCAACCCATTATATAAACGTAATGGTCTTTGTAAGAAACAATTCATATGTTAATCATTAATAGTTTGCATTTTAGAAAAAGATAATTTCTCTTAGCTTGCAAATTCATTATTTTAGTAATGCACGTTATTACTACAAACAACAATTTACGTACAATATACGGTATGAAAAAGTAATGCATTTGATGCAGTAAGAGAAATAAATAAATAGAAAGAACTATCCTAAATAATGCACTTCTATGTTTGTGTGAGCGAATTGCGATTGAGAGAGTAGCAGGTATGAATATGTATATACACAGTTCAGTATCAGAAACATATATAGTCGACATATGACGTTGACCTATACATTTGCAATATAGTTATATTGCGCGATGCGGATGTGATGCAATTGTTGTAGCTTAGAATGGTGAGTCGGCGCCACCGGTTGCTGTGCTTGTAATTTCATGATAGCAAACGCATCCTACCTACAATGCAATTATGAATGAAAACGTAAACTATGAATGACTCTGCCTATGCTGGTATACACAAATAACTAAACTATCTGGCCCAGAGGACCATTTGGTGGGGCTGGTAGCTCATGAGAGTAGCCATGTGTTGAAAATTAAAAAAATATCCTTACCTTTCATAGTCTGTTGCATAGATAAAGTCAGGTTGTGGGTGAGAGAGAGGTGTGAGAAGGAATAAGGTTGAGTTATTCAAACATAATGATACAGTGACACACTATGAAATTAGGCACTACTAAACAGTGAGCAAGCAGTAAAATAGATTTCTGCTTGCTCCTCAGTAAACAGCTGTTTTATATTTAGATTTCAGCACCTAAACTAGTTCTTTATTAGTAGTTTTAGGAAAATACTGCTTTTAAGCCAAAAGTGAGATCTAAGTTACGACACGAGTGAAACGAGTGTCCTAAACATTTCTTAAGTGACTTATAGGCAAAATACAATCGTTGTATACAACATTTTATCTAAGATTACCAATGTATTACGTTTAATTTAACTTACCAATTAATTAGATAACTAAACCCCACTAACATAACCTATAGAATGCATGTTTTTTGTATTTCGATTCTGAATTGAAATTCAAATTGATTTTGAAATTTTTGAATCAGCAGTTTTGACTTATGCATCATAACATTCATTTCAACACTGTATTGAAGAAATCCTGAATTCTGATTGGTCTAGATCAATGCTGAAAATTGACAGTAGTGCTAAAATAGCTTCATTATGCAACTAATTTGATAATCTATGGGATTATGTAAGGTGTATTGACATCACTGTCTAACCTATTATGTCTACTTTATAGTGTTATGGACACGGAAATAAAGAAGGAACAGTGATTTTCAGCGTTATCTGCCTGTGTCAATATTGATTTCCGGTTGATATTAATTACTCTTCTCCCATCGCCTTGCAGTCCATCTAGAGACCTATGGAATGTTTACATAGAACTTTATGGAAAATGGGAGAATCGTTATTTGTTTATTTAGATTTTTATAGAGAAATCGAGGACCTTCTCATTCTTTCTAGATTATGAAAAATGTAGAAATAGCAGAAACTCTTGTAAAAGTCAGTCAGTTGTGATTCGATCACTAATGCGATATCTGGCAGATTTAAAGTGACAGTTAAAATTACCGCTAATACAGAGCGGATTAACAGTGAGCGCTTATACAAACTGTGTTATATGAACGTTTGTTGTTTAAGTAAAAAATAATAATATCGTGTGACCTGGCTGGCTCAGGTCTGGTGTCAGAGTTATCAGGTCGCACCTGAATAAGTTCAGGGCCTCTGACGTGACTTAACGACTGTTTTTTAGGCAGCCGGGACCGACAGCTTAACGTGTCCTCCGAAACACGGGAGTGGCCCGAGGTAAAAACTTTCGGTCAGAACTGGGATCGAACCCGGGACCTTTGGGCTAGCAAACCAGCACTTAACCCACTCGGCTACGGCCACTCCAGTTGTTTAAGTGATTATCACAGTATATCGTGACAGATTATTATTCAGGCTTTTTTAACAGTTTATACAGTGACTCGTAAGTGGTTGTAGTGTTCAACTGTTATGTTTCAGACGCTTCTCCTTTAATTATGGGGCAGTTTATTGAACAGTCATTATTTGATATTTGATCAGCCAAAAACAGTTAGTGATTGATTTTTGTTCAGTAATATTGCAAATTTTCTATCAGCTGAACATTATCGATTTCCTGATTCAGGTTCCTGATTGATTTCTTCTGTGTGAGATATAACTGATTAGTGCGAGTTGTTGGTAATTTGAGTTAATAAAGAGCGATTGCTAAATTTAAGTGTTGACAGCGTTATTTTAGAGATAGAACCCATAAAAATAACGTAGCCGTGAATGTATGGTTGATTGTTATTGTTTCAGGTGAAAATCTGGTTCCAGAACAGGAGAATGAAGTGGCGCAACTCGAAGGAGAGAGAACTGCTGGCATCTGGTGGCAGTCGTGAACAGACACTTCCAAACAAGAACAATCCGCATCCAGACCTGAGCGATCTCGAGACAGACAGAAACAAGAGCGCCGCTGATGATGAGGAAAGGCATGACGAAGAGCAAGATGAAGATGATGACGATGAGGAAATAAACGTCACGTGACGTTACGAGGAGTAACTGGTTGGTTAACACCACATTATTTAGTCCCGGCGCAAATAGGAGCACAGTCTCACCTATGCAACACTAAAGGCCTTTACACACCGGCGTACTACTGAACGTCCGCCCAGCAACATAACAAACGTCCAGGACGTTCAGTACGCCGGTGTGAAATGGCCTTAAGGTCGTATTTATGAACGTTACTTGAGACTTTCTTACCTAAGTACAACTTGAAAAGGCCCCTATTATATTCAGGGTCGGGTCCAGCAGCAGCAGCAGAACCTCCAGGGGGGGGGGGTTTGAAAATGAGGTTTAAAATTGTGAATTGAGGGTATTTTCAACAAAAATGAAACCAAATTTCGGTTTTTGAAAATCCTCCCTTTTGTAGAACGCTTAAAACACTTTTAACCAAATTAGTTTTAGATTTGAAAAAATGTATTGCACACATATTACCTGTAATAATATATTATACTGTTAATACTTCCTGGTTGATGATGAAATGCCTCTACAACGTACTATACTGACAAACAGAAACTTAAACCAATGGATACACATTCTGAGTGTAATTGCAATAATTAATGTAAAAAAAATTAAGTTCAACCCAAAATTTTATCGTTTATATCTCACATAAACATTAAGTGGGAATATGTTAAATGTTTATAATATGTACTTAACTAGAATTAAATTTATGTTATTGGTCAACAAATAACGCGAATTATATTCTAAAATTAAGTTGACCTCGTCATACAATTATTACAGAAATAACAGAAAATACAAGAAATGTGTAACATTAATAGGGGGCGACCATTAATTAAAGACAGAATTTAAAAAAAGCTATCAATAAAAAACGATAAATGAATCCTGGGAGCTGACTAGATTTCACACTCAAGAAGAGTTTTTTAAAAATTCATTTATTTTTTGAACATTATCTTTGGGCAGAATTCTTGTTTACAGGGACAATTTATGAAACATAACAACTATTGGTCTCTTTTCGCCCTTCTTTACATTCACCCAGATGTCATGATCACCATAAGAAAATATTGGACTCTTGACTGCGTCTAATGTCTGCTATGGAACTATTGTTTAATAAACAAAACAAATTTATATTGGAAAAATAATTACATTAGGAAGTATTTGTTTCCATAAAGTACAAAAAATAATGAGACATGAATTTCATTTCAATTTTTTTAGTTTCGACAGAAGTAGGCACTACAATCTAACGTTAAATCACACAAAGCAGCGGCGTAAATATGGGGAGGGGGATGAACATAACATTTAATGTTGCTGGGAGGGTTGTACAATAATTACAATAGTAATTTGGAGTAGTAGGCCTACCAGCAAGGGATGAAGGAGGAGTCCTTCAACGATAAATTAAGGCAATATACATATCTATTTATTTCAAAAAGGGGGTTGGGGGTAATTCACGAGAAAAGTTTTGAAAAATCACCTTTCTAAAAATACTTTTTAAATGATTAGAGGCATGAATTCATCTAAATTAACATTTCAACCCACATTATATGTCAAATTAAATAATATCTAGTTCTTGTGTTGTCAATAGGAGATCTGGACCCTCATTGGGTCGTATTAGAAACTTTTATTCTGCTTCATTTTTCCCCACACCGTTTTGTGCAGCACTGTAGGCTACTTGAAAATTTATTTCAAATAGTGATTAGAGGTTACTGCCCTGGAAACGTTACGTATATGAGTGTAAATTAATGTTGTTCAATGCAAATTATAGATGTTAAATTATCATCAGGAGTCAGGCCTTTGTTGGGGGAGCTGGGTTGTCTTCTATAGAGTTACAGCTCCTCGCAGGCTTGTCACTTCATGAACTTGTACGTGCTAGTAAGACTTGTCACCGCTAAGTAAGACTTTCTTTGGTATGATATGTTCATAAATACGGCTCTGTAAATTAACTTTAGTGAATCATAGAAATAAATAACACTGCAAATGAAAACGAGAGCAAGGGCGGATTAAAAGGGGGGGCGGAGGGGGCGACCGCCCCCCCCCCGAGGGCTTGCACATTTAAAAAAATTAAAAAGGGTAACACTTGTGACATGCACACGGTTAAATTTTAATTGTCCCGCCACAGACGGAATACCTCCAACTTGTCTTACCAATCCGCCTCCGCCGGCCGGGAATTAACAAATGTTGTAATACTTATTTTGCCTTATTTTCTATATTACCTTTACTTTATCTTTAACTGTTGACATAATTTTAATTCAATGACGAATTAACAAATGACAGAGAATGAAGGAAATCTTATATCAAGTGAAATTAGTTTGAATAAGATTAATCTTTTATAGAATAGGTAGGGGCATATAAATCTCTGTTTGTTTTTGACCTAATACATATTTATTGTAGTAGCTACTGGTATTATGAAACATGAAAGAATGTTGAGATTAATTTAAATATATAGGTCTAAAAATCATCACGATCACGAATAAATTGCTTAGACTCTGTTCATTTCTCTGTAAATTTTGATAAAAATTAAGCTAGCAAAGCAATTTTTGTTCAAGACATATTGTATTGTATAAAAAAATTTGTATTCCTAATTCCACATGAATATACAGAAATAACCTACTCTAGCTAGGAGAAATTTCATTGTTCTTAAACACGAAAAAATTATATTTCTACTACATTTTAAGTGCTAGAATGGTGTAAAATGCGGTTAAAGGCTACTAAATTTCCAAAAATTTTATTCCATACCCCCCCCCCCCCCGACCAACGGGTATTTTTGGGGTATGTCGCCCCCTCCCATAAAAATTCATTAATCCGCCACTGAACGAGAGTGGTATTCAAATAGTTGCATAAATTGGATTACACAATCGCTTTTATTCGCAGATAATAATTATTAACTTATGTGTTTCGCGAAAAGTAACGCGGTACAGTGCAGACTGAACTTCTAATTACGCCTGGACCAAAGTTGATATGGCGATTGGTAAAATAATCAATTACCAACTGGAATTATGTAGCAATCAAATTCTTCGATCAAATTATATTTGGCCTTGAAAGACGTTTACTGAAATTAGTTTGAAGTTACTGACAATTTAACAAACTGACAAATATACAGAAACACAATTTATTAATTTCGAATTACTTTAAGTGCTATTAATTTAAACTGAATACTTCCGCAATGGCGGATATTGACAACAGCATTGCGTAGCTGATGGAATTCGATGCATAAAAATATCAGTCACCACCGGGAATCGAACCACGAATCTCCCAATTGCCGGTCGGGCGCCTTATCTACTAGACTATAGTGACATTTCTGCACGGCAGCATTCATTGCTGAAGTCTTCAGTATAAATTGATAGCACTTGAAGGAATTCTAAATTAATCAATTCTGTTACTTGAATTATTGAAAAAGTATACTTGAATTGCTTAAAAATTCACTAGTCAGTGCATTATTTTATGGATTTTTATTTGATAACTAAATTGTGCAAATGTGAAAGGGAGAAGTTCATTTGAAAATTATTCATTTTAAAACTTATCAACAGATGAACGTAAATTTTGGACGATAACGTAACCTAAATTTGGATAATTTTACCTGAAAAAATATCTTCTGTTAAAACGGATCACCATGTACCCATAACATGACTAAACGACGAGGTGGAACAATTATTAACTTATGTAAGGGTCTCTCCACCATAAAAAATCCATACGCTAATAATAATAATAATAATAATAATAATATAATATCAAGTTTTAATATGATGACTTACCTACGAAGTAAACCCCTCTTCGCACTTTTCGATTATCGTAAATCTAAATAATTATGATCTTCTGGGATATTTGAATATTTAAAATGTTATAGCAAGATAGATGTTAATTAGCTATGGGGTTGGCCTATTCTTTAGCTCATGAATGAAATGATGAAATTAACTAAGGTCTTACCTTCTTTGTGATGGGATGCCATGCAAGATGGTCCTGTTCCATCCTGCATCCACCAACTGGCCACGCACTACACTGACCAAATCGAAGTCTTGTCAATTCATTAATTATATTAGAAACAAAAATATTATGAGCATCTCAATGTTAAAGACAAATGAATTCATCTATGGCATTGAAATACTTCTGACCTAATCAACATCTATTGCTTCCTCAATGTCACAACGTGTTTTAAAATAGAACATTCTACTGAAAACAATCCTTGAATCAGATTTGAGAAATAAAACTTATACCTTACAAACTTTAACATTAAAAACAATGGTGGCAAAACTAATATGACCCTGATTTTTCTGGTATACCACTCCTTCTATTTTGGTTCTCCTAGTAAGGAACTACAGTATATGAATTCGAAACGACGTCAATCAGAAAATTGGGAGATGAAGAAATAGATAGTATTTTGAAGTGTTGCTTTCTAAAAAAATCTGAATCTAAATTTCTAAATCGAATGAATTAATTATTCAATTTAATTTAATGATACAATATTTTTCATTTTCCAGGCTACCTGAAGATTTGAAAGAAGAGTCTGAGCAATTCATCATCGCTGATCAAGGATGACAATTAATATCAGATCTACAGTCGCATGGCCCATCTTATTATTTTCTCATTATTCTAAGCAGTTTGTATTTCAATATTTTAACATAGCAATATGTTTTTTCTCTCCAGAGTCCATTGTCTTGAGAAGAGGAACCATTCTTTCAAAAGATATTATTATGCACAGCATTGGATTTGTAAGACAGCACACGAGAATCTAACTCTAGAATAATCCAAGTTTACACTGAGTTACTATCATCTATCCAATATCGAATACTTGGACGTTCGATATTCATCAAAATACCGTATATTATTGTAGTATAAATAATTTTTATATTGAAATGGTAGATACTGCACCAGCTGATTCCTCTCCTTGAAATTAATAAAAAATTTCATGAAAAATATGTTTTTGGGGCAATTGTTACGCATTTTGTGAAATAACTCAATAGTTAAAGATTTTTTGTTACACTTGATAAAAAGTAGCTACTTCCCATAGATTTGTCACATATGGAAAGTGCCTCTTTTCCGTACTAGATCGGAAAAATCAGCTGACAAATAGGGCCTTATAGCCGTACAAGATAGGAAAAAACATATGGCGTGCGAAAAAAACATTTCCGTTGACTCACATTTATATATATATTACGTATATATATAGTCAACTCATTACATTACTATGTAATGCTAGAGTTACTATGTAATATAAATGCTTTTACAACTAGTACAATAGAGACAAATACAACAGTCACACGCTAATAATAAGTTATCCAAAAAAAAAACACCAGCAAGGATAAAAACGAAGCTTCCTTCAACTCATTACCTATGACTCAATACCTCTCTCGAATATTATCCAGCTGATTGCACTAGGCTATCATTATTTTGGTTTATATCTGGGAATTCGCCCATCAAATTCTGAATCTAAATAAAGCAGCTGATTCACTTGTCTTGAATACTTTTGAATGTCTCGCATATTATCCAGCTGCTTGTATCTTGCCTTTCTATCAAGTGTAACAAAAAATATCGTACATTACACGGCTGTAAACTTTTGCCGGTTCTCGCATATTCACGTTTCTGCACTCGGCTGCGCCTCGTGCATTAACTATCATATGCTCGACCGGCAAAACGTTATTTTCCAGCCTAGTAACGTAATATACTACTCCACATGTATCATACGATTTTTCAGCTCCTTTCACATGATTTAAAAAAAATTTAACACCTAAATAAAGACTGTAGAGATTTCTGAATTAGTAAATTGATAGTGATTGCTGTTATCTTCAGTCACCTCTATTTCTGTAACGAAGCATTTTTGACCTATGATCTTTTCTGTTTTTTTGATGAGAGGAATAAGCTAGTGCAATATGACAGATTCCTATGTCAAAACCAGAACTGATCTCAAAACCACATTTATAATAAAAACACAACTTATGGCAATTTCCAATCTCAATCAAACTAAATTGAAATACAGAGCAACTCCATGACTACATGGACGAACACTATTGGCTTATAAAATAAGACCATTTGATTGACCAAACTACTCTACTCATTTGGAGGCCTGCCATTCAGATTCAAATGACTTTATTTGTGTAAATTTACAATGTATATGAATGATAAAAGTATTATTAATATTAGCAACTCTCAGATCCCCTAGTTGAAGTTAAGTACAGTTGTTTTTGAAAAGTAAGCATAATGGTTGAATAGTATGAGGCGAAAAGATTATAAATACAACAAATATATATTTTAAGGTATAGTACAGCAGAAATTATGGTTGCGACTGTTTAAAAAATAAAAAACAACAAAAAGAGAGCTTGGATCTGAGAGATGAATTACACAAAGAGGCGAAGTCTTGGCCATTGAGGCCATTCTTACACCTTAACCTTTTACCTCAAAATGTCCTACTAGTTTACATTGATTGAGATGAAATTGTCTAATACGGGTTATCTAAGTAATCAGCCATTGCCTGAGACTAGACACACTGTTTAGTAGCAGATGTGCAATCAAATAATTTACAAAATACGAAATAACCATAATTCATCTTAGTTTTTTTTTAAATAAATGTGGTTGGGACATCATCAAGTTTTATTCATTATTATAGTAAATTAACGAAATTTTGAGAGGTATGGCCCGGCCCCATCATGTTGATTATTACAATTACTTCACTATTGGATTTGACATTATTTCAAGAGCAGGCTAATTACAAAGTGTACCTTAATACTTATTTTAATACCTGTGATTATCAAAATCTATAGTGATATTGCTCTTTGTACAATTATTCTCTGTATACATATTCAATAGGTAAAATATAAAGTCATTTACATGAAAATATAAATAGGTAAAAGATAGTGTCATTCAAATGAAAGATTTTAAATATAGTCGAGAAATGAGAATCTTTTTCAGAGCTCTTCAGTTGAAATAGATTTGTTTACCTCTAGAATGAGGTCAAATTTAAAACATAGGTGTCTGCAATGAACATTTAGTTCTTTTAATTGTACAGTGTAATACTGCATTGGTTTATTTTAGATGCAAACTCGCGTTTGAGCCGAATGTTTCAAAAGCGGTGTAGATTGAATATACGCGTTGCTAGAGCGCAGTATTTGATAGGGATCAGGTTTGATTCTGGAAAATTGGCCGATCAAAATTGACCAGAGATGAGTTTTGACATTTTTATATGGTTGTAAATTTTTAGGGCTGGTGGCTACAAGTACTATCCATTTACGCAAGTTTTCAATGGTTGAGTTCATGGAGGCCTTCTCATTTACTGGTAAATGCTACCGGTGGCGTCTGATTGGTCTATTCAATTTTTCAATGTCTATGAATTTAGATTGACCAATCAGACGTTACCGGTCGCATTTACCAGTAAATGAGAAGGCGTCCATGAACTCAACCATAGTTAAAATGATACACTGCAATGATTGCCTCATTCCGGTGGTTCGGAACCCACCTAAAACTGTAGGTCCAACTCATCAATCACCATCATCCAACTCATTACCCACGCACAGGTCTCAGACCTATGTGGGCTTTATCCTCAAAAAAAAAAAAAAATTTCCCAAGGCACCAAGTCATTGCACACTTCAGCCCCTGACTACTTTTCTCTTCAATGAACCCAATTTTTCTATAATTTGTACAGTCTAAAAATGTGCAATTCTCAGTGACGTAGCTATGACGGGTGGGGGGGGGGGGATAGATCCGCCCTCCCAGAGACCCAGAAACAAAAGAAATTTTGGAATTTTAACAAGCCATGAGAGATAATAATTTATAGGGATTAATTTCAGGACCATTCCCGGGACAGTACCCCGGACCCCTTGTGAAGAAGCTACATATGGTCTTGAATTACTGTTAGAAAACCCCTCCTTATCTTTTTAAAATACATTTTCAAGTACGGTACTATACTGCAGTCAGGTGTGGTGGAGGATCAAAACTAGAAGAGTGAAAATAGTTTTAATTTGGCCTGCTTTAAAGTTTGAACAATAAATTTTTAGCACGAGAGTTCGGATCTCCTACTGACAATGATGAAAAAACTAGATGAAAATCACTATCTCTGACACAATTTGGGTATTGGTCTTGAATAATGTTTGAATGTATAAATTAGTGTCTAGAATCAATTAAAATGAGGGTTTAAAAAACTTCCCGGGGGAACCCCCCGAACTATACATTTTGAATTATCGTTATACAGTATTATAGTCTTATTGTTGGAGACCTTGCCTCCTCTTATGTTGTACTACTATGCAGTGCCTAGAGTCAGTCTACCCCCCCCCCCCCCCCCCCACATCATTACACATTTGTCATCCCGCCTTGCCCTTGCTAATGGAGCTCACAAGAGTCAGAAACACAGAAACAAAGTTTAATTCGATGTAAGCTATATCGATATTGTTTATAGTTGAAACGTTGATATCAATGACAAAATTGAGTATTCTAATTTATTCTACGGTACATGAAAAATGTATCTACTACACTATTGGCCGGTTGCACAAACACCGTTCAATAAAAGAATTGATTATCGATCACTTGAATCGAGGCAAATTATTTTATTCGAGATTCTCGTTGCAAAAGGCTCGATCAGTTTTTGACCGACGATTTTAATTCGTCAAATACTTTGACGGAATTCAAATTGATAACATTGTAATTTCATATGGAACATGTTTTCTGTACTATAGTCACATAGTTATGTAATTAAGTTATGAGTACATTTTTATATGAATTGTGAATGATCATAAAATACTGCATTGGTTTATTTTAGATTCAAACTCGCGTTTGAGCCGAATGTTTCAAAAGCGGTGTAGATAGACTGCCTTGCTAGAGCGCAGTATTTGATGGGGATCTGGTTTGATTCTGGAAAATTGGCTGATCAAAATTAACCAGAGATTAGTTTCGACCTCCTGTATGTCCTTTGTGCAACGGAATTCTGATCCAAGATCAGTTCGGCCAGTGATTATAAACAATCACTTTTAAATTGTTCTCTCTTTGCTAATTTTGACTGTTACATTTTCCAAAACTTGGTGGTTAGTTCATGAAAAAAATGAAGATTCACTGAAAACTTCACTTGAAAAAATTTGTTTCATTTTACTTGAGGCTATTAATTTAAAAGTTTATTCAAAACGGAACACTAAAACATCTAATAATTATTTATTATTAGGCAAGAAGGCCTACTATATTCTCGTGTAACCTATATAAGTTTACTTGTGCCATGTAGTACTGGATTTTACGCATGTCAGCTATATAGTATAAAACATGTTATTTATTTTTAGCTGAAATGATTAGAACTTTTCATTTACCGTTAAGATGCTTTTTATTTCAGAAAACGTACAATTTCCATGAGCAAGCGATGATGTATTGACTAATAAATTGTGATCTTGATCTCTTGAAAGTATAATAATGTTTGTTTAATGTGGAATGTTAATTTAATGTAAATAGATTGAACCACAACGATATATACTATTGGATCATTATAAATAATTAATATTAAACTAACCATAGCTATTAATTACTTAATGCATATTTATTATTTAAGCTGATTCGTAGCAATGTATATTATGTCGAGTAAAACTGAAATAAAATTATCAATAAAATGTTGTAGTTGTTTCCATCAAGTCTACCAGTTTTTTGATAATAGTTTGAAAATAGAAAAATATATTCAATTCATATGCATGGATAAAGCCAGCAGGCCGACAAAAATGCAAGATTAATTATAGAACTGTGATGAGAAGACAACTAGTGACAGCCGCGAGCCGTAGCAGGTATCTGTTCAATCAGATAGATAAGCTGCGTTCTCGTAGGTCCTGTTTGTAACGGTGACCGATTAGATTGGCCAGCAAAAAGACACTAGTCTCTGCTAAAAATCACTTCCCGGTGGTTCGGAAACCACCTAAAACTGTAGGTCCAACTCATAAATCAACATCATCCAACTCATTACCCACGCACAGGTCTCAGACCTATGTGGGCTTCATCCTCAAAAAAAAAAAACTTTCAGTATATCTAACTAGACACTTTCAAATACATTGGTGGTATAACATAATAATAATAATAATATTTATTTATTTTGCTTTTACGGGTTCATTGGACCACTTGAGTCAATCATTTCCAGGTGCTCCTTGAGACCTGCACGAATATAATGACGATGCTGCTAGAGCAGTTGATTATTATTTTAATATAGACATCTGAATCAACCGACACGAACGAATGGAATGAACCCACAGGTTAATTCCCTCAGCAGTTACTGTCAAGGCCAACTAGCAAAACAGAAAAATATTGTACAATGAATTTTGAATGTAAATTCTGTAAAGTTGATGTTCAATTTCAAAAGTGAATATTGGAAAATATCCAACAGTAGAACACAGAGTATAGACATATTATAAATAGCAGTAAAATACGTTTTTGATGCAAATAATAATTTACAATTACTTAATATAAGTTAATGAACATAAATTATTTGAACTAAAGGTATTCATCATAATAGATATTTATTTATTGAGGCAAAATTAAAATAAATGCAAAGATGCAAAAGACAAAAACTGCTGTCTGCAAATTTTTACTTAGTTACATTACCCAAAATTTTTGAGGTTAGTTCATAAAAGATTTAGAAAAAATCACCGAAATTTTTTTTCATTTCACTTGGAGTTTGGAGATAATATTTATATAGTAATACACAAGAAATCATTCAAGTATTAAAAATGAAAGGTAGTCTCAAGCATCAAACAATGAAATGCAGTCTCAAGAGTCAGGAATAGAATAGAATAGAATAGAATGGCTGCCTTTATTTTTTACCTGGGAGGGCGAAGTTAGAGCGCAGCCGGCCCTCTCTTCCACTTAACCCTCCCCTACAATTCTAATTAAGATAAGCATATTAGATGAACATAATTTTTAAAATAGAAAAACAAAACAAACAGAATAGCTGGAAAATAGGAGATTGAAACGATTATCAAGTAAAAATTAAAAGAAAGAATAAATAAAATCAAAGTATTGAGCTCACACACACACACACACACACACACACACACACACACACACACACACACATACACACACACCAAGCCCGAGCCTTGCCTAGCTGAGTCCTCCACCCCTTATCCACCGCAAGACAGCCGCACTGAACCGACGACGCTCCCCAATGCGTTTCAGGTCTAGAGGCAATGAGTTCCACAATCCACAAGCTGTCACTCGAAAAGACTTATTAAACATTACTGTTCGGTGAGTAGGGACAGCCAGCAGATGGGAACCATGCCTTGTTCCACCACGGCCAACATCGCTCAAATAACGAAACCCTTCTGCCAAATACCTAGGAGATTTTGTTTTCAGAAGTTTGTGCATGAACTGGATTGCATGATATGATCTACTCTCATGCAGCTTCATGAGGTTAAGTCTGTCAAAGTATTCCGTCACATGGTCATCGCATCTAAGATTGAAGATGAAGCGCACACAATAGTTATGTGCACGTTGCATCCTCTGTAAAAGTTGAACTGTCATGTCAAGTGTAACAATGTCACAGTAGTTGAAGATGGGGAAAATCAAAGTTTTTATTAACATAACCTTGGTTGAAAAGGGAATGTAGTCTGAAATCCTCTTCAACGAACTGACCCCAGCTACAACCCTGTTACAAGTCAAATTCACGTGGTTAGTCCAGTCAAGTGTCTTAGTCATAGTGAGTCCCAAGTTTTTAACGTCAGTGCTATACTGTAATTGTATGTTATTAATAGTGATGTATGGTCCATTTGTTATGTCAAGTGTGTTCAACAGTCTTGAGTAGCCAATAACTATTGCTTTTGATTTAGTTTCGTTTATTTTCAGTCCATTATTTTCAGTCCACTCCAGCACACGAGCCAAATCAGCATTAGTCTCATCCACAGCTGTACAAAAGTCATCCTTCTTACAGTGCTTATATATCTGTAAATCGTCTGCATACAGGTGATATCTAGTCATAAGTAGGGCGTTAGTCACGTCATTGATGTAAATGCTAAATAGCAGAGGACCCAAGACTGATCCCTGAGGAACTCCTCTATTTAACTCATGCCACTGTGAAGAGGCGTCCTCCACCCTCACACACTGACACCTGTTCTGCAGATAAGACCGCACCCAGGCCACAGTGGAGTTAGAAAAGCCCAAGTTACGGAGTTTATACAAAAGAATAGGATGAAATATAGAATCAAATGCCTTACTGAAATCTATTAAAACCAAAATTGTCAACTCCCTGCTATCCATTGCCCTCCGGATATCATCAGTGACCTGCAAAAGAGCCGAGGTGGTGCTGTGCCCACCCCGAAATCCTGATTGAAAGTCACTGATTAATCCAGAGCTATAAATAAACATGCTCATCTGCGAGTGCACAATAATTTCTAAAACCTTAGACAAAACAGATAGTAAACTAATTGGCCTATAGTCGGAAGGGGAGAGGGGATTATGGATCTTGTTTAGCGGGAGAACTATGGAAAGCTTCCACTTGTCAGGGAAAACAGATGTGAGAAGTGATGTGTTGATTAAGTGGGTAAGGAAAGGAAGAATTAAAGGCAGAAGTACTTTAATAAATTTGATTGGAATGCAATCTGCTCCAATGGCATTACTTTTTATTTTACTAATGGCTAAGAAAACGTCTTGTTCAGTAACTGCAGAAAAATAAAAAAGTTCATGTGGATGGCAATCAGGCAGTGAATTATAATGGGCTCGGGCACGGTCCAAACTTACAGGGATGTCAGTGAAGAAATCATTCAGGGAATCCAGTGAATGAGAAACAGTCAGCGCCTGCCTCTCCTTGCCAGCCCCAATTCCCCTTAGAGCACGCCACAAAGATGATGATGACCTCTTTGACAAGATCAAGTTACGGTAAAACCCAGCTTTAGCATTTCTGATCACTTGCTTACAGGAGTTTCTCAAACGTTTGTAGTGATTGTAATCATTAGGACATTTAGATCGCCTTGCTTTCCTACACCAATGATCTCGATCATGCATAAGCTTGCGTATTTCATCTGTGAGCCATGGAGCAGGATCCCTGGTAACTCTGCGCCTCTTAAGAGGAACAAATTTATCATAAAGATAAATGATATTATCATTCAATAAATTCAACATAACATTTACATCATTAGTATTAAAAATGCTCAGCCAGTCGAGATTGAGTGCCTCATTAAATAAGTTGGGGAGATCAATATTTTTGTAATCTCTGTAAGAGATTATTTTTGGTGCGGGTTTAGGTCTCTTGATGTTATACACAAGGTACAACATGTCATGCGCTGAGAGACCCGGAAACGGAATTTGCCCATGACTCACAACTGCTTTCTTATCTGCAACTACTATTAAATCTAACAATGTGTCTGAGGTAGGTGTATGGTGCGTCGCTTGGAGAGGAAGCAGGGTCATGCCATTCGCATAAAACATATTAGTCAGTTGGTTTTTGTCATATGTATCAGGTCCAAGTAGGTCGGTATTAAAGTCGCCCATTACAGCTACATGTTTGTAGGGTACCATCAGTTCCAAAAGGACATCATCAAACTCAGACATATAGCCTATGTGTGGAGGCCTGTAGCATACTCCAAACAACATTTTATCATTATTACACTTTACTTCAAAAAACATAAATTCCGGTTTCCCTACACGGGAGTTATCAGAAGAGAACTTATGAACAGGCAGTAGGGAACGTCTAACAAACGCAGCAACCCCTCCGCCATTCTTGTGCAAGCGGTCATTGCGAATGAGAACATAATTATCAAGCGCAACAAGCCTACTTGAGATAGTAGGTTTAAGCCAAGTCTCAGATATTAGAATGATATCGCAATCGCTATTATTAAAAGCACACCTGAACTCATCAATATGGCAAAGGAGGGATTGCGCATTCACATGAGCAACCTTTAGCCGATCCGGAAAAGGTGTGATAGCACGTCGCAGCGAATCGCCGGCACTCAGCGCGGCTGGACTGTCATCCCGCCGGAGGGACATTCACATAGTCAAAGAGACCATCATGAATCAGCGACGTGGAGAAGGGGAAGGCAACAGCACAGCAAAGGGAGAGCCCTAAAGAGCAAAAATAATTATTTATCACATTCATACCAACATGCACACCAAGATGAAAAAAGAAAAATAAGAATACCATTTTAAAAGAGATTTTATGTCAGAAAGCGTTGTTAGAGATAACGAACTTGCACAGTATGGCCTGAGCTGCTGCTCGGCCCCTAGATAATATGATTAATTATGCGTAATGGTTTTTTGTGAATAACATTTGAGTGAAAGAACAATTTCAGACGATGAGCAATCTTTTGAACGAATGAGAGTAACACAAGAAAAAAGAAAAATAAGAATACCATTTTAAAAGAGATTTAGGATTCAGGAGAAATTATTTTAGGCCTACAGCAAATTCAAATGATAACACATTCACACATACTAAATTATGCCTAGTGATCAAAATAAATCAAAGATTCACCCGAGCACAGAACTCACTCTGATAAAAATTAAAATAATCTGCCATATCAGGGAAAAAATATAATAATAGTAATAATATATAATAATAATAATAGAAAATAATCTGAAAGTAACTTTAACAATTGATTGGCAAATTAGTAGAAAGATCCCAGAGTTTAGAAAGAATAAGATTAATATCATCATCATTAGCTTTAAAAAAGAAAAGATAGAAAGAAGGAAAACTCTAATAAAAAATAAAGCAAAAATATAAATGCATAATCCATATGTATGAAAGAGCAAATGAACAAAGTGAATTAAAAATAAAATAAATTAAGAAAGCAACATACCCAAGCACATTCACACTCATACAGTAATACGAAAGCAATCACTCACACTTACCAAAATTCCAAAACAATCCCGCTTCTATGTCTCTCAACACTGACGTGAATCAACAAGCAAAGACCCAATCATGAAAATAGAACTTATAAAAGATCCTCAAATGTTCCGACTTGACATAATTTTCCCTTCCTCCTTCCACAGTACCGTCCCATCAATCGACCACACGTTTCTTGGGCCCACCCTCTCAGCAACCTCATGATAGAATCGGCTCCGCCTCTGGGTGAGATCCTCGCGGATAGTGATGGAGGAACCCTTCAGCCGCCGCCTCGCAGAGATGACGCCCCTTCGGGTCTGGTAGCTGATGAACTTCACCAGAATCGCGCGTGGTCTAAGCCGGGGCTGAGTCCCGTCTGACACTGGAGCACGGCCGACGCGATGACAACGGTCAATAAGCGAGGTGTCGATGCTCAGGTCTAATTTCTCGCGAAATAGACTCGTGACCACAGCTGTCACATCCTCACCGTTGATCTCAGGCACGCCAAATATCCGCACATTATTACGCCGCTGATACTGTTCATGGCCGTCAATTTTGCTCTCCAGCGATCTCTGACGAGCAGCCGCCTCCTCGCGTATGACGCTGACCTCCGCGGCAAGGGACTCCATCTTCGCCTCCATCGCCTGAATTCGAGGTTCAAACTCACTTGTAAATCGGGAAGCGATGACGTCAGACAGTCTATGGAATAGTTTATCCGCAACAAGCTCTGCCAACTGGTCCAGATATTCAGTGGAAAGAAGCCCCGAAAAACTGTCTTGAACTCCTTTCTTCTTCGCCACTCCGCTTCCTCCTTTGGACGAGGGGCCCACAGGGGCAGAAGTGGGTCGACGATCAGCTGGTGTAGCCGGATTCTTATCGGCAGTCGCCTTATCTCCGACAGCCTGGCCTTTAGCGTTGCTACGTAGATTTAATGGTGAAGTCGGCATGTTGAATGAATCACACTTTCTTTAACCACGTGAACAGTATGGGAAGGATATCAATGAGATTATACAGTGACAAAGATGATACTCTCGCGCTCTTGTATGCCAAAAATCGCACTGGTACAATTAGAAAAACCCACGAAAACTCGAAATAAATCAGGAGCCGAAACAAAACTTGTCAAGCCAATTTCATAGTTCTTATCTCACCTCAGGATGTAGATTATGAAAACAAAATGCACAAAGGAATGATGCAGCATTATCTTAAAGCTCGCCCAAAACGGAACACTAAAAACCATTTAAAAGGAGTCCATAATATTCAATCTTGATTAAAACTTTTGAGCCGAAAATATTGACAACACTTTCAAATTATTTCAAATGTTCGAACCATCAAATCATTAAAAAACTATAAATTAAAGATTAAATCTTTCATTGAATAATAGACAATTATTATTTCATGTATGAATTTTTACGATTCCTTATTTTTTTGATTTCAAAAACTGTTAGTAAACTGCACAACCTTCATTATGTTGAAAGCCTACCAAATAATAAACTAGAAAATGATTTAATTGAAATTAGAATTCTTGAAGGTCTCTTAAAGTACTATTTATCATCATAATTTGAAAAATTTTGAATATTTGGTAATTTTTGCAAAAAATCATGACGTCAGTTGTTTTTTAGGCAAAAATCGAAATTATCCAAGATTTCGCCGATATTTGAGGCTGACGAAGCTTCTTTTTAGAAGTGAAATGCATCCCTCTAGCATCTCCAATATAAGTGAGTAAAGACAATATATTAAATGGAAATACAGTGTCAGTTTTGATATTAGAGTAGGCCTAAATACTTTTGAGTATTTATTGATTTTTGCGTTTTGTACATAAAAATCAAAATTATCACAGACTTCGTTGATATTATATTGGTCCATGGATAGAGCTAGGCCTAAAAAGTCTCGACACCCACCAATGGTGGCTAAGTGAATGAGCTTGAAAGGTATAATATTGCGATTTTTGAAACGCTCGTATCACTTGAAAATTTCACTAAACTGATGGTAGATATCCCCAACCATAAATTAATAAAAAAATAGGTACCGGTAATACACTACACTCAAAATAAAAATAAAATATAAAAAAATTTAAACTAAATAAACATATTTCCGAAGATCTCTACAGTTACTATATACATCAAAGTATGAAGAATTTCGAATCTTTGTTGAATTTTTTTTTAAATTAAAATTCTCTCAGATCTTGTTTATATTTAATCCAAGGATAAAGCTAGACCTGAGAAGTCTCCAACAGAGGCTGAGTAGATGAGATTGAAATTGTAAAATTTCAAAAGTTAATTTATCCTGAATGAGAGCGAATTCATCAATCTGATGACATATTTTTAAAGGTCTCTTCAAATACCTGGAATAATATAATTCTTGTCCACATGGATTCAGCCATTTTTATCCGTTTATACAGCAATTGAACTGCATAGGCCTATAGCTTCTTTTAAATTCTTAACAAGAAATTGCAGAAGATGGATTACCTGACAATTTGAACAGATTGATAATGAAATTTATCATCTTGAAATTGAAATTTATCATCTTTCTTTTTCAACAAATTTTCTCTAGTAATTTATTTTATTCTCTATTCTGGAGAGATACTTGAGTGATGCCTTCACATTTCACTGTAATTTTATCTTCCCGCGAATAAAATTGATTTATTATTTGCTTCTAACAAATACACTTACTCAGTAAACTGACTTATGAAACCTATATATATATATATATAAGCTCATTTTTAGATACCGGTTTGCAATGACCTGGACAATCTGATAGAGTAAGAAGCAAACCTGACAATCTGAACAGATAGATCATCTTTCTTTTCCAATACATTTTTTGCGGTAATATATTTCATGCTCTAATCTGGAGTGATACCTTCGCATTTCTTTGTAGTTGTCTTAATGCATAAATAAATAAAGAAGCTAATTTCCTAGATATGCAATCCAATCTCTGAAATCTTATTAGTATTGGTAATGGTGATATTCTGGTAGATATCCATAACACGGATGTTGCCACAATCATTAAAATAAATAACATTTCAGATATACTATAGCTTCGACTGACTCGTCATTTTCAATCTCTTATCAAAAACTTTCTTTAGAATAATTTAATACAGATTGAAAATGACGTGACAGTCAGAACTATAGTATCTCACATGTTGTTTATTTCAGTAGTTTCGACTACATCTGTATCATTCCTTTAACTCTTAGAAATCTTGACCATGCAGTTCAACTGTAGGCCTAACTGTAAGTGAAATTTCCACTAAGTTATCTATCAGATCTATAGGTGGATCGCCACGAGAATGGCATTGGCCCTAATAATACATGTTAGCCAGTATCGTATATAGAAAAAATTATTTTACTTAGCTGCACTCCAGCTGACTTCGCCACACTCATTTTACTTTGTAGCACTCCAGGTGAGCCAACTGTAGGAAAAGTTTAATGAATTTAACACTGTTTTCAGAGATATTGTAGAACTGTTCCATGATTGAATAATAACACAGATATTGTCAATTTCTACTAGTTTTTATTACACAAAACCAGGTTTCAATGCTCATGGCATCATCATCAGTTGCATGTTGAGTTAAAACTAAAATTTGGTAACAGAGGTGTTTTAGGTTAGTGGGGGAATGTATTGCAGGTTAGCCACTTACAAAATCAAACTATCAATATTAAACTGTTTTCTAAAATAATAGGTTATTTCTAATGTAAAAAATACTAAATATAAAATTAACTAATAACATTTATGTAATTTGTAAATTCTATGAATATTTGTTTATTTGAAATAATTCTAAAAGTTCAATAACTGTGAATAAAATCATATTGTTTACACTAAAAATAACCTAACTAGAAGACTCATGAATTGTTATTACATAATTACAAATTACATAAATGTTATTAGTTAATTTTATATTTAGTATTTTTTACATTAGAAATAACCTATTATTTTAGAAAACAGTTTAACAATTGTAGTTTAATAGTTTGATTTTGAAAGTGGCTAACCTGCAATACATTCCCCCACTAACCTAAAACACCTCTGTTACCAAATTTCAGTTTTAACTCAACATGCAACTGATGATGATGCCATGAGCATTGAAACCTGGTTTTGTGTAATAAAAACTAGTAGAAATTGACAATATCTGTGTTATTATTCAATCAAAAGTTTAATGTGTAACTCGTGCTGAAAATATCTTAGCTGCACTCAAGAAACTATTCCGCACTCGCCTTCAGCTCGAGTGTAATGCATTTCTCTCATGTAGCAAAGTGCTACTTTGCACTTTAGTTACACAAATGACTATTTCCTACAGTTACCCAACAAATTTGCTATTCATGCACTCATTTTAGTAAGCAAAAACCGCTGATTCCTGCACTAATGTTTTTACTTTGCCACACTCATTTTCATTTGTCGCACTCCAGGTGTGTCAACTGTAGGAAAAATTAAGTGTGTAACTTGTGCTGAAAGTATCTTTGCTGCACTTGAAAAAACTATTCCACACTATCCTTCAGCTCGTGCATAATGCATTTTTCTTGTGAAGCAGAGCTACTTAGCGCACTAGTTACACAAATAACTATTTCCTACAGCTGGCACCCCTGGAGTGTGACAAAGTAAAAGAGTTTGGGAATCAGCTGTTTTGCATACGTTAATGAGTGCATAAATAGCCGCTTTATTAGATAACTGTAGGAAATAGAAATTTATTTGAATAAATGGACTTAATGCACATTTTAACACTTCCTTTTCCATGCAGAACCCTTCCTTGCCAACCCATTAATTTGCCAATATTAGTTGTGTTGGGGGGCAGGAAGGGGGCGGTTATTCAGACCCCCCCCGCCTAACCTATTGACTATGCATTGACCCTATTGAGTGATATTGAATGACATCGACTCATTCTACTCAGCTCATAAGTTTCAGTTTTTTCTACTCTACTACCAGTTTCATTTATTGCATGTGGAATACGACCTATTATTTGGATTTTCACATGGAAGGACAGTTGTCCTGTTATCTTGATTGAAGAACACGACTTTTTAACATCTAAGCTACTCTTACTTGAAAAATTCAGAAGATAAATTTGCAAAATTGGTGTCTAATCATAGTGGATAACTTTTCCTTCAAGTCTTGTTATAAAGTTTTCTCATTTTCTCATATTTGGAATTTCACCAGGAAGAACATTTTTCATGTTAACCTCTATACTTGAAACAGACAATTTTTAAACAGTTTAGTTGCTCTAACTCAAACAATTTTGAAGATAATTTTTTCAAAATTGGTCTTAAGTTATAGAAAATAACGTCTATTTCTAAATTTCTAGCATCACTACCATCAAAACCAGTTCATTGGAAAAGCAAGCCCATTTGATTATAACATAAAATTCCCAAAATTATCTCACTTCTTACATTTTTACAAAGTTATGACCAAAATTATGTAAACTCTGATATAGATTTCTCCATTCAAACTCACTTTATTCCTGAGTTGGAGCGTTTTAAAACTTATGTATTTGGAAAAAATGGAAAATAATGGGATAATTGGCTTCTTTTAATGTATATATTTTAGGAGACAACATTATGATAAGGTTCAAGATAGAAGCTATCCACTATGATTAGACTCCATTTTTGCAAATTCATCTTCTGAATTGTTCGAGATAGAGTAGCTTGGATGTTCAAAAATCATGTTCTTCCAAGTTTAGGGGTTAACAGGATAAATGTCCATACATGTGGAATTTCAAATAATATTTTGTAATCCAAATAGAATATTTGAAACTGGTCTGGCTTTGATGAGCTGAGTAGAATGAGTCATCACTCGATAGGGTGCAATGCATAATCCAATAGTTTAGGCAGAGGTGGTCTGAATAACCACCCCTTCTACCCCCTCCTACTAATATTGACAAATGAATGGGTTGACAAGGAGGGGTTCTGTGTGGAAAAGGAAGTTTTAAAATGTGAATTATGTCCATTTATTCAAAAAATATCCTATTTTCTGTCATACAGCAAGCTTATAGTGGGTACCCACAACACCATCTTCTCACCCATTATTTAACCATCATTGAGATTTCACCTTCAAAAAACAGTATGATATTATTGTTTAGCTTCCTAAACTTAGAATTCATCTACAACGAATAACATTCAGGGTTGAATAGCTCTGAGATAGGTCATAATGTGATATACTATGAAACCCCTTAATTTGGGAAGCCCGTAACGCGCTTGGGGTTGGTTCTACAAAAAAATGCATGCAATCATTGCTGTAGAGCATTTTGTCAGCTTTAACTTTGATGAGAACAAAAATATCAATTTGAGTTATCCTTACTGATTTATAAGCAAAAAACTTAAAAATTGTACTTTTCCAACACTCTCCCTCATCGAGCTCATCCCCAACCCTTGGGGACTTTTGGTATGCTATTACCCAAGGTTAGAGGAAGCGATTGGCGAAAAAAACATTTCTCTATCAATTGTTTCTCTTGATGGCCATATTCCAGTCTAATTTGACGGGGCTAATAGCTCTGCTAGAAGTTGAAAACGCGTCTTTTAAAATATGCTATAGCTGTGCTATTTGACAGCAAATAAAACTTGGTAGCAGGGTTACAAATAGCTGTGTGGCTGTATATAGTTGATTGTTTGTTTAGTTCTGTTATATAGCTCTCCAGCTACATAGAGTAAACGTAGCTTTAGATAGAACAACACGTTTGAAGCAATTTTATTACTGATGAATTTTTCCGAAATGATTGAGCAAAAATATTTATAGCATGCAAGAATTAACTTATTAAGTTTAACAGTATTTTAAAATGATATAAGACCTCACTATACTAGTATACTACACTCTTTGGTAGAATATTGTATAGGTCTAACTTTGAGTGTAACTTCCTGGAATGATTATTAGCAATCATAACATATCAAGTTTTTCATTTAGAAAGTGACACTGCATTTTTGAAAGGAATTGAAACTAAGACTCTTATTGCATTATGTACAATCAGCCTAAATTTATTGGATATATTATTTACAAGAACTGAATTGGAAACTTGATATCAATTTTACTTATATTATACTATGTACATTATATATTACATTTGTATCACTTAAATTAAATTCTTATTAAAGTTTAATTCACATTCAAAGTTCTAATAGGGCTTAAATGTCACGTATTTAGTCACAAACAACTATCAATTTCGCAAAGTTCAAATGTCCAATAAAGCAGAAAGTATTGTTAATGAAACAATTTTCTACACAATTTTTGAACTCATCTGAAAGTGACGAAATGGAGTTGTTTTCCAAGTAATAAGTTAGTAATGTTCCCATGAAAAATATTCAAGAACAATCTATTTGAAATTTCAGCACGAAATTGAAAAATCAATTTTCGTTCAACTATGAACTATTATGACCACTTCTAGCTGAACTTAAACTAATAATAAATTTTTTACCATAACCATTAATTTGTTAATACTTTGTATCATTTTGCAATAATTTAACATTTTTAATTAAATTTTACCATTTCAGGTTTAATTGGAAGCTGAGTTTAGTGAACCTGCTGTGAACACTGGTTAATATCGAAATAAATAATAATATATTTGAAATATTTGTTAAAAGTTTAATATACTTTTTAATAGTATTTCACCACAATCATTGATCGTTTTTAAAAAAATTATAGTCAACTACTGTTTCAAACAGCTTCAATAGTATCACCTATCAGAAAAACTGCATGCAATACAGTATTTTGTTACATAGCATTTGAACTATATAAAAATTCTTTTACCACTGACTAAAAATAAATTGAAAAAGAAGTCATAGTAAATCTACTGAGAATAATAATAAAAATAAAAATAACAATAACAAAACATTACATTTTTTCAAGGTTGGAATATTATTATTATTATTCTAATGAAATGGCAATACTTTTTTATTTTGAACGCAGAATGTGATAGATGGCTACACCCTAGTCTTTAAATAAAAGTGAATTTCTTCTGTTACGGATGAAGTTTGCCAAAAATGTTGACAAATTTCAAAATTTGCAAGTCAATGCAACATAGTAACTGTTTTGGAAGTGGAAAAACCAGGTCGAATTGAGAACCTCCTCTTTTTTTGGTTAATAACTTAATGTTATAGCCAACCAGGTTAATACATTCGGTAAATAATAGATTAGAAACTAAATTACGATTGAAAACAAATGTATAGCAGAAGACATTTCATGGACAGTAAGGGGATAAGTCATCTAATGTTTTAGTAAATAGGTACAAGTCACTGAATAATTACGACACACTAATTTAATGTTAGGATGACATATGTGTGATTACATACAGCAAAAAATGATAAAAAAAAAAACAAAAAAAAAAGACATAGACAAACATACTTTTTTGAACCTCTTGAAAATGCAAGAACTTATTCCCTTTTACTCATAGATCGTACAATTATTAATAAATATCTAAAGATGTAGTGTATAATCAAACCAGTGCATAATAAACACTTATGTCCGGTTGCACGAAAGCCAATTAAATTTAATCCCCGTAGAATGACATCATTCTACAGAGATTAAACTTATTGAAAAGAATTTGGTTGCACAAAATGACAATTACAAGCGATAACGCCGATTAGGCTAACCGGTGTAAGAGATTCTTAACCGCCCGTTCACTGACAATTGAATTTCACAAACTCCCGTTAGATTACATTTTATAGGTTATGTTTATTGTACCAGAACACGGAACTGCAAATGGAAGTGATAGCCGCGAGCCGTAGCAGGTATCTGTTCAATCAGATAGATAAGCTGGTCCTGTTTGTAACGGTGACCGATTAGATTGTCCATGTCCAGCAAAAAGTACACTGTTCTCTGCTGTGGAGGTCCAACTCATCATCCAACTCATTACCCACGCACATGTCTCAGACCTATATGGGCTTCATCCTCAAAAAAAAAAGGTTGTAGGTGTTAAAAACCTTTCAAAATGAATTAAATCTATTAAGAATATAATAATATTGAGATAGTTGAATAATGATTCAAATAATTCACAACGAAATGATTCGAATTCATCTTCTTTCCCCCCAGCTTCAGAATCAGCTGTCCATCAAATTACAGTGTTGCCGTTCGGTTAACAAAAAATAACTAACGGATCTTCGTACAACAGAAATAAAGCCATTACACTTACGGCGGTTAGTTAACCGACATTTAACTCCTTATTTAATTGGCTTTCGTGCAACCGGCCATTTGTGTATTAGATAATATCGAAAGATTTACCCCTGGTTGCACAAACGTCCTAACATAATGATAATTCATTGTCCGTTCCACTTTTATACCAAGCTATCTTACCATGCTACTTTTATAACATCTCACCACTAGTATAAAAGTGTTCTATTATTCGGAAATGATAGCTAAATTACAATGCAGCTAACAACAAATTCCGAGATCAGATGAGCTTGAAATCTAGTACATAAATTAATTTAAAAAAAAACGTTATAAATTGAATAATCTAAATAAATCATATTATTATATGGTTTGGAGTGAATTAGCTTTTAGAATTATAAAATGAATGTATTAGTGACTAGTATTGGCCATTAATATAAAGCTTGTTTATGGTTTTGGCAAGTTGAGTTATAACAAGATGGCGCGTGCATGTGAATGAAGGAACCATCTTTACAATTTTATATGCTGGTATCTGTTCCACCATTCAAGATATACAGATCATACGAATGCTAGCATATATACAGTTATAATCATATGCTTTCACGTAATAGCTTGGTATATAAGTGGAGCGAATTATGAACCAGCATTATGATTGGACGTTTGTGCAAACGAGGGTAAGTGTATTAAATAATTTAAAATAATATCATCAGTAAATAATTTATATTGCTTCGAATAATTCGAAATAGGAGTCTCTTTTTACACTGAAAATAGCAGTAATTAGTTTTTACTCGGAAGCACTTAGCACTGGTATAAACAAGAATCGAAATAGTTATAAAAATAATTAGACTAATCAGGTTGCTTTGTGTTCATTGTAAATGAAATAGAAAACTATTGCAAGAGTAAACAGTGTAAGCATCACATAAAATTTGGTAATCATTTGATATATATAATACTGAGATCTGTTTTCAATATTATCAAAAACACTTTCTCGTCATACTACACAAAAACGTTGAGGTTGTTAAAGTTGCTTTTTGAAATAGAAATATATTACTTTTTTTAGTATGATGAAAAACAGTATTTGTAACCCGCCCAGCAAAACGGTACTTTTTGGGCAAGTAAAATAATATACTATTACTCTCAAAATCTTCAATTTCTTGTTCGATAGCATTTTTACATATTTTCAATCACTTTAAAAAATACATCACAATTAACTAGTAGTCAGAAAAAAATATTAAATCGAATTATTTTCTAACTTCGGTAGTCTGATAATTATTTATTTTTTCTTACGTTCTAAACTCGAGGTTCAGTGTCAGAGAAAAATAGAATGACTTAATTATTTGAGACTAGTGTCATAAAATAAAGTAATATGAAAGATGTAGGCACAAGTGCCTGAGCTTTGAACATGGCTACAACATGCTCCAAAATATACTACACTATAAATAATTAATACAACAAGAGTGATGATTGAAGTTACCAATAAATGTTGAGTTGTTTATCACACTATTAAATAACTAACAAATAACAACTAATAAATAACAAGAAACTAAGAAAGAATGGCTTATGAAAGATACACTGTGAAAAGTACTCTTAGTACACGATTTTTTATAAATATAGAAAAATGCATTCAAGAATATACAATATATGTGCATTTATAGTTTCAAACGAAGAAACTATTCTTCCTTGTAACTTATTGTGATAGGAGTCTTTAATAAGGATCCAACCGGTTGAGAAAAAAACAATTAAAATGACATTGGATAGTTTCCATAATATATCCATGTTTTACCTCGATCAAGTTGATAAACTCACATTTACACTTCAATACAATTAACAACAATATAGCTATAGTTAGAAGTCACTTCAAAAAATATACAAACTTAATTTAAAGTTCCTCTACATCCTTGTGCACCACATAAGCATGAGATCTTTTCTTCTTCTATGGGGAATTTGTAGTCATATGTGATTTCTTCATTTACGCCAATTGGTTGCTTCGAATAGATGACAATTTTTTTCTGGCTCTCAATGGTTATTATTTTAGCATAGCAATTCGGCTGTGAAGGAAAAACGTGATTTTTAAATAGAAAACAAAGCTATTTTATTCTAGGAGCATTGTGCATACCGTAGTTCGGATATATCATGGGTGTAATAGAAGCATTAAAAAGTACAGTATAAATCAATGAAATTACAAAAACATTTTCTTGTTGAAGAGGTTGCATATAAAATTATTTGAATTAGTTTTTCATTTAAGATCTTTACAAAAATTTCAAATATTGAATTCTTTAAACATTCGTGGTAAAATACCCACCCAAGCATTTTTCTACTGTAGAAACTACATTTATAATACGGTTTTGAAATATTTTCGAAATTCTGGCTAGTAACACACGAAGGCTCATGATTTTTATGAGGATAAATTAATCTATTATATAGTAGCCAACATGCTCAGTAGATGCTGATTCACTTCTTAATTAATTTTATGGAGAATTTTCAAGAAATATCTAATATAACAACTCTTAAACTGACCTCTATTGAATATAAAACGGTATACTAACTAAGTAGTATAAACATTAACACATTATCATCAACATCACAAAAGCATCTAGAAATTTTAAATATATGTGATAGACTTTCACTTCACAACTTAACTTACAGTATTGGCTGTGAAGTGAAATTATATCACATAGTAGCTGGTAAGCTCGCTTCGCTCGCCCAACTAAACCTTGTTATGGCTGTATTGAGCTTTGGGATATTGCACACTGATCATGGTCTGCACTTGAATCATAAAAGGAACAGTGAGCTTGTATCTAGGTTGGAGAAGGTAGTAGCAAGTATTTCCACTTCGAAAAGTGTGGGAAGAGCTACAGAAAACATAGATATGGAGAAGAGGTTATCTTGGGATCACTTTGTTCAAGATATTTCTCTTGAAGAGGTCCCTGGTTCCCCTTCTCGAGTTCAAGTTGATATTTGTGATGATTGCGAGGGTGTGGAGCAGAATGGTTCACTTGATGATTCCTCCATGAATGGACTGAGAGAGTGGGGTTGGCTCTCCTGAGATTGTTTCTATTAAGTATCAATCTTTTTAGGGGTGAGTCCAGAATTTTGGGAGATGGTTTTGTAGAGAATAGGAGAGATAATGCTAAACGGATTAAAATGAAAATAGAGTTAATCACCAGGAATCCTAAGGACATTGTAGGAAGCTTCAAGGATTATTTCTGTCATGTTTCTGATTATTCTAGGAAGAACTCATCTGCCAATGCTTCTCTGCAATTTTTGAAAACATTTGGAGCTCCTGGTAAGTAGCTCATTTTTCATCCAGTCAGTGTAGTATATATCAAAAAGGTAGTCAAAAATCTAAAAGTAGATTCTCTGCAGGTTGGGATGAAATTCCAGTTAATTTGGTAGAGGCATCAGCTGACATTATTGCTGCTCCATTGACACAGTTGTAAATGCTATTCTCAGGACGGGGGTTTTCCCCAGTAAAATGAAGTACCACCAATTTTTAAGAGGGATAATCATTCTGATCTGTCAAATTTTAGACCTATTTGTATTTTCCCTGTATTTTCCAAGATTATTGAAAAGGCAATTTATGATCAAGTTGTACTATTCCTGATGGAAAATTGCCTCTCAAGTCCTTGCCAGTTTGTGTTCCAGAAAGGGAAATCTAACAAGATGGCAGTCTATGAGTTGGTGGATCACATATTAGGTGTTCTGGATGTATTGAAGAAGGCAATGAGTGTTTCTGTGATCTGTCCAAAGCATTTGTCTGCATAGATCACAACATTCTCTTGATGAAGCTCAAATATTATGGGTTTGGATATGTAGCAATGAAATTCTTTCAGTCCTACCTCCAGGGTCGATTTCAGAGAGTTAAAGCTCATGACAGAGAGGGTAGACTCCATGTATACGACTAGTCAAGGTTTGAAGCAGGAGTACCCCAGGGACCAGTGCTGGGTCCACTTTTGTTTTTATTATATATAAAAGACTAGCCAATAAATGTTGCATGTGCTAAAATGATACTTTTTGCTGATGACACCACTGTTATAATAGAGGGTGTGAGGTATGAGGACTGATTGAGTGAGAGTAAAAAGGTTGTCAAGGAATTAAATAATTGGTTTGCTATGAATGGCCTTGCTCTTAATCTTGCTAAGATGGAAAGAGTAGTATTTAAACCAAAAATTCTGGTGACGTTTGTCTTAATGAGAATTTGAATTTGGGGATGCCATTGCAGCTTAATAGTTCAAAGAGTCCTTGGAATGTGAGTAGTGCCATTGGATATGAGAAAGATCACTGATAGAAAATAATTCTGCTTGTTGCTCAAGGCTTACTTTTATCACACTGTCCTTATTGTGTGGCCGAGTTCTTGGATGCTGATGCTGTCTAGACACCTCCATAATTTTTCCTAGCGTCCCTATGTTCCTCTTCTTATGTATAACTTTATTTTTCAAATGATTGCCTGTTTCTAAGAGCTGTGTTGTTTTATATTTTAATTTTGTATATTTGTGTGTTTTATCCTTTGATGTCAAGATGTGTTGTTTGTTGGCGGGATCATTGTGACTTCCAGCCACAAATAAATAAACGATTGTATTAAACAAGTGAGATGTGAGTTAGGACACGAGTGAAACGAGTGCCCTAAACATCTCATGAGTAGCTTTTAGGCAAGTACAATCTTTGCATACAATATTTTATCTACAATTACCAATATATTACGTTTAATTTTACTAACCGATCAATCAGATAACTTATGGTACCCACACCAACATAACCTTGAATGCGTGTTTGCTGTAGTTCGGTTTTGAATTGAAATTCAAATTGATTTCAAAATGTTCAAATCAGCTGATAGGACTATTGCATAATATTAATTTCAACACTGTTTAGAAGAAATCCTGAGTTCTGATTGGTCTCCTGACTCCTGCATTAAAAAGTGACAGTAGTGTTGAAATAGCTTCATTATAACACTACTTTGATGAAATAAAGTAAGCTGTTTTGACATCGCTGTCTAATCAAATATGTCTACTTTATAACATAGCTGTAGAAATAAATACTTACATTACAACTGTGGTTGATGAAACGGGCCAGATTACCACACTTTGTAGCATCAATAATTGTTTCAGTGTCGATACGAAATAGGTAGGAGCTGCCAATACCAGTAGCCTCGTAATGTCTCTCCCTGACGTCGGCTACAATAGGCCTTATCATTTGTCCCACATATTCGATTACCATTTCATCGGCAGCTATCGGTTCCATTGCAAACAGACCCCAATCATGAATAGCCGATTTTGCAAATTTCAAATGCTTCTTTCGGAACTGAAATCAATGATTTACAGATGTAAACTTACAATGGTTTACAAGATCTACAATGAAATGTATAAATATATGAAAGGATACACACCTCTGCAAGGCACTATTGTACAGTTTCAATAATCTAAGTGAGAACTATTAATTATTAAGAAAATGATAATAAGAACTAGAATTGATAAGAAAACTCTGAAAATAAGCGATGAAGACAGACAAGATCTATAGAATACACAGACCGTTAGAATTATCATAAAATCGAAATTTTATGTCAAAGATTTCAATTCAATTTATTTTATATATAATAATGATTAATATTTACAGAAAAAATCTTTGAAAATCTTTGCATCCCTCTTTAATTAAGCAAAGCTTGTGAAGAAGGATGGCGCATATCTCAGTTTTACTTATATCTATGAAAATGAAGAAAATTTGACAACTTTTACCATCAGTAAATTACTACGACTCTTTCTACTATGAATTTATTATATTCATCCTCCGAAAAAAATATTTCATATTTACAGCGAAACAGAATAACTTGAAAGTTAAACTAAGACTAGCTCATATGATAAAAAAATTGAAGATCTCAAGAAGATACAAAGTCATGAAAATAGATAAAGACTAGATTGCAGGATCATGTAGAGGTCCTTTCCAACAACCACGTCTGTTTTTTATTTTATTTATTCATATCTTTACACCCAGTAACTTATGTCCTTCTTCGTCAATTATTGCTTTCAATGTTTTCCATATTCTTGTTCTTATTCTATCTTGTTCTTAATCCCATCTAAGCTTTCATCGACTTTTTTATCATCACTACCCACGTTAATAACCCTCTGGTAGCAAACAATATCCAATGCCAAATATCCTCTAGATATGACTGTCAATGTAGGACTCTGTATCACTCGCACAGGCTTGACCCATGCTCCTATTTGGGGACCTTCCTCCTATTCTAATATTGACTTTATTGTTTTCTTTCAATTACTATGAGCTTATATTATTTCTTATTTAAATTTTGTGTAAAAAGTGTAACTTTTTATTTATTGCTTCCATGTACTACAATAACAAATGTGTTCATTTTATCTTCTTTCAATATTTAAAAGGAAAATACACGATTTGATTCTAAAAAAATAGTAGTCTACCTTCAATCCATTGAATTTCAATAGATCACTGTCTGTGCATGTGCTGAAAGCCGCTAGAAGCCTTCGCTGATTACTTCTGGCTTCACGTGATATCGTTTGCATTTTGCCTCCTGACGATTTCATCGGTCTACGCTCAATTTCACACTGTGGTTGACTCTGGATTACAGACGCTGTCTGTCCAAAATGATACTGAAACGAAACAAACGCTTGCATTAGATGATTTATTAAGTATTCATTTTTGCAATAAATGAGTCAGCACATTTTTATAGAAAGTGTCCCGTGAATTCCATATGGTATAAGTTGCTATCGTGAATCTCAGGGCCGTATTAATGAGGGTCGAGACTCATGAAATATTTGAGTAGGCATTTCAAGAGTCCGTCGAATGAAGAGACAATGACGGAACGTTCATAAATATGGCCCTAAATATCTACTTGAAATCTTTTCACAAATGAAAGCTTATAGATAATCAACTACGATTTTTTTTAAATTGATATAAATGGTACATTTAAAATCAAATTTGGTAGCCTACAATTCAAATCTGAATTTAAGGATGAGTGCAGGGTTTTTGGTCATAATTTTTTTCAAAGTTTCTGGTATTGGATGTGAACAAGGTATTGAAATCTTACCTATTGCTATGGGAATTATTTCGTGAATTAAGGGGATTTATAGTTTATTTTTTGTTTTTAGAGACGATTGATCTCACCTAAATTTAAAACTTCTAATATTTTTTTTGAAACTAAATGATACCTTGAGGAATAAAATTACACATTTTCATTTTCAATCAGTTTTTTCGGCATAAGTTTTTGAAAAACTGACTTTTAAAGATATTATAAGATGCATTTCGAAAAAATAATTGTTTGATCAAAATGAAAATTATGTTACTCTATTCCAGAAAGTGTCTCTTAGCTATAAAGAAATTAGCAAAAGTTTAAAATAACTTAAATTGCCCCCAAAAACTAAAAGAAAATCGACTTTGAACCCCCACATTTCATGAAATAATTAATGGAAAAAACATTTCTCACGGCAATAGGTAACATTTCAATACTTTGTTAATATCTAATGAACACAAATTATCACCTAAACCCGGCATACAGCCTTAAACAGAAGTATTCATTTCTGCAATAAATAAGTCTGTATAATATTCCATGTAAATATTACATGGAATAATGTGTATATTGTATAATATTTCCTGTAAATTCAATATCGTATAAGCTGGTATCTTGAATCTTAGTATCTACTTAAAATCTTCTCACAAATAAAAGATGAAGGTTGGATACATTCAACACTCTACGATTTAAAAAAAATCTATATAAATGGTACAACATTAATGATATTCAAATCTGAACTAAATGCTCATGAAGTGTTATTATTAACCTTATGTTTTGCCTTCTGTTTCACATCTAGTTTGTAGTAACCCTCAGTTCTTGCACAACCCGTAGAATGTAAAGGAATGTCGTTGTCTCTCTTTCTCTTCTTAATTGATAAATCTGTCAGTTCAAAGGAGTTAAGGAGAACATAGGAGAAATAATTCAACTAATTATTATGGAATCAAGTGAAGAATGTTGTTTCCCTTCCGCAAACAATATTTTCAAGAACTCATTATCATTATCTCTCAAGAAATTAATAATAAAATTGATAGCCATATGTAGTAGATATATATATATATATATAGAATAGAATATATATATGTAGTAGAATATATATATATATATATATATATATATAGGGTCCGTCAATGAAACGGGATGATTGTAGGTGACCTTGAGACAATGTTGGATTACTCATGGCTAGAGCTCAAGCACTCTTATTCTAGCCACGCCAAATAACTATTCACTGAATTTTGTTTGATTTTCAAGTAAATATCAATTTCATTTATTAAAACTTTGAGAAACTAGTTTCGGTTGTTACACCATTATCAATCTCAATCGAACAGTTTGATAAATGTGGTTGTGACAATTTCGTCTTATTATTCATTATGGATACCTTCCACAATATCACATTTGCCACTACATAGAAAAAAATATCATTCTGAGTGATATTTTAGGTTAGGTATATGTATAGATTTCAAAACACTTTAAAAAAAAAATATATATAAATAGAACGCTGGCTCCACTACGCAGCAGAGGTAAATAAGGAAATGGGCAAATAGAAACGAGGGTGTGTTGCAATCATTATTTTTGCTTCTGTTAGCAAATTACATTATTTAATTCTGCGCTTCACTCAAATTTCACGCCATTGACATCTTGCAAACACCAATTCGAATTTAGCTGATAAATGAGATACCGGAAGATTTTATCAGGGATAAAATAACAAATACTAAATTTCCGGTGGTTCGGAACCCACCTAAAACTGTAGGTCCAACTCATCAATCACCACCATCCAACTCATTACCCAGGCACAGGTCTCAGACCTATGTGGGCTTCATCCTCCCAAAAAAAAGTCAATAAGATCCTGGGTTGAAGAGAATTACTTTTTTCTAGTTGAAAACTAATGAGTTAAACATGATAATGATGATTTTTGTTGTAAACATATTGTGTCTTTATTTCAGTCCTGTTTATGTTAAAGTGAACTTGATTTATCTATTTTAAGCTGTATTTGATTATTAAGTTGATGTAGCTTTATCTTTTTTGCCTGTGGGAAATCAACTGACGACAACACATATAACTTTTTTCTCGATAGAACTCGTGGCTAGAGCTCAAGGACTCTTATTCTAGCCACGCCAAATAACTGAATTTTGTTTGATTTTTGTGTAAATATCATTTTATATTTGGCAAACAGAAACTTTATACATGAACTCGATCGTTGAGCAGTGAAAGCTGTAGTCTATTAGGCTATCTACAAAGTGAAAACGGTTCTGTCCTGAAAAAAAAAAACAATGAACTAAATATTATTAAAATACTGTATATCTTCTTATATGGTACTACAGTGCATGTAGGACCCTGGCACCTTGAACTACCTCCATCCATATTTTTCTTAACACGCTTGTATTTAAAATAAATTCAGCATGTGTGCCAAATTTCAATGTTTTTGGCCGAGTTGTTCTCGAGAATCGGTGATAATTGAGGGAGTGGCATTACGCTTTTGTATACAGTACATGCATCTAGAAGTTGGAAAATAAAAGATTAAAAGGATATCTGGATGATCGACCCAATGCGTGTCATTTAGCCAATAGCCCTGAACATCGTCAGATAGTAAAGCTTCGTAACTCCTCTTCAAGTAGTAGATATCTTCTGAATCAATACCCTTTGTCAAAAAGGAATAGAGAATTCCCATTTCACCCATGATGTCACGTTTATTAAATGTGCTCCTGTTGAAAAAGAAAATCGAATTAAATTAGTATTTTTTATATTAATTTCATACACATAGAAACTTGTATACATAGTGTCCACTAAAACCATGCCTCCAGTAGTCTACTGATAAAAAATGTTAGGAACCCACCTAAAACTGTAGGTCAAAAAACCCTCGAGTTTAATTTGCTAATCACTTATAGCAACAGACTATGAATTAATTGGGCTAATTCAAAAGCAACTTTATTTTCTCCAAACAGCTTGGAATTTTTTATTCAGCTTAGTTCTTAAACTCTCATGATAATTTTCTGTATCGTTTCTATCAATGCAAAGCTATAAAAATATTTAGAAGAATCTGTCAAACTGCTCAGGCTTATGAACGCAAGCCCAAAAACGCTTTGTAACAGAAATAAATATGGCGAAAGATTGCAGATATTCCTACCAATTGTTTACTCATTCAGAAATCTCTAAGCCTCTGTTTAGGCGCTGAATTGAATTGATTTCATGTTAAATGAGCTGCAAATCGAATTAAACATGTTACAAGACTAATAATACACTGCAATACACTAATGCCGTTATTATTGAGATATTTCACAAAATAAGCAAAAATGGTCATTAAAACAGGGTTATTTCAAGTTTGAAATTGGATAGATTGTTTGATTTTAAATAATTCAATAAGTTTTCCTGAAGGACTTGTAGAGAATTGAATGTTGAATATAGAGTGTGCAATTACTTAATAGCAAAAACCTCTCATAAAAAATGTATGAAAACCGGATCATAAACTACTGAGATGTGAAGTAGTTTGGAAAAAAATTGAGTTCGTCTTGAATTAGCCCAATTAACATAGTCTGTTGCTATAAGTGATAAGCAAATGAAACTCGAAGGTACTTGTTTTACAGTTTGTACTGTTCTATATATGACCGGCATAATTAATTTAAAAAAAAAATACGACCTTAGTAATGGTGTATCATATAAAGTAAAATATAGATATCCATATCAACATTAAATCGATAAAGGCGATTTCTACTTTAATATTATTATGGTACAGTGAACAGAAATAACTCCCCAGTATTTGCAATTTCTACCTTTCATATTAAGGGCCGTATTCACGAACGCTCTTTCAATTTTGTGTTGACATTTAATGTATTTGAAATGTAATGTATTTATATAGGCATTTCAGTCGACCGAAGTTCATAAATACGGGCGTATAAAAAGAATTTTAGTTGTTCGGTTATTGATTTTATGTGATGAATATAATCTGACTTCTATTGAAGTTACGATAAGACAAACATTGAAGAGAAGACAACCTAACATTCTCAGACAAAATTGAAGTAAATAATGAAGATATTATTTCATTTTATACAACAAGAGCAACTATTTAAAAGATTATTATTATCATGCATTTGTACTTCTTGTTCATCCCTACTAATAACGTTTACTGTATTTAATGCTCCCAGTACTGAGAGGTATAGGATTAACAGAGACGAGAATATGCATCATGGTGGAAATTACCATTTCATAAATGGGAACCAATTAAAATCCGAATGGTCTTCTTATCATTGCCAACCTTATTCACCATTTAGCATGATTCGCCAATTATATTTCACTTTATATAACAATTAATATTTCGTTATTTTAGTTTAATTATGTGCTTAATGTGCTCAACTTCATAATTCAACATTACTTAATCCAATAAAATATCTTTGAGATAGTGACACTTCTTTCAAATCTTTAATCTATCATAAAACACAATGAGCCCAACCCTGATAACTGAGACCCTTGATAAATCTTTCAAATGAAAGCAAACATGGTATGTTGATGATTTATTGTTTTATAATTGTCATACTTCATTGTTTTTCTAGCTATTAAATTGTTTAAAACAAAAGCTAAAGTTAGTTCAATTTAATTAAGTTGACATTGGTCTTCAGATATAATTTCTAGCCTACTATTGCAAGAACGAATACTTTAAACCAACTAATATGGAAGATTCAATACAATATCTAAAATTCCTGGATTTCTTGTTCCATGACGAACTGCGTTGTTAATATTAACTTTTCATGTGAAATTTAACGACTTGCAGTCAAATACTTGAGATCCATCTTCAGAGGCCAAAGATTCGAAAGCGCTCGGCCTACAGATTAAGTAAGTTATACTTATTCTTAATGAATATTTGACTGCAAGTCGTTAAATTTCACATGAAAAGTTAACAATATCTCATTTAGAAAGCCCTTACTTGAGAAATGAATATTTAAAAAAATATCCGTCCAATGAATAGCATTTCAACAGTCTGATACAAGTTAATAAAGTGAGTTGCACAACTGAACGATAGTTCAATAAAGTGACTGATTACCTTTATTAAGGGTGGAAATAGGTTTCTTGGTTCGCTCTATCACATAACCCTTAAAGTAAATTGTACAACTATACGATATTTCAATAAAAACGACTGATATCTAAAACATTTGTTCTTTGATCAACATAAATTGATACTAATTCAAGTACATAACCTGGTTTCTAACTGCGACACTGAGCATGAAGTAGGTAATTCGAAGAAATATCTAGTTATATTGGTACGGAATTCTAAAAAATGCTACCGCAGCTTGTGAAGGATTGAAGGGATATTTATTTTTTATTGTAGAGTCCGGAGACTTGTGCGTGGATAATAAGGTAAAAGATGAGAAACATTCATGGCTGAATGAGATTCGACCCCAAGGCTGCAGGAAACGAAGCCAGCCAGAGTCTTATCTAATCACCGACAAGCGCTCCAACCAACTGCCCTACCAGAGCCAGAAAATTTATAAATATTCAAAAAACATTTGTCGATAAAGTTTTTTAACTATACAAGAGTTACTCTCAGATTATATTCAAACCACAACTTTTGTTGTTATATGATATTATACATGCACTAACCTGTCTTATGCTAGCATTCCTAAATGATTGCATTAATCTCACCTAAACCCCAACACATAGTTTCTATAGTGAGGTTTCTAAAGATGAATTATTTGATTTGACATAACTTGAGTATTTTTAACTGTGCCTTACGTATTTTTACTGCCAATTGTTAATGTACACTTTTTTAATTTTTGGGTACACTATCAAAGTTTAACATTAGCCTAGTTAAGGTTTTTCTCTTTCTGTCAAGTTATTTTTATTTTGTCTACTTCTTCTTCTCTTCCTTCTTTCTAATTGCATTATATAGGTTGTATGATTTCAACTTTCTTTTTACAGTCTTGATATTATTTTTTATTGTCATCAAGGCTCTCATTAAATCTCTGTGAGATTTTGTATCCAAATTGAGAAAAAAACTTTTGAGTCGATTATATATAAAAAATGTTGTATGTAGGCCTATTAAAATTAAATTGTAGGAATGATTACAAATTTATTTAATTGATTTGACTACCTACTACCATGGGATATGGAAAAAATTGTTTACATACTACCAATAAGCAATTTTCTTTTTTTGGAGGACAAAGCCGACATAGATCTGTGATTTGTGCGTGGATAATGAGTGAGATGGTAGTGATTGATGAGTTGGACCTACAGTTTAAGGTGGGTTCCAAACAACCGGGAAGTGGTTTTAAAACAGAGAACAGACTATTTTCTATTGGCCAATCCAATTGGTCACCCTTACAAAGAGGGTTCAGGAGTTAGTAGCTTATCTTCATGACTGAACAGATACCAGCTACGGCTCACAGCTTTCAATACTATCACTCTATCACTATCAGCCGAGTGCTGTAGCAGGTATCTGTTCAATCAGAGATAAGCTACGAAACTCCTGGGCGCTCTTTGCAAGGGTGACCGATCTGATTGGCCAGCAAAAAAGACTACTCTGCTGTAAAACACTTCTCGGTGGTATGGAACCCACCTAAAACTGTAGGTCCTACTTTTAGGTAAGTTATGATATATTCACCAGCATATTATTAATAGACTGTTATTAATAAATTCTGGGCGCTCTTTGCAAAGGAGACCGATTAAATTGGCCAGCAAAAAGACTGTTCTCTGCTGTAAAATCACTTCCTGGTGGTTCGGATCGCACCTAGAACTGTAGGTCAAACTCATCAATCACCATCATCCACTCATTACCCACGCGCAGGTCTCAGACCTATGTGGGCTTCATCCTCCAAAAAAAGTATCAATTGCATTAAAATTGCATATTTATGCTATAAACCGGTTATTACCGTTCAATATTTGCACTGTGATATTTTTATTAAAACATGAAATAGAGAGAAATGAAATACCTTGGAGGCTCAGCTGGAATAGGACGAGGTGGATGCAGCTGTTTGGTTGGTTTATACTTGGTTGCTGGTTGATACTTTTTGACTTGAGTTTGGTGTTTATTGGCGACTGGAGGCTGCAACTTTTTCTTGCTATAAGAAGTGTTGCTATAAGAGCCATGGTCATGGACAAGTGACTGATGTTGGTTATGTAACGCTGTTGTTTGGTTAAAATAGCTGTGGTCACTATCAGCCCTCTCTTCAGGTTCCGACAGCTCTCTTTTGCAATACGAATGTTCCAATAATACAAGAGATGTTAATGATAGTCTAGGCCGCTCTGTTTCCCTCAATCCGTTCAAACCTGTAATACAATAGATTTTATTTAATTACACCAAGTCACATAGCATCATAATTATTATAAGTATTTATTATTTATTCATTGTAGCCTACTATTTCCTTTTTAATAGTTTTTAGTTATTTATTCTCTTTATCATTTTCTTTCAATTGTCATGAAATTCAATTATACCAATAAAGCCCTTAATGGAGTTGTCTGTGAGCCTTTGTATGTATTTAAATTAATAAATAAATCATTTGTCAGTATTTCATTAATTCGACAAGTAACTTGTCAATCTTTACTGGAACTAAATTATTACTAAATACTATTCTTGACAATCCACTGTCGTAAAAAACAAGAAAAATTTAGCATAACGTTCAGCTAATTTTTACGCATGTTAATTCCGCACCGATAATTATAGAGCATAAGAGTTCGAGTACATATTCTTGAATTTTAGGATACAAAATCAAATTTCAACACATTCTGGTAGATAAATTATGAGTTGAATACAGTTTTATGCAGGATGATAGTAATAATAATACAGTAATCACAGATACTATAACTATCTAGAGGCGAACTCTACCCCTGGGACGCCATTTTAAAAGGTAAACTAGTGGAAATGTATCCAGATTGAGAATAAAGCTTGGCGTAAATATACCACAGCTTCCACTAGACAGAGATATCAAAAGCTTGGCGCAGCTTCCATTATGTATCTGTTTCGTTGTTGAATAAATATTTATCTAGAAAATAAATACATTCTATGAGATCGTTTTGCAAATTCTCCTTTATCGCAGCTTGACAACAATATACCATTATTAGAAACAGCTGGAGTCCGGTAATAATGGTTGAGTTCATGGAACCTTCTCATTTACCGGTCAATTTTACAGGAGGCATCTGATTGAGCTATTCAAGTTCATAGACGTTTAAAAATTTGAATAGACCAACCATTTACTACCAGTGTTTCCCTTGTTCTGCAGTCAGATGTTTACTGGGTCCAATTCATACGTGGTAAACTGTTGAAAGTTTAGCAGTATGACAAAAAAAATAATAAAAAATTTCATTTCATGAGAGTTTCTCATGTATTTCCATGGTTCCACAAGTTCAATTAAGTACGGCTACACATAATACCCACAAAAAAAGAGGTAGTTCAGGAATATTAAGAGTTTACTTTTTTCTGTGATGGTCATCCTTGTGTAAACTGTTGGTAATTATCAAAAGTAAATGAGCTTGCAACCACAACAAATGTAAGTTCTCTAGAAAATCTAAGTTCATAGACCGAAAGAAGAGAGGTTTCCGTTTCAAGTAGACCGTTTTGTATTTGTCTGTTTGTCTGCCTGTTTATCTGTTAGTCTGTAACGAATTTTCGGCTAAACGCATGGATCAAATTCTATTAAATGTTGCATGGATGTAAGCCTTATAGGAATGTGCAGCGATGTATGTGTAAGGATTTTAAGAATTTGCATGCATTTAAAGGTTAAAAAATGAAAAAAGAAAAAGCACTCAGGCCTTCTTATATAGGAAACATATGATTTTTAAAATAAGTTCCTTCATCATATGGAACTGGAATCAGATTTCAAGATATCCCTCAAGCCGTCTTATTCATCCGGTTGAGCCTTCATATGAATTAAGTTATCATTCATAAGAATAACATATTTGTTTAAATTAAGCAAATCATTTATAATATTTCAACTGAGTATAATAACAAGTGATTACTATGAGAATGATAATCATACAAATTTAATAATCAGACATTCATCACACATGTAAAATCTGATCTGATTTGAATCAGCTGCCTGAAAATACTGGATGAAAATAGAAACGCAGCCTTGGTGGCATTCAGGGTTAGGTCTAATGATTGTGTTTAATTTTGCAATGGTGATTATAATTGAGTACGTCGAGTATGTTCCCTGTGCAAGCACCCTTATTCTTGAGCGTGAGGTCTACTGTACACAGAACTCTGTTGTACACAGTAATCATTTACATTAATCAACGAAGTTCATAATAATAAGAAATGCATAAATATATAAATAAGTTTACTCACAAAATTTCTCAATCTTCTCTATAGGTGTTTCATGTGGTGCCTCATCAAAGAGTTGTTCAGCGCTTGGGGATAGTGATTGGTAATGGGGAGACCTTGAGGGTGAGATTGACAAGGTTGCTGAAGATGATGAGAGAGCTGGTGATGCGGGGAGCTTTACTGGTGAACTTTCAAAAACTTCCATATCTTCTAGCTTGTATTCCGGTTTTACTTTTGGCTCTTCAACAGAAATTGATTCTTCCTTTTCAGAAAAGTCTTCAAGCCAGCAGTCAGATCCATCGGGTATAGGAGTAGAGCGACCCTCTGGAGTTCTTAAACCACTGAAAAATGATCAAACAACCTGATTTCTATCGAATTCTATACTGAAAACAACCACCAATACTTAGCCCAGTCAAATTCGACAAAAATGGCCATCAAGAGAAATGGTTTTTCCTCCAATCACTTTTTCTAGCCTTAGGTAATAACATACTTGAAGTTTCCAAACGTGGGAGTAAGCTCGATGAGGGAGGGGGATGAAAACATACAATTCTCAAATCTATTTTTTTTTTTTTGTTCTTATCAATGTTGAAGCTGACAAAATTCGGTCCTACGTATTATATGGAGGCCACTATTCAACAAGCTTAACCTAACCTCGCTTTGTTGTGACGACCCGTTAATGGGAATGTTCTAAAGATTGCTTGTGTTAGAGCAATACATGGCTGAATCATTTGCTATCTAGAAATTCACGATCTAGCGAGGTTAGGTTCAGCTTGCTAAATAGTAGCCAAATAATTCACTACAAAAATGATCTCTTGCATTTTTTTGTAGAGCCAACAGCAAGCGCGCTATGACTTCTCAAGTTAGGGGGTTGCTTAGTATAGATTACATTATGGCACAGGAAAAATGATTTTTTTTCAAAGCTATTCCACTATGAATGTGATCTATTATAGTATAATTCAAAATTAAGATGAGTAAAAAATCATACCACGCTTTTTAACAGTAAAATTCCAATGCTGATTAGATTTCAAATGAAGCGTGGTTGGGGGGGAGGGGGTTGTCAAGTTTGTTGTATGGCAAACAATAGAAGATTCGTTTGAATAAATGGCCAAAATTTACATATTAAAATTTACCATTTCATATAGACATCCCATTTAATTGTTGACATAATTGACATGCTAATTTACTTTGTCTAGGTAGCCCCAATACAGTCTATACTACATGGATTCCTGATATTCTGTTCATCACAGTAATTTGTTTAATTAATTTTGTCCTAAAATTATTTACGTTATATTATATTATAGAAATTGTAAGCGTTCAGAATGTATATGTGTATTCTGTGTTGCAAAAATAAACTTTTATTCTATTCTATTTCATTATGGGGGGGGGGGGGGTTTATTCTGACCCTCTCCCCCCCCCCAAATATGACTATAAAGCCGCGTCTTCACCAAACGAACATGCTCGGCGAACAGTGTTCGCTGGAATTATCTGATGTCGCCAAACATGACGACACAGATAATCTGTTATAATAATTAATTAAATTATTAATAATTAATAATAATTAATTAATAATTCGATAATTATCTGTTCGATCACAGACTGAACATTTCAATTGAACTCACGAACATGTTCGGTGACGACCCATATGTTTAATGTTTGTCCGTTTTCTGTATTCACCAACAATGTTCGGCAGACATGTTTGGTTGGTGGAGACGCGGCTTTATAGGAAATTTTTTGTGCACTCATCTGCATTCTAATAAATCAATAAATACGATCATTAGCAAATTAATAAATATATAAATAAGATGACGAACACTTGTTCATAGGTATATCGATAATTAATGTCTCTGCCTATAAAGAATAGCCAGTCTTAGATAATAATAAGACTAAGGGCTGTATTTATGAACGATCCTTCAGTGTCTCCTTCAGTGACTCGAGGGAATCTTGGAATGTAATTAATATAGGCATTTCAAGAGTCCCTCAAGTCAAGAGACACAGACATTGCAAGAGTACCTTGAGTCAAGAGACACTGACATTTCAAGAGTCCCTTGAGTCTAGAGACACTGACAATTCAAGAGTACCTTGAGTCAAGAGACACTGACATTTCAAGAGTCTCTCATGTCAAGAGACACTGACATTTCAAGAGTCCCTTGAGTCTAGAGACACTGACAATTCAAGAGTCCCTCGCGTCATGAGACACTGAAATTTCAAGAGTACCTCGTGTCAAGAGAAACTGACATTTCAATAGTACCTTGAGTCAAGAGACACTGAAATTTCAAGAGTCTCTCATGTCAAGAGACACTGACATTTCAAGAGTCCCTCGTGTCAAGAGACACTGACACTTCAAGAGTACCTCGTGTCAAGAGAAACTGACATTTCAAGAGTACCTTGAGTCAAGAGACACTGACATTTCAAGAGTCTCTCATGTCAAGAGACACTGAAATTCCAAGAGTCTCTCATGACAAGAGACACTGAAATTCCAAGAGTCTCTCGTGTCAAGAGTCACTGACATTTCAAGAGTCCCTCATGTCAAGAGACACTGACATTTCAAGAGTACCTCGAGTCAAGAGACACTGACATTTCAAGAGTACCTCAAGTCAAGAAACACTGACATTTCAAGAGTACCTTGAGTCAAGAGACACTGACATTTCAAGAGTCCCTCGAGTCAAGAGACACTGAAGGAGCGGCCATAAATACGGGCATAAACAGGGCATTCATAACAACACACATACTTCAAAACGGAGTGGTAATAGCCTCATAACATGCACATGTATAATACATGTCCATAAATGTGTTTCTTCTCTTGGGGCTCAGATCAAGTTCAGATTAGCAAGTGTTAGAATTACAAAGAAAGTAGTTTGCGAATTACGAGTGTCATTTTTTTTATTAAACTCTGATGTGCCATAAATAAGAGCAGAAAATACAAAAAAATATTATCAAAATGTATGTATAGTAGTATTCATATAACTTGGCAGCGTGTAGTAGATGGGAAGACTTGCTAGATCTGAACCCAGCTGCTGCCAAGTTATATGAGAACTACATTACACTTATATTTACTTCTCAACATAATCACCTTGAAGATTGAGGCATTTGGCATCCCATGAACATGCTTTTCAATGCCCCCTTTTTTTAAATGTTACCGCCAGTGAATTTAGATGAGTCTTGACTTTGTCTTAAAGTTCCTTAGTAGTTGGAACATGCTGTCCTCCAAGACATTTCTTGCATGATTAATGTAGCTGCTTATTGACAAATCTCACAACATTTGTGGTGATCCATTCAAGGCAAAAGAAGAGGCATGCTGGTATTTTGGAACTGTTCTGCTGCATGGCGACACCCGCTCTCACAGTGCCAGAGTAATCAAAAAACCTAACAATTTCAATGGGAATTTTTTGAACACCCACCATACAGTCCCGATCTAGACTTCCATCTTTTTCCTCATCTGATAAATTCTGGCTTGGAAGTCAGCACTTTCCCACTAATGAGGAACTTCAAGACAAGGTAGACTCATTCAAATTCACTGGCGGTAACATTTCACGAAGAGAGTATTTAAAAGCTTGTCCACATACATGACAAATTCCTCAATCTTCAAGGCGATCATGTTGAGAAGTAATCATAACTGTACACACATTTTGGTGGTAAACTATTTTTTTCTATTCACTGCTGTTTTATTTATGACCATCAGAGGTTTAAAAAAATGGCCCTTGTGTATTTCATATTATTTACAAACCAATAAATAATTATGACCTTAGTATTAGAACTTACCAATACTCTTCAATGTCGATGATGTTAATCAAGTCAATTTTATTGGGGACACTTTCTTCTGGTTGATCTTCACAAGCAGAATCTTCAGATAGTTCATTATCAGAAGAGCTGGAGTCAGACGAAGACGAGGAAGATGAGGAAGAGGAAGACGAAGAGGATGATGACGATGAAGATGATGATGATGAAGAAGAAGATGATGATGATGATGATGTTGATCGTTTGCGCTGTTGTGCCTTCACCAGATCACTTGTCACATCATGTGCATCCTGAAATCATTCATCAAATTTTACAGAACTTGCACCAAATTTTTTAGCAGCGATTTGATTTATGCATGAGAAGGAAAATATGATTTTTTGAGACTCAAAATTACTTTTTACAGTATATTGTTACTTAGCTACATACCCAGATTACCCTCTTGAAAGAGTGATTTCAATTACATAATTAATATTTATAAATTAAAAACTGGAAACACAGAATGAAACAAAAACAAAAATAGAACAAAAAAGATGAAACTTCACTTCGCTTTTAGAAGAATATACAGAGTGCTTCAGGAGGAAACTGCCACACTGCTCTAGCTGATTCCCCTCATTAAGATAAAGAGAAAAGTTCATATAAACATAGGTATAGAAACTCCTCAGAAATGAAGATGGCCAAAGTTGGTAGTAATGAATTCCCTCATTTACAATTTCTAGAACCTTAAGTTACATGTCAAAGTAAACAGATTTCATGTGAAAGGAGGTAAAAATCCAATAAAACATGTTACAAATCCGAGACTACCGTAACTATTTCAAAAAATGTGTAAAAATGGCTATAAAACAGTTTAGTCATATTATCTTGGTTATTTGTCAATAATTAACATTTTTTATAAAGTAGATTGTAGAGGCAAAAACATACACTAAAGTCACAAAATCTAATTTTATTGATCAAATAGCACTGACTGCACGATTCTTTCAACTTGCTATTCTAATGTGTTTTGATCCAATAAAGCACTCTTTCATTAACTTTGAATACATTTTAGGCTACTTGGTAATTGGACATTTTATTTTCAGAATTAAACTCTGCAAAATTCTTTAAAAAAATAATGGTTTATTGTCAAATAAGCAAGTTAACTAATAACCAAAATAGTCGAATAACCAAATAACTAAGTGTGCCTTATTGTGGCTTGAGGTGAATTAAATTTTGTTCATCTCAGATACAAAAAAGGCTGCAAAAGGCTGCCCGCTAGTACAGTACATCTGGATGTATAATTGTAATAGTGCTAATAGTACTAATAGTTAACTTGGTTATTTGACAATAAACCATTATTTTTTAAGAATTTAATACGCCATACTAAGTTATAAATTGTCATTGATTTTCATTAAGAAAAAGTAATGTATATCTTAATCTAAATAATACCTAAGAAATTCGTGGAAGCAATGATGGATATATTTCATTACCTGTGATTCGGAATCAGACTGTTGTACTATCTCTTCAACATCCTGCATAGACGACTCATCCATGGGCAGTGGTGATGGTGCTTTCATTTTTCTCTAAAATAAATAGTGAAAACACGAATTATTACAAGTATTTCAATTATTATTTACAGTAGCATTATCAAGCTACTAATAATACTTAATGTTGATCCATTCAGGTTACAGAAAGAGTTAGGTTCAGATGATAAAGAAAATTTCAAGGTGATAAATAAATAATAATACAAAATATAAGCATGAAAATCTTTCCTATTATTCCAATAATTGAATTATTAATAATTGGATTAATTAAATTGAATAATTGAGAAGGAAGAAGACCAGTCGGTAGAAAGAGAAGAAAGGAGGTGAAGGAGGAAAAACAGTAGGTGAAAGAGAAGGAAGAAGAACAGTAGACGAATTTGATAACTTTGAAGCATGCGCATCAATAATATGGAAGTGTAGAGTTAATAAAAGAGAAATGCCAGTCTTAGCCAGGAATCGTACCTAGGACCAATGGGTTAGCAGACAGGTAGGCTACCAAGAAAAATAATGTTTTTCAGATTTTACTTCAATCATCCGCAGAAAAATATCTTAGAAGAGAAACTAGTCGCCTTATGGGAAACCACATAGCATATGATACAACCAGATATACACATGTGATATAACAATAACTATTTATGATTTTTTATAAGTATGAATAATTATCGTGAGGAAATTGATAACTCAGCGTATTCGAATATGGTTGAAATATCGAGAAGAGAGCATTGAATAACTGTAGGAGAATATTTTTCTTAGAGCCAGTTTAGACTACTAATTCTATCAGATTCGAATGGCACTCCCTTATGTGGATCTAATAAATTTGATAGTCTAAACTTACGTAATAGGTAAAATGTTATCAACGTATTGTTAATAATAATAATATTGTTGAGGATATAACACACCGTATTAATAAGAATACCCACCTATCAATGAATAGATTAGAATATTTATCTATAAATGAACTAATTCGACCATATCAATATTTATTTTTGTCTCAACTAATATTTTTTCCCCGAAATATTGTTATTAATAATGTATATCTTAATAATAGCTAAGAAATTTGTGAAAGCAATGATGGATATATTTCATTAACTGTGAATCGGAATCAGACTGTTGTACTATCTCAATCTTGTCAATAATCACTAGATATTAATTTCCATGATACAAAATTAAAAGTACTCTTGGAAATTATAATCAGTTATAAATAACAAGTAAGGGTGTTTCACTCTCTTTTATTATCTATTATCTATATTTATTATTATTATTATTTCCGTATTAGAAGATGCCTGACCACTCCAACCATGGGCTCCGATTCCTAGAAAGGTTTGACAAACAGTTTATGACTTGACTGCTGCACACATCCGTGGGGTAATCAATTCTGCCAGGTCCGTCATCCCCAAATAATTTGCTCTGAGCAGACGCAGTGAGCCCAAAAAGATCACTTTCTGCATTTGTCCTATTAGTGAAATGGCACTATTTTCACATGCATTTGGCCTATTAGTGAAATGGCACTCTTTTCACAGGCTGGTATAGATTTCATTATTATTATTATTATTATGGATATTATTACTATTATTGGCGAAATCTCCCAGAGTGAAAAACGGTAAGCAGAGATTTATTTATTGAGAAAAATTACAATGATTCCAAAGATGCAAGACAAAAACTCTTCGCAAATTTTGACTTGGTTACATTATCTAAAACTTTGGGGTTAGTTCACATGAAAATTTTTCTCGAAAAAAAATTGTCTCATTTCACTTAAAGATTATTAATTTAAAAGTTGGCCGAGATGACTCGGTCAAGAATTTTGAGTTTCTCTTATTATTCCAATAGGCTTTCATAGTTTCTACATCTTAGTTTGGACATCTTGTGTCCAATTTATTATTATTATTGTAGTTATGACCAATTTCACAACCTAATGGCTTGTAATGGATGCCCCATCATATTATTATTCTAAATAGTATTATGGTTTGTAGACAAAGACTTCAATCTAAGAATTCTGATTTCTATGAGTCATTTTACATATTCTTTTCTTCTTCTTTTTTCGCCTTCTCCTACCTGAAATGGGATCCATTTGGAATATTCCCTAAAAAGCTTTTTCCTAAAACTGTTTGTAAAGAAGTAATTTATGTGCTGAAAACTAGTCGTAAAAAATCTGTTTATACTAAGGAGCAAGCAGTAATCTACTTTACTGCCGGATGACATCATAGCTTACTTTCTCGTTTGAACGTTGCCAACCCTGCATCTATGATTTAACTGACGTCCAAAATTAACGCATTTGAAAATATTTTACAATTATTTATGTTTTAATAAAAAATAACTATCAATAATACTTTTAAAATAATTTTTCGGAATGAGAATTCTTTGAATTTATTGTAAAAAAGCACTTACCCAGGTCCTACATCGTACAAGATGCCAAATTATTGTACAAAACTATTATAATTATCATAATTGGCAACACTGAAGCTTGCCAGGTAAGTTTTTCATAACCTCAATGATCGCGCGCTGTACATACAATTATTATTTCAGAAATCCAAACGTTACGCGTCGTGCGGTAACTGTTTCGCTTGAATGATAAAGTCGCTCTACACGCTCTCAATACATAAATAGCTTACTAACGATTCCCAGGACCAGTACACTAATAAAGTGATATCTAAGCCCAAGAAAATTCAATTTAGATTTTATGAAATTCAAGTTATATTTTATGTTTCTCCTTTCCATTTTGATAAGCTAACATAAAATTCGTGTATTAATTAATCGTATAATACCATTAAAATAATGCTATTGTAAGATGCCAGCTGTACTTACTCTAAATGAAGGCATCTTGGGAATTGCAGCTCTAAAGCCAAGTCCTAGGCCTCCGGCTATAGGATCAAGACTATCTCTATTTGACTCCAATATCGACGTGATTAAACTCTCACCGCAGTTGGCAGGTGCGGCATTAGTTACACTGGCAGACTTACTAGCCGCCTGCTTACTTGTTGCACTAGTATCAGCAGGAACTTCACTCTGTCAACAACAGAAAACAAAAAATGAAATATGATGTCTGAAGAGGCCTGTTTATAAGCAGGATTGCACTTCCGAATTAAAATTTCGGTAATAGATACCTGTACCAAATCCGAAGATTGGTTCGTGGGAAAGATATGGAATTGCAGCCATAAACAGTTCCAGATCGTGCCATGTCGAAAGACATTTCATGTAAATTGTAAAATAATTAACAACTTAACTTTCTGTAATTATACGGAATGCATTACTGTTTTATACACAAAACTAGCATTACTGAGAAAACCGGATTATTCTCGTGTTTCGGAGCCATTTGATCATGAAACAATGACTGTCACGTTAAAGGCCCAGTAATTAGACAGGTGCGACCTCTTGAGGCCCTGTTGTATGACAATTTACAAATGACAGTTGCATGACAAGTTTACAGGGAAGTGATAACCGCGAGCCGTGCCATATATCTGTTCAGTCAGACCAGATTAGTCACAAGCACCTGGTCCCTTTTTGTGAAGGTGACCGATTGGTTTGGTCAGTTCTGTTCTCTCTGTAAAATCACTTCCCGGCTGTTCGGAACCCACCCAAAGCTATATGTTCAACTCATCAATCATCATCCAAATCATTACCCACACACAGGTACAATGGAAACAATAACTTTGGGCGCGTGGCTCTCGTTTCACTACTAGCCGTCCTATAAAAGTTGGCTAGTTGACCTTGAAGACATCTGCAGCGTCGCACGGGCCACATGTTTTTAGAAATGAGCGATAAACACTCCCCTATCCACCCCGCGCCATGGCTGACTACCAAAGGGCAGCGCGCCCAGACTAATTGTTTCTACTGTATCAGACTTATGTGGGCTTCATCCTTCAAAAAGTTTTATTGTAAAGGCTGAAGTTAATAAATACATGCTGATCAAGAATTGGCAAAATCATGTAGAAGTAACTTATTGAATTTGTCGTGAGTTGTAAATAAAACTGTTTGAAATCGCCTTTTATTTTCCATAAACATAACTGTAAGTACACTCATTTTTTATTTTTGCTAACCATTTTGAAATGGGTTCAATGATTTATGCTCTCCCATGTAGAGGTGTATATTTACAAGTTCTATTAGTAATGAAAAAAGTACTCACAAATTTGAAAATTGTATTCTGTGAACAGTTTTACAGATTACAAATTTGAGTTTTGTAAATTGAAAATTTTGAGTCGTATTAAAAATTGAACTCTATGAATGGTTGATACAGTTCAACCAAATTTGAATAAGTTAACAAAACAATCACACTTAAATTCGTTACCTTCGAAATTACTGTTTGCTCATCCCACCAATTTTCAAATGCTTTGAAAGCAGTATTCTCAACCATTTTCTTATTGAAGTCTTTTTTGAGAATTTGTTTGAGCTCGTCTGTTATTTTGTCGATTACGGCACTGGAAAGAAATTGATATATCAACATTCAACTGTGAAATTTTCAATAAAAGTGAAGAAATTAGAAATTTCAAAACATAGCATATTTTCAACATTGAGATAGTATTAAAAAAATCGATTTTCAAGGAATTAAATTTTCAAGCATATTCGTGGATTAGAGGCCGCGCGTTTAGTGGTGAGCCTTCACCCCTCAAACGGTGAAAGCCGTTCTCTACATGCATACAGTCAGGAAAGCTAACATTCGGCTGACCACCTCCCCTCGCACGAGAGACTTCCATCATCCAGTACATGGAACTAATGTTTTAACGTTAGATAGTAAAACACAATCCGGAGTCGAAGCGAACGTGTTGGCTTCCAAAAACAAACTGGCGAAACTTTTACTCCCACCATCAAAATTTCAACTCTCAGCCACATGTGGTGGGACGCGTGGGAGTCGAAGACTCATCAGTAAACGCGCGGACTCTACTACAACTGAATTAATGAATGTGCCACATTCCTGGATAGAAATACCTGGCTAGTCAAGTTTTTTGAAGAGGATATTTTCAATGAAAAAACATTAGAAAATTCAAATCAACTTGAAATTTCTTTAAAACTAAGAGAGTAAAGAAAGTTTAACTATCTGAGAAGTTAATAAGTAGTAACTTTTTATGTGAATTTAACGACTTGCAGTCAAATATTCATCAAGAATAAGTATAATTTACTTACTCTGTAAGCCGAGCGCTTTCGAATCTTTGAGATCCATTTTCAGAGGCGTGTGTTCCTTGATCATCGATGTCAGTTTTTTGGTTGGAAGAATTGCGGTTTTTTAAAATGTGATCAAAAAGTTTGTGTGATTTAAATTTAGTTGTTCGTTGAGGATGTTTTGTTTGTTGTGTGTGGTGTGTTTGTATATTTCAAATTGTTCCAAGGTGTTGAGTTCGTGTCCTTTACATTTTATATGTAGAATGTGTAGGTTGGTAGTGATGTCAGTAAAAGTGTGTCCAGTTTGAATGATATGGTCGGCGAAATTCGATTCAGCTTTTGATGTCAGGGCTTTTGAAAACATTTTCAAGCAGTGATAAAACGTTATAAAAACGTGATGAAACATTTTCAAGCCCTGACATCAAAAGCTCAATCGAATTTCGCCGACCATATCTTTCAAACTGGACACACTTTTACTGACATCACTACCAACCTACACATTCTACATATAAAATGTAAAGGACACGAACTCAACACCTTGGAACAATTTGAAATATACAAACACACCACACACAACAAACAAAACATCCTCAACGAACAACTAAATTTTAAATCACACAAACTTTTTGATCACATTTTACAAAAACCGCAATTCTTCTAACCAAAAAACTGACATCGATGATCAAGGAACACACGCTTCTGAAAATGGATCTCAAAGATTCGAAAGCGCTCGGCCTACAGAGTAAGTAAATTATACTTATTCTTGATGAATATTTGACTGCAAGTCGTTAAATTCACATAAAAGTTTATTTTTTAGTAATATTAAGTACAAAAATGAACTCACTTGATAGTTCTCATATGCGGATCAGCGAGACTTGGGGCCGGGCCCGGTAGAAGTCGATTGATAAGAGGTGGCGGTTGGCTGAAATTGAGTCGGGGTGGAGGAGGCAGGACAGATGTGAAGGAGGGATTGAAAGTGGCGCAAGGTGGGGGTCGATGATGACTGTGCCAATATGGATCAGCAGCCGCCGTCCCGGTCGCTGGAAAGAACACTGGTGGAGGAAAGTTGAACGCTGTTGGTGGAGGCAAAGACATGGACGGCAAGATCGGCTGCAACTCTTCTATTTTCTCACCATTTGAACTCAAACTGGAAAGACTCATTCGATCGTCAAGTTCATCACGTGTCGGAGTTTTGCGACCTTCATCCTCAACATCACAGCCAACGGGACTAACCCGGTTCAATATTTCATCGTCACTGGAGCTAATTTCACTATGAATTGGATCATGAGTCAAGTTCTTGGCAGCATGTTCCAGATAGCGAGCCGTCTCCAGTTTTTCTCGTTCTTTGGCAGACTTTGCAGCCTCGACACCTTTTCGGAAGCATTCAAGGTAGATACGTTTGGAGAGAAATGGTGAAGGTGGCGTGGACAGAGGCAAATCTGCACCCTCATCATCAGATTCAACGCCAGGAGGAGGTGGAAGTTTCAGATCTTCATTGGAATCTACAGATAACCTCTTCTTTTTCAGACGGCTCGATTTCGCCTTCAAAGGGCTTTTTTGTACTTCTTCTTCCACTTCAGAGTCACTGCTCATTATGCTTAGAAACGATGGAGCATTGCCACCACCCATTCTCTCCTTAAGCAGCATCTCGATTCTTGTGTCCAGATCGAGACTTTTGGAAACTTCTTGAGGTGGACTGTCAACATGAACGGGAAAGGCAGGCGAGTGTGAATTCCAGCTGAAGGTGAGGGGATGGAGAATTGGTAGAGGTGGTGGCAGTGGATGTGGGGGAGGAGGACACCATGCTGGAGCTGTCCAAGGTGCAGGTGGCTGAGCCGGTACTGGAGGCATCACCGGGTAGACGCCAACACCAGCCTGTGGTGGAGGCGCAAGGGGAGGGGGTGGGGGTGGATGAGGCGGCTGCTGCTGCTGTGGCATGGCTGCCACATGATATGTGGGTGGTGGGTATGAGAAAGTGACTGGAGTGCTGCCACCACTGTAGCTGCTGTTTGGGGTGTAATTCGACGATCTCTCTGAACTGGCATAACTGGTAACGTCGCTATTTGATGATGCTGTTCTGTAACCCTGATCACTAATATCTGAAGATGGAACAGGAGTCGAATACTGGTGAATGTTGCTGCTGTTATTTACCCTGTAGTCAAGCCGACCCTTACTATCACCACCCTTCTCCTGCCATGTCTCAACACTGTCTGTTGGAACTGCACTTCCAGTTGAACATTGCTTTGAAGAATCTTCATTATCCGAAGCAATTCTTCTTTTACTTTCGACCGCGCCATCAGGTTTATCATCATTTCTTTGGATTTTCTTCTCTTTTGTATAATCAGTAAAGATTCGATGGCATTCCTTACCTGTAACATATCATTATCAGTTATAGGTCAACTATATAATATATATTAGAGTTTCTGCATACTATCCCGTAATTTTTCTCCTCGCTTCTTTCAGATCAAAATTGAACCTCACCTGAACTAATTGTAATTGTGGTAACTAGTAAATACGAATGTATATATTGTATATAATTGTTGATCTGCATACTATCCCGTAATTTTTCTCCTCGCTTCTCTTTCAGATCAAAATTGAACCTCACCTGAACTAATTGTAATTGTGGTAACTAGTAAATACGAATGTATATATTGTATATAATTGTTGATCTGAATTGATCTGTCCTGTCCTATACGCCGTTGCTTCAAGAAGTAATCTTTAAAAAAAAATCTTGGACAACTTGAACAAGAACAAGAAATGGATAAACATATCAGACTGCATGCTAAAATTGATGGCATGCTATTCTATGCCAAAAAACGCTTCCTTTCCTTGAAGACAGAAAAACTACTCAATTGGAAAGAAAATGAGCATCTGTTCAACATTTTCAAAATTGCTACTTCGTTTTGAAATTGCCACTTCAAGACGAGCTACTTCATCAAAAAATGAAGGGAACAAGATGAAAAAATCGTCTAGTTATTTCCGGCATTATCTTTTATTATTACTTTTCGCGGATGGTCTGTACTTCATTATCTCATCCGCTGCTCATTTTTACTTTTTCTTTTGCCTTTTGTATTGTTCCTTTGTCTGTATTTTACGTCTGTTGACGTTTCATACGCCACACGAGCATTGCTGTGTGTGGATTAATGTGAAATATTAATTTAAAAAAGTTTGTTTCGAAATTTTACGTTTAAATTGCTATAACGTAAATCCTGATTGATGTTAGGTAGTAACACAATATTTACAGTATGCACAACTACTACTAGATATTTGCTTCAACCATCAAATAAAAATAATTCCCCCAGAAAAGCAATTGTACACTCAGATAAAACGAAATGATGAAGAATTAATATTACTGACTTTTGAATGATTATTTGGGTTAATTATAAACTCTTAAATTACCGAGGTTCTGCACAACTTCTCATAAATAATATAAAGAGCATCGATTTATATCAGTAAAATAATCAATAAGGTGAATACTACCAGAGAAGGGTTCGATAGTTTATAATTTACAGAATCATGCACTATAATACAGTATAATGATGGGTCAGATTTTATAAATATAGGAAGCCGCAAATAGTGTAGTGTTAGTTATAGAGCTTATCACCAACTGCTACTGCTGCTGTCACAGGTTCGTTTCCGGGTTCAGTCTTGCATATTTTGTGTTAGCAATCAACTCATTAGTAACGCACAAGTCTATGAATCGTGTTGGCATCATCAGCAAAATGAAATCTCTTCTAGTTTTAATGGTGAATTTAGTCATGCGTCCACCTAATAACATATTATGAAAAGTTGTGAGGCTCTTACCAAACGGATCTAGGAAAACTTTAAGTACTTTGCCCATAACAGACGTTTTATTTAATCTTTCCACACATAACTTTGATGATTTGGTTTCTTCAAAAACAACTCTCGATAGTCCCAAGTGTTTGTTAGTCAATGGATGATAATATATGAGAAGTTCCTCAATTGGTCCGAATTTTTGTACCTGAAAAGTAAAAGTTGTATGATGTGAAGTGCGATTCTAGCCCAAAACCTACTGATAGAGAATCGTAAAAATCTACTTAATGCGCTAAAATAATTCTCTGTTGATGAGAGCATCGAATTTTTAGTGTTTACCAACTTCAGAGCAATATTAAATATAAAATTTTAGACTTTGACAACAATCAGACACATTTTTGAATTGACCGAATAGTGTATGATGTTGAAGATCCATCTTGTTTCCACTTAGAATAAGATTTATTAACCAAGATTCTAGACTATTCCGTTACCCATATTTCGACCCAGCAAAGCATAGCTTGAGCGACCGACCAAGGAAACATAAAATAGTAAAAATCACTACAGCTACAATATAAAAAATAATAAATAAGCATAAGTAAAAAATAAGGACAGATAATAAATACAATAACACATAAAAGATCAAGAAACTAGATTAAATTTCCTATTTTAAAGAAGATATTCTTTTTGACCAATTCTATTTTAAAAATAGATGATTTTTATTATTAAATGATAATAGTTCAGTTGGTAAGATATTGAATAGTTTACAGCAAATATTTCTATTCCAGTTAGATATGAGGATGTTATTTGTTAACGGTCTTATATTGTAAGTAAATTGTCTTATTCTGAATACATCTCTATTGCAATTTATAAACAATATCAATTTTTTTAATGTAATAATATGTAATAAAAACTTAAAAAACACTTCTAAGTGGAATTAACTCACGTTATGTTGTGACGGCCGTTGTCAAAAGCATCGTCAGACGACGACGTCAGAGAGTACTGTGGATCGTCTGACGATGCTCTTGAAAACAGTGAAACGGCCGCCACGCCATAACGTAAGTTAATTTCCACTTGAAAGTGTTTTTTAAGTTTTTATGACTGAATAGCTTTTCAAATCTATATTCTTAGGGCCCGGCCACTAAAAACTGTGCTGAGTTGTTCTGTGCTATGCTGGGGCAGCTTTTAAAACCGAGCCAATAGTTTTCAATGAACGCCCGACAACTAGCACAGCTTAAAGAACATATGTGCCAGTCTGTATCCGGACGTTCTTTGAACTTTATAAACTATTGCTTTGGTTTTTAAGACTGTCCCAGCATAGCACAGCACATCTCAGCACAACTTTTAGTGGCCGGGTGCCTTAACAGTTTTATACAATAAAACAAAGGGGTTTATTACTAACAGTTGGATTGATTAAATTTCATTTCAAATATAATATCAATTTGATCATACAATACATAAACAAGTCGAAAGGTTAACTCAAAATTACATCAACTGAATACAAACAGCCTAAATACCTGGATGTTTCGATGAACATAGGCGAACATCTTAACAAATGGGACATTCATTAGTAAAAAAATGAAATATTCATCTTATAAATTCTAAGAAATTAAAGAAAAAATCAAAATTCAAACATCTCCAACAACAGAATTCTATTAGAGAGAAAGCTGGAAAACTATTCATAACATATTCGTCATATGTAAGGTGGCCGATAATTGGTATATTCACCTTAATTATGTTTTAATAGACAAGAAGCCAATGAATAATTTCAAGTCAATCAATCGTTGAAAACTTGAAAATTATCAATTTTTAGGTTAGAAATGTAAGCGGCCGTTTGTAGGTTCACCTCAAACTATAAAGTTTACGGCAAATAATTTTATGTTTTCCAAACAGGAAATTGGAGAATTCTGCAATTTTTCGACCAAACATACAAGAAGGTTTGAAGATGATAGGAACAAAAAATGAACTGCCGCACAATTTTGAAATTCGACCAAAAAATTAATGACATAAAGGTAATGCATACCATTTCTTTGAGAAATACATAATCGATGTTGTCGTTCAGGTTGAATATAGTAACTTCCAATGGTGGAGGTTCACCAACATAATTTGAATCGATCTGTGAAAAAGTAAACAACAATATAGGTTATGTTAGGTAGTTTGTGTCATACATCTACGTAATAGCAACGTGGTTAAATTGTAAGCAAAAGAATTACAACGATAATTACCTTAAATTTTGGTACTGGTAAGTCCAAGTATTCTAATCTAGTCCAATATCGAGCCAAATTACTTCTTGGATCTCTCAACTGGACAGGAGGAAGAGTTGGATCATGACCATCATATCGATACAATTTAGTAGATCCTTTTACCAGAACTGGATCGACCAAAAGCTTGTAATTTCTATAGTTTAATTGTTTATTGTTATGATGATGGGTTTGATGATGATGATGATGGCTTTGATGATGATGATGATGGTTTTGATGATGATGGTTTTGGTGATGATGGGACTGCTGATGGTGGTGGTGATGATGAGATTGATGGTTTGAACTACCCCGACTGATAGGATGGGTAGATGCCATCATATCTCTTTTTCAAGTCACATGCGATTTCATGGGCTTATAATTTATGCGTAGAACACCAATGTCAATTTCTCAACAACATTTTAAAAATCAATTGAAATAGTTAGCATATTAGTATGCAGGTTATGTTATGCTCAAGACATTCATTTCACTTAAAAACACAGTTTTCACATATCAAGTTGGATAACTTATAACTTATATTGCACGATTTATACACTTTTTAACTGTCCAAAACTTTACTCTGGCGCGATCATGAAGGAATCAAGAGACCTAGTTTATCCTTCAGCTCAGCTAAAATAATCTGATATCCACTTTCCACTGTTTCTTATTTTCTTTCTTCCAATCCCCACTCCGCAACTCCAAAACATCACTTCCAATAAAGCGTCGATGGCACAGGGCGAGTTAGTAGCTAAGCGAGTGGAGAGTAGAAACGTTACAGGCCGACCGTGCTTCAGCAGCTCAACATGCCAAGCCGAGTTATAGAATTAATGGAACTTCCAGAATTACCCCCATACAATGAAATTTCAAAGACAATGATAATTTTGCAATAAAAAATTGAAATATAGAGCTTACCAACAATTTTTAAATAAACTTTCATCAAGGCAGCTGATTGGTGTTATCACAAAAAATTCTATAAGTCTCAACTAAATTTTTATGCATTTAATTTGCGTTGCAATATTATTTATTGACTATAGAATTTCATAGTATGGGGGTAATTCTGGGAGCTCCATTAATTTCATAATTCGGCTTGGCATGTTGAGCTGCTTAAAGTACGGTCGGCCTGTAACGTTTCTACTCGCTTAGCTACTAATTCGCCCTGTGTCATCGACGCTTAACACTTGCACTACTTCTACAATCCATCAACAGATGTGCGGATTTATCATTGATATAATATACTACTAGATGAGTAACTCCAGAATCCGCTGTGAAGCCATAGTGCTAGTTTCGCCCACTTCCAAATCGGGGAAATTTGTATGGTAATGTAATTAAATGTAATGTAAATTTGTACGGTAATGAAAGGAGTCCATATTTATCAGTGCTAGAATGACTTATTCTGCGATATGAAATCATTTTTCAACATGATTGAATTTTTCATCATTTTTCAATACCAAGGCTTTATACTGGGATACAGTATTTAAAGTTTATTAGTTGTTAATCCATTATTTTTATTGATGTATTGTTGTTAGAAGATCTACTAATACACTGTTACGTTTTTATTCATTTACTTTAAATGAAATTCTTTAAAATTTGTTTGAAACCAACTTGCTATTGGAGTTGAAATTTGTTTGACTAAGCTGACAAAATCCATTAACAATAAATTTTTGTATCAGTCGAATTTGCCATGTTCTATATAACTAATGTTGTATTTTGATCATCAATATATAGTAAGATATGTACTCTCTGACAACCGAATTCGTCATAATAATACATTGTATTCCGATTTTCAAGATTTTATAGGACTTGAAATTTTTATTATAATTTTTCTAAAATATCGTGAAAGATAATAACATTCGTTGATCAGTTTTTAGTTTTCACTTTGTATTGTAATAAAACTGTACTGCTGCATAATATAATTTGTATGAAATTGGTTCTTATTAGAAACAAGGGAGGAAAATAAAAATTGTAACATTTCCCAATATTATATGTGATAATAAGTTGATCCGTATTTGAAATGCAATATACTCATAGAAATTCAGTTCTGAAATAATTGTATTCGTTTCACCATTTCCAATTATTCGTGATTGCTCTTATAATTACCATTGCTATGATCAATATTGCAGCTTAGGACCAAATTCAGTAATAATAGTATTAAATAGTGGAAAAACACGAAGCTTCTTCAATACTGTTCATATTCATAACTTGTATATTTGAAACTTGAAGAAAATAGACAATAATCTATTCAAACAAAATATCAAACAAAATAATGCTGTGCTTATGGATGTGTCAATTGGTGCAAACCTGAAGGAAATATTTTTTTTTCAAACAAGTAAATATAACCTTCTATTGTCTGTGTGTAAGCATACCTTTGCAATATTGTTTTTTGTTTCCTTATCTTCACTGTTTCTTTTTCATTAAAAATAATAAAATACCATATTTATCACTTCGATTTTGCTCTAATAAGCATTAATTACTCGTGGTAAACCATACAGTAATATTATTGAATACCTACCTACTTTATTTGAGCGATTTTGCTTGATTTTTTTTTCAATAATGAACTGCAGTGTCAGTGGTATAGTAGTATTTTTACAGTGGTACATATATACAGTAGTATACATATATACTGTATAATTAAATAAATATATATATTTATTTATTAAGGTACGGAATGCTTCAAAATACAGTGCTTGTATATAAATTCATATTGAAAAGCTTAAGAATGCTCACCACTGACACTATATATATATATTTAGTGTTGCAGTTCCATAATACTTTTTGAATTGATATTAAAATCTGAGAGGCTGACAAAGCTTCTATTTAGAAGTGAAATGCATACCTCCAGTATCTCTAGTGAAAGTGAGTAAAAATCATATATTTAATTTAATTGAAATACAGTGTCAGTTTTGATATTAAAACGTTATTCTCTGTGATGTTTTCCATGATGAAATACATAGACAACTCGCTCAAAATCTTGAATCGATTGCATGAGCTGAGCACACATACTTGTACGTTTTTTGTTCCTTGTATCATATAAAAACATTGATCATTTCAATTCTCTCATTATTATTTGAAATAACTACTCTTTAATAGTACTCTATGTTGAAGAATATTTTTTGAAATTCAACAAATTACTCTTCATGAGTACGGTAAACGTACAGTAATTTCGAGTCACATCCCCCACCGGTCATTAGCGTGAGTCTGGCAGCACTGCGTTTTTAGTTACAGCATTGTACTATTGTAGATTGTACCTGTTCCCGTACATTGGCCGACTGAAGAGGCGAAGACCGAAATTATTGGATCAAGACTATCAAGGCCTTCCGTCTCAGCTGTAGAAATTGAAATGTAAGTTAATTCAAATGATCCTTGCATTCAAAATTAAATTTGATTGTTTTCTCTTAAACATAGTAATTTTAAACAATTCTTAATTTTCAGTGAAAATGCCGTTCTCTCTCTTCAAGTCTGTAAAAGCACAAGACGACGACGAGCTGGTCGATCCTCAGGTCACCCTGAAAGTAAGTTATTTCCTTTTTTTAATTAAATACTACTTTTAAATATTTTCAGTAGTGGAATATAAATTATTTCCATTCCTCTATAAAATGAGAACTTGATGTGAAACTATTTCTCTTGGGTCATCGACCTTAGAAATCTTGCATTACGTGAATTAACTTGATAGGCGTACACTAACCTATACTTTACCTACTGTATTAACAGTTAGTAGGAAAATTTTTCTCTCGTTCAATTGCAATCAATCGTATTTTTTCGTTATGCATTTCCAATAATATTCTAAATATCAAAGTGAATTATAAATTACCTTTAGTTAAACACCAATTATCGGCTTTCATTTTTAACCTTGAAAATCCGTAGTTTCTCATCGATTTTCAAACGATGTTATTTTAAAGACACCCAAACCAATGAGTTATCTGGCGTAAATCAGCGGCTGAAAACTTGAAGCAGATACTTTTTTTAGGGCAGTTGTGTAGGGGCCCATAATTGGAGTTTCACTCAAGTTAGTGATTAGAAAAATATTTTTACAAATAATTAATTGAGGACTACATCAGTCTATCATTCAACATACAATTTAAAACATTATCGTAATTATGTTTCTTTTGTGTAATCATTCACCTCATTAACCACGCACAAGTCTCAGGCTCATGGCAGCGTCAGCAAAAAAACAGAAGATTCAAAATATCCAAAATTTGATCAGGCCTTCCTGGATAGGTCGCGTCAATTTCTATGAAATATTATGGTCACAGTTGGACCATGAACTTAAAACATGAGATCATGATGGAACATTGTCACAATCCAGCAGTCATCATTTAAAAAATCGTCAATACTGTAGTAGCTCCTTTCAATCAGCCACCGTGATAAGGAGACGTTGAAAGCACCCACCGGACGCTCCCTTACTGAAGGCGGCAAACAATTGAGCATTTTTCAGGGTCATTACTGGGAAGGAATTCTTCACCTTGGAGAGCCTACACCGCGGAATCTCCGAATCTGACTGTCCTCGGGTACTATTCAGTGTCATGTTGAGTGACGGTGGAAAACCGTCCGTATTTCATCGCTGTACTACAGCAATATGTGACACAGAGGACGGCAGTAGATTTATTTAGACAGGCCAAATCTTAGTTCACCTGTAATAAGCTGAGAACCTAGGAAAGCACTCGCAGTCAGATCAAACCAAATCATACAGAATTAAGCTTTTGGGGTTTACGCTGGATACAAGACTCACTTGGATTAGTCGCACTAATAATATTTGCCCTAAAAACTCCAGAATAATATTTCTACTCTGTCGTTATTATATATCCCCAAAATATGCGTGAATTGGTATTAATATTATTATGTTGAACGCAATATCTCCATTGGAACAGCATATTAACTTGATATCATATTAATAAGGAGAATCATTGAGCAAAATTCAAACAATTTAGATAGATTTTTCAAATTCGATTTTTGCCGCTTATGCCCCGCTTTTTGCCCCCCCCCCCCCCCATGGTTGACCTGAAATGGCGTTCCTTCGCACCTATCTTTAAACATGTAAGTTAATATTTCAATAGGAAAAGGCAATGAATATATTGGACTCCAAATAGCTAGACAATTGAATAATAACATGTTGTTATCTGCTTTATTATCACATACCTTGTGGTTCAGAACCAACCTAAAACTGTGGGTCCTCTATCCATAACATTAATTACCCACGCACAAGTCTCAGACTAATATGGGCATCATCAGCTAGAAAAAATGAAATCTTTTGATGGATCATTCCAATCTCACCCTGAGCCTTTGTGACATGGGAATGAATGCCATTGACCAACAAATAAGCATGAAGGTTTCCCTCATTGACACAAAGCACTCGTAGTCATAATTGTCCGAGTAGCATAAATGTTCAAAAATCGTATTTTTCCAAGTATTCTAACAAATGTTCCCAACAGAGAAGAATGGCATTTCTTAACCAGGCCTTGAGCCTCGCCCTAAAAGACTTGCCATTCTCACCCTGTCCGGCATTGCATTCAAGCCTATAGATTTCCTTTCAATTTTGACAAAGAACTGTAATTATTTTCATTGAGCTTTTTAACTGATCTTTTTTCTTTGCTGGTGATGCCTACATGAGTTACAGACCTATTTCTATTGTGCCAGTCTTAGCTAAAATCCTTGAAAGTCATTTATCTTCAACTTTCTAAACATTTTGAGCAATTTGGTATAATAGATAAATCTTAATTTGGTTCTCGGAAGAGTAAATCAACCGTAGATGCTCTTCAATGGATGACAAAGAAAATATTACAGACATTTGAGTAGGAGAGTTTTGTTCAGGCCACCTTCTGTGACCTGAGTAAGGCCTTGGGCATTTCCTTTTCCTTGTGTTGATAAATGGCCTACCAGCCTATATACGACCCAACACAGTGCTGTATGCAGATGATACCACTTTCTTGAACCTGAATAATGATTTGAGTAGCCTTTTAAAAGATAGCAGAACTATAGAGCAAGCATCTCTCTGGTCTAGAGCAAATGGCTTAGTTCTAAACCTAAATAAGACAGAGCATATAAATTTCAATTTAAAACACGGAGTTACCATAAAAATCCAGTGTCAAATTCCTTGGAATTCATATGAATCCAAAACTTACTTGGGAGCCTCATGTAAACTGTGCAGTGATTTTTTTGCTGAGGAGTCTTGCTAACCAGGTACCTAAAAAATATTTAAGAATATCCTATTTCTCATTTTTCCACAGTGTAATGACTTATGGCTTAATTTTATGGAGTAATTCCTGTCATATAAATGATATTCTACTGCTGCAAAAAAAAGCACTGAGAGTTATCACACAATCACCTTATTACAAACGTAAGCAATTGTTTATCAGTAAGAGAATCTTAACTGTAATAAATCAGTATATATGTTCTGTCTTGGTATATACGAAAAAGAACTTGCACATTCTTCAGTTGAGAAATAATGTTCAGTCTTTCAATACCAGGTACAATAGACATATTAATATTCAACACCATAGATTATCCAAATCACTCAACAGATTGAGACCGTAGGGCAAAACATGTTTAATAAGCTCCCTTTTCACCTTCATGACACATCCATAAAAATTTTCGAGAAAAATATGTATAACTGGCTGATGCTAAATCCATTTTATACAATAAACGAGTTTTATGAGTGTGATGTTGATATATTGTAAACATGTATTTATGTATCAGGACAAGAGATGAATTTTACTAACAATAAGCTATGTCCTAGTTTGCTGTAACTTGACTGCATATTGCTGATTGTATTGATTGTGAATATTCGAAATTAGTTTTAGTACATGAATAATGTATTAATAGTGTTGACTTTTTCGCTTTTATGGCCTGTTAATGTTTTATTTATGTATTTATTTACACAGGGTTAAGCTGCACAGTTGAGTGTGTGTACTATCTAGCTAGCTCACCTCTGAGCTACTTCTTGCGTCTAAGCCATGCCATCATTCGACAGACACGTTTGGAAAGCAACACCATTGATGTAGCTTCTTTTGTATCCGAGATACCAGTTATAAAATAAATTTCAATATTACAAAAGAAAATCCAACATTAAAAACTAGCTGTTAGTTAGTCGTGAATCACTGGTAATTGAAAAAAAGGTAAAATTAAAGAAAATAGATGACAGCCTCATCCTCATCTTCTCAGCGTGAAAAATGATACCACAGATTAGGGAATAAGTAAGGTATTCGTCTATGATAATACCAACCAAGTCACAACCTAGCACCAACACTGATAGAGCCACCAGAACCAGTCGGCAACAAACATTAAGGCTGTGCGGAGGGTTTTTGGCCATCATTTTTTTCGAAGTTTCTTGCATTGGATGTTATTGAGGTATTGAAATGTTATCTATTGCCTTTAGAAAGAAATTCATCAATTATTTTGTGAAATATAGGGGTTCAAAGTTGAAAATTTTTGGTTTTAGTGGGCAATTGATCTCACCTGAGTTATTTGTTTTTTGATAATTTTTATGAGTTAAAACAGCTTAGGGGAAAAAATGACATGCTGTTTATTTCATTCAAACTATTAGTTTTTTCGGCATAAATATTTGAAAAACTGAAATTTTTTAAGATTTTCAAAAATTTATTTTGAAAAAAGTAATTGATCAAAATATAAAATATGTCATTTTATTCCCAAAGGTGTCTTTTAGTTTTAAAAAATATCAAAAGTTTGAAGTAACTCAGGTGAAATTAATTCCCCCAAAACCCAAAAAATCAACTTTGAACCCAAATACTTGAAATACAAATGTACTAAATACTAAAAATAATTGATGAAATAAGAAATTCTCACGCATTAGGTAACATTTAAATATCCAAGAAACTTGAAAAAAATTATGACTAAAAACCAACAGCCTTGAGGACGAAAGCACACAACACTGAATATTAATTCGACTACCCTTTGTTCCATGATAATCCAACTTTTTGAACTGTTAGTTGCCCTCTGGTTCTGGTGGCTCTATCAATGTTGGTGCTAGGTTGTGACTTGGTATCATTTTTCACGCTGAGAAGATGAGGATGAGGCTGTCATCTATTTTCTTTAATTTTACATTTTTTCAATTACCAGTGATTCACGATTAACTAACAGCTAGTCTTTAATGTTGGATTTTCTTTTGTAATATTGAAATTTATTTTATGACTGGTATCTCGGATACAAAAGAAGCTACATCAATGGTGTTGCTTTCCATAGTCTTTCGTGGTTTTTTTGTTGACTCGAATTGACCACATTTTTTTCAGGAAAAGTGTTCTGAAGAAGCTCATTGTGCCGCCTACAAAACAAAGCTGGACACTTGCAATGCTCGGGTTCTGAGCAAAAAGCAAACTACTGAAACGTGTGTTGAGGAACTGTTCGACTTTATTCACTGCGTAGATCATTGTGTGTCTAAAACTCTATTTTCTCATTTGAAGTAACTTAATAAATCATAATTGTAGAATAAAAGTATCGTTCCCAAAGTCAGTAACCATTCATGATGTAAGTTGGTGTTGATAAAGATTTATGTATGCTAGAACTGTATATAACATTTTAAACAATTCCTATATTACTTCGCATTATATTTGAATGCTTCTCAGTTTTCAACAATATGAAATATTGTTTTTTAATATTAATGCCATCATTGTTCATTTTCGTCAAGTTCTGCAAATGATAAACTGCTTGAAGCATATTATTTATGCTCTTGTAGAAAACGAAAAGAGTTTTCAGTTTGATCATGTTTGTTACTGCAAAATAAATTTTGTTGTTAAATGAATTTCATTGTTTTGTGTTTTTTTCTTATCACAAGATTTCTTTGTTGTCATCGTAAATTATAACTGTCATTAATGGTGGAAATAATCCAAGGATATTACAATTTTAATTGTTGAATCAATTTAAATTAAAATAAATTCTCGATTTAACTTCATCAAATACACTGAAGACTTTTGGTATACGAATATTGACAACAGTAGCAGATATTCTATAAATACTATTATCCAAAAAAATCAATATAAAATATTCGTAATTCACTGCCATCTACATTGATTGATTTAGCAATTGTTAATAATTGTAATATCCTGGGGTTATTTACACCATTAATGTGTATTAGCCAGTTGGCTCTATTATCAGATGAATGCAATGATTCAGACGATCCTTTGTAGCTTATTTTTGGTAAGAGCATTATCCACGAAAGAGAGAGCCCAGGTTCACTCCCAGACAGTGGTAAAAAAGAATTTTTGGATAATAGAATTCATATAATTTTCGTATTTCTATTGTCAAATTCCTGATTCTGTACCATTTATAACTGTCATGTCAAGAATTCGATTCTAAGAATATTTCAATGCCTTTGTACACTTTGACACATTTTAAGTCCGCTTCTAAAAACATGGTCACAGTCAAAATACTAATAACACAGATTCACATATTTTGAAAATAGCTTGATATTCATTTAGAATAGATAAGGTGAAATAATTAAGTGAATTGGTATAAGTTTTGTTTAATGTTATAAAATGATTAACATTGCATTAAATTATACGACATGCTTTTTACATTACATCGCTTAAAAGTCACAGCAAAAATTTGAAAAAAAAAAATCAATGTACAGTCAAGCAAGAAATATTGCTTACGAATTTGAATAATTTAGTGTAGCATCATTGATGGGCACATCATTAATTACAAATAATTATAATGTAAAGACCTGCTTATAAGCAAGCGAATAAGCACGCTACAATATTTCAGGCAACCTGTCAATTAACTTGAGCTTTGGTACCTACTAATAGAAATTATTGCAACGAACAATATGGCACAAAGTGGAATGAGATGAAGGTTGAAATAAAATAAACTTTTGATACCTAATTAAATGCCAAATACTGGTGAACAGTTGCCGACTCAAAAAAAATAAAAATTAATAAAATAAACATTACCAATTCTCAAGTTCATTAACATTTCTTTACAAAATTGCAAAACCATCAAATATGTCGTCACGAATAATACATGTCTCAGTTCGTAAGTGTATTTATACAAAACTGTACACGATATAATTATAAATTGTATACATTCAAAAATGGTTAACAATAATGATTGAAGTCAGGTAATTGATAACACCATTGAAACCATACTAAAGAAATACAATTCCTAATCACTATTCAAGAATATAATTATTGTTTCATGTGTACATACTGTGTGATGTCAAGAATATTAAGCTAATACACAGGAATTGTGTGATGTCAAGAATATTAATCTAATACACAGGAATTTATTAAAAATATATGTGGCACGTTATATTTATTGTTGCTACGAATAATATTATAATAATATCTAACATATATATTTTTTAAATGGGCAATGAACATTTCTTGACTAGGAAAATGTCTGATCCGAAGACGCATTTGATTTCATAATTATTATACTATACAGAACTGATTCAGAAATGATCGAACTTTCAGAGAAGAATTAGAAGCACATTAGACAATAATTCCAAGTACTGTATGTATGCTGACCATATAAAATCCATGGTAAACTGATTTACTATGTGAATAGTGGTGTAGAAGCTCAATTATCCATGCACAGAGCAGTTTCATTGCAAGTTAACGTTTTTGAAGACCAGATTCAAATAGGATTTGACTAGATTCTTCAAATCAGATAGCTTAATGCTGTTAACTGAAAATTCCACCAGCAATGCTTTCAATATGTTGGTTAACATAGATAGTTCTAATACACAATGATTCAAAATTATACGGCAAGCTTTTTCTAGGCGTGAAAATAAATAAATTTTATAAATCTATATCAACATGGATGAAAAAATGTTTTCATACAGAATTAAACACAAACAATTCAATTCAGGAATTTGTAGCTTCATTAAGTTCCTACATTGGCCAGTTCTATAAAATAAGGAGAAAATCAAATAAAAGATTTTTAGAAGTTATAGATTTTTGGAATGATTCTAAAGATCTAAAACATCTGTCACGAAACATTTCTGGACATACGTTTATGTCATTATTTTTTCATTTTTAGGTATAGAATGAGCTCCCGATGAGCGTGTATAATTTAGAATACCCAGGTATGGTATATCAATGAAATTTCATGACCATTACAGAAAAGATGCCAACTTGTTCTTTCACTAATAAACCATTATTACAGTAGAGATGAAGCTTCTATTTTATCTGAATATTGTCAAAGTGTTTATTTCCAAGTTATCAAAAGATTTGTGGTACATGTACCGGAAGGATTATGCCCGTATTTATGAACGTTCCTTTAATGTCTTGGCTCGAGAGACTTTTAAAATGCCTATATAAATACATTACATTTCAAGAGTCCCTCGAGTCAAAAGGAACTGAAGGAACATTCATAAATACGGCCCTTAGTAAAATACCATTAAAACATTCACATAGATACAAGATACAATGTGCATAGAAGAAAATGGATAAAATACAAAATTCTAAACACATTGTATGTACACTGAAACAACTACTATGTTTTGCTTGCTGTCTTAATAGAAAAAATATTTTTTATGTATATTCGTATACGTTTGATAACTCCGCGATAAATGTTTGTGGTAAAACGAAAAGCATTATGACTACATGATCGATTATTTTTTATGAGTACTGTATTGAGAAACAAATTCCATAATTATTATCGCTAAATAAAAATACAAGTTGAAAAATGAGAAGTAGTTAGGAGTAAATAAATAAGCAGGAAGTTAAGTTGCAAACGGCCACTCGCAGCAGTTAAAGAGAGGATAAACTTTATCACTAATGAGAAATAATGAAGTAGATAGTTGAAACCAGAAAATGAATCATAAATCTCAAAGTGAAGAATCCTAAGAGTGTCGATTAGTACATTTATTATCGTACAAAGGTCGTAAACGATTTTTGTTCACTCTTATACAAACTCAAAAATTTCAAATCGATAAAGATTGACACAAAAAATTGTTTTAGAGAAGAAATAGCTGTAGAACTAATACATTCTGTTTGACATAAACATACAATTATTGATTTGAAAGAGGAAAAGACACACAAGTTATTACTTAGAGTTAAAGAGCGATAAAGTGTTGCACAAAAATTTCAACAAGTACCACACATGATCACGCTAATAATTAAAAATTGTACTGACGAAGCATTTAATTTCTAACAGAAATAAACTACGAACAAACATTATCACACTATTTTTAGAGTAGGTAAAAATAATATACTTACTGGTATGTCATGGACTTGAAATTTGAAATGATAGTATTCAGTGTTTCAATTAATATTTATAATCTTACTTTAAATATCACAAATATTGAACAATATACTCTTGCTTCAAATAGCCAATATAATAAGAATAGAATTCAATCAACTCAGGTGAGATATAGAAAGAGGTTATCGTTTTGGGCCAATCAAAACGTTAGCATTCAAGATTAAAAATATAAGATTCTTAGAAGTTGATTATTATCATCAATAATATTAAATTTGATGGATAGTTCACTCATCTATTAATATAAAAGTTCAATAATATGCATCTTGAACTAGTAGTATTCTATAATCTAAACTATTTTAGATAGAAGAACTATTAATATCAATTAAACAATTGGATGTGGCACATTATTTTTCGTATACATAATTATTCAAAGTAGTTATGGTAATTATCAGAACAATATTCATCTAAAATTCTTACATACAGATATTTACAATTCTATTCTTTCAATAACGCCACACACACGCACACACAAACTTAGCGAGAATTTTGGAACACTAGTCATTTGAATTTGATTCAGTGAGTACAATGAAAAATTTTCCAGGCTTTGGAAAACTTTTATTGCCTGGATTGATTTTTTTCATTTATTCATTTATTTTCTGTCTTGTAAACCAAGAACAAGAGCATTTATTAAACACAAAGATAAATAACAATAAATGAAATATATATTCAATACTACATTCTGCTAATCAATCATTAGGTAGATTTGGCTTTAGTAACGCATAGAGATGGGAATATTTGATATAAAATAACGTTTCAATCTATTTTAAAATATTATAAAAGGAGAGGAATTCACTCGATTTGAAAATGATTGCTATTATATTATTACGTAATACCTATGTATTAGAAGAACCTAACTCATCATTCTTTTTACTGGGTGGAACTACTCATAAGGATCTCCACTCTGTCACCATACTTCAGATATGTGTGTGGCGGCTTGTGTTTTGTGTATTTTCAACTCCCGAAACTTTGGACTTTATTAGTTGAGTTGATGGGAGCCTTACCGGTGGCGTTTGATTGGTCTATTCAAATTTTTTAACGACTGTGAATTTGAATGGGCCAATCAGACGCCACCGGTAACTGGTAAGGCTCCCATGAACTCAACCATTCTAAACAAGCCACAAACAATTACATCCAAACAATTTTCAATTCTTTACCACTTTGGAAAAATGTTGCTATGCCAACTAAATGAATAGAAATTTATCGTATATTGAAAAAGATTATATCTTATAACATTTCAAAATCATGCAGGCTCCACACTCCAAGGAATAGGTTGAATTGAAGAGAGATTGGAGTGGGATAAAGCGGGCTATTTTGAGGGCAATGAACAGAGAAAAAAATTGGATTGACAATAATTCTTCTTCTTTTAGTGTATAAGGTGATAGCAAATAGCGGGTTTAGGTAAGCTTTTGGTTATGATTTAGTTTTTATATCAAGGATATTTCAAATACCTGTACTTCACAATAAATATGCTTTCATAGGTAGCTACCGATCATTCAAATGACATTGTGCTCAAAACTCAACATTTTCAATGACGCCTTAAACATCTAATCAAATTCATACTTAAATATTAAAGCCTTAAATTAATTAAACTGCAGCTACAAAGAACAATGTGATAAACGTTCAGTTTGGCTCTATGAATTTAAATTCTACTTCTATGTTCAACGCATATAAAATGAATAACTCTTCACGAAAACAAACACATATGCCAAGTAAAACATCTTACACTATATTGGGTGAGTATACAAATTCGATCACATACTAGAGCATTTCCCACATACTGTCTAAAGCGTACTCAAGATTAGACACAACACTTTTGCGAATAAAAGGAGGAAATTATTCCACTGGCACAATTTTTCATTAGTAGGTGGTTCATATTTTAAACTACAGTATTAATTTCGGATATTGCACAAATAAATAGAGCTGGCTAATCATGTTTAATGAGATGGTATTTGAAACGTTTTCTAGAACACTCGACTTACTTCTTTTTATTAATTAAATAGTGAAATAACCAGCTTGTATTTACGTATTATCTAGTTATTACAGGATTTAATTATACATACATACACTAATTGCTTGTCTATTTACTGTATCTTATTTTTGGAAATGAAGTTCTCATATGATCTTTAAATATGTCCAAATTAGTAGTACAACCAATCTTTTCTAGTTATGCATATAGACGAGGATTTTCTCTTAATAAATCATCTAAATCATTTTTGGAAATTATACTCCTTACAGAACCTGAATCTAACAAAGCTATATAAAAAATAGGTTTTATTCCCAGTTCACAGTTGAAAAAGGGATTACTTTTGAATTTACAGCTTTTATTTTATAACTCCTGGAACGTTCCTTATTTAATTTTTTATGTTTTGGAAAGGCAAATGGATTTTATGTTTATGGATTGGAAAGGCAAAATTTTGCAACATGGCCCAATTTATAACTCCAGCAACCAATTCAGATTCTAGAATTCCTTCCAAGAAATCCTCATTTACCAAATATTGGCCTACAGACCTGTCTACTGCCAAAAACTTTGGATGTTTCAGTAATTCTCTGAGGTGCTTCTTCAAATACTTCAAGCACTCTGCTCTAAGAACAGCTGAACAGCTCTCTCAATAATTAGTCAATTTAAATTGTTGAGGTGCTCTGTACAGAGCTTGAGTCTTTTCAACAGATTCCAAGTGTAGGTGCAGATGTAAGTGGAGGTGAATTAAACCAAGCTGAGCCACTCAGAATAGAAGAGCCTGTTTGTAACAACCAAAGGAATGCCAAGGGATATGTGACAACCAGAGCACCATGGACCGGTAGTTAATTTGAGTAGCAATATTTTGCGGATTTCTGGGGATGTGATCACGTCGTCATTTTGGTGAAGTAATGTTATAAGGTAACATTTTTCTTTTATATTGTGAGTGCGGCGAACCCCACTCCCCACTGTAAATACGATGATGTGGGCTTTTTAGTTTTAAGAAATTGAAGTTTTTGTAATTTCTACTGGCCTGGCCAGGGGTAATGACCTAAATTAATTATGTATTGTTTAAACTAGTTTTTTGCCTTTTGTTAACACACCACTTCGAGTAATTAGCTTGATTTTTTGTCTTTATTCCTTTTCTTAGATTTAAAATGAGAGTTTAGTCATACCTAGGGTATGCTCATGTTTGGTGTTGTAAACGCTAGCACAAATTACTATTCCAAATTACTCAAGGGCGTTGCAACAATGAATTGACACATTAACATTTAATTTAATGAGCACCTCTTCTATTTCATTTAATATTATTGTTCTGATTATCCATTTTCGTGAACTGCAGTAGAACTATTCATAGGTATAAACGTTCTGTGCAGAACTGACCTTTTTTGAGTCGCGGCGGACGCGTTTCGAACTATGTGGTTCTTCTTCGGCGCTTGGTTGCAATCCCCATCTTGACATATTCTTTAGGAATTATAGAGTGGTCTGACACAGATTTAGAAGCGCTGAATACACTCACGAGAACGACCACAATAAGCTATAATAATATTTCCATTATCAATAATTTTCATTTAATAATATTAAAATGGAAATTTCTTTGGACAGAATTTACTCCTCTTTTTCTGATTTAAATTATTTTTCATCACTACAATGTATGCTCTACTACCGGTTCCTCATACAGCGATCAATTATTCAGTTATATTTTTAAATATAAATATTTTCGTCCATCCTTCCCTGAATAGAAAATTTTCTATCCATGCATCATATAGCACGAACACCGTCAACATAGTTTGGATGTTTATGTGAAAATGTCAATAGAAATATCAAAATTATTTTTGGATTTTATATTAGAGAACAAGGTTTACTGACAATAACAAATACCATAAGGAATAAAATATTCTATCCTGAAAAAATAGCCCGCCGATTTCCATTTCAGAAAAATTCAGTGAATATTATTATCAATCTGAAGAATAGTAAGTGTTAATACTTCATCTATATGCTTCAATAGCATTATATTTAATTTGTTTTTTTGGTTAAGATCTCAATTCAGTACCGTACAGTTCCACAAAATATCTCTTAATGAACAAGTGAAATATATCCTCCTTTGTATTGTTACTATTTCTCTGCAAACCTAACCTATTGAACCTAGTGACTTAAAGCTAAAGAGGTTATGCCTTATAAAGTCAAATTGATTTTAAAGCAGGTCAAAACCTCAAAATGAGCAATTATATGCACACTTTCACACACTTCTGTACACACTTAGAAAATTGTTTGAATGCTCTTGTCAAACCAGAATCAGTGATGCGTCAAAGAAAAATGTGATGATTATAGAGAAAAAAATACGAGGTCGATTTTTCAAACCTCTGATTGGTTATAAATAAGACTAGTAAACATAAACAGATTATTTTATTGCCAAAATATACGTATACTAATGTTTACTTCCTAACATTGGGGATTGAGGCATTTGACATACCTGTGAACAAGGCTTTAAATACCCTAGTCATAAAATGTTGCCACCAGTGAATTTGAATTAGTCTTGACATTGTTTCAAAGTTCCTCAGTAGTTGGAAAGTGCTAATCTCCAAGCCATTTCTTGTAGAGATGAGGCGTATTTACTGGAACAGGTATTTTTACTGAGTATTTGAACATACGGACTAGCACCTAGTATTCGAAGAACAAAATACTCAAGATATCTGTGAGTATTTCTAGAAACTAGTAAACTACGCGACTTCAGTATGGCCAGTGACTTCAAGTCCCCACTCCAATTTACGGAGTGGGAGTGGAGCTTTGTAATTTGCAGTTGTACAGTAGCTATTAATAGCTCATTTCTCGTTATAGAACTACTCGCTCTCTCTTTCTCGCTCACTCTCACTCTCTCTCTCTCTCTCTCTCTATTCACTATACTCGATTGTAGGTGCATGCTTAGTTGCGTCAAAGACAATAGAATAATTACATTGGATTGTCTTTGGCTGCGTGTGGCGTACGCGCGTACTTTTCCAGTACAAATACTTCTTGAGTACTTGAGTACGAGTCGTTTGTTACTCAAGCGTCTCAAGACTCGCGTCTTGCCGTCCGCGTCTCATTTCGCTACAACACATTTGAGAGCAACTCAATAATTAGATTCGTGCTGTATTTAACGCGAGTAATAAAGATTCGTGCTGTATTTAACGCGAGAAACAGTAGTAGTACCAGTACCGCAGTACGATACTCTCTTGTACGTGTACTCTCTTACTCTGGCGAACTGGCTAATATAAAATACTACGTAGTATTTTGGAACAGGTATTTGGAATAGGTATTAGAACGTACTAGTACTCGGAATACTTAGTATCAGAAAAACCTAGTACGACCCATCTCTAATTTCTTGCACAATTAATGCAGCTTTTTATTACCAAATCCAACTATTTTCGGTGATTCATTCAGTTACAAAAGACGATGCTGACGTTTTGAATTGTTCTGCTGCTTGACAACGCCCGCCCTCACAGTGCCCGTGTAACCCAACAACTTCTTAAACAATTTCAATGGGACATTTTTGAACACCCACCATACAGTCCCGACCTAACACCAAGCGACTTCCATATTTAGCTTGAACTGAAGAAAAGCTGGATTGGAGGACAGCACTTTCTCGCTACTGAGGAACTTCAAGACAAGGTCGAGACTCATTCAAGTCATTGGTGGCAACAATTTATGAAGAGGGTATTAAAAAGCTTGTCGACAGGTATGAAAAATACCTCAATCTTCAAGGTGTTTATGCTGGGAAGTAAACATAAGCATACGTACATTTTTGTAATAAAATAATTTTATAAATTCACTGGTCTTTTATTTATAGCTCATTGGAGGTTTAAAACCAAATGGCCCTCGTAGTAACGCAGTTCATTATTATTGCTGAGGAAAGAAAAGAAGAATCTTCCATGGAATACGATTAATTGGAAACAATATTACAAAAGAATAAACATTATTAAGTTTCAACCCCAGTGTAAACCACTATGAAATTCAAGCATTCAATACATGAAATTGCGAACAGAAAATTTTCCAAAGTTCAACTTCTAATTAATTAGAATTACAGTGCCTTTTCTATTTTTCCACACAGCGAATGCATTAAATAAAATTTATTGTCAGTCAATATGTATTATAATGCGTTGTTATGAACATCTAATACGCATTTTTAGTGTTAGTTACTCATTCGCATGGAATGTACAAGAGCCATTTGGTTTAACCTCTGATTGGCAATAAATAAAATACCAGTGAACATAAAAATGTATTTAATTACCAAAATTTACGTATACTTATGTTTACTTCTCAACATAATCACCTTGAAGATTGAGCCATTTTTCATACCTGTGGACAAGCTTTACAATACCCTCTTCATAAAATGTTGTCGCCAATGACTTGAATGAGTCTCGACCTTGTCTTGACGTTCCTCAGTAGTGATAAAGTGTAGTACTCCAACCCAGCATTTCTTCAGTTCAGGAAAAAGACGTAAGTCGCTCGGTGTTAGGTGGGTGGTCACAAAAATTTCCCATTGGAATTGTTGAAGAAGTTGTTGGGTTATACCGGCACTGTGAGAGAGGGTGTTGCCATGCAGCAGAGCAATTCCAAACGTCAGCATTTCTCTTTGTTTGATCAAAATGGATCGCCGCAAATGTTGTAAGATTTGGTAATGAAAAGCTGCATTAATTGTGCAAGAAATGACATGGACATTAGCACTTTCCAACTACTGAGGAACTTCAAGACAATGTCAAGACTAATTCAAATTCACTGGTGGCAATATTTCATGAATACCTATGAAAAGCTTGTTCACAGGTATGACAAATGCCTCAATCTTCAAGGTGATTAACCTGGAAAGTAAACGTTAGTACATTTTCACAAGTACAAGTTACATTTTCACAAGTTCTTTTATTTATAGCCCATAGGAGGTTTGGAAAAATGGCCCTCGTACATCGAGCAAACAATAAGGAATTAAACAAACTCAGTCTTTCAGTTGTTGGGTTGCACAGAAAATCCATTGTAAGCCAAAAGAGCTCTCAGGATGAAATTTTTCGATAAATAGTAATGATGCTCCGATGGAAGAAACAAATGGAAATTTGTTTAAGCCAATTAGTGGTGTAATAAATGAAAGGCACTTATGACTTTCTGCATTGCCATATTTTTACGAATATTTGTTCATTATTCTAAATGTGTACACTCTCATACATACTAATATAGGACGCTCACACAAACATTTATCATCAATGACTATTATTGTATTTACTATTCGTATACTTTTACTTCACAGCCGCTGGTCAGTGACATGTCACTGTTCAGAGTCTTCACTTGGAGTTTTCAGGCCACCCCCTCCATCGCTACCTTCTTCTTCGCAACTGCTTTCTAAATCATCATCTCCACTCAGCAGACTGGAGTCTATAATAGAAACAAAATTCAAATATTCAATTCAATTTATTTCTTGTCAACAACACAAAGACATCATCCTCATATCTAAACAATAATACATGTTTAATAATAATGCAATTCGTTGCAAAACTCAGACTAGCTATTCTGATAGAAACCCCTTCTAAAAGTACATGATAAGTACACGATGGGAACTGCCTGAATGACTTCTCTCCGTCCTTCCAGCAGTTATGCGAAGCAGCCATCTCGAACTGGCGGTGGAAAACGACCCTTGATGAAGACCCATCAAACTTGGGTGGCTTCACTTTGGAAATCCTTGTTGATGACTCCTTGTTTCTACCCTAGGAGCCTTAGGGCACTAGGAGCCTAGGAGCCCTAGGAGTCTTGGCTTCATCATAACCTCTCTTTATAAATTACTCACATTACTATCACCAACTCTAATTTTAAACATTTCTTCTCTAATTTCTTGTATTTCTGCATGACATTTTTCTTCCAAATCAATAAATTTAAACTGTACATCATTGATTTCCTGCTTACAATCATTAATTCCCTGCTTTCAACTATTAACATCCAGTTTTACTTCTGAAATGTTTTTCTGCATCTGAATTTCAAGCTCTACTATAGAACTGATCCTAGGACAGGTGGCCTAGTCTACACTGGCGGAATTCCATGAACATACTCGCCATTCTCATAATGTGATTGTTTTTAATCTGGATGAATTTGTGCACAGTGACATTATGGTGAGGAAGCAGCATGATTTGGAGCATATATGCTCTTCTCATATTTTATTTCTACTTTTTCATATGATAGAATTCAACTATTTTGTGTTGGGAAGAAAAAGTAGGGGAAAGGCTAGGCATCTAAAGGTGGTTTTAATCAGTCCAACAGATAAATGCAAGCTGGATCTGGGCTTGACATAATTTTCAATTAATGTTGCTACTTCTAATTATGATTTGATTGCTTTAGTTAAAACTAATCTTACCTCTGAGATAAATGACTGTGAGTTTGGTCTTGGTTTGTTTAATGTCTATAGATGTGATGGATCAAAGTTACTAGTGCAAAGTTGAGTGGAGGTGGATTTCTGATGGCTGTACACAGTAGCATTCAAAGCAGCTCAATACCATCTTGTAAAAGTGAATGCCTGTTTATTACCTGCTCTATATCTACCAATAAGATTGTTCTTGTCTGTGCATACATTCCTACTAATCAGTCAGCCTCAGTTTATAATATGTAATTGACTGTGCCATTATCTGTGCAGGTAACCCTGATAGCATATTAATGTTGGGTGACTTTAATTTGCCAAACATGGACTGGTCTGGATCTGACATGGCTCATGTCACCCAGTCCTCTCAATATATTACTGATTTGACTGCAGTACATGACCTTCAGCAGATAAATCATGTGCTCAATTTCAGGAAAATACTTCTAGATCTTGTCTTCTCATCTGTTCCTAACTCAACAGTGTCTCCAACACATGACGTTCTTGTTATGAAGGATAGGCATCACCCAGCACTTTCTGCTTATCCCGCTTGCCTCAGTCCAGCTATGTTAAACATGTGCCCGATTTCCACTACAGCGATCTTGTGTCTATTTTCTCAGAATTTCAGAATTCAATTACCCAATTTTAAACTCTGATGTTAGCTGTTTTGGAGCTGAGGGCCACTTTCATGGTTTCTGCAGGGTGCAACCATCATCAGGAAGAACATGCCTGTAAGGATGTACCCATATCTCCTATTTTCCAAAATGGTTCTCCAATGATTTGAAGAGGTTGATTATTGCCAGGAAAATCGCACTGAGGAGGTATAGGGCCTTTAGAGGTACGGCTAGGAGGTGCTACAATGACTACATACTTAAAGTGGAGAAATCTGTTCAAACTTTAATTAAATCTTTCTGGTCAAAGGTGAATAATCTGAAAAGGACATCAAACAGACTTGCTGTTATGAACCTGGACTTGAGTGTCTTAACGCCTGCAGATAAGTGTGAGCTCTTTGCCAACTACTTTTCCTCAATCTTTGTTTCAGATACTGTTCCTGTAAACTTAGTACAAAGAGCAGTTTCGTAGCATGAATAGATCGTAAGTTATAATCATTCATAAAGTTTAAATTTTCATGTTTTTATAATTTTTGAAAATTTTGAATTACAATAACTCAAAATTCATGAATGTTGGATGCTACTAGTATCATGTTTCAGGGAATTGTATTGTCTAAAATAACAGTGTCTTATACATTTCTTGTCCGAAAATTGTATGGCTATATCAGAAAACCTGGAAAATTACCAAAGCAAGGTACCAGTGGAATAGAATTCTCTTTTATAGATATTTAAATTTTTATAAGAGAAACCATCAGGATTTCCGGAAAAATGAACAGGGCATTTATTACAGAACACTACATATGACTGATATTATGAGAGAAGAATCAACTCTGTTCGATGGTTAGTTACAGAGATATCGAACTTCCAATAATTAGAAAAATTTTGAACTTTGAGGTAAAAGTCAAAGGGAGGATTTTTGGGGACTTTTGGAAAATGCTCTTCTAAACGTGTACTATTAATTATTGGCATATAGTCTTGCCTGTCCCTAATTTGTTCTGACAAAAATTCTTTATTGGACTGGGCTAGATAGCCAAGTGCCATGCAATACAGCAATACACAGTGCTGTAGGGTTCAGCGATGCGGTGTCCGCTACCATTTCATCACCCACTATGACGCCATAACTTGAACGATAATAATCAATAGACACACAATTTTAAAGCTAATTGAATTGTCTAGAAGTTTTGTAAGGAACACCACAACCAATAACGCAATGATAGAAAATATATTATCAGTGATCAGTTGATTTTTGTGGTTTGTAGTGATGTTTTTGAATAAATTTAATTATTACTGTTAAACTAGACTATCTACATAGAAAATGTATAACTTATAACATATTTTTTAAAGAATATTTTTTAAGTATCAAATGAGATGAGAATCACAACAATACCTTGATTAGTTAGTTGAGTTCTAAGCCTTATACTGAAGTACTGCTCTTGAAATGTAATGGAAGGGGGAAGCAAGCGGGGTGGGGTCGGGACTTTGGTTTTTTCGAATAAAGTACTTGGCATCATGCAAAAATCCAGCTTTTCCCTAATTTGCTATGACACAAAACATTCATTTCCTAGGCTAAGAAGACTCTGGATGGCTGCTGTTCCTACGGTCTTGAGTTCAAATCCCGTTCAGCCTTCAATATTGATTGAGTTCATGGGAGCCTTAATGGTAACCGGTAAATGTACCATTTGCATCTGATTGGTCTTTTCAAATTTATAGATGTTAAAAAATTTGAATAGACTAATCAGACGCCACTGGTAACATTGACCGACTACCCGGTAACGCTCCCATGAACTCACTAATTTTCTGTCATCATTCACTCCATTTCACACGCACAAGTCTCAAGGCTCATTTGGGAACATCATTCGACAAAAAAAAACCCGCTCAAGGATACGAGAATTAAGATCTTGTGCTTGTTATTGAAAACCGTGGAATTGATTAAGTGGAACTTTTACCATCTCTAAAACAACCACTTAATTTGATTGTTTGATTCGGAAACTAATAATGTAATTATGTTTTCTCTACTATTGTAATTCTATTGGCTGGCCATAGTGCCCTTAGTCCGAGTCTGAGTGCTTAAAAACACTTCAACTCTTGTCTGAGTTTCCAATTATTAAATAATAATCAAAATAGAATGCGAAGTGAAACTAGTCTATTAGCTATGAAATAACGAAATTTTTAGTTAGAATCATGACCAACCTATCATCGTAGTTAGAAAAAGTGTTGGGACAATAGCTCTTCATCTTATAAGAATAAAATATATACTCAACTCGCTAACATTTCTGTTAGAAATTAGCTAAAGCTCACATTAACTTTTATGTACCTTACTAAAAAAAGTATTTACTGCAATAATTGTTAGTTACTGCAAAATGTTATAGACGTTTTCACTCGTGCTTTGTAGTTTCTTTAGCAATAAGCTTCAGAAGTGTGTGATTATCTTCGTGAATCATCCTTCATGATAGAGTCAGGGTGCCCGGCCACTGAACGCTATGTTGAGTTGCGTGACGTTGAGCGATGACAGCTTTTAAAATCTAACCAATGGTTTTCAATGAATGCCCAGCCCCAGTAGTTGTGCTGCCAGTTGCTGGGCGTTTATTGAAAACTATTGGTTTAATTTTAAAAGCTGTCGTCGCACAGCACAGCGCAACTCAACACAGCATTCAGTGGCCGGGCACCCTAAACATGGGAGTCCATTTGACTTTATTGTGATCAACATTTAACTTCAGTTCAGTGGCCAGTCGCCCTTACTTTTACATGGAAGGATGATTCACGAAGATAATCATATTCATTACCAAAATTAAATACGAGTAAAAAATTTAAAAATACATGAAACTTGCATGTAATGGAATGATTGATAAGCAAGAAATACAAAAAAGCGAAACAAAGGAAATACAAAAAAGGAATGAGAAGGTGGCTTGCATTGTACCAAATATATTAATTTACAATGCACAGCCCCTTTTAAAACAATTTTAAATTCAGTGGACTGAATTCGTAGAAATAAAAAGTAAATAATTAAATTACTACTGATTTTCCCCATATAGTTAACAAAAATGGTTTCGGCTCTTATATAAATATAACATTTCAGTCCTTATGAAATGTCCAAGATGGAGACTGGAAGATGAAGGGATTGGGTTAATCGACGTATCTATTATGTGATCCAGATTTTCTTTCACAAATATTCATATCAGAAAGAAACTGTCATATCAAACACCATGAAAATTTCACTTGAACCTCTTAAGATGTGGTAGTTTAATAAACAATGGCAATTGCAATAATTATTAGTCATCCACCTTTTAAACTTCACTCAAATACTTTTTGCCCTATTCCTTGGTCAAATCCCTCAATCATATCGGTAGTTTATTATATCATAGTTTTAATATTCACCAAACAGTAATTGATTGGGATTTTAAATTCCAATTTCAATTTTCCAATATTTATTTTATATATTTTTCAATATTTTTCAATCTTGAAAAGTTCCAAAATTACTCAAATCCTATTCCTTGGACAAATCACTCAATCATATCCGATTATATTATCATAGTTGAATAATCGCCGAAACAGTAATTGCTTGGAATTTAAAATTCAAAGTACAATTTATTTTATATTTTTTTAGAATTTCTTTCAATGGAAAAACTTTCTTGGAAAGTTTCAAAATTTACCTTGGGTATTTTCGAGAGCAGACAAGCGAGCAATATTGTCGGGCCAAAATCGCTGAGCTGGGGCCTGTTTATTTGCTCCAGACTTTGACTTTTTATTACAAACGGCGCCAGCTGTTGCTTTGCTTGGCTGGCCATTGCTACTGGTCACACCTAAAACATTGCATTTCATTAGTAGATTGTTATTATATTTATTATTATTCATTAGAATTTTACTATCGATTTGATCAAAAATCAATATGGATCAATAAAACACAGTACGCCTTTTAGGGATAAAAGTCTAATTACACTGCGAGCTGCAGAAGCGCGCCACAATTAAAGCTAAATTACACCAGCCGGGAAAAAAAAATTATTAAAAGCGACTACAGAGTGAAAAATTCTGTGTGTTAATGTTCTGATAAAAAAAAAGAATGTGTTAGAGATGCATATCATAGTCTATGTATATATATTTTAGGAGGGGTATTCGACTTTTTTATCAGAATAGCTAGTCTGAGTTTTGCTTTGCTGTATAGCTGTAAATATGAAATTTTCCATAAATTCATAGTCAAGATAGTCGTAGAAATTTACTAGTATGTAGGAAAAATAGCAGAATTTTGTTTATTTTCATAGATATAACTGAAATTAAGAGAAGTACCATCCTTCATCACAAGATTTCCTTAACGAGGGATGCAGCGAATTTTCAAAGATGTTTTATATATATATATATATTCATATTATATATAATATTTTATATTACTGTACAAAAATTCAATTCCACGATACGAATAATGCATTTCATAGAATAGATTAGTGTTGAATAAATAACTTTAGTAGTTGATAGTATAAATAATTTAAGTTGCATTGTATTTTTATTAGTATTTCTAGACTGTATAAATACTTTATTTAAATAGTGGGGTGATCAGAACAATCAAATTGCTAATATATATACAGCATAGAGGCAAAAGTTTTATACTTGAATTTTTCATTGTGATTGAGATTGGAAATATGGGGACGCTCATATTTACAACCATACGTCCGATAATCATACTTCAAAAAGTATTTCTAAGGATAATTTCTTATAAAATCAGACCTGAACACCCTTTCCAACTTTTTAAAAGTATCATTATTTTGCCAATCAGAAATTTATAATGTTAATAAAACTTTAAAAATGTTTTTTGATAGAAGTGGAGAGAAAAGGATTTGTCATAATTATGCACAAAGTTTATGTTAAGGTTTTTTCTAATTTTGTAGAAATAGATTGAATGTTATTGTACCAAAGCCTAATCTAACAGCATTTAGAAAATTTCATCTTCTTTTGCTTCAAGGTTTTTGATAATATCAAGGAATGTTGAGTAAAATTATTTTAAAAAACTACTTCGTACACACTTAATGATGGAAGATGATATAGATATTTTGATATTGTAAAGTAAGTGTTGTAAAGTAAGTAAAGTAAGTTGTGAAGTAAGTATTGTAAAGTAAAGTAATATTTTGATATTGTAAAGATATTTTGATATTGTAAGTAATTCACATAAAAGTGAATTACTTTTAGCAATTATATCATGTTTGCCGTTTAAGAAGTTCCATATATAGTTTTGTTACAGTAAATTGGTTTTTTTTAAATATTATACGTAGACGTTTAAGCCTGTTTTTATGATAATGTATAATGCATGTGATAATGCATAATGTATTAGAAAATCTTTTAGGTAGGAAACTACCTAATTAGGTAATGGTTTTTCTAAAAAATTATTGGGTGGGTATTGTTCATGGTTAGGTTTTCTTTATTTTTAAGGCCAGCTGAGCTGCTCTCTCGTGTCATTTCAACTGAAAATTAATATGTTTCCCACACAGATGTTCAAATTTGGGCTTATATGTATATTTTAGTTACTAAGTTTTTTTATATATTTTTTCTGTGTATGCGAATTGCACATGTTTTTATATGCAACAATAAAGAAGTTTAAAATTAGAAAAAAATCAATTGTCCTATATATAATCTGACAGCACAAGTAATCATCGCATAAACAGAATAATGCTTCAAAATATATGTGAAATGGAGAAATGCATTCATTATTAGAAAATGATGTATGTGATAACTAAAATGATAACTACCATCAGTGGGAGAAGAAGCATCCAGCATGGGCTGCAATATCCTACGGCGAGCATTGATGAACCAATTGTTGACTTGTAAAAGGGTTAAATTTGTTTGAGCTGCAATTTGTCTTTTTTCGTCCTCTGTAGGATATGGATGCTGCACAAAAAAAAGAAAGAAAAACATCCAGTTAATAAGAGAATTTATAAACTAAAGCAAATTCTCGAGAAATTATAGCTTCTAATTTTTAAATCACTATTATTAAGGACCCGACAGGGCCTTATTAAAACCGTGCCGTTGTCTATCATTCCATCCATCTGTGATCTAGCGCTTGAAAGGAAGGCTCTAGACTCTTGAAACTTGGTAATGAGATCGCTATGTTATTGATTTTGGAGTGTAGGGGTCAAAAATATAAACAATAATGATGTAAAAAAGGTTTCCACTAAAGGAGCTAGTTAGTTTTGACTGAAAATCAAAACATTGGACATGGTTCGATTACAAAAAAGATTTGAAGAATATTACGAAGGATAATGCTTAGCCCATTATCAACTTCATTTTTACAGTGCAAACATGGCCGCGTTCATTTTTGATTGAGTTGAAATATTTTCTTACATTATTTTAAATCGTCGAAAAAAAACAAAAGGGAGAATATTGAGCCATGATATATTATGAGATCTGTTGAACAAGAAGAAACAAAACCCCTATTCAAGAACTACCGATGTGCATGTTTTTGTGAATTGGGAAGCATGTGATGTTTATAGAAATTAAAGCAGTTAAATCGTGGGTGCATATGCCTATCAGCACAACTGATAATTGATTGCAATTCCGTATGCAACTTCATTTCACTGGATTGCAAACGGAACTGCAACCATTATTTATTATTGTTTTACGTAAATTCGTCGGGTCCTTGGATACTCTGCTGTATCGGTTTATTAACAATAAGATTGTTTAAGAAACCACAAAGGCTCCTTTAAACGAAAACTCTTTTTTCACTAGACCAAGTGAAACTGCCCGTTTTTTTTTTTAAACCGACTATTCATAAAAGTATTTTATCGTGTATTTCATCAATATGAATGCTTCAAAAATGTCATACAAAAGCTCAAAAAATACTCCATGGGGAGCCTTGATGTTATATAACAATATTTACTTCAAAATTTATGAAAAGAAAGAGAAGAATGATATAGGGAAAAATAAATATATATAAAATGCCCAATAAAATAAATTTCATGAAAAGAAAGAAAATAATAATGAGACATTGGGAAATTAAAAAATATATAAATCGCTAAATAAAATAAAAAATGAGCTTAATTGACTGAATGCTAAACTCAGGTAGTGCACTGGCAATAGAAACAGTAAGAATCTGAAGTAGGAGTAGTTAACTTAAACAGGTTGGTTCCCCCACCAATCAACAACGATTGATTGATTAAGAGCGGTAAGCATATCAATTTTATCTACCATTGAACCCGCATTCAGCTGAGAAAGCATTTCTTGAAATGATTTTTTCAATAGATTTCCTGAATTGGAAAAATTATTCAAGCATATTTTCATTTTTTCCACATCCAACCCATTGTGAATAAAGCAGGATTCCATCACGAATCTGACTTCTATCAATACAATTTTTAAAGTTATTATATTTATAAAATATCTCGAAATGGTCGTATTTTTCTGATCCCGAAATAGGAGATTCTCTATCAGAAATAAAAATATTGAAAAAAATGCACGACAAAAGATCATATTGGGAAATTTGGTCACATAAGTGAGTAGACTAGTAGTTCCGTGAACAGTAGACCCCAAGCACAAGAATAAGAGTGCTTGCACAGAGGAACATACTCCATGAATCCAATGACAATCACATCCACAAAATTAAGCACCATTGATATTATTCTACAAGATGAGTAACTCTAACCTTCAAGGCTATGGGATTGTGAAGCTAGACAAAATCGGGAAAATGACAATGCCAATGCTCTGTAGTCTCTTTGAATTATCTATGTTTCTTGAACGTTACTGACATCGCAAAAACGCGGCATATTAGATAGTACTTTTTTAGAGCCCCCTGAGTTTCTGAGTCTTTGAAAAAGTTACAAATCAAACAACTAGACTAAAAAATTCTCAAATGTAAAATTTTCTTACCACCAAGTGCTGAAAGAGCCATGACCGCATTATGCTAGTGGCTTGCTTTGGCAGCACTCCTCTCTTCTGCTTTTTCCTGCTTCCAAACAGATCATCATCCTCATCACCTGATCCGCCACTGGTAGCCGAAAGTGAACCTGAACATAAGACATGAGCATAGTGTCAAAGTGAATATTATGCATTAGTCATATCAGCTGATTCAAACATTATGAAATCAATTTGAATTTCAATTCAGAACCTAACAACAACAAACACGCATTCTAGGTTATGTTAGTGTGGGTAAGTTATCCGATTATTTGGTAAGTTTCAATGAAAAAGCAGAGCAGTGATTGAGTGAAACCTAGCTTTTAGTGCAGTTAAATAGGTGTACATAATTATCATTAGCAGTAAGAGATTCTAATGAGAGTCTCACTGTATTATTTTAAGATTAGTAAGTTAGTATAGAACAAATTTCCTCATTAGTCTCAAGACTAGACAGTAATAGTATTTACAGGGGAAAAAATTGTTAAGTTAGATTAAACGTAATATAATGGTAATCGTAGATAAAATATTGTATGCAACGATTGTATTTCGCCTAATAAGCCACTCGTGAGATGTTTAGGACACTAGAGTCCTTATTTACATCTCACTTATGGCTTAAAAGCAGTCAAAATACAATCAATGCATAAACTATTATTATTACTATTATACAGAGCCACTGCAGTCGCAGACACACGCTGCATTTACGGCTAGATTACACCAAATTTTATTGAAAATTCAGCTGATGCCAAACATGACGTGTAAGGTCCTTATTATACAGAGCCACTGAAATCGCGTTCGCGAGCCACAATTTCGGCTAAATTACGTCAGTTGAGCGCATGACCGAGCTCAACAATGTCAAGGTACATGAAGGCATTAACATGTTTAGAACCATCAGCTGACTTTTTAATCAAATTTATCCGGCTGGTGTAATTTATCCTTAATTGTGGCGTGCGACCGCGACTGAAGTGGTTCGTATAATAAGCGCCTAAGCCTTGGTGCACTTTGACATTATGAGCTCGGTAACTCGCTCGGCTGGTGTAATTTAGCGTTAATTGTGGCGTGCGACCACGACTGCAGTCGCTCTGTATAATAAGGCTCTTGATTGAAATTAATTTTATTTATGCCCAGTTTCTCAGACGTTCAGTAAATCATTCAGTAGCTATAGATTCACTGAGACCCTTTGACGTTGCCGATGACCGTGGTGTCCGATGACAAAAAATATCTATCTATCTATCTTTTTATCCATCCATCCATATATCTATCTATCTTATTATACAGAGCCACTTCAGCCGCGGTCGCAAGCCACAATTTAGGCTACAGCTGAGCGTTTGACCGAGCTCAACAATGTTAACAATGTTAAAGTACATGATGGCATTAACATGATCAGAACCATCAGCGACTGAAGTGGCTATGTATAATAAGGGCACATACCCGGCAGTCAGGTAACCGGTGTCGCCTACCCGGCATAATTACATTGTATCATACGACTTCAAAAATCAGCTGTGATGCGCTTCCTATGATACAATGTCCCTACAGCTGGGTGAACAACACTGGTTATCAGACTGCCAGGTATGTGCGAAACAAGCCTTAGGGCCGCTATTGAATCAACAGCTGCTGAATGATTTACTGAAAGACTGAGAAACCGGGCATAGATAAAATCAATATCAACCAAGTCTTATTATAAAAGAGCGACCGCAGTCGCGGTCGCGCGCTACCAGTGTCTATATATAAAGGCTTTTGAGATAAAATGAAAATAATGATAATAATACGATGAATAAATCCCACAAATTACAACTGTAATGATTATGAGTATGCATATAGAAGAAGAGATTATTTGAGTGTAACTCATTAGAGAAAAGCGAATTGAAACAAAGTCGATATATTAGTGATTGTATGGAATTTTGTCAATCGATGATTTTTTAATAATTCAAAAATAAATAAATATAAAATTAAACATAATATTTTACTAAACCAGACATGCTTTGAACAGTGTTTCAGTTAAGTGAATGAACGATGGAAATTCAATGGCATCAGTTTTTTAGTGAAAAATCATTGTCGCGGCTGCAAATTCATTTAGTGAACAAGAAAAATAGACAAGAACGCTAGTGGAACACTTAGTAACTGGCCATATACGATGGCACTGACTTACTACTAGATCTCAAATTTCAAACAGATAGGGGTTTATACAAACATTTTACAAGATTGTCGCTAACAAGTTTTTGTTCAAGTGATAGCCACGAGCCGTAGCAGGTATCAGAGAGATAAGCTGCGTTCTCGTAGGTCCTGTTTGTAACGGTGACCGATTAGATCGGCCAGCAAAAAGGACACTGTTCTCTGCTGTAAAATCACTTCCCGGTGGTTCGGAACCCACCTAAAACTGTAGGTCCAACTCATCAATCACCATCATCCAACTCATTACCCACGCACAGGTCTCAGACCTATGTGGGCTTCATCCTAAAAAAAAAAAAAAAAAATTGAAATGGTTAAATCAAACAATCTGTTTATGTATACATCAGATCGCCCTATGTGAAGACAGACATTTTCAAAAACAATAAATTTTCTTGAAGGTGAGTATAAAATAAAACAAATTCCAGCGGAAAATATAAAATTATTCGAACTCTTATTTTTTGAGCGAATGTTTAAAATGATGATAATATTAAACCGAAAAATCAGAGTACCCAAAGACCTGTCAGCAGATTAACAATAAATTTATGAAGTGATAGCCGTGAGCCTTAGATGGTTAAGTCAGAAGAGATATGCTACGAACTCAAGGGCCCTCTTTGTAAGGGTGACTGGATTGGCCAGCAAAAAGACTCTGTTCTCTACTGTAAAAACCTTCCCGGTGGTTCGGAACCCACCTAAAACTGTGGTAAACTCATTACCGAAGCACAGGTCTGACACATGTGGGCTTCATCCTCCGAAAAAAATAAATGACATTTTTTATCATTACAATAAAAAAACAAATTCGCACCGGCTCAGCAACTATGTTTATGGAAATTATTGCTCGCTTAGCTCAGACATGTTCAAGTGTGCGCGTGCATTTCTCTTCATGTGACAGGGAATTACCGGAAACTGACAAAACACAGAAAAGAGCGCCTTCACCAATTAGGTCTGTGGGCTCATACTATTTCAATAAAATAGATAGAAAAAGGTTCTCTTATATTAATAAAATGATTGATTTAAAAGTATACTTTTCTTCTGAGTAAGATAATTATTTATCTTGTAATTTACTCTTTTTCTATTTTGTAAATGTACAATGTGGAAATGAATTCCAATTTAATTCAATTATGGGGCTTGTCAAAATGATACGTGGTGCAGTATGAGAAACGACATGACATGGTTTGGAGAACAGTCTGTGGAGCATGACTGGACAAGCCTTTAGCGTAACACTCACACTGCTTCCATATATTCATTTATTATTCCATTTTCATCATTTTATTTATTTATTACAAAACACAATCAAGCAAAGGTGCAACAGGTACAGCCCACTACTGCTTTCTTTACAAATTTTCAACTAAAATATCCAAATTTTTGGGCATGTCCAAGTTTAACTAGAAATTTCAATTTGAATTACAATTACTGATTCTTTCAAAAACAAGGATAATGATTTAGAAATTCAGAAGTTCACTTTGAAAACGAAGCAGTCCAATAGTCTAAAGAAAGTTGATATAATTTTAAATTTTGTTCGAGATTTTAGAGCCAAAAATATAGAAGTCAAATCATTTCAATCACATTTGTTACACAAATGCTGAAATATTTAATTATAGTGACCTTTTAGAAAGAGCCTACATTGACCATCTAAATGCTGACAAGTGTTTTGTCAGACATGCACACGCAATACTTGGATTGATGCAACAAATTCAATTTATTTTTGTCAACAACACAAATACATACCATTATTATATCTAAACAAAAATGCATTGTGATAATAAATGAATATTTACATAAAACATCTTTGAAACGCATCCCTTTTCAAGCAAAGCTAGTGTTGAAGGATGGCGCATCTCTTAATTTGACCTATGAAAATTAACAAATTTGACGATTTTTACTATCAGTAAATTACCATGACTCTTTTGACTATGAATTTACGAAAAAAATGAATGCAATTTCATATTTACAGCAAAACAAAATTCGACTACTTTTACTATCAGTAAATTACTATGATTCTTTTGACTGTGATTTACGAGAAAAATCAATGTTATTTCATATTTACAGCAAAACAGAATAAGTTGAAAGTTAAACTCAGACTAGCTACTCTGATGAAAAGTGAAGGGTGAAGCATGAAATATCACGAGTGTAGGTTCGTTCTGAAGGGTAACTGTAATGAAAACCATGGAGGTATAAGAAATTTGAGGGAGCATAAGTCTCAAAAGTGTAGCCGACGCCATCTCAAGTGGCTGCTGGCGGGTATAATCCACTTCGGACATACACCAATGTTGATGCAGTGATATATATCCATGAGCTCTACCACGGTTATCTTCAAACATGGCCACCACTCTACACTTGGTTGTAGGTTAAAGCCGTAATTAGCGTTAAAGTTCTCAATACGACAGCTAAATCTTGATGTTTAAAAAAATCATTCTGAGAAGCAAATAGTTTCCCACAGATGATAAGCTCAGTTCAAACATTGAACTAAAAATTCGCTGAAATAGCCGTTTGAAATTCGCTGTGAAATAGCCGCCTATGGCGTCAGATACGCTTCTATGCTGCTTCGGCTTGCTTCCTTTCTGGTTACACTTTTTCAACATGGGCGGTATACGTCACGCTCCCTCGCCTTTCTTATACCTCTATGATGACAATGTCAGTTCCAGGCCACGAAAAGTTGCGGTAAAAGGCGTTACCTTGCAGAAGAGAGATATCAGTGGAGGGCGGAGGACACGGATTGGCTCCAATCTGCGACAATGGTGTACTTCCATGAACAACGTGACCCTGCTGTGGCTGCTGCTGCTGTTCAGTGGATGCCGCAGGCACCACCACCGCCGGGGGCAGGGGCAGGGGGGGAACGTGGGGTGGATAGTGCGAGGAGGCCACATCAACCATGGCTGCCGTTAGTAATCCTCCTTCATACCCTGTTGGAGACACCACCTGTGTTAATCATAATCGGCGTTAAATGGACAGTCTATCTAGTTCCTTCTTAACCAAACAAAACACTGTTGGCATAAGGACAAAACAAAATAAAACTGCTGCAAACCGGCACCCTTCCAAACCGGTATCCGGAACTTTGCGCCCAGGTCCCTTTGCACCAACGAACCTTTGCGCCCAGCAACGGGTTCAGGTAAAACAAAGGGACGAGCACGTAAAATAACGAGCAGGTATCAATAACCACAGACCTTCCGACTTGCGAGCCACTAATGGTGCACATATACAATTCTCATTTCGTTTAAAAATCATGTTCAATACGTCAACATTATTTTAAGAGATCCCCTAATATTATATTTTTCAGTGTGATGAGTTAATAAGTTGAACAAAATATTGAATAATGTCTGTCAAGTCTATAATTACAGTATGGATATTCACCGAATAAAACACGTTTTTATGAACTTTTTCAACTATTAGGCTATTCCACATAGATTAGAGCTCCATAGTAGTAGGCTGCTGAAAGAATATGAAAGCTGATAGTGCAGTAGATCGTAGATACTACACAAACTATCCATAAATATTGGAAGAGAACTAAGAATGTAGAATAGTAAATACACCGATGAGACCTTAGGTATTAGGCGGGGGTGGAAATACCCACTAAGGGATCGAGTTACTGGTTAATGATATTCAAAGAAAAGGGGTTTGCTAGATAGAAATAGTGTTCTGGAAAGGACTGGTTAATGACATCGAGGGTTGGTTGCAAATAGACCACTTTTGGGGAATTACGCAAAGCTCCCTGTGTGCATAGTCCCTTCCAAACCTGGAAAGGCTGTTTTACGTTTTCATGTAAGCCTAAAGAAATATATTTCAACAAGATTAAATTGTTAGAAAAAAGGGGAATTGTCAAAATAAGTAAGAATCGATGCATTGAAAATAAAAAATATCCCAAACGCTCAGGACAGAAATATGTAATAACTAGCCTTCATTGGGACTGCCAGATCAGCAGAATACAAAACCTATGGAATCAAGTTAGTTTGAAGTGACTGACAATTGAATAAACTGACAAATATACATGAACAGAATTTATTAATTTCGAATTCCTTTAATTGCTATTACTTTATACTGAAGACTTCCGCAATGGCGGATATTGACAACAGCATTGAAAAGCTGATGGGAATCGATGAATGCCACTGTATATTTGTCAGTTTATTCAATTGTCAGTCACTTCAAACTAACTTCTGAGATACGAGCCGATATGGCCAAGTTGAAAATGAATGCTCCTGTGCAGAAAGGTCTCCATGGTCTAGTGGTTAAGGCGCTCAACCGGCAATTGAGAGGTCCGTGGTTCGATTCCCGGTGGTGACTGATATTTTTGTACAGTGGCATTCATCGATTCCCATCAGCTTTTCAATGCTGTTGTCAATATCCGCCATTGCGGAAGTCTTCAGTATAAAGTAATAGCAATTAAAGGAATTCGAAATTAATAAATTCTGTTCACCTATGGAATCTTGAAAGCCAAACAAATAATCATTAGCCAGTTGCTATTCAAGACAGCTGCGTAGCATTATGGTATTCGCAAAACAAATTCTCAGAAAACAGATGTACGAGGGCCATTTTTTAAACCTCCGATGGGCTATACATAAAAGACCGGTGAAACAAAAAGTTATCTTATTACCAAGATGTACATACACTTATGTTTACTTCTCAACACAAGACCCTTGAAAATACGCATTTGTAACACGTGTGGACAATCTTTTCAATACCCTATTCATAAAATGTTGCCACCAGTGATTTTAAATGAGTCTTGACCTTGTCTTGTCAGTAGTGGGAAAGTACTGACCTCTAAGCCAGTATTTCTTCAGTTGAGGAAAAAGATGGAAGTCGCTCGGTTCTAGATCGGGACTGTATGGTGGCTGGACAAAAATTCCCTATTGAAATTGTTAAAGTTGTTGGATTATACCGGCACTGTGAGAGCGGGTGTTGCCATGCAGCAGAACAATTTCAAACGTCAGCATGCCTCTTTGTTTGTTCTAAATGGATCGCCGCAAATGTTGAAAGATTTGGTAATAGAAATCTGCATTAATTGTGCAATAAATGGCTTGGAGATTAGCACTTTCCAACTACTTAGGAACTTAAAGACAAGGTCAATACTCATTCAAAATCACTGGCGGCAACATTCTTTGAATAGGGAATTGAAAAGCTTGTTCATAAACATAACAAATGCCTCAATCTTCAAGGTGAATATGTTGAGAAGTACACATAAGTGTACATACATTTTGGTATAAAATAATTTTTTACATTCACTTTTATTTATAGTCCATCAGAGGTTAGAAAATGGCCCTTGTAATTAAGAACATTTATATATTTATACTGCAGTTGTAACTTACAAAAAATTAGGGTGATGACAGGGGCAATAGCCGATGAAGGCTGAACATTCATATTTGAACATGTGAAGTTTAAAAAACTAATCCTCTATTAAGTATTTTTTCCGCCCATCTGGTTGCCTGACAGCCAGACAATTAGCACAATCCTATTGAAAATGTTTTTTTCTTTATTGCATTAATAAAATTTATAATTTTATCGTTACTAATAATGTCCGTTCAATTTTATAATTACTCCAATACGGATTTCGATCAATAAACTGAATACCATCTAAATAGAGATGATATAGCCTAAGCTTCATAGCTAAATTTTGTAATTACAATAGCATTTTTTCGCTAGTAGATTTCAATTATTTCTAGCAATGAAATAAATTACATTCAACTACCAAGAAATTCAGTAATTTAGTTTACGTCACAATCAGACATAAGAACAGCGCAAAAGAGTTGAGAAGCAACACATTTCAGCCTCTAGTTACCAAACATTACTACAACACAGTGGCGTACCGATAATGGAGCGAGTGGAGCAGTCGCTCCAGGGCGCAAGGCTGTGAGGGGCGCCCCGTTCTTTAGAGAAAATTGCTTTTTACTTACAAAAAATGTATTAATATAATGAAGGCCAAAAGAGTAAAATGCAACACAATTTTTAAAAAATCGTATGTATACATTGCTGTGCATTACTAAAGGGAACATTCATGTCAAATTTAAAAGAAATTGGTTCACTCGTTCAGCCGTTATTGCGTTACAAACAGACAGAATGCAAAACGGTCGAGTGAAAAGAAGCAAATAGTCAAAAGTACCAAGCCAAAACAATTTAAATTGGGTTACAAATAAAGGTATAACAATTTCAAGTAATTAAATGAAGACTTTGAACTTATTCTGGAAAAATAAATCCACAAGAAGTTAACTGGTTCTTATATTAACAAGAACAGGACTGAAATACACCACTTTTGAATCCTATTTCCAAAATATAAGAAAATTTTTGTAAGAACGAAAAAATGATAAAAAAATAACTGCAAATGAATTTATAGAAAAGAGAAAAAATCCAAAACAAGCTGTTTGGAAATTGATAAAAGCAGAATCTGGCCTGGCAAAAAATCATTCATTGGAGATTCGCATCTCTGACAAATGAGGTGTAGTAAGAGGCGGGAAAAAGCTACTGATTCATTAAATGACCACTATATTAATATCAGCCCAATCGGGTGGTTGAGTGTGAAGACTGATTTTTTTTTGGGGGGGGGGGGGGGGGCATCGAAAGACCCTTCCGCTCCAGGGCGCTTGAAACCTCGGTACGCCACTGCTACAACACAATTGAAAAGAATTAACAATTGCTTTTTGAAAATATTCGATAGAATTAGGATTTCTCAATTATTGTATTTTTCCATAGATTTGTAACATGGAAGAAATTTCACCTACACTACTGTAATTCCTATATGTTTTGGTGAAATGAATATATTTAAAACTGTCAGAAATAATTTTAAAATTAATTTTTCATTAGCACACTTAATTACACTTAATAGATAGGAACTCTATTATTTTGCTATTTTTCTAATTTTTCAAGTATTTTTTTGTTTTTTCTCCATTTTTTACGTTTTATAATTTAATAGTTCTACCGCTAGATGATTTTATTACAATCAATTGTGTCAAGGAAGCAGCTTTGGGCATATGCCTGTATGCTTCCATATACTTTGCATCGAATAAATAAATAAAATATAACAGATCCATAAACTCAGTTGAATTTTCAAGTTACATTCTTCCCTAGAAACCTTCAAAAAGCACATAAGGACACTGTGCATCACTAAGGAACATTCGCTTAAGAGGAACATTCGATATTTCAAAATGACATCCAATTTCTAAATAAAATCTCAAAGGCTGTATCATACCTCTATCAGATCACTTATCAACTTACACCATGTGATAAATCCATCTGTTTTAAAAACAAATGCTTCTGTTTGAAGAAGCCCTCATAGCATTTACCTGTAAACTATGAGCGGTGAACACTGTGGGACTATTGCTATCGCTCGAATGACTGCTATTATTGTTTGTACTGCTATTGTTATTATTGTTTTCAACGTAACCAGTAGCATAATCTGATCGCAGCAAATTTTCACTTTGCATTTTTCCTTTCAAACAGGTTATGTAGCGGTTGCAAAAGTCCTTGCACAACTCCTGAACCTTTTCCAACTCCAACAGGTGAATACGAAGTACCTGGATAGCTTTGATCATCTAGAAAAAGTAAAATATTTTGTCAGAAAAATTTTAGTCTGATAAAAGCAAAACAGGATATTAATTGTGCATGGAAAACCAATCATTTGAAACTATGGAATAGAAAAATTTATTTAATCTCAATATTTTTTGAGGGAACTGCTAATAGATTTCAGATTTAAAATAATGTCATATCTTCAAAGCAGATTTCTTTGACCAATGTGAAATTAAACAAAATAATTCTATTAATTTAGTTCACAAAGTACATATTCATAGCCTGCATTTGAAAAAATCATAGTGAATATTATTCTTTTATAGGTTATACTCAAACTTACTCACTTATTCATTGGAAGAATTCAAGAAATCATATCAAATTTGAAACATAGCGGAGCAGATGTGAAAAATGAGCAAACATTAAACAGGATGTTTTGTATACAGTTTCATTGAACTTAATAGTTTCGTAGGCCTATGAATTTAGCAGCTATCTCCATCAATTTACTCATTCAAAAATGTCTAGTGCCTTCATTTTACTTATAATAAAATGCTTACATTCTATAATAGAATAATTATTCACTATATTTTGTTTATAATCACTATCTTTCACTATCATTTATTTATAATAAAATACTTGAGTTATATTCTATAAAATAATAATTATTCACTCTCAAAATTTACTGTAGTTACCGACTTCCATTGTTTTATTCAATGTCAAGATCATTTTACATGAAACCTGACCAATTTAACCAGACTGAGTAACAGGAATCGAGCCCGTGAACGCAGGAGTGGCAGTCAGTCAGTCTTATCAGAGAACTCATTGAATTATTGATGCTATCACCAGTTTTCAGCAATACGATTTGATAAATTTGAAAATACATTGATAAGGGAAATAGGGCAGTTTTGGATGAAGGCTATCATTTAAATTATGGAGCACTGCCGTTAAACTGAAAAATTATTGATAAAATAGCAATTTTAATGAAATCTTATAATTATTGAGGGTTCTTGAAAACTAGTTTGATGTGATATTACAAATAGAATAAACTTCTATTAAGTAGAGTTCCATTAATGCAATACCATTGACGCCATGTTTGTGATAGTTCCATGCTATGAAAAAATAAGAAAAATTAAAAAATAAAACGACCGTACTAACCAGTCCATCAACTTCTGAGTCATTGACAAGAAATGGTTTCCTATCTCTCTCCTGGTGCTGAACAAAAGCCTGAATATCTAAATTGAAGCTCTCACTATTAGGCGTTTCAGCTGATTGTGTAGCTTGTTCACATCGTTCAAATAACAATGCCAAAAGTGGAAACAATGGATGTCTGTAAAAACAACATTTTTTCAATCACAGAATATAATGACGATGTAGCAAATTCATAAAAGCATGAGAAAAATTGTGTCACCCCATTATCATATTATAAATATTGCAATGCTGCCCTTGTTTGAGGACAGTAAGCATAGCTTGTAGTGCTAAGTATTTAAGTCTTGTAAATTACAATTGTTGCGAACAAGCTCTTGTAATCAAGTTGTGAGTAATATGAGTTTCACAAACAATAAGGAAAACTTATTGGTTACAGGTAAAATACTTGTAACTAATGTCAGAAACACTTGTGAGCTACAAATCTACAAGTTGTTGTGATGTAAAACCTCTGTGGTGAATACTGAATATTTAGATGATTTTTAGTTCAATTGTTTAGCTTGGTATTTAATTTGGCATCAGTTTTCTTAAATGTAGCGGTTCCATTCCATTCTTCTGCCTCTCAATCATTCTAATAGACCAATGAAGATTATTATTACGATGATTTATATATACAGTACCATGGCCGATTTCGGCCGATTCAGACCTCAAGCATCATGTTTTGTTCCAAAGAGCGTAATCCAAACGAGGAGTGAGGAAGGTTGCGATTACTTTCCTCAATGACCTAACAGAGTTGTATCCATGCCAAGCCCACCGAAACAAATACTGAAGCTCTATGCTTAACAGTCCACTCTCACCTTTACACAGGTTCTGGCTGCGTATACTATCTAGCTCACCTTTGAGCTACTACTTGCATCCAAACCATCATTCGACAGACACGTTTGGAAAGCAACACAATTGATGTAGCCTTTTTTATATGATACAAAAAATGTAGTTTGTAGGGTGATTATAATCTTTCTATAACAATAATAATCAATGTTTTAACATTAATAAATCATGTTAAATTTCCAGTGTATAACTAAGGAGGTTTGGAGAGCCACTTCTTATCAGAACCAAAAACAATGTGAAGCATAGAGTAAAATATATCAAGTTGATAACGTTTAGAGGGTCCTTTGGGCTCTTTTTAGATTCAGCACTTACTTGTAAACAGCTCGTTTATCTGCTTCAAAAGTAGCCTGATCGGTAGGGCCCGTGTTTCCAGGCTGAGCTCCCGAAATATTGTCTGGATAAGACACCATTGTAGCGGCTACTGTAGTATCTTGCATTTCAGCCCATCTAAGAATAGTACAAATTGAAATCCGGTTGAAAAGTAATGCAGTGTTGGAAAATTCGAATTATTCTCTTTACTTACTCTATCTTTCCTAGCAGCTGAAAACTTGTTCTACTTTGGGGGTGTGAGCTAACCTCCATGTTTTGGATCTTTACGTGCATTTTCTATTCTGTCTCAATAAATAGATAATAATAATAATAAAAGTGGTTGCGACAATATCAGTCTTATTAATTACAGTAATAGTTTTCAAGAAATAGAATTGGTAAAATAGAAAAAATCCAACTAAATTGAAATGGATGGTTTCAATCATATTTTGGTGACCAACCTAACATTTTATTGATTTCATAGGCAAATCAATCTTGTTGAAATTGAAGATATGATCTCAGAGTAAGATCTCAAAATTTATTTTTTATAAACAGTGTTACAATGATTGGTACCAGTTCCATGAATTCTCAACTTAATTCCTTAGGTTTTATTAGTGTTGACTTAATAGAACAAAAACTGTGGTGGATGGTACGATTATAATTTCACAGGAAAGATAAATCACTTGTGATTAACTTAGTTGGTTTAGAAATGCAATTGATGCATTAACTTTTAGGGTATTTCACCATTTCTGCAAAATTAACTCGATAAATTGATAAAAGTCAAAAAGTGTTTTAGGCAGGTCTGAATGATTTGGGAAAACTCATGACACCTTAAAATTCTGTTCAAAATCGATTCCGAAAAAGTATGTACGACAATGCATCATGAATACTTACATCACATTTAAGCGTATTATGGAGCACTAAAATGATGAGATACTTCAATTTTCTTCAACATGTTGCACGTACAAAATGTAATACACACACTAAAACAATAACAAAATATTAACAGATTCTATAACAAGGAAAATTTATTCTTTGTTAAAAATAGAAAATTTTGTTATTTTGAAACTTAGAAATAAGTATTAATATCACAAACATCAAACATTTTTTTCATAAAATACAACCCTCAATATTCAATCTACACTGCTTTGATACAAAACTCGAATATAACCTAAATTGAGTAATTTAGTGATGAAAATAACTCCAGATCGGTTTGAGTGGCAGCCCACAGATGTCAATCAATGGCGTTCCGTCTCCTCCCAGTTGAAGTACTTATGAGATACGAGTTGGATGGGATTACGGTAATGAAATTCTTCAGATAAAATTAGAGAATAGAATGGGAAATTTCTTCTTTTTTATCATTTTAAAAACTTTTTTATCATAACCAGTTTGTAAGTTTTGTTCTAACTTGTTTCATTGTGATTAATAAAACATAATCATAGAATATCATTTCCGAGAACCCTTCACGCTAGAGCAAGAAGGTTGGCCCTTCTAATGACCTTATAGGATTTGGGGGAAATTCTGTATTGAAAATCGACAATCTTTGCGAGGGGAAAAGCTCCTTGTTGAGATTATTATTTTTCATGATACCCAAACAATTCATTTGCAATTTGAAAGTTATTATTTAAGATATAGACTCGTACTGTATTTAAAAAAAAAAATTAATCAGGGTAATGCCCCATAGGGTAGCCTATTCAATGTGTGAATTTTAGTTCGTAATTGTATGAAAAAATGCATAAAAACAACTTTTTTTAAAATAATGTTCTATTACGGGTTTGAGGAAACAGTAGGTTAATGTAAAGGTGAATTTAATCTGTCTTGGGTCCATTTTTTTTTTTAGGGTGAAGTTACATAAAATAGTACGGTAGGCTATAATTAATATGGTATTAGGCCTATATGATTAATTTTATAGGCTATGCTATTTACCAATATATAATAAGTAAAGGTAGCATTGTACTCAGGGGCATGGGCGTCGTCAGCTATCATTTATTGGGACGTATGCCTGATGGGGGGTGCTAAATTGTTGAAAGATAATTTTTCTCTAAATTTTGAGCAAGTTTCGGCCTGAATTTATCCATTTCTACCCACGTTATATGTCACAGTGAATCTGGTCCTTGATTCATTGTCAATTGACCGGACCATCCTTGTGCTTGAAACGTAGGCTATTATTTGAGTAACTAGCTGGATCTTGTAACATTTCTCATGAAATTACACTTTGTAAAGAAATGGGGATATAATTATTCATGTTGCCTTTGTCACCTGATTTATGGATGGGAATGACTTTTACCAACCTGAGGACCTTGGAGAAGACTCTGGACTCGAAACTACAGTTCAAAATATGGCAAAGGGGAACAAGAAGAAATTCCATTTTGCTTTTTATTAACATGCCAGGAATATCATCTTAACCAGGGGCAAAACCTCCACACATTTCTGAGATGCAGCTCTTGAGTTCCCTGTTGAGACACATTTCTTAGACTAAAGGTACAGGACGGTCTCTCATTCTAATAACATTTGAATCCTGTCTTATCTTTACAGCAAGCTTATAAAAAAAATTGCTGAAGTTATTGTCAACATCCAGTGTTGAGATATCACTATTTTCATAGTTCAAAAAGTTTTGGACTGGGAATAAAACTTTTTTGCTTTTTAAACCTGATATTTCATTAACTGTGTTCCAGAAGGCTCTCAAAACCAAGTAGTGCCTTCCTGATCTAGCACTGTTACACTGGGACTATAAATTGAATTCAAAATTTTATCCTTAATAATTCTTTGTTAATTTCAACAGTCTGTTTGAAATTTTTCAAAATTCGTTGTAATAATTTCTCAAATTTAGATCAAGGGGGTTCCTTTTAACTTACCAGCTCAATCTATTTCTCTTAGCAACTGATTTAGTAAGGCAATTAGTAATCCAAGGTTGACATTTTTGAGGTGTTTACTGTTATTGACCACAACAGTTGAACTTGATGATGTAGGATTGCTTGAATAGTTTCAATAAATTTTCAGTAAAAATGCCAAAATTATTGGAGGATGTTATCTGGCTCCAAGACTGTTCTGATAATATAATCTTGAAAGTCTTGAATAATATGTTTTTTTTGTACCGTACTGAACATATTATAGAGCTCAACATTCTTTTTGTTTAATCGTTATTCCTATGGCATAGTGATCAGTAATATCACATTTGAGAAGAGCAGGACACAAAACTTCAACATTTGGAATCTTAAAAAATATACATGATCAATAATGTGGATGAGAAGTCAGGCTCTCTCATTGGCACATCTAGACAGCATAAAAAACCAGCTTCATATAGTGCGCATCCAAATACTTGCTACTCAAATTATTTACCGTAATAATTGGAAAGAATATCGCAATTTATATCACCAACAACAATTTGAATTACATCACTCTCAACTCTTGCATACCTTTCCTCCAAGCCTTTGATAATATTAGCTAAGTCAGAACTGTGACAATGATAAAAACAAATCAGGTTATAGGAATCGCCGGCCTTATTGCAGTCCAAATCAAGGCAATGCAAGCCTCAAACAAATACGTATAGAAGTTAATTTGAATTGCCATCATTTTGATTGAACTTATTCATCTCAGTTTGGTAGATGTCGTATCCACTCAACTGAAATACATTCTCCTTTCCATCCAACCGTGTCTCAGTTAGTACAATATCAAAATTAAAATTCGAACCTTTCAAGAGTATTGTAAATTCATCGAAATTTGTTGTTTTCCATGACGAAATACTGGATGAACAATCTAATATCAAAACTGACACGTATTTCTATTAAAATGATATTTTCAGAAACTTATACTGGAGATGCTGGAGGGATGCATTTCACTTCTGAAAAGAAGGCTAAAAAAAAGGCTGACGAAGCTTCTTTTCAGAAGTGAAATGCATCCCTCCAGGTGAAAATAATATTTAAATAGAAATGCAGTGTAACTGTATACACTGAATAAACTGAAATATCAGTTTTGATATTAGATTGTTCATCGCCTTTCTAGTTTTTAAGACAACACACATAATGGGCTCCAAATCAAGTAAAAGTATCTTAGAAGTTGATCAGAAAAGTCAACATGTATTATCAAAGATTTAGTAAAATACGTTTTTATTTGGCATTTATAGAATTTACAAAAAATCGTATAGATTATGATGTTGAAGATCCATCTTGTTTCCACTAATAATATATAATAAAACTGTAAAAAACACTATTAAGTGGAAATTGTGATTCGCGTTATGGCGTGACGGCCATTTCACTCTGTTGTTAAGAGCATCGCCAGACGTCCTACAGTACACTGATTTAAGGCATGACTTTACTCTTCATTCTCTGGACAACCACTGCTCGTTCTCGAGACAGCTGACATTTTTCTTAGTCGGCTATTCTGGTAGGCGACATGAACCGACCAGTTGAACCTTTTATCAATGTACACCCCTAGATATTTATAAGAGTCTACCCTTGCAAGTGATTCACAGCCACAAGAGGCACTTTCAACATCACCACATGAATGAAGTTTGACTCCATCAATTGCAGTGTCACTACTGTTTCTCAAGGAGACCAGCATAAATTTTGTTTTGCTGACATTAAGTGTCAAATTCTGGTTGAACCATGTTTTCAATTTCATCAGGTCTTTCTTTGTCCTACTTAAAACAGCCTCCCAGTCAGGTCCTCTCACAAGGACAGCAGCATCATCAGCAAATAGGTAGATCTTACCATATATGTCAACTCTAGCAAGATTATTGACATAAATCAAAAACAATAAGGGCCCCAAAGTGCTTCCCTGTATTACACCATATTCAACATCTTTAAGCTGACTATCTGATCCATTTATAACTGCTTACGGTTACTCAAGTAGGATTTGAACCAACCAAGTGAAACTCCCTTTATCCCAATCAGCTCCATTTTCCTAAGCAATTTTTCTCTATCCACAGAATCAAATGCCTTTGCCAAATCCAGGAATATTAATGCACATTTTTCATTATTTCCGAGGGCTAAATTCACATCTCTAGTTATAGCAAAGAGTGCATCTGAAATATTTCTGGATTTTCTAAAGCCGTATTGTGAGTTTGTAAGGATTCTATTGTTTTCAAGGTATGTTGTTAATTGATCTTTTATAATCTTTTCGAGAATTTTTGAAAATACACTAAGTAGGCTGATTGGGCGATAGTTTGACTTCTCAGTTATGTCTCCAGATTTGAACAATGGAATAACTCTTGCAATTTTGAAGGCTTCAGGAAACTCACCTGAGGTGATGCTCAGGTTGATGATATGCAAGAGTGGCGCTGATAGATTTTGAAAGTGTGATTTTAGAATGCCAGCAGTAATACAGTCATACCCAGGAGCTGAACCGCCGCGCAAGGCATTCACATAAGCAAACAGTTGGGTCTCGTTGATAGTGTGTATTATCAGTCTATTGTCAACAGCGTAGTCAGAGTCATTAACCACTGCCTTATGTCAATAAGTTTAGACTGAGAACAAGCTTTTAGTCAATGGAACTGGAAACTGACAATAATCTATTATAATGTAAGGCGATTGGTTTTCTGCTTCACACTTGATAAAATAGGTAATGTACCCACAGAGTACAGTGGTACGGTACGTATACGGTAACACCATGCAAAGAGCCACCTAAACTAAACTTAAAATGAATAATTGAGCATGTGACCAAAAGTATTGAAAATATTTGTCGTGAAGCAATTATTAGTTAAAAATAATGCAATTATTTGAAGGATTTTTTAAATGTTTTGGTCAAATAAGTTCCATAAACTGGAAAAACTAATTGCGCCATCCAGAATCAAAATGAGAAACTACATTTAGCTTTTAACTACTAAAAAAATCATTTTGGTAACTTACAACAACTGTTTCCAGAGCTCCCGAGAATGTAACACAACCAAAAATTTTGAAATTATTGATCATTAAACAATAATATTGTTTTTAGTTGTTATTCTTTGTATGTATTCTTTGCAGGTCAAGTGTAAGAATGGCCTCAATGGCCAAGACTTCACCTTTTTGTGTAATTCATCTCTCAGATCCAAGCTCTCATTCTTTTTTACCAATCACATCAATAATTTCTGCTGTACAATACCTTAAAATATATATTTGTGGTATTTATCTTTTCTATTGAAACTATTCAACCAGTATGTTAACTTTTCCAAAATCACTGGACATCACTTCAACTAGGGGATCTGAGTGTTGCTAATCTTAATAATACCGTTATCATTAATGTACATTGTAAATTTGCACAAATAAAGTCATCTGAGTCTGTCTTAGATTTTTTGCAGTACTGCGAGCATTTGATAAGAGTTTTCGCATCAGATTATGCTAAAAGTAAAACCCTGATTTCATTTACACTAGCAGTGTTCAACTGTTGTTCTTGAAATGCTTCTAATTGTGTCTCATTTCCTAATTAAGCTATAGCCTCATTGGATCAGTGATGTGCTATCACTCAGCAGCCCTGGGTTCAAATCAGGAAAAGGTAACGGTTTTTTATTTGCAAATCCAAACGTTAATATTAACAACGCATATCGTTGTGGAACAAGAAATCCAGGAATTTCTCAGTTATTTTATAAAAAATATCATTATTGTTGACCATTCTCTGTGGGTAACTTGAGAAGTCAGTTTCAGATTGTCATTGAGTGAAAGACGTGAGATTACTTATCATTGATTGTGCTGTATAAGCTTTTGAATAATCAGATTGATCTAATATTAAAACTGACACTGTATTTCACTTTTAAATAATGTTTTACTCACATATATTGGAGATGCTTGAGGAATGCATTTCACTTCTGAAAAGAAGCTTCGTCAGCCTGCCGCCAGGGGTCATGCTCTGTTTGGGTTAGGATGAGCGGCCATTATGTATTTGAAAATTGCGTTTGATTTGAATTGTGTTTGGTCGTTGAGTAAGTTTGTTCTATCTTGTTTATGGTGTTTGAATATTTCATATTGTTCCAGTGTATTTAGTTTGTGGCTTTTTTGGAATGTGTGTAGAATTTCCAAGTCAGTTTGGATGTTATTGTGTGAGTGCCCAGTGTTGATTAAGTGATCTGCAAATGTTGAGTCAGAGTTGGAATGTAGTGCTTTGATGTGCTCTTTATATCTTATGTTGAATGATCTGCCTGTTTGTCCTATGTAGTACTTGGGGCATGTGTTGCATTTAAGCTTATATATGCCTGGTTTGTTGAATTTGTGAATTGTGCTGTTTGTTAGGTGAGCTGGTCTTTGTTGGATCTGGTGTTTCAGGTTGTTTGTTGTTCTGAATGCTGTGTTAAATCCGGATTTTTGGAAGATGTAAGCTATTTTGTGTGATTTTTTGTTGAGATATGTGAGTGTGACAAATCTGTTTTGGTTTGCAGGTTTTGGATTTTTATTTTTCATTTTATTCATGATTTTTTCTACTAGATTGGTGTTGTATCCGTTTTGTTGTGCTAAATATTTGATTGTATTGATTTCTTCTTTGTGGTCAGCTTGTGATAGTGGAACATTAAGGAGTCTATGGATCATGGAGTTGAAAGCAGCAAGTTTGTGTTGATTTGGGTGGTTGGATGAGTTGTGAATGAGTGTGTCTGTGAGAGTTGGTTTTCTGTAGATTTTGAATTTGTGCATGTTATTTAGTTTTTTGATAGTGAGATCTAAGAAGTTCAAGGTGTAGTCTGTTTCATATTCTGCTGTGAATTGTAAGTTTTTATGGGTTTTGTTCAATTGTGTTAGGAGTTGTTCACACTGTCTTTGGTTTCCATTGTAAAGTACAATAATGTCATCAACGTAGCGGTGCCAGTAAATAATTTTGTTTGAGTTATTAAATTATTTATAGTTAAGTTATAAAATTATTTACTGGCACCGCTACGTTGATGACATTATTGTACTTTACAATGGAAACCAAAGACAGTGTGAACAACTCCTAACACAATTGAACAAAACCCATAAAAACTTACAATTCACAGCAGAATATGAAACAGACTACACCTTGAACTTCTTAGATCTCACTATCAAAAAACTAAATAACATGCACAAATTCAAAATCTACAGAAAACCAACTCTCACAGACACACTCATTCACAACTCATCCAACCACCCAAATCAACACAAACTTGCTGCTTTCAACTCCATGATCCATAGACTCCTTAATGTTCCACTATCACAAGCTGACCACAAAGAAGAAATCAATACAATCAAATATTTAGCACAACAAAACGGATACAACACCAATCTAGTAGAAAAAATCATGAATAAAATGAAAAATAAAAATCCAAAACCTGCAAACCAAAACAGATTTGTCACACTCACATATCTCAACAAAAAATCACACAAAATAGCTTACATCTTCCAAAAATCCGGATTTAACACAGCATTCAGAACAACAAACAACCTGAAACACCAGATCCAACAAAGACCAGCTCACCTAACAAACAGCACAATTCACAAATTCAACAAACCAGGCATATATAAGCTTAAATGCAACACATGCCCCAAGTACTACATAGGAAAAACAGGCAGATCATTCAACATAAGATATAAAGAGCACATCAAAGCACTACATTCCAACTCTGACTCAACATTTGCAGATCACTTAATCAACACTGGGCACTCACACAATAACATCCAAACTGACTTGGAAATTCTACACACATTCCAAAAAAGCCACAAACTAAATACACTGGAACAATATGAAATATTCAAACACCATAAACAAGATAGAACAAACTTACTCAACGACCAAACACAATTCAAATCAAACGCAATTTTCAAATACATAATGGCCGCTCATCCTAACCCAAACAGAGCATGACCCCTGGCGGCAGGCTGACGAAGCTTCTTTTCAGAAGTGAAATGCATTCCTCAAGCATCTCCAATATATGTGAGTAAAACATTATTTAAAAGTGAAATACAGTGTCAGTTTTAATATTAGATTGTTCATTAAGTATTTCGTCATGGAAAACATCACAGAGAATCAGATTGATGTTCCAAATTTTATTAAATTTAAGTGAATTCAACGAATTGCAGTCAAATTTTCATCAAGAATAAGTAGAATTTACTTACTCTGTAGGCCGAACGTTAGAAGAACCAAAAAAACTGACATCGATGATCTAACCAAAAAACTGACATCGATGGTCAAGGAGGACGCCTCTGAAAATGGACCACAAAGATTCGAAAACGTTCGGCCTACAGAGTTAGTAAATTCTACTTATTCTTAATGAACTTTTTACTGCAAGTTGTTGAATTCACTTAAAAAGTTAATATTAATAATGCAGTTCGTCATGGAACAAGAAATCCAGGAGTTTTTTTTTCATTAAATAGACCAAGATTGAACATGCTCTTTGCAATAAAACGAAAACAGTTCAGCATAAGAATTGTTTCCTACATGAATATTACGTTTATAATAATGGGTCGAATCCAATTCTTGATCCATTCATTGATCTGTGTGAAATGTACGTGTACAAGTTCGCTTGAAATTCAACTTTAACTATTTCAATTGTTTTGCAAACTATACTATAATATATCCTTTTCCTTGTCATATATTTTACATTTTAATATATTTACTCTCTCTTATTCCTTTATTTTGTTTATAATTATGCTCTGTAAGCCTCTATTAGTTGTGAATATATATGTATTCAATAAACATTGTGTTCATGAGTTAAAATTAATGCTTTCAATAAAATCACAGTTTGAACAACAGTGTAGAAATTGTATTTATTACTTGAAAAAATGTTAATAATTCATACAGGCTAGATAAGGCATGTAATAATAAAATGAAACTATAAAAAAATGTTTAGTTCAATTTATTGATCCAACTATCTCTGCTTCATCATGATAGCTAGATTTTTCGAACCTTTTGAGATAGCATCAACCATTATCAATACATAACTGAACAGAAAACTCACCCATACAATTTAAAACATACAGTTTATGAGACAAATATAACTTTATTTTCACATCTGATCATATCAGCAGATAATATTGACACTATTGCCAACATAAATATTCAAAGAGAGTTGCATTTAAACCTTAGTTTAAACTGAACGACATGTGAAATTGCATTAATAATACGAATCTAACTTTAGACTTAATTCAACTTAAACAGGCGTTCAAGTTAAACTAAGCTCAAACCGAGAATGAGAATACGGCCCTAGATGTAGTCTATAGAGACATAAGAGTATATAATATATATTTCCAGAAAAAGATTCATAAACTTATACAATTTAACATGTCAAGAATAGAAGAAATAGCCTAGTTAGTGATTTGAGTGGAAAATGATGTCACTGGATCAGTTGACTGGATCAGCTTGTGAATGGAAATGAGTCCCCAGGAACGCATTCTATCAATTTAAGAAAAATAGGTACCATTTACTACAATAAAATATTTTATTCTAACCACATTAAGAAGCAAATGTAACAACATAGGCTAATTAATTTCGAATTTCTAACGATGGCAGAAAGGAGATTCAAAATCAAATGTGTTGTATAAGACAGTCTGGTGAATAGAAAGTACCTTCAAAAACCAGATTCGAATTTAAGAGATGGCTGCTACTGATACTGAAAAAATGCTTAAAAAACATTAAATTGGAACGATCAGCAATCACTATTGTGAACATGATGGACATTTTTGCCAGGCTACCAGTACCTTACAACTTTTATACATACTGAATAGAAATATTAAAAGTTTGACACAATACTGAATAGAAATATTAAAAGTTTGACACACAAAGCACTTAATAATTATTGTTTATTCAAAGGATGACAAAAAATTGTCTTATTAAATATAACACCTCGATGTAATAATTATAGATTGAATATCAAAATTGAGTCGGAATGTTCAGTACATTGTTGTTTTATAATTAATGAAATATAAACTTTAAAAATGAAATGTTTTCACTGACAAAAGGCTCAACAAATGTAACAATAGCCAAAAGTTATGCCACATTAGGCTATAACTTATTTCACACAAAGATAACTACGCTTTTGAACAGCTATTTATTAGTAAAGTAAAAATAATTATTGTTCTCCTATGACTAGCGGAAAAATATAGTTATTTTTTTAATAAATAAATAGCCTGTATATTACGGTAATACAGTAATATTTTATTACCGAAAGTACCGTAAGTTGTGAGTAATTAAGTTGATCATTTTCTTGTTTTTCTCGGTTCACTTACGTGCATGGAAAATTTGAAAATGCATGGATTGTTTTACTTAGGCACAGCGTGTCTAAGATTCTTTTATGAGATCGAGTTGTGGTATAAATTGAATTATAAATGCTCTACCGATAGCTCATAATTTTTATTGTCTGTTGAATGCATGATTGATTTACTGTGTATGTACAAAGATTCTTGAAATATAAAACTTTAAATAAATGAATGGTACATAGTATTATACATTTACAGTTTATTTTAGGCCTTAATTAATGGACAAGTAATTGGATATTAATCAATATTTCCTTCTCAGCTTCCTTTAAGCTTCTTAAGGACAGGCTAACACACTAAATTCGAATTACATTATTGTTATTAATTGGTGAATTGCGGAGATTTTAATAAAAATAATGCACTAATTTGTTAGTGAAGATTTAGGCTACTATAGTAACAGCTTGACATGTAGAAATGGGAAGTATTATAGTCTAATAACATTGATTAATATTTTCACTTTTCGACTGACATGCAGATCTATTTTTGATTAATAATAAATTGATTTTTTTTCATGAGGCAGAATATTAGTTACAAAGTTATTTTCAGATAGAAATTGTAATTATGGCAACTAGTGTATAAAATGGGCAATATTGCGTATAATTTATTGTTGATCTGACTCGTCTTATACTCCTTATCCGGAGTCTTCAAAACGTAATCTTAAAAAAAAGAAAAATCTAGTATCAATACTGGCCCTGTATCTCTGTTTGAATTCATGATTTATACTCACTTATACCGGAGAAATGCATTTCAAGTTGGTTTTGAAGGAACTATTTATCAAACTGACAAATATAACATCATTTATTAATTTCGAATTCCTCAAAGTGCTATTAATTATACCGAAGAGACAACAGCATTGAATAGCTAATGGAAATCTGAACGCTACTACAAAAAATATTTAGTCACCGCCGGGAATCAAATCGCTTGTTCTAGAGGTTCCTACCAATATAACTAGGTTTTTGTTTGAATAAGCTACTATTGTGACTCACCAAATGATAATCTCTACAAAAATTGTTCTGCATGTCAGTCGAAAAGTGAAAATATCAACTATTATATTTGCAGATCGTCATGAATCATCAAATACTAAGATTAAATAACATTGTTATGATAATAATAATAACAATAATTATAATAAAAATAATAATAAATATTATTAGTCTCATGTTCGGAAATGGTTTCTGCTGAACAAAATTTTGCTACAAGTGATACAATTACTCTACTATTCTTTGTATAAAAATATAAATATAGTAGTGTCATAAACGACTCAACAACTTTTAAAGCATAATATTGAAAATTATGGAGGCAACTTACAGAATCAATAAGAGACTAAACCATTGAATCATATGCTGGGCATCATTTTTATTTTGGTTAAAGATACGTCGAGTTTAAAGTGTCAGACACGTTTATTTCTAGGTGGAATTCTTTAGGAAATATTGTAAGAGTGTTTGAAAATCTCCAAGTACAACTGTCTAAATAATAATTAATTAAAATTAACTAATTCTTAGAATGCTATATGCTGATTATACTCTGTGTTCACTTATTAGGGTATAATTTTCATATTCTAAGTTAAATGGGGGGATGTCAATCTATTGGATATATTTTTCAACACATTGACCAGTAGCTGTCATGGTATGTCAGCCACTGGGGACCATGTCTGAAATTTTGTTTGGGCCAGATTCAGTCATAATAACACATAATAAAGCGGAATTAAATATGCCTATTCATTTCAATGCTCTCAATAAAATTTATCCAGTAGCTGACACCCCATGTCAGCTTATGGATTATAAAACATGTCAGGCATACGGTGGAACGTAGCTATTCCTTCTTTTACACTCAAATCTCACTGCAAGATTCACCGAAAAATTTATTTATGCATATTCTAGGTCACAATGAATGGATTGCATTCTAGACTGTAAGATTTAGCAGTTAATGATAATGGTTTCATAATTGAACTACAGAACTTGTGAGCCTTAAGCCGGTCTTCCACTGCAAAGCGGATTCTTTTGTGGCCAAACTACATAAACTCATTCACATATATTTAGGGTTCTCAGCTGTTAATAGTGTACAAAAAAGCATTTTGTATTTGTAGTTTGGTCACAAAAGAGTCCGCTCCACCTGCAGTGGAAGGCCGGCCTTAGGCTATGTCAAAACAAAAAAATGATCGTGTAAGAGCCTTATTATACTGCAGTCGCAGTCGTGTACTACAATTTAGGCTAAATTACACCAGCCCGGTAAATTTGATTAAAAAATCAGTTGGTAAAGAGCTCTAAACATGTGTATGCCATCTGTGCTTTGACATTGTTGAGCTCGGTCTCACGCTTGACTGATATAATTTAGCCTGAATTGTGGAGCGCGATCACAACGGTCTCTTAGTACTACAGTCGCTCAGTATAACAAGGATGTTAGATATAATTAATTTTCACATATTTTTATCTATTGCAATTTCACAATTTCTACTGAGTCTAATAACAACCATAGTAATGCAAAATAATGGAAGTAGTACAATATAAGAATACATGAAAATATACAAATATCACACATTGCTTTTCTTTCTCAAATGATTTCATTCAAACATAAATTAGTAATTTGATAGATACCATCAAAGTTCATTTGAACACTATGTATATGATGGCCATTCCGCACTGTTTTAGTTCTTCCTGGGCATGGATTGAGGCCTACTCATTGATTTCAATTGTTTGCAATGAAGACAAAATGTGGTATTCAAAAGAAGATGTCATTAAAAAAAACTGCTGAGCATACTCCAGTTAATGACCATGGAAAATTCGCAGTGTTCCTGAGATAGATATTTGAAGGAATTTTAAAATTTAATATAGTAAACAGTTTTTATAGTCTCTACTTCAATGGATTTTCAAATTTCCCTAGTATGTTTATTAATTATTTAATATATTGGATATTATCATTTTTTAAATTATTGTTAATATTTCCAGTATGTGTTGTATACGTTTTATATATATATGATTACCATTTCATATGCAAAATCAAATGAGCTCATTCCTTATCTGATACGTATGTCAGCTACTGGTGTCATGGTATGTCAGCTACTGGAGGTGACCAAAAATAGGGGTGTAAGGCTGTCAGCTATTGGTGTAGATGTTAACTGATTTTAAAATCAAAATATCAAGTTCAAATTTGTATCCAAATTGATTACACTTTCAATTAACCCTTTAAAAGACTTGAATAGATTGTAAACACTTTTTAATTAATCCATACAATAGCTCCAAAGTTAATAGATAATATTCATGAATTGTTTCACCAAGGTGTCAGCTACTGGTTAAATAAATATTCTTTCAAATTTTAATTTTTTTCCAAATTTTTCTTACAATTTTTTTCTTTCTTCTAAGCAATGGGGGGGGGGGGGGGGGTTACGTTAAAACGACAGCAGGCTGAAGTTGCGACGCCCCAACCAACTGCGCTATTTAGATCAATAATTCAATTCACAAATTTTATGATAGTTCTGGGAACTGTAACTGAATGCAAATTTGAGGTAATTAGCCATCACAGCCACACTTCATAACGAAGTTTTATTTCTTTATAATTTTCATCGTTATAAGCGTAAAATCTAGACATGCTATGGAAATCTGACAAACCTTTACTGAATCAAGCACGTGGTCAACAGTGGTCAAAAATTATAATAGTAGGCCTACTTGTTCGAATATTATAGGTAGCAACAATATGCCTTGAAACAAAATGTGTTTCTGCGCACTGCCAAGAATGAATGGAAAGACTCGACAATTTTTTGCAGTAACAAGTACAAGTAGTGATTATATTAGTTTGTACTTTGCTACGGAACAGGTCCTTTTTTACAACTTAGAACAATTCTACTAAAGCATCATTCGATTAATTGAGGCGGTTTCCAGAAGGGCATATATGTGTATATGTGCCCTTTTTCCGGAAATCATTCCAAAATTCACTTGGCAAAATTCTCTATTTCATGTGAGTCGATGTAATCTCCAGACGACACTAAAACGTTTTCATGAATTTTGCAAAGATTATACAACTTATTACCAGATCAATTTTCAAATCCCTGGAAGTAAAAGTGTTCAAAAATTATTAAAGAAATATTACAAATATGAGTACTATATTTATGAGGTGAAAGAGTTTGTTGACTATTTGAGTAGGGCTGCTTACTAAATTTGATCAAAATTGATCTAAATTTGATCATTAATGACGTTATACAGAAATGTATTGTTTTGACAATAAATGAAGTAGCAAAAAAACATGTAAAGCTAACATTTAGCAAGTTCCTAAGCCCGCGATTACTCGCGCTGTTAGATTGAATCTAACATCTTTAGTTCTTAAGATTTTTTTCATATTTTCCTTGCATGTCCTTGATCTTTTAGATATGCTTTCTTGGATATATCTACCACTCCTAACGATACTTTGATCCGGTGTGGGGGGGGGGGAAGGCTACCAGGATCAAGGGAAGTTGTCAATTGTTAGATTGAATCTAACAGCGCGAGCAATCGCGTAACTAGTAATTCCTGTCTATTCTCATTGTGTTAGATTCAATCTAACGGCGCGAGTGATCGCGTAGCTCTCCAAGTCTCGAAGCCATTTATTGCCCTCCTAGAGCAATCTAGACACTCGTTTCACGAATGATATCAATAGTAAAAAAGTTCAGAGCTCATTTTAATCCCTTAAGTTGCAATTTTTAACAATGATAAACACAATTCTAAGGCTAATTTCAAATGTTAGATTCAATTTAATGGCGCGAGTCCTTGCGGAGCTTTCCGTAGCGCGAGTGATCTTGGTCCTTCTTCTGGAAACCGCCTCAATTTCTCCACTGCTTGAACAGCTGCCGGCGAGTTGTAGGCCTACAGTGGCATACTGCTATAAGGCTAGGTTTGTTATTATTGGCGATAAAGTGTTGTATTACTTGCAGCGCTACTTTTTCGTCGAAAGAAGCCCCGCTTTTCGGACCGCTAGACCGTCGCCGCTTCGGTGGCTGTTGATGTTGGTGTTGCGACTAGATCTTCAGAGCAGGCTTTTGATGATTTTCGCTCGCGTTTGGTGAACAGATTGCCCAAAAAGGACAGTTGCTGGCTGGCGGTAGCCGCTTTTGCCAGCGCTGAAGCAGCGGCAGCAGCTGTTGACGTGGCTGGTCCCCGGAATGATACCGACATGCCAGAGTCCAGAGAGCCGGCACTGCCACGTCTCTGCTTCTCGACACCCCCTACAACTTCATGACAACCACAATAATATTAGCTAAATCAAATGACAGTTCACTCACTGCTCACAGCAAGCTCTTTAGACCAATATATGCACCAAACGAGATTTGTGTCGAAATGTAATATCAAAAGACGAAATTCTAGATAGGGAGGATAGCACTAAATTCCCGGGGTTGATAATATATTGGGCATAATACTTTTTATGGAATAATCATGTTTGTCAGGTAGTGGAAAAATATCCCCTGGCCTTTATGCTCTGCGGCGAATGTCCAATATACGCAGCCTTGATACTCTGAAAGCAGTTATAATGCTTTATACGCAAAGCAGTTATACGCAATAATGTACATTCTAATCTGGCATATGGTCTCTGCATTTATGGATGTACAACAAAGAGAAACCTTTACAAAATACTCCTGCAGCGAAAACCGGCTATAAGAGATATTGATTTATACTGAAGACTTTCGCAATGGCGGATATTGACAACAACCTTGAATAGCTGATGGAAATCGAATGTATAAATTAATAGCACTTTGAGGAACTCGAAATTAATAAATTCTGTTTCTGTATATTTGTCAGTTTGTTAAATTGTCAGTTTCAAACTAACTTGAGACATACGAGCCGATATGGCTAAGTCTAAAATGAACGCTGCTGTGCAAAAGTGTTACTGTAGTCTAGTGGTTAAGGCGCCCAACCGGCAATTGGGAGGTCCACGGTTCGATTCCCGGCGGTGACTGATATTTCTGCACAGTAGCATTCATCGATTTCCATCAACTAAACATTGTTGTTAAAATTCGCCATTGCGAAAGTCTTCAGTATGAATTAATTACACTTTGAGGAATTCGAAATTAATAAACTCTGTTTATACATATTTGATGTTGTGATGTATTTAAACAATTTCGAACTTAAAATAATAGATTCCATGATTATAATAGCCTACATTGTCAGAAAGAATTTTGGTAGGGGATAATTTTGAATTTTTCATAAAGAAGACAATATAAATATTGGGTGAAAAATATTTTACTTTGTTACCAAGAAAGATGAAAGTGCTAATTTCAAAAGAAAACTTGAGGAATATGGTAGAGTTATCCCTGTACAGTACTAATCTATTCAGGTTTATTCATTTAGCCTAATCTATGGATTTTAATTAGTGATTTAGACGTGCTGTGTGACTAAGATAGCCATAATAGACATTTAGCACTGATCTGAAGCGAGAAGTGCTCCTAGCACTAGAAGCTTTAAGCTCCTCAAGTTTTATTTTCATGGAGTGAGTGCTGAGGATTTACCTGATTATTAAATGTGAGACCTATATAGCGACGATGCTCCTCTTACTTAATTGTATGCGAATTTTCTCTATGACTTTTTTATGCTGTTGTTGCACATAGGCCTAATCAAAAATGTCTAATAAGTTACATTTTTGATGCTCTAATGATGTGCAACAGCTAGCTGTTAATGACTCTCATAAAAGTGAGAGGAATATTTTCTACATAAAATTATTATTAAGTAAAAATTTATTATTAAGTTCATAAATTATTATTAAGTAATTAAGAAATTGTCAAATTCCACTTTATCAGCTAGTTAGGGTTGCTGGAGGTACTTCTATACTCATAAAAAATTGATAAATGTCATTGAAATAAATAAAATAAACAATTTAAGTGGAATTTGGCGGTTCATCGATCATTTTCAGTTATATCACTATGCCAAGATTGATCCTATAACATTTTTTTACGAATAGTATATCTTTATATTTGTATAAAGTAATTCATAAAATTGAAGTGCTTTCTGAAATAAACTGGTATATTTAGTGTATACTTACTTACTGTATACATATTTACTGTATCTTCACAATTTGAATGATTGATTGATGACAGCCCGCACCGCTTACTGGTGGGGGAATCTGATTGGTCGCTGAACCTCTATAAATTTGAATAGACTAGACGCCTTGTTTCCGATGCACCGGTAAGCGGTGCAGGCTCCAATGAACCCACATCGTCTGATGCATCCATAACAGTACGGTAGTGTAAAAAAAGGTTCAAATGCACTGATTCTATACGGTTCCAATTTTTTCTATGAATAATGAAAGGATGCAGTTGCCATACTAATGAACAATAGAATCTTCTAGACGAAATTTTCAATAAGTAAAATTTCATGGATTAATGAAAATAGATGAACAAATAAATAAAAACTAATGAGTTCTTTAGTTGTTTGTTAGCAACCATTCTCAGTCCGATGCTCTCATCTAAATTATTAAATAAATAAATTTATTTAAAATGATTCATTTATTTAATATTGTTTTTATTTGTTAAAATAGAAAGCCCTTTGGCGAAATAAATATTTAACGTTGGGACTTGGAATAGATTGGTTGCTAATGCCTACAGAATAGTAATTACAGTAATTATGTAAAAAATAGGTTTCATAGTAATTCTGGTTACTAGTGTATAAGATTGTATAATTGTTAATTTGACTTGTCTTATACTCTTTAACTGGAGTCTCCAAGACGTAATCTACAAAAAATGACATTGTACACAAACCTGGGCACTCTTTGTTAGGGTGACCGACTGGATTGGCCAGCAAAAAAGACTCTGTTCTCTGCTGTAAAATCACTTCCCGGTGGTTCGGAACCCTCCTAAAACTGTAGGTCCAACTCATCAATCATCATCATCCAATTCATTACCTACACACAGGTCTCAGACCTATGTGGGCTTCATCCTCCGAAAAAAGTATTATTCTTAAATTATGTTTTACTTCAATGATTGAAGAGACGCATAGCGACTTGATTGTACGGTGTTTGCCCTAGTTTTACAAGGAAAACCGTGAATCCTTGTTTTGAATGAATTACAGTATTAAAGAAACTAATCTGGTGCATTTCTGGTCTCCACACAAGATAAATCATGGTTTGATTCACTTCAAAATTCGGGGGTAAATTCATTATTTGCTTTTTATGAACAAATGAATATTTTAAGGTGGAGATCATCATAAGAATATATTTTCCTGAGAAAAGAGAAAAATGGTTTTCTAGCTCCACTTATACAAAGAGAGAACCAGACATATGGCCGGTTGCACGAAAGCCAATTAAATTTAATCCCTGTAGAATGACGTCATTCTACAGAAATTAAACTTATTGGAGGGAATTAAGTAGCACAAAGGACAATTACAAGCGATAACGCCGATTAGGTTAACTGACGTAAAAGATATTTAAACGCCCGATCACCGATGATTAAATCTCACAAATTCCCATTAAGTTACATTTTATAGGTTATGCTTTTGATCAAATTACAGTGTAGCCAGATTGTGCCCATTCGGTTAACGAAAATTAACTACGGTAATGGATCTTTGTGCAACAGAAATAAATCCATTACACTTACGACGGTTAGTTAACTGACATTAAACTCCTTATTTAAGTGGCTTTCGTGCATCCGGCTGTGAAAAATTCATTCAATTTTTTAAACAAAAACAAACTTGAATAAAATTTTGTAGTATACAAACCAGTTCCTGTATATTGAAACATCACATGATTCTTATCGCGATAGTTGTCTTTGGTCAAGATATCTCAGTTCAAGATCTATTTCACTTTTCAAGGGTCGTGTGGTAGAGAGAATCTATTTCACTTTCCAATCCACCCTTAATAAGGAAAGTGATAGCCGTAAGCCGTAGCAGGTATTTGTTGAGTCCGATAAAGATAAGCTACGAACTTCTAGGCTTTTTCTGTTAGGGTGAGCGATTGGATTGGCCAGCAGAAAATACTTTGTTCTCTGCTGTAAAATCACTTATCGGTGGTTCTGAAACCACCTAAAACTCTACGTTCAACTCACAGACCCAAGGGCTTCATCCTCCAAAAAAATCACTTACCTGCCCGGCCACCGAAAGCTGTGCTGTGCTACGACAGCTGTTCAATTAAAATCAATGGTTTTTAATGAATGGCCGGCCACCAAAAGCGGTACTGCGCTGTGCCGGTGGCTTTTGGGCGCCCATAAAGTTAACCTTTTTGCAGCGCTGACACATTAATTGCATCTACTTTGCTCATCTATTGTAGCTCCCAGGAAATGGATTTCTCATTATTTCAAACTGTCTCAAAGTTTGTTTACTAGACCTGATTTTTTTGCTGATGATGCCCACATGATTCTGAGACTTGTGTATGGATAATGAGTTGAACGATTACACAAAATATTCCAGGTTTAACGGGAATCAAACCCGTGACCGCAGGGAGAGTTAAGTGCAATTACATTTTCACTTCATTTGAGAAACCAGGAGTTAAATTCACCAAAAAAATTTACTGATTTATGCAGGAAATTAGTGATGTTTTAGTAATTTAATAGTTTTTAACTTTTTGTAATTTAAACTGGCTTCAACAATATTGGAAAAAACGATTTTTTAGGTTGTTCTGATAGAATTATAGAGGAGTTTGGCATCTCCTTACAAAATAAAAAATGCCATTATATTTTCGATTCCTTACCTTTAAAACTTGCCTAACTGGTCTGCTATACATATATATAACTTATTTGTAGAATTTTGGTTGATGTTGTGGAACTCCATAATAAAAGAATCAAACCCTGTTAAATGTTGTCAATTCCACTTTCCACAATTTCTCTACAGTGCTGTTATAATAAAGAAGTGGAATTGACAACATTTAACAGGGTTTGATTCTTTTATATATATAACTCATATACAAATAAATTCAATTTTGATCTCACACTTGTAGCAAAGTGTCAGGTGGCTGCAATTATCTTGCTCCAAGTTAATCGGTATTGTGTTAACTGGTAGCGATGAAATAAATATTTCATATTCTACAAACAACCATTGGGCAAAATTTACAGAAAGTGAAATCAGGACTTTTTGGATGGCAGTAAAAAAGCGTCTCATTGTCAGTTCTAGATGACAAATATTCACCAAAATGTTACTAATTATTTGCCATCCAAGAATTCTCAAACACCGCAAATGCGGTGGTGCTTCATCCATCCATAAACTGTGATCCTCTCCTTCTAATTAAGAACATAAACGGTGCATGAGCATGTTCAGGCAACAAAAATAAAATATAGCTGCAACCATCACAATCGAATTACCGGACATTTTTCTTAGAGTGTGATAAGAATTTGATTACCACATACAATATGTAGCTTGACCTTCTGTTGGCAGTCACATTGAACATTTATGAAAAATTTCGATCAGCAATAAAAATTTTGAGAATGATTGTTTATATGTCAAAAGTATTGTATCTGTGTTTTTGAAATAAAACTATTCAAAATTTTAATTCTTATAACAACAAACTCATTCTCTCAACATTCCCAAAATATCCGTTATGGATTTGCTTCATACACTCTATCACCACATGAAAAGGTGAACTCACCATCTTGTAAATTTGTTATGATGATATGAATAACACCATCTTGTAAATTTGTTATGATGATATGAATAGGATTCTTATTAATTTCTGACTAATTCTGGTAGGGTGAACTTTTTTAAACCTTTATGTGTGACTATTCTTTTCTTGTATTCTAAGTAGGTCCTACTCCTTTGTAGCCTTACCTAGGAGCTTGGGAATCCCATCATTATCTGATTAATAATTTGTGCCAATTCACTGGTTTTGACATCAAGAAGTGATGAAGAACACACTAAAAATAATATAACAATGAGCAAGCTGTGTCACCAACAACTTGGCAGAATCCTGAGGCATTGCTACAGTCACATGACTTCTGGCATGGCAGCGCCTTATTTGCACAGGGGTCATGAATGAGCAATTCGAAGTTCATTGTTTCTTCTTGTTTCTCATCTAGCTTTGTCTTTATTGACAGGAATGTGGATGCTCTCTCAAGGGAGTCCTGTGGAGAAAATTGCAAGTAGGGCATGCTGAGGAGGACTACAGTGATTTCTGGTCTGGTGGGAGGAGGCCAGTTCTGGAGGAACCAAAAGAAAGATCCTGGCCATATGCATGCAATTTTTGAAGTAAGGAAGACCAACCTGGCAGGGAGAATGCAACAATTAATGAAGTAAGCAAGAAGAAGAAGAAGAAGAAGAAGAAGAAGAAGAAGAAGAAGAAGAAGAAGAAGAAGAAGAAGAATAAGAATAAGAAGAAGAAGAAGATGAAGAAGAAGAAGAAGAAGAAGAAGGAGAAGCATGACATCAGGGCTGACCAACATGGCAACCATGCAGGAGACCTAGTCTGGTTACACAACCTGAAAATCTGTGAATACTCTCCAAAATGTCAAAACCAATGGGAGGGGCCTTATAAGGCCATTGCTAGGATCAATGATGTGGTATACTAGATAAGGAAACCACCAAGAGGGAAGCCAAGAGTGGTTTCTTTAAATCACATGACTCAATTTCGTGGCATTAACAGAGAAAAAGAAGGGCAAGTGGCTCAGGTTCAGCATCTTCAGAGAAGTCTGCTGATAATTATGGTCCAGCACTAGGTGGGAGAATGATCCAGACAAGTGAGACAGATCTGTTCACCTTGCCCAAGGAGTGTGCATTGGTGCACTGTGTCACCAGCAACTTGGCAGAATCCCGAGGCATTGCAACAGTCATCAGGAAGAAGTTTGGTGGTATCAGAGACCTGAAACAGCAAGGACCAGTAGAAGGAGATGTTCTTCATCTTTAGCAGCATGGTCAGCATCTCTTCTTCCTGGTAACTGAGGGGCAGCCTGAGATGAAGTCTTCATATATGAAACATGGGAAGTGATAGCCGCGAGCCGTAGCAGGTATCTGTTCAATTGGATAGATAAGCTGCGTTCTCGTAGGTCCTGTTTGTAACGGTGACCGATTAGATTGGCCAGCAAAAAAGACACTGTTCTCTGCTGAAAATCACTTCCCGGTGGTTCGGAACCCACCTAAAACTGTAGGTCCAACTCATCAATCACCATCATCCAACTCATTACCCACGCACAGGTCTCAGACCTATGTGGGATTCATCCTAAAAAAAAAAAAAAAAACACTGTGGTCATGCTTGTTTCAGCTGAGGAACAGGATGCAGCAACTAGGAGTGAGGAAACTTGGTATACCAAGGCTTGGAAGTGGATTTGATCCTGGACTGGACAATTGTGAATTCAATACTGGAAGAAGCTTTTGAATCCACTGATATCCAAATTACAATTTGCATTTAAAACCCTTGGAGGATCAAGGAGGAGTCAGCTAGAAGTCAAGGCAAACATTAACCATCCCAAGTGCCATTATTCTGGAACAGAAAATATTTTTTTAAGGTGTTTTTTTTTTAACAAGCTGGAAATGACTTCTGGCATGACAATGCTTTATTTGCACAGGGGTTGTAAATAAACAAGTCAAAATTGATTATCTTTGAACAGTTTATTGGACACTTAATTAAATTATTGATTGGCCTATTGACAGTTGACTAATTAGTTTTACACAGTGATTAATCTCACTGTAGAAATATTCATTATTAGTTGAACATTATAGAACAGATGTTTTCTTTATCAATTTTATTTTGTGATAATTACTTATTAGTGTCTTTTGTGAGTTAATTGTGTAAATAAAGTCTGAGGGTTACTTTGAAGTGTTGCCAGCATTATTTTAGTGATAGAACCCATAATAATAATATCGAATTGGGGCGGTTAGGAGGAGTGTCACACAGATGTGTCACACAGACAAGATTTCACAGAGACAAGTTGTGCTTTTAAACGATAGCAGTGTTATAGGGACAAGGTGTCGTAGAAGCAAGTAGTTCTAAAAGTGGCAGTGTCACAGAAGCAAGTTCTCATAGAGACAAGGTGACAGTTTTAAAATTATATGCAGTTTCATTGAGACAAGTTCTCATAGGAGCAAGTTTGTGTGGCATGTTGCCTACAGTTTTTAGTCACTTAATAAGGTAAGCTACTCTGACAAGACATTTACATAGATTCATTTGATGTAGTCTCAAGTATTTCGACTATATTACAGTCTAGATGTATTTACATTACAGAGACTCAACTGAACAAAAAAATTCCACATTTTTAAACCTTTGGCTAAAAAGAAGGCTAAAAATTCGAAATACTTCTCTTCCGGGTGTATTTTTGGTTTATTTTGAAAACCCTTTCTTAGGACATGTCCAAGGCGTCAACTGACCATTTTTACCAAATTTAAACTTTTTTGGCCATGTGATTTTCAAGAAATGGTGATGAATAAATCAGTGGTAGGTTATTTGGCTTTTATATATTTTATTTTATATTAGATACATATTAACATTATTTTTTTGGTCTAAAGGTCTAATATATATACATAATATATATGACTAAAATACAGCATACATTCAATTTACTAAAACAAATGGAATACCTACATGTTCAGATGTAGACAACACGCCACATGAACTTGCTCCTATGAGAAATTGTCCCAATGAAACTGCATATAATTTTAAAACTGTCACCTTGTCTCTATGAGAACTTGCTTCTGTGACACTGCCACTTTTAGAACTACTTGCTTCTATGACACCTTGTACCTATGACACTACTATCGTTTAAAAGCTAACTTGTCTCTGTGAAATCTTGTCTCTGTGAAACATCCCAATTGGAAGATGCTTTGAAGATAGGAAGACATGGTCCAAAATAAAAACAAGTTATTTCCAAACAAAATTTTACAGTGGGATTAAATTTTCCTTGCGACCTGAAACCGACAAAGAATTGAGCTCTGTAGTCAAAATTTTGTGAAGAAAGCAGTTTTGGACTTGAAGTCTCTTGTAGAGTTCGTGAGGTTACATATGAAGCCTGGCAAAAGTCGAGCGATGTCATGTTTCTATGACAACACTTGAAAATTTGGAGTGGGGGATGCGAGCAGCTTAGTCTAAACCGGTTAGTCACGGAGGTACGTTCACTTGTTAGTGATGGAGAATGCTACGAGGCAGAGTAGGAGAAGTGAAAGGCGATTCTCCTTCGCAATGTGTTGCACCCATCACATATGAAACCACACGAACTCTATCTCCACATTGAATTGTGATTTAGTCACAATTAATTAATCACCATTTCTGAAGCATTACTTTGGCTGTTTGCTTGAGAGACTTTTGTACAGTTCTGACTTGTTAATAGTATATGTTTAGTACCATAGCCGACTTCAACTGTAGTGACTCTTACTGACTCAGTATTATGCTTTGGTCCAAACAGCATACTATGCAAATGAGAAGTGAGGTAGGTTGCAATTACTTCCCTCACTGAGCTAACAGAGTTTTATATATGCCAAGCCCACCAAAACTAACTCTGAAGCCCTCTACTTAACAGTTCACTCTCACTTTCACACACAGTATGGCTGCACAGAAGAGTGTGTATACTATGTAGCACACCTTTGAGTCATTAATACTATAGATGGTTATCATTATTGACGATTGTGATATTTGATTATAACATTGAGATAATTAAGTAGACAACGTCATGTTATTGTTGCTGGTCACCTATCCAAACACTTGTGACTTAACATTACAAACGCCCTGACATCGTGCTCACCGAGTGGCCAATCCCTTGGGTAGAGATAGATAGTTCTCGTTCTTTTAGTAAAATGCTTTGTGGTGAGCATTTGGGGGTCACACTCATATTAACAGGCTATAAATCACTGATCCTTTATTTCATTGTAATATTAGAATTTATGAAAAATATGTAGGATATATTCTATCCTCTATCCTCATATACTGGAATTTCAACTATTAAATAGACTGCAACTTTTGCAAGAATGATAAACTTTGATCTCGAGTTTGTGTTGCGAAGGTTTCATATTGAATTAATGTAACGAATTTTTCTGGATGATGAATAAAATAACTCACAGCAGATGTAGATGAATATAGGTGATTTACATGATTGAATTGCGAGCACAAGTTAAATATGATAACAGCATCATGCATCATGCACTACTGAACCATAAAATATCACATAGAAAATGTAAAATTTGAAGCTACATAAAAATATACTAACAAATGTAATAATGCACAGAGGATGAGAGGGAAGTAGTATACGAGCTATCAAGACGATTTCCAACTGCTGATGGCTACAATAGCTACTGAGCAATGACTGCTCCAAGAATATCAATCTTCTAAATATATAATATTAGCCTATAGATACAAAAACGTATTCTATACCACTATTGGATGAAATTTCATTTCATTGGATATGATTAAAATGAAATGTAATTCCCAAGCGGTCAAGCAGAAAATAATGTATAGGTGTGTGCGAGTATAATTGTGTGTGTAACGATATGCATACAAAAAAGAAATGTTAAACAATATTATTTTCTTCCAAATACAGTATCAGCAAAATTAGCCAGCAATTAATGGTTGAGTTCATGGAAGCCTCACCGTTTCCTGGTAAATAGAATTTTACTGGAAACAATGCATCTGATTTGTCTTTTCAATTTTATAGGTGTTCAACAATTTGAATAGACCAATTTCATTTACCGGTAGAAGTTAATGCTCCCATAATTATTACATGAGTTTACTCCAAGGCATGAATTCACTCTATGCTATTTTATTGGAATATGTTTGTCAGTCTTTCTGAAATGGTAGAAAGTTTTCATGTATATCCTTTACATTAAATGCATTGAGAATATCTTCTTGTTTTGATGTAGTAAACGAATATGCAAATTAAGTAAATGTCTTTCCATTGTGTTAATGTACAGTAGAAGAACACCACATGCGAGTAAATTATACTGCCAAAACTATAACAATCTTTATTTGAATTCTTGGATTTCTCGTTCCATAAAAGCCTTTTAAGATGAGTCTCCATGACTCGAAAACGTTTGGCCAAAAAGTGAGTAGAAATATTATTTAATCATTATTTGAATTAAAGCTTATCAAAATTAACATGACTGCATACGTTTTTCTATTAAAGTGCAACTAAAATGTGCATTTGGTAGTTGGAAAAAGCACAGTGTGGTCAATGAATTGACATTAAACGTGTGTCTTCTTTCTTGATTCAACAGTTCATTTCTAGCCCTGACATTTTGGAATCTGGTCTCCATCCTCCATGCTAGAACAGCTTATATAAATATTTTGTATTTTCAGTAATGATTCTTTCCATTCTATTCTAATATATCAGTGTTTTAATACTTTTTAGTTTGCATTATATACAACTCACAGTTAAAATGATTACATCAAATGAAAGAGCAATTCAAACAGTTTTGTTTCTATTTGTTAGCTCTTGTGGGCATGCAATTTTCCTCCACCACCACTAAATTGAATGTTTTTATATCATATCTTGGAGAAAAGTTTATGGGTCTTTCTTGAAAAAGCGACTGTACCTAGTACCTTCTATCGTAATGCTCCTGAACTTTTTCAATTGAGAGAATATGAAACACAGACTCTCATTTGACACAAAGATGGAAAATCCATAACACAGTAAGCGATTGGTTAAACGTCACTGTATCCAACTGTTGAATTGGATGCACATAGTCTGATGACAAAGCTTGTTTTGCATGTTCACCCGATTCTGATGCCATGTGATTTTGCCCTTTGGGGGTTCATAAAGGATTGTGCTAATGTGCCTCCACTACCAGCTGACCTACCCAAATCAAGGAACAGGAAAGAAGCAGCTGTTTCGGCAATCACTCCAGACACACATATCAAAGTATGGGAAGAGCTGGTTCATTGACTTTATGTGTGCCATGTGGAGCTCACATTGAAGACTTGTAAGCTTGTATGTAAAACTATTTCAGATGCTCTTTCATTTTATGTATTAATTTAAATTGTAAATTTTTATAATATATACTACAAAGCATTAAAGTTCTGATATTCCTTTATAAACAACTGGTATATTTACTTAGCGGTTTTGCTGGTTTCATGAGGAATTCCAAACTTCATTCCTTTTAACTTATATGTTCAGTCTTCATCCCAGTTAGTTGAAAAATTCCAAAATTCTTGTTTTGTCAATTTGTAATACAGTAGAGTCCACTACTCCAAACCCCACAAATCCGCCTTTTGACTGCTTTGAAAAACTTGACTGCATGAGAGCACTAAAATAAGACAAATATCACTTCCCCTAGATTGCTCATCCCCACTCTAGTGTGCATTGATTGGTTCAATAACAAGTTACAGTTGATTATACTACCATATATTATAATTTACGACAAACAGGTACACACTAATAAAAAGTCAATAAATGGATTTTATTATATAAAATCCGCTTATTCCAAATTCCCACAATTCCAAACAGGACTTGGTCCCAATTAGTTTGGAATAGTGGGACTCTACTGTAGTTACATTGTTAATTGAAGCTTGTATGAACACTATTCTCAAGCTAAATAAAAGTGGACAATGGTTATGAAGTGTTTTGCTAGAATTATTTGTAGCTTAATGCCAATACAATGCCATATGGGATAAATGAGTACCAGTAGTCAGTAGAGTAAAATGAGAGTTCAGAGCCCGGGGTTCAAAATGGGGCTTCTAGTATATCCACAAACCTTAGGCCTACTCCCCAAACCTAACCTAGCCAAGTCCAAGCTTATTCAACCTAACCTATCAGAAACTAAACTCCTCATTCTCATGGGGGAGTAGAGTTCTTGAAAAAAATGTACTTTTTAGCCATTCAAGGGAACACAAATTGAATGGTGTCACCTTGTTCATCTCAGTTCCCATGGGAACTATACCATTTGGTTTTAAGAGTTCCCACAAATTAATATAGAAATTACAACTTAATTGAATGCAACCATTGTTTATTCACAATCAATTTTAAAAATTAGGTATTTTTACCCCCTTTGTGAAAAATGAGTCTCCCCATTTTTGTCTACTAAATACTCACTCTAACATAAGACAAGAATAGGAAAAAAATTTCAGATCATTGAATTTACTTCCAGAAGAGTCCTCAATTTAAAAATTTTGCCAATATGTCTTTACCACACATGAATTTGAACTGCCTAGGCAAGCTGAACAAGATGATACCATTCAATTTGTGTCCCCATGAATGGCTAAAAAGTTGATTTTTTCAAGAACTCTAGTTCCTATGAGAATGGGGAGTTTTAGTTTCTGATAGGTTAGGTTGAATCAGCTCGACTAGGTTAGGTTAGGTTTGGGGAGTAAGGTTTGAGGGTACAGTAGAATCTCCATTTTGACCCCCTGTTCCAGAACTCTCATTTTACCCTACTGTAGTCAATGCAGACAAATGTAGTACTGATTCTCAGATGCTTACACAAAAAGTTCTCAAAAAATGTTCAGATTATCAGTAACAATTATAATGATTCACTTATGGATGGCATGCTTGAAGGGAATTTAACTTTTTGATGTTGTAGTTCCATGTTACTTTTCTCTTGATATATAAACATAAATAATTATTGAAAGTAAACCTTACTAGTGAATTCAACACTTACTTAGTAGTGTGATGGCCATTTTTCAATGTTGGAAATGCTTCCTCAGACACAATGTGAGGCCTACTGATGTAAGCCACATGTGTAGGCCTCCAGCCATGTGTGAGGAAGCATTTCTTCAATGGGAAATGGCCATGACACAAATAAGTAAGTGCTGAATTTACTAGTAAAGTTTATTTTCAATAATTATTTATGAAATTTCACTAATAAATTACGATCAACAGTTAAAGATCATTTGCTATAAAAAATATGAAAATCTAAGCTCGAGATATCTAATACTTTTAAAACCACTCAAAAGCTGGAAATCTGCAGAATTCTGAAATACATTATAACTTGGAATATTGTGGGAAATTACTTTAGTAGCTCTAAATCGAATGAATATTATTTACAGTCTAATTTTCTAAAATAATGAATTTGGATTTTCTGTTTGATGAAAATGATTTCAGCACTGATAAAAATTAAGGCATTTGAAAAAAGTGAAGTAAAAAATGTAATTAAATTACATGAAATATGTAATGAAATGTAATTAAATTACATGAATTACTTGTTTGCAAAATGTGAATTGGGTTATGGAAGCTTGAGCTAATACACATGCTTTAATATAACTTCTTATGGGGTCAAATCTACTTTCTATGGTTTATATTAATAGAAATGTTAAAAAATGCAATTTGGTCTAGATATGAACATATGTTTTTTTGACAAGTTATTATACCTGTTATATTACACATTACTGGGCCTCTTCCCATGAAAACTATTAATAGGAATCTTGGAAATACTATTTGTATTAATTCTATTATTGTATATAATTCCATTTGTAAGTACATCTTGAAACAAAACATCTTCAAGCTTTTGAAAATTGAGAAGATATTGGGATTGATTGATTGATTAATGTGGAGTTAGGAATCTTGGTCCTCTTTACTACTCATCCCTAGGGAGGTAGATTATGATTTATTTACAGCAACAGAAAAACTAATACTGTACCATTCTTTATATATTACATCAATTATTAATCGAATAAAGTTGTAAAACTTGAGGAAAGAGTAGATGAAGTTAGGTAATATTTGAAAGAGAAAACTAGAAGACTGAAATAAAAATCGATGCAAGTTGTGAGAACGAGTAGCTATCAAGAGCTGCATAAAGATGAAAGGAAATTATGCACAAATGTATGTACTTTCTAAATGATAAAACATCAACTAATTCGGGGCTTTTTTTAAATGCATTGGATCTGTCAAATAATAAAATTATAAATAACAAGAATGTACAAATAGAATATACAGATAGCAAAAAAAGGCTGTCTACTATGGATAGTGTGGTAAGGTACTTGATTATAATTTATTACTATTGAAAAGGATGAAATAAATTTATTGTTGGCATGGGTGAATGACAAATAAAATGATGACAATATAATTGATCAAATTTAAATTTATTAAAGTGAATAGAATCATTGAGACAAGAACCTTACACAGGATGATGAGTAGAATTGACCATGCAAACCAAACTACAGTTATGATGGAAGCATTGCATTAAAATACGACTTTAAAATGTTGAAAGGAGTGCATCAACTCGATAGAAGCTGATTTTAAATCTAGCGTTAAGTAGAGTGATCAATCTGTGAACATTTCTCTAGAAATTATATCAAGAATTTGTTTTTAAAACTTCTGTGTACCTAGAAATAAAGACATTGACTATGAAAAATGTAACAATAAAATCTTGGTTCCTATCAAAACTAATTGTTTGATCATTAATTGAAAACAATTATCAATTCATTACCACCAATAAGATCCGATGCAAAGAGCAGACAATGCTTGTTATGTTTGCTTTCCTCACAGAGCTGACAATTTTGTTCAACAGCTAGTCTCACTCATACAATTATAAACCATTTTCTTAGTCAGAACTAGCAAATTTGGCGATGATCAAACAGTTTAAAGACAAAACTCTAGTATGTAAAATAGAAATTTGATAATATGAAATTTGATAATTTTTAAGCCTTTGGGATTCTATGCCTGAAATTTAAAACTATTCCTAATTTAATAATAGAATATTTGAGAAGAGAATAAATTTCTGAAAACTGTAATACAAATTGATCACTCTACAGCATAAAATTAACATGGTTAACTATACAGGCCAAATCCATAACACTGACTAGAATCTGTTAATATTTGGTAAAGTATTTGGTTTACACATTTCTAGAACAAGTCTTTCTGAACACATGCACAAATTTTATTGAAGTCTTATCAAATTAATATTATAGAACATTACAGAAAATAAAATTACAAACAACAATTTAAGAGTAGACACACAAATGTTCCTTTCATTTAGTACTGCATTTTTATAAACCTAGAAACTGCTTGATTATAATCCAAAATTATAATCAAATAATCATTTATTCATATATTTAGTGGTTGGAAGAAGAATTATCTGATATTCATCAACATAAATATACTGAAAGTAATGTATACAAAAGAATTTTCAGTTGCATTCTTTGAATAACTCTCACAATAGCAATTATTATTTCTATTTCTAAAAACAACAGACTTCTTTTATAATACAGTATATTTCAATAATTGCTTATCATCACTCTGAGTAACCTGCATGTAATTGATTGCCAAGTAACTTGTCAATTTCTAGGAATATTTAATCAATACATTTAGGCCTTTGACACATAGCTGCCAATCCTCAACATCACTTCAATTAATGAGCTGCTTCCTACATTGTATTACAAATTAGAGATAAAATTTTAAGAGTTCTAGTTACAAAAATATAATAATATCTTGACTATCATATATTCATATACTATTTGAGACAAAACAAAGATGTAATAATTTTCCTGATTTGCTGTCTGAAATATGAATTATTATCATCTTTGTTCAAATAAGAATGGATGCTTTAATTATTCATTGTTTTCTACTATAACATACATCTATATATATTTAAAATTAATTCTAATGATTTAGCAAGTAGATTAGACTTTTTTCTTTTGAAATTGAGTAAAGATTACAAAGGTTCATCAAAAATTATTTATATTAATGACTGACAATATTAAAAATATAAATATAAAAACAGTTATAGAATACTTGAAAATGGTTGGAAAGGTTTATAAAACTATGGTTTGAAGTGAATTGGATTCCCAAAGGAATAACTAAAATATGGTAACAGTCATTTAAACTTGTATAAGCTACAGATAAAAATATATAAATAAACAATCTCATTAGAAAATTATAAACTATCACAGCCATAAGTCGAGTACTGCGTAATTATCATTACCACAAATATTATTTTTGTTAAATTTAACATTCTATTAATAGCATTATTCGAAATGAATAAATTATTCATTGGCTCAATTCTTATATTAAATAGGTAGTATGAAAGCCTAAGAAAACATGGAAAAGCATATTATAATATGTTAAAGACTGGTCACACGAAACATTACACCTAACATATATCCATAAATATAATATATAATAATAATGACTGATAAAACCGAAGTAAAAGCATTTTACACTGCTTTTTTGGGGTTACAAATGCACAATGGAAAATATGTGATACAAAGCTTATTTACTTGAGAGAGGGGAGAAAATGGGAATAGTTTTACACATTTCAGGATGATGACAAAAAGAAATCAAATGACACTTTGCTAAATAATATGAGAAAATTGTTATACATTACATAGGGATATCTTTATAATACATCAGCCTAATACGAGGAATTTAAATTATGATAGAAAGCGAACTTGAAATGCGATTTTGAGAATACAGGGCTTCATTTGGAAGGTAAGCATACATCAGGCAATGTAAATTTCAGCACAATACAATAAATAATTTTCAAGCTATGTGATGAAATAGAAATTGTAGATATATCACATAGAAAACGATAAACTAGCATCTTTTGAACAGGCATAAGCTGAAGAAACTTAAAACTATCTAATGTTAACAACAACATTCATATATCAAAATGCTATGGTAACAAAATGGAGGCAGAGTGTGTGCCCCATTGATCATTTACAAGATGAATTATGCAAGCTGACGATATTACTACTATTTAATAACACTTAATAATGGTTTGTATAAGTTGGCATATTGATACACTCACATTGATCGTGTATGTCCAGTAGAGAATTGCTGAGCGCTGATCGTTTGAGTTGAGCAGAAGGGTGAGCGTGAATGGCCGCCATTGGCATCGGCATTGGCATTGGCTGGTTCTCGCCAACTGCTGTTTGGAATACTTCCACATCGGCAACTCCGCTATCTCTGTTCTCTGAACCACTGCCACCTGTTGACCTATAGACATCCACAAAATATATCACCCACATTAGGCAAAAAAATTGTAAAATAATAGAGAGGTCGCACAAATACCTAGCTTGCTTAAGCAGTTCAAATCAATATACCAGATGTTCAATTGAAAAAATATCTTTCATAGGTACCCCAATTATGTATTATTTCACTCTTCATTACCTCAATACCTTGAAAACATAGGAAAGGTTTGTGTTCATGTTTTGGCTCCACAGTATTATTGATCCTAGATAGAAGTATTCTATTCCAAACCATAGTTGTCAACAAAAATGAAACCAAGTAACTCAAAAACAAAAAATTGAAATTTTAAAAAAAGTTGGAGGGGTAAAACTTTTTCATCAAGGCAATTAAAATCCATAACTTATACCAAACATTAATTTTATTTTATGTATTTGACACCTACAATATGTACCTACATTCGTGTAGCACAAAAATTTTCTTTAAAATAGCTAACATAAAACTGAACAAATACAGACTTTTATTATTAGAAATTATTTTTTGTTACCCATTCTCATCCCATAAAAAATATTTGAAACATTTAGTGGAACCCATACTCTTCTCCACACACTGGCTTAGGCCCATGTGGATAATATATTTTTTCTCCAAGTCAAATGTAAATGTAAAATATTATATTTCATGTTATTGTTGAATTATCTAAAATGATATTCTGAGATATTACATAAGTTATTTATAGCAATTAAACTTTGAGATTAATTATAATGGGGTATTTTTGATCTATTTCGATGAATTCATAAGGTATTATGGAAAATACCACGAATTATCGTTGTAATTCGTATTTTTCTCAAATTTAACCTTTTTTCTATAAATTCATTGGAATAGATAGAAAGTATTTGAAACATGTACTGAAACCTTCTTCAACTGACAATTCAAGTCATGTTTAATGAAAAACTTTCAAGTGGTGTTTCACATTTCTACGAGACTATGAAATTGAATTACTCTGACCGAGCGTATTAGTTTTAGTTCAGTTAGTGATGGTGCGAGCACTGCGCTTTGGTGGGGAAGCAGTGAGGCAGCCCGCTCTCAGTCAGCATTCCAAGTTTATAGTTCTATGACCATAACCAACCAATTGAGATCACTGGAAAAATGCGAAAAAAGCGATCCATCCAGCTAGTAAATGAAGCAGGTATCTGTTCGGTCAGATAAAGATGAGCTACGAACTCCTGGCCCCTCTTTGTAAGGGTGACCGATTGGATTGGCCACCAAAAAAGACTGTTCTCTTCTGTAAAATCACTTCCCGGAGGTTCGGGACCCTCCTAAAATTGTAAGCCCATCTCACCAATCACCATCAACAAACTCATTATCCACATACAGGTCTCAAACCTGTGTGGGCTTCATTAAAAAAAAAAAAAAAAAATGGATTAGAATCCGAGTTTAGAATTTTGTTTTCCTTCAGAATTCAACTCTCTACAAGTTTTGAAAGAGAAAACGACAAGTTCATAGAACATTTAACCAAGTTAGTTCCCTTCAAACCTTATGGCAAGATGATTAAGGCAAACAAAGCGAGCCTTTCAGCTAATAACTATGTTATGAATAATGATAGAAAGTCTCACCTTCCTCCTCTGCTACTCTTTTGTCTTTCCAATTCAGCCTCAATGCGCAGATTTTCCATTTCATCCATTTCACTAATGGATTCTCTGATGTCTTCAGCGAACTTACAGCGATCGTGGTCATTACGAGCATTAAACGTAATCAGGATGCGTGAGTCGACTCGTTGAGATAGCCGGATACCGAATGGATAGTATGCTACTTCGAACAATGATACAACCAAGCCTGACAACGAGAAACTCTGTCGAAATGTGTAGGTAACTGAATTCTTTTTTTTGGTCAGTATTTTTGTTATGACCAGAAGATCGTTGAATAGAAACACTTCTCTTTGATGTACGCCGGGCCGTTCTTTCTTGTAAATGTCAGTCACTTCGTAAAGCCGACAATAACACACTAAACGTCTGTGGGGTAGTGCCAAGTTCTGCGAAAAAAAAAACAATACCCATAAACGTTACATAATATTATAGATATTAGAGATGTTGCGCAAATTTACACTGACAATCTACTAACGCTAAAAATTATGATTATCAGTTTCAAGCCACTTCTAAATTTATGTGCGAGAATGTGGTTAGAATGATTGGTTTCTTAACAAATTCAGAGGATATGTAAATGTTAAGAAATAATGGAGTTGGTTCAATAAATAAATGAAATATTCGAAAAAAATATGAAAAATTATATGCGACAAATTATATATTTCTGTGCGACATTTTTGAACGCTACTGCAGCATTGCAACCTCTATGCTGGATCAGCCATTCTTGATATTATAATCTCAGCTGTGGGTAACTTGAATTTGTGAAGTTTGAAATTGGAATTGGGTCTCCTCGTCTAACCTAAATTTACAGAGAAAGAGAGAGATTGAGAAATGAACTGGTGAGTGTGTTTGTGTGAGAGAGAATGCTTAATAGAGAGTGAGAGAGAAAGATTGAGAGAGAGAAAATGATTGAGAGAGAGAGAGAGAGAATGATTGAGAGAAAGAGCGAGAGTGTGAGTGAGGTAACTTTGTGATGTATTTTATGTAATTTGACTGATTAGATATCGAGATTTAGTTGTCTTGTATATTTTGGCATACCACCTAATTTGTGTATTTTTGTACGTTTGTTTTTGCAGCCAGCAACAAGCGGTTTGAAAATGATTATCATTATATTTTAGCATTAACGGAGTTTTAGCGTAGATTTGCGTAGCCTCTCTAAATGCATAATTAAAAATTAAAGCGAACCATTTTACAGGTAATATATTATGCTTTTATTTTTGCACTTTACATAACAAAAATGATTTTTGCATAACAAAAGTGCTGTGCACGAAGTTGAGGCATATGTGCCCGCTCTCCCACTTGACCTACAAATTATGCATTTTTGAATGTAAAGAAAAATCATGTGAATTGTATCCACAGAGTATCCAATGAAAAAAAACCCAATGTTCACTGTATATGATAATTATTTGAATTGAGCATTCGAATCAAGTCAACTAATAGGCTGAAAATATGTAAAAACTTTAGAAAAAAGTAAATTTGTGATCCTCAATTGTTCAGTATCATTCAGAAGCTATTGTAATATTCAATAGCGGCTGGTTTCACACATTCCCGGCAGTCTGGTAACCGGTGTTTTCACCCAGCTATAGGGACATTGTATCATATGGAGCGCTTCAAATTTACCTGATTTTTGAAATCGAATGATACAACGTAATTATGCTGGATAAACGACACCAGTTAACTGACTGCCAAGTATCTGTGAAACAACCTTTGTGGCCGCTATTGAATAATTTACTGAACGATAGATATAACAACAAATTTATATTAAAAAAATTGTCATTCATTAGCGTGTGAAAATTTTACATTTTTAAATCATGATGTGTACCTCTGCGTGACCTTGATTTTAGTCTTAAATACGTTTTTACGTCAAACTACTATTCGTTATACACTACAATTTTGTATTTATGTATTCTTGTATTTTAGTTGAACACTGAGAAATGTGAGCGTTCACAAAACGATAAGATGTGAGATATATAATTAATCTTTCGATTCGAATTTAAACAATATGTATATTTTAGAAGGCCTTTGGAATTGGAAAATTTTCAAAAAGAAAATGATACAATAAAAATTATAATACTTTACCGGTTTCTTGCCAACGATAGTAGACTGAACTTTCAACACTTGGGTAACATGATCTGATCCTGGTTTAAATTCATTTGCTTTTACTCTTTCATAGATTCCAATTAGCATATCGCGGTCCACATCACAGCAATCATCAACACCTACAAAAAAACAATGTAAGCCATTAAATAAACATAAAATACGAATATATTACTCAAATTACTTCTGTTGTCGGCTGATTGATATGATATGTTCATACAATATTTAAAAAAAAAGTACTGTTACAGTTTCTATAATATAATTTAACATAAGTAATTTTCGGACAAGATTAAAATTACTATGATTAATAGAAATATCAGGCACCCCTGTAGTACAAACTGTATTGGGGTTAGACTGAGAAAATGGGCGGGTTTAGCCCGGTACTCTAGATCTAGATTAGCTAAATTATCAATTTTAATACAAAACATCACAGGAAAATTTCCAACAACTCAGTATCTTCAGCCTAATGATTTCATCTACTTTTTAATGTCATCTATATTGAGAATATATCGTCATACAAACTTTTAAATATACTTATTGATTTCAAGTTTGTCTCATCTGGTTCTATGTTGTTCCATATTTTTGGAGCTCAATAATAAAATTATTTTTTATAAGCTTCTATAATACTGTAGTACCACAGTTGCTTGGTAGATCCTTAAGCTTTGATTATCTTTATAATAGATATTTACCATATATAAATAAGAAACAATAAGTTCTCTTATCAACTAGCTTTGTACCAATTTTTCAAAATCTGCACATTTTTCTAGCACAAATTTTCCATACAGTAAATTAGATTTGAGCTGAACACTGAAGTCTATAAGAATGTTTAGCTTCTTGTTGTTGTTAGTGGTTATTATAATAAGATGTATGGATAGAATGGAGTAATTTAATTAGAAAAATCATCCTGGTCCATATTTTGGGAAAATAGATTGGTTAATTAGGAGGTTTAGCCAATTCTAATGATTTGAAAGCTACACCTGTACATTAATTTATCTATAGGTATTGATTGAAAGTTTGATAGCTAGATTAAATTGTGTTGTTTCTTGTCATTGCCTGACTGAGACACAAACGCTGTTTCGTTCTCTCTTTAACGGCGCCAGTTGAGCTTCGTAGTTCCATTTGGTGACTGTATTCTTGTGCGGGAGTATACTACAAATAATCTTTGATGCCATTTTCCTGTATGCTCATTGGTCGGCGATGGAAAACTTATCTCATCTTTTAACGGACCTAAGCAGTGGCATGAGCATCGGTTCATGTTGTGAGATGTAACTCACTGTGTCCAAGTTTGATGGAGGCAAGATCTACTGCTTGAATTTCAATGTTTGGTTAGAATGATTATGTGAAATGTGATTTGAGGTCAGGTCAGGTCAGGCCAGGTTGAAGTTTGCTTTTAATAATGTGAATTCGGGGCTCAGAAGGCGCAGATTTTATATTGAAATAATTTGATTTTCTTCAGTTTTTTTTTTTTAAATATTGAAGCGTACATCCACTGAAAAGGTAACTACTTTATTATTATGTTTCAGTACTATGTCTTATTGATAAATCATTAAAATTATATTGATAAGTTATCGATAAAAAGCTTTCAGCTCAAGAAATAATGTAGACGATTTGAAGATTGTTTTTAGGAACTAGAACTTCAAATAGATTATTTAAGATGCTGTATTATGCATAACTGAATTCATAATTTAGATTTTCGTACGAACGATGTTGTGTTATTATTATTATTATTATTATTATTATTATTGAATATGCAACCTCATCATAGTATTCAAGTGCTCATAGTTCAACCATATACTTTGTGAGGACTATCGCAGTATGTACTATGAAGTATTTCAGATTTTCTTGAAGTAAATTTGAATGAATTAGTAGGGTAGGGCTAACGATCTGTGATCATTAAGATGCATTTCATAGTATGCTATTTTTTTGGAAAAGCAAGTTTTCTGCTTACGATCAACTAAATCTTTATTTTCATTAATTTGGACAATGAGTTAGGTGGATAAGTAGATCTTTATTTAGAGGTTATTATTATTATCATTATTTTGAGGTACTGTTTCTTTCCTAGAGGGCCAAGTAAAGGAGTCGAAGTAAGGAAGTACCGAACCCATGTATCCAGTTCCATGATTTGGGAAAGCTAGTTGGAGACAAAGTCCAGTCACAGTTATTTTTATTTATTTATTTATTTTTCCAAACTATTTTATTTTGATACTGTTTTTATTTGTTTGTTTTGAATTTTGATTGGAAAATAAATTATTATTTAATTTAGGGGAAGAGATTTAGGGGAACCATCCAACCTGGCCGTGAACTAGCTAAGAGTTCTCATCATCGTCATCATGTTATTCCGCATCTATTGGAAACTATGATGATGTAAGAAATTTCGTATAAATAAAAAAAAAAAAACAGAGGTAACAATTTTTTAAATCTTCGCTGAAATTCAGGAAACGTCCAGTGTCCAATACCTCAAATAGCATATCCTAATTTTAATTTTCTAGTAAAAGTCTAACGTTACAATTCAATTTGTTTATGTTACCCTGTAGCTTTTCAGCCTATTTATTTTACGGGACAATAATTTGATTTTTATTGTGAAATACCGCACTGGGAAAAATGGAAATTAGTTTTCGTGATCAACTTATATATGTTTCTTTTGTCAAATGATACTTGTCAGGAGGCATACTTGGCAACATACCTGTTGCTTCCATATGTATTACAAATAATTAAATAAATTAACTTTTCATGTGAAATTTAACGACTTGCAGTCAAATATTAATATATTAAATAATACTAATATTTGACTGCAAGTCGTTAAATTTCACATGAAAAGTTAATATTAACAACGCAGTTCGTCATGGAACAAGAAATCCAGGAATTAAATAAAGTAATTTCTTACCTCTAAGGTTTTTTATGAAGTCTTCGAGCTTCATTCGCCTTTCTGGTTTCAAGTTTGGAGTATGGAGATCTGTGTTCAGCATTATGATAGCGAATGCCAAGACAAACACGGTGTCTAAATTACGAAGCCTAGCGACCACGTCTCTATTGCAATGGCAATATCTGTGACTAAATACTTCCATTAGCCTTTCAATTTTTTGTGCTTCACCTGGCATACGAAAAAATGTCTGAAATTTGCGTAGTGCAACATCCACTTGCATTCCTGACAGATCCAATTCTTGAGCGAAACATCTGAAATAGCGGATATTAAATAAAAACTGTATATTTCTCACAAGGAATGATGTCTTCTTAAGTATTTCATTACTATATTTAAATTACTTAAGGCTGTGTGCACGGTTTTGATAATAATATTTTCGAAGTTTCTTGTATTGGATGTTATTAGGGCTTTAAAATGCTATTTATTGTTGTGAGAATTTTTTTTCAACAATTATTTTGTGAAATATGGGGGTTCAAAGTTGAAATTTTTCGGTTTTGGGGGGCAATTGATCTCACCTACAAAATATTTTTTATGACTAGAAGTCACCTTGGGAAATAAAATGACATTCATTTTATTTCCATAGAACAATTAGTTTTTTCAAAATAAATTTTTGAAGATCTAAAAATTTTTTTGAAAAAACTATGAGCTAGATTGTAATAAAAATGTTTCATTCTATTTTACAGTGTTTTTCAGTTATAAAAAACACCAAAAGTTTAAAATAACTATATTCTGACACGGGTAGTAGGAGTGGGGCGACTGATGTGGTTACATGATCGGTAGCTCCTGCCATTTTGTTTAGTATGATTTTAAATTTTGGTAATCTGTAGAATTTTTAAGCGAGAAATCTATAAAATTGATGTTTAAAAATCTGTAGAAAATGTTGCGATCAATGTAACTTGATGTATTTTTTGTCAATGTGAAGACTCCAGGTCTATAAACCCTTTAAATGATGGTGTGTAGTTGTCAGGAAATTGAAATGAATTTTCAAAAATCTGTTGAAAATATTGCATGTCAAGCTCAATGTAGCGTGTAAGTTTTTTGTCAATGTGAAGACTGGGGTATAGTTCAGTCTGGAAATTACGGCATAAGTCTATAATTATATAAATATTAATTGATTAATTTAAAATAAACATCAGTTACTTTTAGCAGAAGACACTATACAGGTGATAGAAACGTTTAATATTCTTTCTTGGGGCAGATTAAATTGAATTGATATATATATATATTATAGTGCACAAGGTAACATCATTGTACAAGACAATTATTCAATAAATACATTACAATGAGATATACCTTTGCACCACTAAATAGGCTACATATGAAATAATACAATTTACAGCTTCTAAAGCTAGGTTTACATATAATTTATTTTTATAGATTATGAATGAAAATGATTTGATAGATTCTAGAAAGCGTATGGAATACTCACTCTAAAGTAGCATTGTTGAAAGGATTCTGTAGGTTGCCTAGATATTCACCGATCATTTGCTTGCTAAGACCTTTCCTTGAGATAAGAAATCTAGCCACGCCTTGAGGTGAATTCTCCAGGAATCCTCGTCTTACAAGATAGCTGATGCCTCTTTCTGGCTTTTTATTGAATAGATTTAGTCCGACTCTATACTGCCGCTTCCTCACTGTTTCTGAAACCTTTAAAAAATTCGATATTGAAGATAGAGAAATAAAAGGGAAATTTTGTACCAAACATACACATCCTACATCTTACTTACGCATCTACATGGTGCTAGACGCTAGAGCCAATTCAGGGCCTTGACCTCCCTTTTTGGTTCACAAAAATCTACTCTATGAAACAAGTTTTCTATTTTCAAAAATAGATTGGTTGAAATGATTTCATTCGCATATTTCCCCCATTATTTTATCTGAATTCTGTTGGATAAGGAAAATAATTATTTCTAATTTAATCAGCATGATAAATACATTTTTAGAGTTATTAATAATGAAAATTTGTAATTAAACTCAATTTGAAGTCATTTGGGTTTGAATGAGGATTTTTGAAAATTTTTCCTTATTAATATTAATTAAAATTAATCAATAACTAAGCATAGCATAAGTGACTCGAATAGTTATTATTTATTAATTATTGATAAAATTGAAGGATCTAATAAATTTAGTATAAAATTCAACCCAATTCGAAATATTTAGGGCTAGAACAGGGATTTTCCAGAAATGAATTTTTTAGTAACTATTGCGTTATCTGTTTATACTTGATATTCCCGATAATGAGTAAAAATGAATGTTTGTCTGTATGTCCTTCATGCCTTCCTAAACCAATCAGTTAATTGCGATAAAACATTGGAGGATGATTGGATACATCCAGGATTTAATATACCAATCCAATCTCCATTGGATTGGATACAGGATTACCGAGTTAGTAAAATCTACTGGAAGAAGAAGAAGAAGAAGAAATAGATGAAGAAGTAGAAGTAGAAGAAGAAGAGGAAGAAGAAGAAGAAGAAGAAGAAGAAGAAGAAGAAGAAGAAGAAGAAGAAGAAGAAGAAGAAGAAGAAGAGGAGAAAGAAGGATAAGAGAAAATAACTATTTGTAAATAGATTGCATTACGTTCTAGATATCCCGATTAAATTGAATTGGGTAACCTGCTAGAATTATATAAAATGAGAAATAATACAATTTATAATAAATTAGACTGACATGAGATATTATTTATTTAGTAGAGTTGAAAAAGTCCAAAAATTGAAAATAAAAACTTTGAGGCTCCAAGTTTATAGGCTAAAAAGCAAACGAAATTGAGTGAATAATATGACTTAAAATACAGGAATTAATTTTTCTGTGCAAGTTTGATTATTAATTAATACAGTAACTCATTATTGGTATAATAGGGTCTAGTGACTTCAATAGACTTCTAAATGAAACCTCTAGATTAAAAAAAAATTAGTAGCTATTGATTTAATATTAGGAAGAAATGAGGTTATAAGAGTGGGGTTGAGATAGGAAGAGAAAAGTTTCTCAAGGGAAAGAAACACTGCAAGCTTACAAGATCAAGAAGCATCTAATTGTTAGTAAAAGAGATACCTTGTAGAAAGAGTGTTGATCATTTCGATAAACTGCATTGTTAGGATGTTCCCTTACATCAGATGAATCCATCTACAAAATACGTTCTTAAATTAGATAATATCTAGAAAATTAATAACACAAGCTAAAACAATCTATAATGTAATATACCTTTACTTGATAATTATTTATTTCAAAGATTAATTTTTTAAGGGCCAGATATTATTAAATTCACAGACAAAGTACGTTATAAATTTGATAATATCTAGAAAATTAATAATACAAACTAAAATAATCTATATTCTATAATCTATAAAGGTATATCATCCTTTACTTGATAATTATTTTTTCAAAGATAAATTTTTTCAAGGGCCAGATATTATTAAATTCACAGACGAAATCATGTCAAATGAGAATTCATCTTCATAGATTTCAAAAACTCAATTACACCACTGATATGACTACTAAATGCCCAAAAAGCTTGACCTTATCAAATGCTTAGCCTGTATGAATTCTATGCAATTCTGTGAATTAATGAAATTCAGTGCAACAAAGGCACTGATATGTAATTTTACACGTTAAAAGCCTTTTTCACAAATTAAATATATTAATAAAGGCATCTATTATTTATTTATTGCATAAAATTAGCCTGTACGATTCTTTGAAAGTTCTAAATTATTTTTTAAATTCAAGAGATAAAGCGGAATGATATTTCCAAAAGAATGCTATATCCTCCAAATTGACTTAAATCTATATATTTACTGTATATAAATATAAAATATCTTAATATATTTAAATCTTCTAAATATGTTTGTATTAAAAGAATATTGTATTTTCATTTAATAAAATGGCATTAATACAAAAAGTAATAAAAAATTCAAAAGGATACTGAATGGGTAGACGAAGTTAGAATGACAGTAATTATTTGGTTTCTATGTCACCCCAACAAAAAAGTTATACCATGCAATTGCTAGGATTGAATTTTTAAAACTTTTTTAAAACTTCCTGCATTAATCGACTCTCATTGATGGATTTTCTTAGCTGAGTTCTCTGTTAATTTTTATGCATTGAACAGTATGAATATATTTTGATTTGACTGACATTATAAGTAACTCGAAACTGTGTCCGATGTGAGGGCGCCTCTCAGTGGCCTTGGAAAGGGGCCCATAGGCGCCGCGGTGGGGAAGGGGCGCCAAGGGTTTAAGGGGCCTTTAGCTCCGAGCGATATAGGACCCCTAAATTATTTTTTATGACAACTGCTCTTAAAGTAGATCTTTACGTACTGAAAACTAATTGTAAAATACCTCTTTACTGCTCGGCGAGCGGTAAAGTACTTAATCAGCTCGCCAGCTGATTTCTTTACACTTCTGTCTGGTGGATCACGAAATCCGTGAAATTTTCATAACCTTAACAATGGCGCACCCTAACCAAATCCGCGCAGGCTAAAATCTGTGATGTGACAAACTAAAAGCTTTTGTGTTGGAATCAAGAACTGCAGTTGTAGGAAAAATGTTGTATGTAATTCGCGCGTTAAGCTTCTTTATCACTCTTGCAAAATTACTGCGCTCCGTACAATAACTGTTTTGACTCGAGCGATAAAGTCGTTCTTTACACTCTTGATACATAAATAACTAATCAAGAGAGGCCCCAGAGTGCTTACCGCCACTGACTGTTTTGTATGCTGACTGTATGCTAGGATCAACAAGGAAAGGTGATTGGAGATATGAAATCATTTTTCAATTAAACCTATCAGGTGAATCAGACATCGATCAATTCTGATGAACAAATGCATACTTCAGTGATCTAAATGTTATAAAATTTTACTCCAAACATAAGTTTAGGTCTACATATAAATTATAACTATGCAAAAAAATCATAATTTGACTCACTTCTACTGAAAAAAACCTACGGGACCCATCTTGTGTTACTTTGTAATAAATTATACTGAAATCCGACATTCAGTGTTGAGTTGAAACGTAGAATTTCATTATAGTTTTCTGAGCGAGAGCATGAATGTGGAGGTTTCAGGAAATTATGTTCTGGATGGTATAACAGATCTATTGTCACAGCTGTATTAATGGTTTTAGATATAGTTATATTGCACTAGTATTACGTTGCTATAGTCATGTTTATTATCTTTCACAATAGCGTTTTTCTCTGGCTTTCCAGATTTTTTATTTAAAGCTTGTATCAAATTTTTTCATCATAGTTAACACGGTACTGTACTTAAAACTTGTATTAATTCCTTAATTTTTCTAAAGACTCAAGTTTTCTAAATAATAAAAAAACAACACTCTTACACTGCGCACTGGTCCCTGACCTTGAAGTGTAATTTCCATATTTATGTAAAAATGAATATTTTGCATTATCTGCATTTGTTTTTTTTTAAGGAAAATAAATTGATTTTGATTCATTGGAACAGCTTGTCAATTTATTCTTGGCAGTTGTATGAATTCGCCTCCCGCATGTCATCACTCTACTAATGACTACTAATGAATGCTATGAAATTATTGTTTATTTTTCTTAAAACATGCTAGGCTACACATTGTAGTTAATAAACAATATCAACACTTGTTATACAATTAAAAATTCATAAAATAAATACATGTAAATATGTAATATGTACTGTAATTCATTTATATTTAAATAATTGTTTTTAGAATTTAAAAGTTAATTCTAACTATAAAAAAATAACTATAGAAGAATAAGTTCATTCTAACTATAAAGAAAGTTCATTCTAACTATAAAGAAACAATTGTTTTTAGAATTTAAAAGTTCATTCTAACTATAAAAGAATTTTGATGCTAGGATTTCAGCCATCTTCTGAACACCGATTCTGTATCTAATTTTTCAAGGTCTGCTGGAAGTGTATCGTATATTTTTTGCCAAGTATAAAGAAGTTACTTATCATATAGAAAAATGGAAATACAGGCTTGCTGTATAAAGAAATTAACGTTTCAACATACTTCGTCACATAAAGAATGACTAGTTATTGGAACAGCCGCATGAAACGCTGAGTACGCTGCATAAAAAGGTGCTTCTGCGCACTGCCAAGAATGAGTTGACAAACTCTATAAGATCTCGTGATAATTATTATTCTGGACAAATGAAATAATTGCGCTACTAATTGTAATCTACTTATATTGTGAATATTGGTTCACATTGGATATTGGAACATTCCAATGGCTTTTGTTGAAGAAACTGAATTATCAAAGCTGCTGTGATGTAGAAGTGATCAATAAAAGTGCTGAAAAAGAAAGTGATTGAACCATGAAGGTATATAAAAGTTGAGGAAGCATTAAATCAGAAAAGTGTAGCCATCTATCCGGCGGCATTACTCCACTATAGACATATAAATATGTTCTTGTAGTTGCTATATATATTTATGATGATCTATGAACTCTATCATGGTTATCTTTAAAGATGGCCGGCCGCCACTCTACACTTCATTGTAGGTAAAATCCATAAATTAGCATTAAGGTAATCAATACGACTGCTAAATCTTGATGTTTTCAAAAATCAGTTCGAGAAGCAAGGTGTTTTCCACAGATGATAAGCGTAGTAAAACATTTGAACTGACATGACAATGAAATCTTGTTAGTGGTCTTTTAGTTTTAAATTCACGGTGATATAGCTGCGAATGGCGTTAGACCCCTAACAGTAGAGCCTTGCTTGCTTCCATTTCCGGTTACACTTTTTTCAAATTGGCGGTATACGTTATGCTCCCTTCACTTTCTTATATCCCCATGAATTCAAGAACGCTAAGTAGTAGAGAACAGTGTGTTTTTCAATGACAGATTGGCTACAGAAATTGTGAGATGTCTAAGCCATTTGACAAGAAACTGTTCAATCTGCCTGAATCACTCACCTGAATTTTTTTATTCCATGTTGGAGGATGGTGAGCGGCTGCAATGGTAGTATCACTACCTGAAGACTGTACACTAGACAGGCTGCCACTGTCAGATGTTTTCGCTAGGGCTGGAGATGTGGAATGGAGAGATATGGACGATGTTCTCTTAGGTACTTCCGGTGGAACTCTTCTGCTACTTTGTGAACAATAACGTTGTGGTGGTGGATGGTGACAGCTGTCAGTTGAAGCATTGTGATCTTCCATTAATTTTACACCACTCTCCTGTAAACACAAATAATAATCTGGTTATTAGACGTTTAGAAGTTAATATTCTCAAGCTTCATACCCGGTCTGAAGCCTCTGGCACACTTTTGACACGATGTCTGACAAGTTTTGTCTGCTCCTCGGTAAAACACAAAAAATAATCTGGTTAATAGACGTTTCAATTATGTAAAAGTTTATATTTTGAAGTTTCATACCCGTTGTGAAGCCCCTTGCACACTTTTGACACGATGTCTCATAAGATTTGACCGGCCCTTGCATTTCAAAGTAGGCGTGACAAAAAATTCTGTCAACCTGAACATACTAGCACAACCTTTTACCACACTCAACCATTTCGAAAATGTATGAAGAAATCGGAATAGCCATACATACTAGCACAAAATTCAACAAAACATGATGTCAGGTCTTTCCAAATAGAAAGGTCTAATTGGAATGCTCTAATTGGATTAAAATGTTTTGGTTTTTTTTCTAAATCTAAGCCAATGAAACGCGATCTACCACTACTAACAGTAAGTGCCAAGGAGGAGTGCAAAGGGGTAAAATAATGAAAAAAGTTGCAGATTTTACTTGCAAACTGTAAATAATGTCGAAAATCGTATCAAGTTGAGCAAGGAAGCAGCGGGAATAAGAGGAAATTATGAGAAAAATAATACAAAAGTTTGAAGGGAATGTTGACATTGAAAAGCGAACTATTACTTATTTCTGAACTTTTGGAGAAGTTACGCAGTGACTCTTCTTTAAGAGAGCTTATTGTGGGGAGAGTGATAGCCGTGGGCTTAGATAAAAAACCTATTACAATCAAATTAGAGCACTGCTAAATGTTATTTTGTTTTTTCTAACTTCTTTTCACATACTTGAGGCTAAGTAACGAAGTAAATTTCTCAAATGTTTTCTTCTATTCATTGTATTTACATAACTTTTTAAGAGAGCTTTTTGTGGGGGAAGTGAAAGCCGTGAGTCGTAGCTGGTATCTGTTCCGTCAGATAAAGTTAAGCTACTATCTCCGGGGCCCTCTTTGTAAGGGTGGCCGATTGAACTGGCCAGCAAAAAATATTCTGTTCTCTGCTGTTCACTTCCCGGTGGTTCGGAACCCACCTAAAACGGTAAGTTCACCTCATCAATCACGATCATTCAATTAATTACCCACGCACAGGTCTCAGACCTACGTGGGCTTCATCCTCCAAAAAACCCTCGCTCTCATTTGCTGCAAAGCACAGGCTGCATGAAGCCGCTACATTACTTTCACAGGAGCTCAAAAACAAGTAAAACTTCGCTAATAGTAGCGGTAAATAGATTGATGAATCGACAAGATAGATAGATCCATTTATTTCTGTGAATTCATTCACAATAAATGAGCATAATTTTTTGCGAGTGAATGATCCATTAATTTCTATTGATTTATTCAATTAACGAACATAATTTTCGCTTCTTTGTAGTGGCTACATAGTGCAGACTGCGTTCTACTATGTAGAAATAATAGAAGGAAAATGGATAAAGACATAAGTCTGAAACCTGTGTGTGGGTAAAAAGTTGAATGATAAAAATTGAAACTGGGATTCTAATCAATTTATTTTTTGTTATGAACCCCACACAGGTTTGAGACCTGTACGTGGGTAATGAGCTTGATGATGGTGATAATAATAATAATAATATCGTGTGACCTGGCTAGCTCAGGTCTGGTGTCAGAGTTATCAGGTCGCACCTGAATAAGTTCAGGGCCTCTGACGTGACTTAACGACTGTTTTTAGGCAGCCGGGACCGACAGCTTAACGTGTCCTCCGAAACACGGGAGTGGCCCGAGGTAAAATCTTTCGGTCAGAACTGGGATCGAACCCGGGACGTTTGGGCTAGCAAACCAGCACTTAACCCACTCGGCTACGGCCACTCCTATGGTGATTAGTGAGATACAGTTTTAGGTGGGTCCAGAACCACCGGGAAGTGATTTTTACAGCAGAGAACAGAGTCTTTTCTGCTGGCCAATCCAATCGGACACCCTTACAAAAAGGGCCCCGGAGATTAAAGCTTAACTTTATCTGATCGACAGATAAATGCCCAGGCAATGAAGTTTTTAGTGTCGTAACAAATTAGGGGAAATCTAATGAATTGAAATCGTCTCAAAGAGCTGAAAAGATAAAGGTATGGAGTACGACAGACCGTTCTTGAGAGGGGCCATAGCAATGTTAGCCAAGGGGTACCTCCCTCTACACCCCTCATCATATTAATCTCCATATCTTATCGTTAGTATGCTGTTATACACATCGTTGGAGTTAGAAAAAGAAGTTCCACAACTTTTATTTAAAGCTATTTTCTGTAAAATGACATACAAAAATATCCTATATAATAAAAAAAAACTAGTTGATAAAATTCTCTTTTTTAGATATTAAAATTTTAATAAGAGAAACCTTTTTTAGATTTTTTAAGAGAAACTATCAGGTTTACTGGCAAAATGAACACGACATTTATTGCAGACCATTATATTATTGATATTATAAAAGAACAATCAACTCTGTTCAATGGTTAGTTACAGAGATTTCCAATAGTTGGAAAAATTTTGAACTTTGAGGGGACTGAGAGAAAAGCCAAAGGGGGATTTTTGGAAAATGCAGTTTTAAACGTGTACTATTAATTGGCATATAGTCTTGCCTGTCTCTAATTTGTTCTGTCAAAAATTCTTTATTGGACTGGGCTAGATAGCCAAGTGCCACGCAATACAGCAATATATAGTGCTGTAGGGATCGGCGACGCGGTGTGCGCTACTATTTCATCACCTACTATGACGTCATAACTTGAACTATAATAATCAATAGACACATAATTTTAAAGCTAATTGAATTATCTATAAGTTTTTTAAGAAACACCACAACCAATAACGCAAAGATAAAAAATATATGATCAGTTGAAGTTGATTTTTGTGGTTTGCGGTGACATTTTTTATAAATTGAATTATTACTGAAACACTTGGCTATCTACATAGCAAATGTATATAACATGCTTTTTAAAGAATATTTTTAAGTATCAAATGGGATGATAATCACAACGATACCTAGATTAGTTTCCGAATTGTAAGCTTTCAACAGAAGTACTGCTCTTGCAATGTTGAAAAGGATGGGTGGGGGTCGGGACTTAGGTTTTTCCGAGTAAGTGCTTTGTATACTAACATCTTGCGAAAATTCAGCTTTCCACTAATTTGTTACGACAATGGCTATTTTTTGCATTCATTACCTGTTCTATATGGCTCTCGGCTATCACTTCCCCACAAAAAGCTCTTTTAAATAATGAATTAAATACAATGAATAGAAGAGAACATTTGAGAAATTTACCAAGTTACTTAGCCTCAAGTTGGCGAAAAATAAATTAAAAACATCAAAGTAACATTTAGCAGAGCTCAAATTGGTTTAGATTGTTTTTTATCCAGTGCTCTAATTGGATTAGAATGTTTTTGTGTTTTATCCAAGGCGATCTACCACTACTTACAGTAAAAGCCAGGGGGGAGTAGTGCAAGTGGGTAAACTAATGAGAAAAAGGTGAAACAAGGTGTTTGTAGCGGATTTTACCTGCAAACTGTCTCTGTGAAGGCCATCCGAATCATTACTATCATTGTCTCTCTCTGAGCAGGTGGACAGTAATGGTGTGGACCGTGATGGCTGTAAGAGATAGGACAGTCTGTTATAACTGTCAGCACTTATAACGGCTCTTATTACAGTGGTAAGAAACGCACTATTTCAATGATGGCTCATTATTCATACGACTTTTATACCAAGCTACTAAGTGAAAAGCATATGACTATATACATTCGTATGATCTGAATATCATGAATGGTAGAACAGATACCTAGTATAAAATGTATAAAGGTAGTTCCATTATTCACGCGCATGTACACTATTGCGCAGGCTTCCCAAAATGCAACATCGGTTGCGTAATATGAATTGCAACTCGCAATCACAAGAATTGAGTTGTTTTGATTCGATTCATGTGGAAAGATTGAAGAAATAAATGTAATATGGAAAACAGAAAGAAGAAATTTTAAAGATATAGAAAAGAAGCTTCTCCACATTGTTTTTAAAAATAAAAAAGTACGATAATTTAGTAGGCGTAAGTTATAAAGAATGTTGGCGATACATGCTATTTTGTATGGAAATATCATAATTTAGACTGAACAATGAACATTTACTGGTGCTAACATTTGGAATTTTATTTGAATTAGTTTATGTGCAGTGTAAATGCTTCTGATCTCAAAATTTACAATTCTCAGCGTATTTCAAAATCATAATCAAGCCACCATATTTTGTTGTTGATGGAAATATAATCGTACACTTTTATACTAAATAATGGCTCAATTTTATACTGAATGATGTGATGGATAGTAGCCTTGTATAATTGTGTTACAGATAATAAATCATCATTGAAGTAGTGAGTTTCTGCAACCGGAGGTAGGTCACCAAGCCAGCCAGACCAAATTCCGTATGGGTATTGTTTGCTACGGCCAACCCCAACTTACATATTCCCACTCTACTTCTGAGTAGCCTTACCGAATCGATTTATTTTATTTTTTATTCGATGTACAAAGGCAACTTATTGATGAGATAAAGACCAGAGATTAATTCCTAAAAACTTTCGGATTGCGGATTACAGATATAATTTTTTTTAATGGGCTTTGTAAACCTGACTGCCCACCAACCATAGAAGTGGGAATGGTAGCATCCATGCGATCCCTTCAAGGGTCACCCATTTTTATTGAATTAAGTCTTTCCATCCTGGTACAGATATTGATCGACCCGTTTCTTTTAATAAAGACAGTCTTGCAAACCAGATACACTCGGACCTATACAGACTGAACAGCCAAGTGAGTACAGACCAATATCATATTTAATCGAAAGTTTGGAAATAAATTAATTTAACTTTTTTCTGTTTTTTTTTTTTTTTGTAGGATGAAGAGGTCTGAGATCTGTGCGTGGTAATGAATTGGATGCTGGTGATTGATGAGTTGGAGTTTTAGGTGGGTTCCGAACCACCTTGGATCATGACACTCAGTAAAATACAATAGAACAAAGAACAAAGCAATAGTACATTCTCCTTGAATTTATTATGTATATATCAACTACATACTAGAATTTATTCAATTTATTTAATTAACTATAATTCATTACTCAGTGAGGAATAGTCCCAAGATTTATAATGCTACATCAATAATTGGAAATTCTATTCAATTATTAGCTTAATATTGGAGTTTTTTAGTGTTCTATAGTAATCGAGCCGTAGCTGGTATCTGTTCAATCAGAGAGATAAGCTGCGTTCTCGTAGGTCCCGTTCGTAACGGTGACCGATTAGATTGGCCAGCAAAAAAGACACTGTTCTCTGCTGTAAAATCACTTCCCGGTGGTTCGGAACCCACCTAAAACTGTAGGTCCAACTCATCAATCACCATCATCCAACTCATTACCCACGCACAGGTCTCAGACCTATGTGGGCTTCATCCTAAAAAAAAAAAAAAAAAAAAAATCATTTTGAAAATTACAGTGTGTCCAATCACACAGCAAGGCGATTTAAACAGTTCAGCCTACAAGCAAGGCTTAATCAATGTGACAATAGAATAATAGCCTACATAAGCGTATGATTTTGTCCACCCCTGATAGATCAATTACTACTGGCAATAAACTATATAAAATAATCTTAGTATTGTGCAGTTTTAACTAATCATTATAGATCCCATTAATTTATTTACTGACCTCAACATCCTTTCCAGCGCTAGGCCTAGACTAATAGTACTCAATTTAATTACATTGTTATTCTAAGTATTCAAAGGAATATTTTGCCATCTTTTGAATATCTTGTAGAGTGAGAATATGTAAGTTGGGCTTTTTATAATTTATTGATCAATTATTTGTGTTATGAATTAGACACGGCTCATATCTTTATTCCGGACCCTAATTGTTAATAATTATACTTGGCAAACTAAGTAATACTGCTAAATTCCATACTATAAATTACTCTACATATTTAAGACTAACACTTTCACTTAGGAGCCTTTAGAAGATTTGACGGGCTCACCGAGAGGTGCAATTGAGTAGAATCTATTGCTTAGCTCCCATCTTTTTCCAACAGTTAATGAAGCTAATGGACCTACTTTCTCCAGACATGGAAAAGGGTATGTATTGACAATGTTGTTACAGCTATATATTCTGAGAATATTTTCAGCCGATATGACTATTCCTCACTGAATAATTAATTGTATTAAAAAGTAATGCACTATTGCTTCGTTCTTTGTTTTATTCCATCTTACTGAGTGCCATGATTCAAATAAAATCAATTTATTTTCAAATTTCCAAGTAAATATAATTTTGGTCAGCATCATCTGGTTTACGAGACCCAACTGAAAGAGCAATATTTAGTTATCCACATAGAAGAACCATAGTTTCGTGTGAAACTCTGAACATATTTGGTAAAATTAGAATTGTCATTCATATTAATTAGCACAGTACCAAGGTTTATGTAAAACTTAAAATAGTAGGTCCACTATGTTTCCCATACCATGGCTCAAACGGTGAGGTGAAACTACCTAGGGTCTCCTCATCGATAAAAGTTATACGCTTATTAAATATATAACCATTTGATTAATTTAAATTACAAACGGCCAGTTGCACGAAAGAAAATTAAATTCAACCACCGTAAGATGACGTCATCTTACGGAGCTCAATAGGGAAGTTGATGCACTGGCTCCGTCAAATGACCTTATCTTACGGTGGTCAAATTTAATTTTCTTTCGTGCGAATGACCGAAAGAGTCAGAATATTTTTGTTCTACAAGACAAAATACTTGGGAATAAATGACTGCTTGTAGTAAAGAATAATTTTCTGTTTTTACAAATTTCTTTCGACTAAATGAGAAAAGGAGCTAGCAAATACCTTGGTCATTTCATTGAAGATGTCCTGAGGTGCATATTCACAATAGTAGGTAAGATCACAGCGTCCTGAATGAGAGCGAGAGAGCGCTGAAGCTGGTGATGGTGAGGGGGAGGGCGAGTTCCTTCTCTCACGTTCCCTCTCTCTCATTGACATTGAACGAACTGGCATCGATGGCTGAAATCTGTCCGACTCTGCACCACGAATTGACTCATCTTCCGAAAAACCAACCAGACGTCTGCTCAACCTTTTCTCAGCTTTAGCCATAGCTGTGATGGCTGCAAACTTCTTTAGTAACGTGTAGTGGCGAAAGGCTCGCTGAATTGTGAGAGCTGCATTACGGGCTTTAACGCCTCCATACTTCCTTTCAAGCATCTCTATCTGTTTGTCCAAGAGATCTTGTGAAAGTTCATAACTGAAATAAAGAAATTCGATTAAAAAATATAAAAATTATATTCACAGTTTGTTTCCATATAGGAATGAGAAAGTGGAGGGAGCATAAAATCAGAAAAGTGTAGCCGACGCCATCTTGAGTGGCTAACCGGCAACTTCCTGTTCCACTATAGATTTACACAAATGTTAATATATCTTTTTTTTTGTTTTGAAGATTACGTCTTGGATACTCTGGTTAAAACGTATAAGACAAGTCAGATCAACAATCATATACATCCAATATTACCAATCTTATACAATAGTTTTCATAATTACAATAACAACTAGTACAGGGGAGGCTTCATTTTGATCTGAAAGGAACTCTTCTGTACACTATAAAAATATTTATCAACTAAATATTTTTCAATTGATTTTTGAATATTTATGTACTAGAAAAATTCAGGCTTTGGTTCTGAAGCTGAGGAAGTAATGGATGCTAATAATAATCTTTCTACTTATTTTAAATCTCCCTATAAACACAATTGTAGGTGTAATTATCATATCATCATCATCATCATCATCATCATCACCATCATCATCATCATCCTTAAACGCATTTCCTTGATTACACATTGTAAGTTGTAAATGAATCAGACAAATCTAACAAATTTCCTTATATATAAACACGATAGCTATTCATGATTTTTTTCTCTTTTCTCACTTCTAACATTATTATTATTATTAACTTTTCATGTGAAATTTAACGACTTGCAGTCAAATATTTGTTAAGAATAAGTATAATAACTCACTTAATCTGGCCGAGTACTTTCGAATCTATGAGATCCATCTTCAGAGGCGTGGGTTCCTAGATCATCATATCAGTTTTTTGGTTAGAAGTGTTGTGGTTTTTGTAAAATGTGATCAAAAAGTTTGTGAGATTTAAAATTTAGTTGTTCATTGAGAATGTTTTGTTTATTGTGTGTGGTGTGTTTGTATATTTCAAATTGTTCCAAGGTGTTGAGTTCGTGTCCTTTAGATTTTATGTGTAGAATGTGTAGGTTGGTATTAATGTCAGTAAAAGTGTGTCCAGTTTGAATGATATGGTCGGCAAAATTCGATGATTGAGTTTGTCAATTAGGTCGTGTTTGTTGGTGTTTTGTTTTTTGTTTCTTATTTTATGATTGAGTTTGTCAATTAGGTCGTGTTTGTCAATCATAAAATAAGAAACAAAAAAAACAAAACACCAACACCACTGACAAAAAATACATCACAATGACATACATTAATCCACAATCACACAGACTAGCAAAAATCTTCAAAAAAGCCGGCCACACCATCTCATTCAGAACAAAAAACAAAATAAAAAATGCACTTACACTCAAAACCACACTGAACACAAACAAATACGATCTCCCAGGGATCTACAAACTAAACTGCTCTGATTGTAACAAATTCTACATAGGACAAACAGGCCGCACATTCAAACAACGTTACAAGGAACATTTTCAAGCCCTGACATCCAAAGCTGAATCGAATTTTGCCGACCATATCATTCAAACTGGACACACTTTTACTGACATCAGTACCAACCTACACTTTCTACACATAAAATCTAAAGGACACGAACTCAACACCTTGGAACAATTTGAAATATACAAACACACCACACACAATAAACAAAACATTCTCAATGAACAACTAAATTTTAAATCTCACAAACTTTTTGATCACATTTTACAAAAACCACAACACTTCTAACCAAAAAACTGACATGATGATCTAGGAACCCACGCCTCTGAAGATGGATCTCATAGATTCGAAAGTACTCGGCCAGATTAAGTGAGTTATTATACTTATTCTTAACAAATATTTGACTGCAAGTCGTTAAATTTCACATGAAAAGTTAATATTAACAACGCAGTTCGTCATGGAACAAGATATCCAGGAATTTATTATTATTATTTTTCATCTCTAAAAAATAAATTCATATATTCCTCCATTTATTTTTAATTGTTTATTCTTAATTATTATTTCTGTATAATGAATAGCAACCTGGAGATTTTAGAAGGCTGTATTTGGTCTATCTATTTGTAGACTATCTTTGAAGTTGGCCACCACTTTGAACTTCGTTATAGGATTAAAGCTATAATTAGCGTTGAAGTGATCAATACGACTGATAAATCTTGATTATTCAACAAAATAATGTTGGTTTTCCACAGATGATGAGCGTGGTTTAAACATTTGAACTGAGATGAAAGTGGAATCTTGTAAAAATGAACTACTTAGTTTGAAATTCGCGGTGATAAAGCCGCGAATGGCTTCAGAACCCAAGCCGTAGGGCCTAGCTTGCTTAAATTTCCGGTTACACTTTTTTAACATTGGCAGTATAAGTTATGATCCCACCACTTTCTTATACCCCTCCATGGTCGTTTCATATGAATCATATTCATTTGAAAATATTCTGGTGCTTAAAAATTATTTTTCACAATACTGCTACAATTTCAACAGTTTACCATGTATAGATTTGAACCGGTAAACAGCAGATTGCAGAATGAAGGAAAAATTGATTTCATCACAGTAAACTGTATGATAATAGTATATTACATTACCAGCCCGGAAAGTACCAGGTAAGCATGATAGTTTACATGCGAGGCGTAGCCAAGTGCTAGATTTTCATGTAAGTGGCAAAACTTTCCGAGCGAGTTGCATACGATACTTTTCATATCGATAATCATACTAAGCAGAAGAAGTGCAATATTTTTCAATCAAAACCAACTTTTATTTCATAAAGTAACCTCTTGCATAAAGTTCCCGTCAGCGTAGCCTAGATACAATAGAATACCATATGTTCTATAATAAAAATTACATTGACTGTAAAGAGATAGATCTCAGTCACTGTAGCCAACACCCAATTTAGATACCGAATGGAGGATTGGCAGATTAGCCAAACAGAAGCGAGACGTCCAACGGTCTCACTGTGTCTATGGAGTCGGCGTAGCCGAGTTGGCTTATCGCTGGTCTGATAAGCCAAAGGTCCTGGGTTCGATCCCAGTTGAATACAAGATATTTTTCTCGAGCCACTCCCGTGTTTCGGAGGACACGTTAAGCCGTCGGTCCCGGTTGCATAAAAAAAGCAGTCGTTAAAAAAAACGGCGAGGTGGAACTACCCGTAAGGGTATCCCCAACACGAAAAGCCATACGAATTTACTTTTACTGCGTCTATAAAGTCACTGTAGTATTTCTAATCAGCTGTTCATTTACAAGAGTTTTAATCAGTAAGGGCCGTATTTATGAACGTGACTTACGTTCATCTCAGAACGACTTGGAAAGGCTCTATTACATTGAACGTGGTCACTATCTAACCTAAAATTGTGTCATATTATCAGGCACTAATAAACATAAAATAACATACATGAAAAGATAAAGATACTGCACAGGATGTAAATTTAGTTACTGTTACGTAATTATTACCAATATCTTTTAAATTATTATTTTCTGTTTTCGAATTTGGAAAATGAATTTTGATGCTGTGTAGTGAGCGCTACCTGCCAGCAGACCAAAGCGCTTTCATTGTTCAGAAAAATGTATAGGTTAGAATTCGATTCATGTAAAGGAAGTAAAAATAGGTTTAATGCGTCAAATATACAGTGAATTACATTGCAATGGTGCAAAAATTGAATATGATGATTTAATTTTATTTTGAATGAGCCGATTCTATACAAAAAAATTAAGCCAAAATATCATACAACACAACAGTCTGTAAACGGCTTCGAGACAGCTCTGTACCTATCTTGGCTAAGAACGGATTTAAGATACCGATTTCAAGAACGACTTGACTTCTAAGTTAAGAAGATCTTCAAGTTAGGTTCATAAATACGAACTTAAGTTGAAGCACTGCTTATACTGGGTGAGTTTACGAGCTGAAAAAAACCCAGTTCTCCCTGCAACATTTATGAAGTGTAACTTCTTATATTGGTGTAAATTAGAGTTGTTTACGTTGTTTAATAGTTATTAATCAGGAGTCACGTCTTTGTTTAAAGAGCTGGGTTGCCTTTTAGTGTTACAGCTGCTCGCTGGCTTGTCACGTCATGAACCTGTAAGTGTAAGACTTATTGCCGCTAAGTATGACTTATCAAAGTCGATCTTTGCTAAGAAACGTTCATAAATACGGCCCTAAGTGCTTTACAGTTATGGCAAAGAGTCACTTTCTTATCAACAAAAAGGAATGGGAAACAACTGTCTCTGTTGTGGTATGAATATTACCGGACCCCAGATGTTTTTGACAATGGTATATTATAGCTGAATTGTGCCAAAGGATAATTCCCAAAACGATCACACAATATATTGATTTGCTCTAAATTCAACCATGAAACACGAAAGTTCATAAAGATTCAACTCTCGCTGCCTCGATATAAATGTAGAAGAGGAATAGTTCAAGTACTGTACGTACATTTAATATAAGCTGATTACTGATATATCCATAATTGAATATGAATTATGAAGTTCATAAAATATCAACAACAAATCACAATAAGTTGACATAAAGCTAAATTGACAAGTAAAGATAGGTTATTTAAGATCCAAAAGAAAGCTGTTAGGTATATGAGAAATGCAGAGACTACATTCATGTAGACCACTGTTCAAGAGACTTGATCTAACTGCACCTTGCTTGTGTGTGTATGAAGGTAATGTAAACCAAAATCTCAATGTACATGATTATAACATACGAAGCCGAGGAGATTATCAATTAATGAGTCACAATAGTAGTTTATTTGAACAAAATTCTTGTTATAGTGGTAGTGCTATAACAAGCTACCATAGTTTCTAGTCTTGGAAATATTAAAAATATTTAAGAAACATTAAAGTGAGAAAATGTGTAGTGGATAAAACGTTTTATAGTGTACAAGAGTTCCTTTCAGATAAAAAATTGAGCCTCACCTCATTTCATTTAAATTGCAATTGTGGTAACTAGTAAATAAGATTGGTAATATTGTAAATGATTGTTGTTCTGACCATCTGACTGTCTTATACTCCATAACCGGAGTCTTCAAGACGTAATCTTAAAAAACCTCTAATTTAAATATAATATCGTCTATTCTACTTACACATTACTTTGTACTCTGGATCGTTTAAGTACATCACCATTGTTCCTTACTGAGCCTTTTTTCATAAGACCTTGTGAAGACCACATATGACATGGAAAAACGTTACTTGGTGTAGTTGGTAAGTCGGCTGTATCATCGCTGTAATTGTATAAGAAAATTATAATTTGTAGACAATTAGCAGTCAAAATCATTTATAAAAATAATAAAGTAAGCTACCAACAATCAACCATTAGTAGAGTAAAGAGGCGCAAATATACATCAGAAAAAAGTATAGTAATGGATAAAGAGGAATATAAAATGCATATTTTAAGTGGGAGTTTAGTAGATAAGAGCTCGATCACAAATCATTGATCAATTAAAGATTGAATTCTTGGATTTCTTGTTCCATAACGATCTGAGTTGTTAATATTAACTTTTTATTTTAAGTTGTCACAACCACATTTTTTGAAAACCGTGAGTAACTAGTTTCGGTTGTTACACCATTATCAATTTCAAACAAACCAGGTTCAGTAACCAGATTGATAATGATGTAACAACCGAAACTAGTTTCTCACGGTTTTTAATAAATGTGGTTGTGACAACTTCAAGTCTTATTATTCATTATGGATATTATCTACAATATCACCTTCGCCACTACAAAGAAAGTTAAATTCAACGACTTGCAGTCAATTTTAATTGTGAATAAATAATATTTCTACTCACTTTTGGCGAAACGTTTTCGAGTCATGGAGACTCATCTTCAAAGGCGTCCTGGATTGGCATGTCGGTTTTTTGATTAGAGGAATTTATTGTGGTTTTTGCATAATGTGATCAAAAAGTTTGTGTGATTTAATTACATTGTAAATCATACAAACTTTTTGATCACATTATACAAAAACCACAATTTTTCTAATCAAAAAAACCGACATGCCGATCTAGAACGTCTTTGAAGATGAGTCTCCATGACTCGAAAACGTTTGGCCAAAAGTGAGTCGAAATATTATTTATTCACAATTAAAGTTGACTGCAAGTCGTTGAATTCACAATAAAAAGTTAATAAATATTGAAGCATAACACTACTTAAATGAAGTTTAATCATATAAATTTCACTTGTCAATCATTTATAGTTTTATACTGCACCTCTCTTTGTTCCCGTTCATATTTCCATTCAAGTAGCCTTGATTGTGGTTTCTCTCCTTAACAGAAGCGCCAGGTCTGAAAACGAAACAGAGTACACATTAAACATCCAAGAATTCATGAATAGATTAATATTTATGAAATAAACTAATAAATTGATTAGAATTCAATAACTGCAGCTTCGTATGTGCGTATAATTTGTTGTTTACCATAGCAACCAAATAATATTTTTCGACTCAAAAGTTTCTATAAAAATGTAATATTATTAACTATTTTTAACTGTTTTTAGTGTTTCGTTTCGAATGAACTTTTAAATTAATAGTGGTCAAGTGAGAAAATTCATTTTATATTTTTCGAGTGAAGGTTTTCAGCATATTTTAAATTTTTATTCTGTGTTAACCTCAATGTTTTGGATAATGTTACATATCAAAATTTGTGAAGGGAGCAGTTTTGGACCTGAGTCTGTTGCACCTTCACACTCGTTGTAAATTTGTCACAATAAATAAATAAATAATTGCGCTCACATTCAATCATTGTAGGCTCTTTTCATTATATTCACACATAAAATTTTTTTACTTTATTCAATTGTATATAAATGATAATAATACGAAATAGATCTCGAATAAAAAGGAATAATAATATTTAGTTAATAAAGCTTTTTAAAGTGTCCTTTCATATCAAAATTACGCCTCACCTCAAACTAATTGATATAGTAATTATGGTAACTTATATAATATTGTTAATCTGACTTGTCTTATACAATATTTTTAATCTGACTTGTCTTATACTCCTTAACTGGAGTATCCAAGACGTAATCTACAAAAAAAAAGGATTTGAACGTTTTTGGACAACCCGCAGTTCGAGTTCAATGAAGTACTATTCACTTGTACATTATTAGTTAATGTATGACAGAAAATAATTTTGATTGAAAAATAACATTTGGGAATTACACATTGCTAATTGCGATGGTGAGGTGAATTGAGGTGATGATGATGATGGTGGATTGAGGCCATTGAACCTATTAATGGGTGATGTGAATAAGAATAAGTAAATACTTTTAACTGCTGTTTTTTTCAAGTAAATACTAGACAGCAGGTGAATGAAATGTTTGTTTTCAGTATTCCTTCTACTTGATCAGCATTTGCTCAACTTGACCAGTATTTACTGATAACTAAACAGATTTACTGTAAATCAGTAAGGCGGCGTTCACACCGGCACGATATGCGATTTATCTTAAACGACACGGGAGACGCGACACGCATGGACAGATACTTGAAATGTAGAGGGAGGCGATAAAAATGGTTCACACCGAGGCGATTGTGCAATATATCGTGCTATCGTGCAATATAAGTGCTGCATGCTATCGGTCTTCGCGATTAGTTGCATACGATACGAGGAAAGAATTTGTTAAGTAAACAGACATAGCGTCATACCAAGCCTACAATATACTACTCCAATATTCTTTCTCCTCTCTCCTTCATTCTATCGGTCTTTACGATTAGTTGCATATTGACTTCGAGTAGTCAACATGTCGGGAAGAGAAGACAAGGCTGTATTACATTTTATTAATTTAGTAAAATCTCGTCAGTGCATCTGGAACTATACCCTTGCCGAATACAGCATGACAGATGTGACCAGTGCTGCATGGAGGGAAATTGCATCAGAAGTGAAAGACACAAGTAAATGCATTGTTTATATTATTCAGTATGTAAAAGACAAACAAGTAATCAAATTGTTATATTACAAATTCAAAATGTGAATATTTTTAAATCTGATACAAGAAATAGCTCAAACTTTTCTAGTTTAATTGGCAAAGAATTACAATTTCGTCATTATCTCATCGTTTAAGATTCTATCCATATCAGAAACAAAAACATCAGGCATTTACAATATTCATGATTCATTATAATATTATCATCTCTATAAATCCTTCAAGAACTCAATCATTTCGTCTGTATGAATAATTACATATAGAGAATATAGGTACTGTATTAAGAACATACAATATAAAGAACGAGGAAGTTCGGTTATTTTGAAAATCAATTTTATACAAATAAAACAGTACACACTTCAACATTTTTTACGGTTCATGATATTCCCTCCCTTCACATTCTTATCGCAGAGGTGGCGCCGATTTATCGCCTGCAGTATGAACCTTCCTTGCGATATATCTTAACGATGTTTTCAATAAGATAAATCGCATATCGCATATCGTGCCGGTGTGAACGCCGCCTAACAGATTTACAAGTAAATGCTCAAAAAGGGTGAATAAACTGTACTATTTCGTTAAGGGAGCTCCTGACCAGACTTGAACGACAAAAACTTCTTTAACTTTTTCGTCATGGCAGATTTTATGAATGTTCATAATGAAAAGAAATACTTGGATAGATGACCTATGAGCCCTTATAAGTACAAATAGCTTCTTAGATGTGATTTTTTCAATGATGATAATTTAAGATTCATGCATGCTAGAAAAACTCGATTGATGACAGGTTTTAGAAAATAAGATTGTTTACAACGTGCCACCAATAGATTTTTTCTAGCATGCACGAATCTTGAATTATAATCATTCAAAAAATCATATTTTTCGTAATTTTGGAAAGGTTTAATTGCAATAACACATGCAAGCTCGAAAGATGCAACTTGTGCCGGGTTCTAGGAAATTGGATTGGTTACAAAAAAGAAAATACTTTTTTTTCGACACATAATTTGGCTGTAGAATTGAAAAAAAAAACTATAAAAAATCACAGTCTGTGATAATTTGGCAAATATTTATATATATTAAGATGGTTCAGCTCAACTTTGAAGGTGTTTTTTTTCATTTTGATGTAAACGGTGTGAAAGAGAAAGAAGTAACCAACAATTTAAGACAATTTCGCATTCTTATCTTGAGTAGTTTTCGAGGTTAGGAGAAAGAATTGTCATTTTCAAGTTTTGGGAATGCCTATACTCCTACCCTTCCAAAATGAAGTATAGAAGTACACATTGTAAGCTAAATGTGGCAAGTTATGTATGAATTTGGATCCCCTCAATAAGCTGAGAAGAACTAGCTAAAGCTCAATGTAGTGTTTCGAACTGCTCTTGAGAGTAGTGTGGTATTGCAGGAACGGCCTAACCAATCACAGGCCTGCATTTCAAGGTCACCCCCCTTAGGCCACGCCCCCCCTGGCCAATGGGAGAAGACCGCGCCCCTTTAGGGGGGAGTCGGCCATTTTGTAAATTTTTGAGGCACGCCATTGGCTGCACATGTTGGAGTGGGGGACCCGTTTACCCCCCCTCAAGCCCCCTGGACCTATCCCCCTTCAAGCCCCCCTGCCCCTGTCCAAAGGAAAATGGCGCGCGCGCCCACGGTCTTTTTCCTTTTTTGTAGGTTTTGCCCAAACCTGTACTACATGAAAACAGCCATTTTGAATTGTTTCCACTTTTTTTTTGGGTGGGGGGATAAGTTTAGGAGAGAAAAAATAAATAACCTTGTTTAAAACAGCCATTTTCTTTTTGTAGGCATCTCCCAAACCTGTACTACATGAAAACAGCCATTTTGAATTGTTTCCACTTTTTCTCTTTTTTTTAGGCTTTGCCCAAACCTGTACTGCATGAATTTTTCTTTTTTTTTAGACATCATTCAAGCCCGCACTGTGTGGGGGTAAGGTTAGGAAAGAAAAAAATAAATAACTATGTTAACAGCCATTTTGAATTGCCTCCTCCACCTCCATCACCTATAAAATGGAAGTCCTATCTCTCTCATTGCTAGAACTTTCTTTGTCTAAAAAATCTTTTTATGAGTAGTTTTTATAACGATTTATTAACCATTGTTGCTCTGGTGTTGGAAACTGGTTAGCATCATATTTAACCTCTGGCTCTGACATATTAATCCTACGAAAAAACTCATCAACACAATGTTCTAGTGTAAGCCCACGACTTTCCAATTCCTCCCAGTTGAAAGTTCTCATAGCTATTAGACACTTTCCTATCAAATGATAAGCATATCGATACATTATAGTATTTAAATAATTCTTGTAATCCTGACTATTATGTACATAATCGATTAAAAGGCTTTCTAATACTTTTATACTTGTGTTAAGATTTTCAAAGGAGACAAATCCGGCTTTCTCATTTTTAAACTCTGTTCTACTCAGCAAATTATCTTTTTTCTCTTTATTAAAGTCATCTTTACTGAGTAGTTTTTCTCTCTCATTTTTGAATTCTGTTCTAGTCAGTAAAATATCTTTCTTAGCTTTATTAAAGTCATCTTTACTAAACAGTTTCTCTTTCTCATTTTTGAACTCTGTTCTACTCAGTAAATTATCTTTTTTCTCTTTTTTGAAGTCTTCCTTACTAAGCAGCTTTTCTCTCTCATTTTTGAATTCTGTTCTAGTCAGTAAATTATCTTTTTTCTCTTTATTGAATTCATCTTTACTGAGCAGTTTTTCTCTTTGCCCCTTTGCTTCTTCGATAATTATTTTCAAACTCGAATGAAGATAGTCAGTTGAGACTAAAGCTGTTTTTTCTTTATCAAAATTTGATCTAGTCAAAATTGTTTTCTTAAGTTCATCTATTTGTTTTTCACTATCAATAATATGTTTACCACGTGAAACACGTCCGAACCTGTCTACAGACATGATGTAACTAAAAATCTGAAATTACTTGAGCCTAACTGTTGTGAAAAACATACTCTACCATCAATCTAACAATGTTAGCCCTTTCTGATACATTTCAGCTCTGCCAGATCGAAAATAACTTCCCACAACTGATTAGAATCTGTAATTGTAGTAATGGGATGATCATTGCTACATCCATAGTGAAAATGTCCACGTTCCTCAATTACAATATCTAAGAGCTCATAAATTTCAGAGAGGATAGAATATTTTGAACTAGAATTTTTCCATGAGTCATCGCTATCAGATGACACCTTATCATCATAATCATCCTTATCTTTCTTAACATTTTCAACACAATATTGTGAGAATTTTACACTATTAGCTAGCTCTTTAAACTCATCCAAACTTATACCCATTAACAATCTGGATAATTTCTTGAACTTTGCAAAACTAAAACATTGAGACATTTTTAAGGTTATGTTTTAAAGAAGCTCTCACTGCGTGCTGCTACTACTACCTAACTGTAGCTCTAACAAACTTATACTAAATCAAATGCAATACTTACCTAATATTATATATTCTTCTCTTTCCACCCGACGGGAGGATGAATTCAATTAAACTTGATAGTTTGCTATCAGGTTTAACTAGCTCCATCTTTTTGCCGTAAGAATTTGCGGGCGTTAGCACTCTTAAAGCGCTTCCCCATCTCAAAACTGAAACATTGATTTTGCTTCTACACTAGACTACTGTGAAAAATATTTTTCATAATAGTCTAATATGGAAAATCTCAATTTATATTCAGCTAAGAAACAGGCCTATACTGCAGTCTACTTATCCTATATACTCACTTTTATTGCTTCGCTTTCCACCTGACAGGAGGATGAATTTAATTAAACTTGACAGTTTGCTATCAGGTTTAACTAGCTCCATCTTTGTGCTGTACGAAGCTGCAGGCGTTAGCTTAAAGCGCTTCCCCATCTCAAAACTGAAACATTGATTTCGCTTCTACACTAGACTACTGTGAAAAATATTCATAATAGTCTAATATAGAAATCTCATTTTATATTCAGCTAAGAAACAGGCCTATACCACTATCTTCCACATTGCTCTAACATGCTGCATTATCCAGAAGAATCAGCGATGGTTTGTCCTCCTGATGAATACATCTCATAACATATCTCCCGCTATTGAAACTTTCCAAAGTTTGAGCATTCAACTCGGATAGAAACTTTTCCGGCAAATATACATCAAAGTACGAATGTCCACCATGATTATTAATTTCATATAATCGCAGTATAATTCTTGTTCCAAATTGTGTGCGAGCTAACCTTGCTTTTTGAATAGGATAACTAAAGTCAGATTTCAATCCATGTATTTGTACAATAGGAATATTCTCCCGCGATGTCTCATTGAATCTAGTCAAACTGAATGGACGCGATTCCTGCTGCTGCTGCTGCTGCTGCTGCTGTTGTCGCTGCTGATACATGGCGGTTGAGAAAAGCACAACTGTACTCGACCGGCGAAAAACTGGTAATGATGAAAAATATGCTGCCGCCTGCAATCACCCGCCGCCGGTTTCCTTATCCCCACCACCAGATTTCTTCTCCGCTCAAGGACAGACATGTTAAAACATGTCTGTGAGCAGTCAATAACCTTTTGTTTCACATATTGCGCAACACTTGATCTTCAATTTGTAATAGTTTATAAACGCTTAATTTCAACGGTCTGTAATAACGTAGATAATCACTTATTTCATTAATATCGACAGTATCTAGAAAAATCGCCTTTAATTGTTTTGCAAATTCAACATCACCTCCTTTACTTTTAGTTTTTGCGATAGCCTCTTCACACACTTCAAACCAATCAATATAGTTTTGTAATTTTGATTCCAATTCACTATCAGCACTTAACCATTTGCTTGGATCCATAGCAACACTGTTGGCTTACTACACAATACTAAGCAATTTCTGTTTGCATTCAAGTATTTATATGAGTGGTAAAAGAACAGAAAAATTCACCGGATTAGCAACATCGCTTGTTAGATTGCAGATTCTCGCCCTGTGCAAGTACGATTGATATTCACACCATACACAAACCACTTCCTCTCCGTTATAATAGAATCCTTGGCGTGCATACTTGCGTTTATTCTCCTTGGTGTAAAATGGACATGTCTTCATACTTTTCATCCTATCCCCCTCGCACAAATAATCTATTTTCCGATCAATTCCTCTCTCCTCCGCTTTACACAACATTGATGATAAATAGTGTTTAGCACTGAATAATGCGCACCTACCATCGGCAATCTTATTATGAATTTTGCAAGCATCAAAAGTCCAACAACTAGAGAACTTTCTATAATCAGGTCTTTCAAAATTATCTGGTATTGTTTCAACTTTATTGTGAAATTTCTTCAAAAACTCTGCTTTTTCTCCACCCTTTGTGTATATTCTATCATAGTTTCTAAGATAAGCTCTTATTGTATCATCAGAATAATCGATTTCGCCCAATTCCCATTTTATTTTATGATGATAAAATTCCAACCAACACACTTCGCGATATGTCTTCCATGATAGCTCTGATTTTGGAAATGGCGGTTTAAAATGTAGAATAATGTAAGTATTTTTTGGATCAATCATCGCAAATTCCTTTAAAATGAACTGATTATTTTCATCCTTGAAACCGTGAAACTCAACAACAGCGAACGAATCATCACTTCCACGTTTGTTCTTCCTCGAATATCCATCACTCACTTCCCCCTCCTCCTCCTCCTCCTCCTCTTCTTCCACCCGCGCACATTCAACCTCCTTGTCTAGATCACACTGCGCTGCCGCTTCCGAATACAGTTTCCTCGACGGTTTCGAAGAACAAATTTCACCCATGTCTTCTAATCCTGACAATAAATCGCCGGTATAGCAAGATGGTAATCGCTCGTAGATATCCTCTTCTTTCCCAACTAGATAATCTTGAAGTAAGGTTGAAGAAGTTGATTGCGATAGAGAGTCACACGATGACGAACTTCCACTCGATAGCATGGCCTTTCACCTACTGACATAAAACCTACCCACTCCAACTTATATAGCCTACCTGCTGCACTCTATCGGAAAAACTACTGCACCTCTCTCACCATAGATGTTAATGGTGTATACTCTACAACATTATCGCTTATTAAAATACAATAAGCAGCAGTTGCAGCCGGCACATCTTTTCCAAATTCAAACTCAAGTCTGACGTCTACTGAACTCTTTAAAGTTGTTGTCTGGTGTGAGCAGTCAATCACCATAATCGGTGTATCTTTAGTGAATGTACTAAAATCAATTTCATTCCCATGTTCAGAATTTACCGGCGAATTAGAATAGCTTCCTGCAAAATCTAAAAACATTCTATACATTAACTGTTTGTTACCGAGAAGGTTATCATAGGGAAAGTAAACAGAATTTAAATACAATTTTACATTATACAACTCGCACAGGTCAAATTTAGCCATTGTAGAATTATATTTCAATTTTCTATCTGTTTGAAAGGCTAAAATTACAAATCTCGGCGCATCTGAATACGAAGCGGTTTTAATTGTCCAACTGTGTACTTTTGTTGCCGGTAAAACAGGATATTCGTGAATTTCCCATTTTCTAAAAGCAAGTTTTAACGGACGATCGCTATCAAGTAGGCGTAAAAACCTAAGGCGTACATGATCTTCAAGTTGTAAGTATGGCACTTTCCACTGTAATTTTGTAATGTCTATCTGAACACTTGAACCAGTTGCCGATTCGATGCAATTAATATCCGACGGCGATCTTAACAGTACGAGTTCTTGTTTCAGATTTAATATAATTTGTTGAAAATCTTCAAAAAAAGCTAAAAGTAATTTTAATGGAATACAAAAACTGAACTTGTTTTCAGTTAGACTATACCCCTCCCTGTCGAAACCGGCCAAATGGTAAGTATTTTTATCAAACACGCTTTTCAACAGTAAACCTTTAATAGTACTTGTGAGACCTACAAGACGCGACTTTGCTACAGGGTGACCGGCCAACTCATATCTTATTTCATCAAACATAAACCCGATTGCATTACTTACTAGTTTATACTGTGCATCTATAATGTTACTCACACCGTCTACACCTATTGCAGTCTTTTTACACTTAACTTCACCTTCGATAAGTAGGAACGATCTGCATGGTAGGCTATAGTTATCTTGCGAATTAATTGGGATTCTTATCTCATCAGAATTTGATAATCTTTGGTTTGCATAGGGACCGTGGGAATGGTACTCTAGACTTTTTATCTCGTTAAAAAAATGTATTTGCCTTTCAACATCTAAGATCTCACTTATTGCCGCTGTTGACGACATTATTCCAATTCACTTGGAATCCTAATTTCTCTAAAATCTTTGCGTTTTTAGATGTTAACACGGCGGAATGTGAAACTCTACTAACACTCTTTTGAACCTTTCTCTTCCCTTTCCTTTTCATCCTTGTTCTCTTTCCATTAAGATCACTTTTTTCATATTCGCTATAGCTACAGCGAGCCGAATACGGGTTGAATACAATGAAACCCATTTTACTTCTTCTTCTTCTCTCGAATATGTAATCTAACCGTTAATCTGTCTCCTCTGAAATCGACTAATGAACCGTTCTGGTCCGTCACTTTCACATTAATGCTCTGAAACTTGTGCGTATTTAAACGTACATAAACAATTGGATTTGGTGATTCATTAATTAAATATCCTGGAGGAACTCTTGGAAGAAACTCGTAAATGGTGTGTTTTTCTTTTCCATCACTATAACTCCCACACGCCAAATTACATGAAACTTCGATTGTTGTAATGTTGGATATTGAAACAAGTCTTCTGGAATAATGCCAAATAAGCGGTGCTAAGACTTCTTGATTAAAACCCATTATTTTGCCAATTGAATCATTATGAGTTAAATCAATCGGTTTATCAGAATAGATTTCGATTTTCATAGTATTATTATTCCCGCGTATAATGAGACCGTCACCAGCTACATTCAATTTTTCCTTGATCAATTTTACAATATTATCAATTTCATAAGAACCTGTTTCGAGTTTGACTAATTGATCGCCGTATTTAAAACTAGAATTTTTATCTTTAATCACATTTGGAATAGAATTGAAAGTCCACAAATTGACTAATCCAATTTCATATTCACAATTTCTATCTAATTCTATAACCTGCGGTAAATGTTCGTATAGATCGCTGCTTGTACCGGTCAGCGATATTACAGCCATAGCAGTACTTACCTCTGCTACTAAAAAGTTACAACTGAGCAGACAAGAATAACAAACACAGATGTCCGCAAATATTTGTATTAGGTTTTTGTATTTCATCAGCATTATAGAAAACGTTTACCCTTTTCTGTTTCTTCCAATAATTTACCAATTGTAATGGAGGTTGTAGGTTACCGATTGGATCAAAATAGAATACATTTATACCTTGTTTGTCATAGCACACCCAGTGTGTACCTTTTCCTGAATAATTATCCAAATTCACAATTGCCATCTCATTGAGACGAATTCTTTCTGGTAGTGTATCCTGCATATACACACCGCGCAATGGAATTTTCAATAAGTATGCCCACTTTTGTAGATCATGATCAGACAAAGCTTTATTGAGTTTTAAGTTCTCAATATTAACCGCATTCATGTTTTCCTATTCTTTTTCCGCCTACTTCTAGCTTCGCGTTTAACCGGTTTTGAATGAGTCTTCTTCCTTCTTCTCTTGCTTTTCAGCGACGACAATAGACCGTGTGCGTTATGCGGAACCGTCGAAGTCGAGGAGTTTAATATTCTCCCACCAAAATATTCTGGGTATGGTCGGAGATAATATCCCCTTCCCTTTACATGATTTGTCAATCGCTTAATAGCTTCCCGTCGCATAGAATCACTATTCCTTTTTTTACCCACTCCTTCTCTTTTCTTTCTAGATGTTTTTCTCACTCCTTTCCTTCTTCTACCGCTACTACTAGAAACATGTGGAATTTTCATTCCAGATCCAATTACCGACTTGGCTTTCATTGCCAAAGTAACTAAATACGCTAATACCTTCTGCTTGTAGTCTGTCTGAGGATTCTTGAATATCGACCAAGCGCTGTCAGCTAAAATTTTATCTGCTCGCGAACGTGTCAAATTATCAGACGAGCGCGAATAACTTATGTCATGAATTTTGCAAGCTTTATCGAGTGAATTAACTCCCGGATCACCTCTCTTAAGCCTTTTTTCTAGCTTTGTACCAGGCCCGCAGTACTGGTAAGAATCAAATTTACCCCAATTAAAATTATGTGGTAAATGCAATTCTCCAGGTAATGAATCTATTGTTTTATTAAGTAGGGTGGACGCCGCGCTACCCGCTCTATTCACAACACCTTTCGCAATGTTACCTAAGACAGATAATAAGCCGCTTCCTATTATTCCTTTCCTCGTTGTTGCTGTTTTTCTTCTTCCTCTATGCTTGCCAGATCTTGTTTGACTGTTTTGACAAACCATCTTTTCGTCTAGACAATCTCTAGAACACTAAGCTCATGTTGATCGCGCCGCCCACCTACCTAGATAATTCTGCAAACATGTTTTGTTCTATCTATAAGCTTCTTCACATCTTCTTCTGTTTGACTTGCACAATTGTTAAGAATTTGATAAGAATTGTAAAAATTACATACGTGCGAGTAAGGTGAGAGTAAAGTCGAATACCAACTTTCAAGTTGATAATCAAACGATTTTGGTATATTATTATTTAAACCTGATCGAACACAGGCATTAATAAAGAAAAGTGTTTTATTTTTAGTTCTCTCCAAATCTAATAAGTGTTTAGAAAACCAATCTGATTTGGTATTATCTTTGTCGAGTAGTTGATAACTTGTATCTTCCTTTTTGGAAGATGGTGTATCATGATTGAAGCTAGAATTCATAGTTTCCTTTTCAAATAGTACAGCACTTTGATTGAAATTTAAGACATTTTGCAAATTTGGTGTAAAACATTTTTGATTAACTAATTCGGAATAATTCAGATAAAGAAGAATTAGAATTGAAAGCCAATATGCTATGCACGTAAAGATGCAAACTATCTTAATCACATTGGCTGTTGATCTTACACAAACCAATTGCGGTCTATATTGATTCTCATTATCCTCCTCTGTGAGACTCATTGCTGCACACGTCTGCTTTGTTCGAATGTATACAACAGACTATGATCATAACCGGTTTCAGTACTCGCAAACATGTTCAAACATGCACATGAAAATCAAATGTTTTATTTTTTTTGTAACCCGGTTTGGAAATTTTCTCTATAAATAGCCGGGTAAGCACACGATTTTCACCAATTACTTCAGTCAGTGTTTGCAAATACCACCACGCTGCCGCCATCATCATCATCATAGCTGCCATTCTAGGTAAGTGTACATTCAAAGAAGGGAAAAAACTCGAAAGAAGAAGATATCATTACTAATGACGTATGTTTTAAAGTTTAGTGTTGAGATTTTTTAAATAATATTTCACAAGAAAAAATATTGCAAAACATACCTGAGGTTGAGTTGTCACGACAGCAGTTGGGTGCAGCAGAAGTTGGGTTGCTTGAAACCGTGTTGCGCGCGCGCGCGCGGTTCACAGGATGAAAACTGGTAATTTGACAATTGAAATTTAACGCTTTATATACGTAAAATTCGTCCTTCTTCAAAGCCGGTACTAAACACCGGCCATCATTATGTGTGTGTGACTTTCACAAAGGACAATTACGGCGGCGGGCCAACACCCAAATCGGGAAACGGGAAGAAATTCTAGTTGTCCTTAAAATCGCGTCGGGCCAACGCCTACACCAGAAAGATATTTTCATTGTCTCATCACACTCTGACGTACATCATAAAGAGAATACATCCTTCTGCGGTGTGACGTAAATTAGAAGGGAAATAACTTTGCAAACATACAAAGAAACCGTTTATACTCGCACCGCTGTTATAAATAGCTTAGTTCTTCTATTGACAGTTTCATTGTTGAATTTTGTGCTGTGAAAGACGTCTAAGCTGACGTTATTGTTTCAGAATCAACTTCTACCACAACGTGAGATATCCTTCTCTACATTTGTATTAGCATTTTGAGAGGCTGACTGTCCATCCCACCGTGCTGACAACGTATTTTCTCTACAATCACACACGCAGATATCCTTCTCTACAAACAGCAGTCTGAGAGGATACGGGTCATCCTTCACACCTTCTTCATCCATCGTTCGACAGAATTGAGGAGAATTCAACATCGTCTTGAACGACATTCAGATTAGACGGCTCAAAGCACAATTTCGGTGAGATTACGTCTGATAATTTGTTTCGGAACTTTTGTTATACAATTATTCAAATGGAATACAAACTTGAATGTTCATCAGCTGTGAATAGGAACGTATAGATTTAGATTCATTAATAACGAAATAGATTTAGAGTTACTATTATCAACGTTAAAAGATAAAATATTTGAAATTTTAATTAATGAATCGAGACATTTTGACGGAAACCTTCGTTGGTTCATCGCTGCTACCGTTAATCTTGTAAAGTTATCTGCGTTAGCTGACGTTAGCGGTGATGGACAAGAATTGAAGGTTGAAACTAACGCAACATTTCACAGTACGTCTCATAATATCGTTAATATAAGTTTAAATAAGGATGAATTACTCAGTCAGTATGAAGCGGGGTCTAATAAGTTACAAAATGCTCTTGACAGATTTTTGTGTTTTGGCTCGGGATGGGTTGTTAATCGTATACAATATTTAGACCTTAATTTTGCGAGATACAATCCCATTTATGCTGGGTATAACAATTCATCATTTATTAGCACACCTAAGGCAATAGTATCAAAAAACGTTGTAATTAATATAAAAAACTTACACGATAAGAAGTGCTTTCTATGGAGTGTTCTTGCATATCTGCATTACAGACGTAGAAATTTGAATGTAGAGTATTTAAAACAATACGAGAAAGAGTTAAATATTAAAGGAATAAACTTTCCGGTGGAATTACGTGATATAAAGAGGTTTGAAATTCTTAATCCGTCTATAAGTATCACTGTTTTAGCCTATGATGGAACACGGAAAAAATTTTTCCCATACAGAGTTTCTTTATTTAGGGAAAGACAACATAAAATAATGCTCCTTCTCTTATTCAATGATAATCACCCGAATAAATCACATTACACCTTGATTAACACAACTAAGAATAGGAACGGTTTGTCGAGATTATTATCCGAACTAACCAAAGGAAGAAAAGCTGTACATATCTGTCCTTTCTGCTTTCACAGATTCACATCAAATAAAAGCGCTAATATTGATGGGGAGCGAAATTTAAAACAACATATAGAGTTGTGTAGTAAGTTTGGCGAACAGAGAACGCGTCTCCCCGAGCCGGGGAAAAATATTTTGAAGTTTACAAATTATTCTTTTACTCTTAAAACAAAGTACGTAATCTACAGTGACTTTGAATCTTTTATTATTCCAATAAACAATGAATTTGAAGGCGGCGATGATGATGATGATGATGATGATAATGATGGTAGACAATCAAGAAAATCCTATACAGATAAAACGGCTAGACATGTGCCCTGTAGTTACGGTTATATCGTTTTAAATGAAAATGGGGAGATATGTGTGGGTCCACGTTTATACAGAGCAAAGTTTTTAGGGGAGAATATTATTGCATGGTTTCTGCAGGAGATAACCGAACTCGGCGACAGGCTTTACGATGATTTAATGTTAGAAGAACCAATGTATTGCTTAAGTGAAAAAGAACAGTACGAGTTTGATACGGCTGTGAATTGTTCCTTGTGTAACAAACCGTTTGCTGCTGGAGATTTTAAATGTAGACATCATGATCACCACAGCGGCAGATATCTTTCTGCAACACACATGAGCTGCAATTTAAACTGTAAGGTGCCCGCCTATGTTCCGTGTGTTATGCATAATTTTCGCGGGTATGATTCCCATTTCGTTGTACAGTCTTTGGCTTACAATAAACGCAAACTGCGCTGTATCGCTAACTCATCAGAGAAGTTTCTCACAATAACTGTAGGACACATTAAATTTATTGACAGTTTACAATTTCTAAACACGTCTCTTGAGAATTTAGTAAAAAATCTGGCGGATTGTGATGATTATAGAACAAAATTCAAACGCTTATGTACACATTTTAAAAATGAAGTACATCAAAAACTGTTCTTAAGAAAAGGTGTGTATTGTTATCAGTACATAGATAGTCCCGAAAAGTTTAATGAAACCGCTCTTCCGCCTATAAATGAGTTTTATAATAGTCTATCGGAAAAGGATTTGGATGAAAATGATTACAAACATGCCTTGGAAGTGTGGAATGTATGTTCAATGAAAAATCTAGGAGATTTTCATGACAACTATTTGATAAGAGACATCCTCTGCCTGTCGGATGTCTTCGAAGACTTACGATTAATTTTTTTCAAACATTATGGATTGGACGTATCTCAGTTTCTCTCTTTAGCACACTATAGTTTTCAAGCAATGCTTTTTAAAACTAAAGTTGAACTACAATTGATTACAGACCCGTGTATGCATCTTCTAATCGAATCCGCAATCCGCGGGGGTGTTAGTGTAATACCTAATAGATACAGTCTAGCAAATAACCCATACATGAGTACAGCATATGATAGCAATAAACCTACTTCTTTTATTGTTTACCTTGACGCGAACGCCTTATACGCATTTACAATGTGTAATTACCTACCTTACGGCGATTTTAGATGGTTAACACCGTCAGAAGTTTCCTCACTTGACATTTCAACCGTTGCAGATGACGCGCCTGTTGGTTTTATTTTGGAGGTTGATTTGGATTATCCAGATCATCTCCACGATAAACACAATGATTTCCCGTTAGCGCCATTAAAGCAAAAACCTCCGATGGAATTATTTTCCGACTATCAGCGTGCAGATGATGGGAGGAAACAGATTGTAACAACTAAATTGTTAACAACGTTAGCCGGTAGAAAGAAATACGTCTTACATTACCGTAATTTAAAGCTATATCTAAGTCTAGGTATGAAATTAACAAAAATTCATCGTGTTATAAGTTTTAGCCAATCTGCTTGGTTGAAACCATACATTGATTTCAACAATCAATTACGTCAAAACTCAAAAAATAGCTTTGAATCCTTGCAGTACAAGAATCTTTCGAACAGCACGTATGGTAAATTAATCGAACGTGTGCGTAACAGGTTTAATATGAGGCTGGTGACAGATGAAAAAACTTTGGATCGGTTAATTTCTCGCCCACAAGTCAAACGTTGGAAAATTTTTAATCCTAATGTCGTAGGTGTTGAAATGAAGAAAATTGATATCCTTTTAGATCGACCGATTTATTGCGGTTTCACAGTGCTCGATTTATCCAAGGTTGTCATGTATAACTTTCATTATAATATATTTCTAAATATGTATGACTTTAGGAAAGTTAAAATTCTTATGTCAGATACGGACAGTTTTCTTTATTATGTAGAAACAGAGGATTTTTATGAGGATATGAGGAGGCAAGCACATCTGTTTGATACAAGTGAATATCCTCGAAACCATAAGTGTTTCAGCTTACTTAATCATAAAAAACTAGGTTGCTTCAAAGATGAACTCAAGTCAAGAATCATAACAAAATTCGTCGGATTACGACCAAAATTATATTCGTTTGAGTTTCTCAATGAAAATAATGAAATTCAAAATAAAAATGTAGCTAAAGGCGTAACAAGATACATTATTGATTCAAAACTGAGATTTTCAATGTATGAAAAATGCTTATTTGAACGATGTGTTCATTACGAATCATCAAATTTGATACGTTCCTATTTACACCATATATTTCAGGTTCGAGTGGGTAGAATTTGTATTAGTCCGCTGGATGATAAGCGTTTTTTACTTCCATGTCGAATTAAAACTTTAGCGTGGTTTCATAAAGACATACCTAATTTCAATGGAGAGGAGGAGGAGGAGGAGGAGGAGGAGGGGGAAGTGAGTGATGGTAGAACTTGAGGCCGATATCGTCATCAGGAAGTATTGGATAGGTCAGGTTTTGTTAGACGAGTGAAAGCACAGTTGAGTTACAGACGTGTTGTGGAAGGTCAGTTTTTGCATTTCGCGTTAGCCAGCTTGTTGCAGCAAAGGTGAAGGACTCGAACGTGTTTTGCGTTATAGCGTGCATAAAAATCCGGCTGCATATATTATTTATTACAGCATAACGGTGGATGCGAGTCAACATTGAACTAAATTTTACACTCTTCCTTATTCCGAGTGCATGGTTATTACAAAATGAATACTGTTCGTCAACGTTTAGCTAAGGAATTACACTCGAGTGCACGTAAAAACTTTAAAAGACGGAGTTATGTTTTAAAGGGAATTTTGGACATGTTGCAGGCAGATTTAATTGAAATGACTCAGTTTACTAAAATAAACTCTAACTACAGATTTATTCTATCGGTTATTAACGCATTTTCGAAATACGCGTACGCCGTTCCTCTCAAATCGAAATCTGGTCACGAGGTGAGCATAGCCTTAAAACCAATTTTTGAGAAAAATCGCGGTGTACGTTTGCTGTGCACAGACCAAGGGTCGGAATTCTTCAATTCGCATGTGAAGGCGTTATTAAAGAAATATAACATACACCATTACCATGTCTACTCAGACAAAAAGGCTGCTATTATTGAACGATTTAATCGAACATTAAAGTCAAAAATCTACAGACATTTCACCGAAACCGGGAATTATAGGTGGATAGATATGTTAGACAAGATTGTAAGCCAGTATAATGACACCGTTCATTCGACGATTAAGTTAAAACCTGCTGAAGTTACACTAAAACATGAACAAAAAATTATTGCCGAGTTAAATAGACAGAAATTACGTAACCTGAAAAAGAACAAAATTAGACCTAAATTTCGTCTAGGCGAAGTAGTGCGCATTTCGAAGCATAGAAATATTTTCGATAAATCTTATCACATCAACTGGAGCGTAGAATTGTTTAAAATTGTTTCCGTATACCCGTCAGATCCGCCAACATATCAATTGAAGGATTTTAACAATGAACTTATATTGGGGAGGTTTTATGAACAAGAATTAAAGAGAACTGAGTTGGACGAGAATGATATGAATGTTTATTTAGTTGAGAAGGTACTGAAACGTAGAGGACGAAAGGTGTTAGTACAATGGGTCGGATTCAAACATCCTAGTTGGATTAATAAGACGGATCTTCTTGTTGATTAATAATACGTATGTATTTTTTCAGATTATGCCATCATCATCGCTGTCGTTCAAATTTGAACCTCACAATTGTAAATTGACAAGGCTTTTAGAAAAACTTGTAGATGAGTTAAAATGTTGTTGTACCGATTCAAATTTTACTTTGAATGATTATTTATTATTTTTAAGTGGGAAATGTGAGACAATACAACAATTTGGACATTTAAGCTTTTGTTATCTATCAAAAATAGATTTTGATAGGTTGAAACGTGAGGGAAAAAGATTACCAGACGTTGTTGATACATGTCCTTGTACTAGATTGGGTATGATGGAGAGTGAAATATGTAGGTATGTTAGTGAACATGAAACTTTAAACTCTTTTGGAAAGGATATTATTGACACTATGTTAGAGAGGTGTGGATTAGAAGCCGAGTTAAAACGTGATTAAGTTTAAGTTGCTAGATAAGAACATTTTCTTTCAATTGTTGAATTATTGTTTAAGAAAATAAATAAGTGTAATAATTTTTAAGTTAGTATATATAGCTTTTGGACATGTTGTATTATTGTTGTTTGAGAGAATATAGTGCGACATCTTGTTGGTTGTTTTATTGTGTGAAAAAACCCATGTTTTATCTTTTAGTTGTAGTTATGACGTGTGTAGGAACGCACACACACACACACACACACACTGTTAACAATGATTGAAAATAAGGTATCAAAGAAAGATGATGTTAAACCTGAAATACCTATTTTAAATTTCGACGAATTGATTATCAGCAGTACAAAGAAGACATCAGGTGAAAACAATAAGCATGGCGATCTTTTTCCGCATAATGTACGCGGCTTGATTATTGGGTCTTCAAATTGTGGAAAAACGAATATTTTGTTGAATCTAATTTTTAATAAAAAAACATTACGCTTTCGCAGCTTACATGTATTTAGTAAATCGTTATATCAACCAAAGTATGTATTCTTGGAAAAGATTTTCTCCACGCTAAAGTTTATAAAGTTTTTTATGTCAGATGATATTTCTAGCATCCCGAACCCGAATGATTTAGAAAGACATTCTTTAGTAATCTTTGACGATTTACAACTGCAAAGAGTTCCACAGATCAAAGATTATTACAGTATGGGACGACATAAAGAAATTGATGTGCTGTTTCTGAACCAATCGTATGCAAGTATTCAGAAGCACATAATTAGAGAGAACAGTAATATAATTTTGGTCTTTAGAGTAGATATATTATCTTTGAAACTCATATATAGGGATTTCGCTGAGAGCGATATGATATTTAATACTTTTAAAAATATGTGTTCCGAGGTTTGGACTAAAGGTGAAGGTCATAACTTTGTAACAATCTGCACGGAATGTAAATTAACCGATGGTAGGTACAGATTGAATTTAGACGTATTTTTAGACCCGAACCAGTTCAAATAGACTAGTATATAACAAACGCGATTTGGCGGTTAGTTGTTGAACAGCATTCTTATTGAGTGTTTGCAATTATGAAAGGTGGTAAGAAAACGGTAGGACAGAGGAGAGGGAAGGAAAAGGTGAGAATAAAACGGCGTGGAAGGGAAATAAAATCGAGAACAAGTGTGAACGCTAGTAGAGATCTTTTAACGAATAAAATTCACGATTTGAGGAAATCCATTGTTGAAAAATTTAATACTTTACGCGGAGTACAGTCTGAAACAGAGACAAATTTGAAAAATAGGTTGGCACCAATTATAAACCCGCTCCAGGAATTGAAGGAATCTTCACTTAAAATTGAAAAACAAATCAAAGCTGAGAAAGATGATTCTAATGAAAAGGATTTCTATATAAAAAAAGGGGAATCGACAGCTGAAGAGGAGGAGGAGGAGGAGGAGGAGGAGGAATTGACAGATAATGAGTCTGTTTATTTCGACGAAGGTGAAGAAAAAGTTGACAAAAAGTCGGATTCATCTACTGTTTTAAGTAAATCATTTTCGCTTAAGAAAAACCCGGTACAAGTTTTGCTTGATTCTTATTTAGACAGTTTTCACACATTAAAGAAAAAAGGTGTATCATATGGAATTCAATATAATTTGGAAAATGGTACATACTTTATGGGAAATAAGGTACCGATTGAGTTTGTAGATAAATACATTATTGTTAGAGGTAAAAAATTTAAAATAACAACTGGTTTGTTAGAATTACTTTTTGAATCACAACCGAATGACGACGAATGTAGCACACTCGACTTTCGAAATTATAGAAAAATTTTAATTGAAACAGGGGCGCATTTGAATAAAGATGGATATGTAAAGAGAACTAGTGGAATTAAATCACGGTTAATTCAAAGAATGTTTCCATCAAGAACTACTTTGGCTGCAAGACAGCGTGTAGGTAAAGGTTTGCATTTTTTGAGAAATACAAGTCAACACAGATCTTATATTTTCTATGATAATCCAAATGAGTTAGTTAGCCGGTTAGTATTACTTTTATCTTCCAGAAAAGCTGGTAACCAATCACATTCGATCGAAATAAATTCAATTTTGGAAGAACTGAGGGAATCCAACATTATAACCTAGACTAGGCGTAGGCGTGAAGCAGGTGCGCCGATAGCACAGTAGGTTGAAGGAGTAGGAACGGGCGACCTACGAATAACGTGGAAAGGAGACACCCGATTACATGATGTGGGTTGCGAGCGAGCCTTGAGAGCTGCGACAGTGAAGCGATCTGTCGGGTGAGCAGAATGCGAATTAGCGCGCAAAGGAGACAGGCCGACAACATGCTGCGGGTTGCGGCGTGGGGGGTTACGGACAAGTGGAAGGAAACTGGCCGATAGGCGCCCAATATAGTGCTAGCATTTGACGTTGGGTGGGGTAGCCTATTCAGGAGACCGAATAACATTCTGACCGGCAAGTCAGTTCTACGGCAGCTGCCGCTTGACACGGAGCAGGTTCTGTGTTCTTTTTTCTTCTCAACATAAATCGCGTTGATACGCCGGTCGGACTCTTTGTTCTGCAAACAAAATATGACTCAAGGCTTCGCTCTTACTATCTTTGTTTTGTTTTTTTAAACTTGATTCTTGTCTCCTGCTGGAGATGGAAACAATTCAAAATGGCTGTTTTAAACAAGGTTATTCATTTTTTTCTCTCCTAACCTTATCCCCCCACCTAAAAAAAAAAAGAAAAATTCATGCAGTACAGGTTTGGGCAAAGCCTAAAAAAGAGAAAAAGTGGAAACAATTCAAAATGGCTGTTTTCATGTAGTACAGGTTTGGGAGATGCCTACAAAAAGAAAATGGCTGTTTTAAACAAGGTTATTTATTTTTTTATCTCATAAACTTATCCCCCCACCTAAAAAAAAAAGTGGAAACAATTCAAAATGGCTGTTTTCATGTAGTACAGGTTTGGGAGATGCCTACAAAAAGAAAATGGCTGTTTTAAACAAGGTTATTTATTTTTTCTCTCCTAAACTTATCCCCCCACCCAAAAAAAAAGTGGAAACAATTCAAAATGGCTGTTTTCATGTAGTACAGGTTTGGGCAAAACCTACAAAAAAGGAAAAAGACCGTGGGCGCGCGCGCCATTTTCCTTTGGACAGGGGCAGGGGGGCTTGAAGGGGGATAGGTCCAGGGGGCTTGAGGGGGGGTAAACGGGTCCCCCACTCCAACATGTGCAGCCAATGGCGTGCCTCAAAAATTTACAAAATGGCCGACTCCCCCCTAAAGGGGCGCGGTCTTCTCCCATTGGCCAGGGGGGGCGTGGCCTAAGGGGGGTGACCTTGAAATGCAGGCCTGTGATTGGTTAGGCCGTTCCTGCAATACCACACTACTCTTGAGTGAGGGGTACCCCCTTCTACCCCCGTCACTTATCTTGAAAACTTACAGTTCTACGAGCTAGTAAGTTCGAAATTCGGATTCAGTGCCTCAAAAATAGAAATATCGATTAACAGAACACTTTTTCCATTATTATTGACTTTGCTTGTGTAAGAACTTATGATGACAAGTAACGATGAGGGAGGGGGGACCGCGTCACAATGTAGCGCGTTGCTAATCCCCCCCCCCCCCCCACAGTATCATCATTGACCAAGAATACGCAACTGTACACACACACCATTCGATTCAGAAAAAATGTGCTACAACTTTTGTTTCAATTTTTCTCCTGTAAAATTACGCACAAAAAGTGCCCTCAAAAATAAGAGAAAATCTAGTTGAGAAAGTTCGAATTTTCGGGTCTCTTTCAATTTTTATCAGTAAAGCTAGTGGGTTAACAGAAGAAATGAATAGGACCATTATTGTAGTTCACTATATGACTAATATAGTCAATAGAATCAACCATACTCAATGATCTGTTACTGAGTTATCAATTGCCGTAATCACCTACATTTTGGGGGGAAAGGCAATGAGCCGATTTTTGGGAAAATACACCTCTTGTAATGGTCCAACACCTGGAAGACTTTCAACTTTTCATTAATTACTTGCGACATAAAACCTTTATTGATTAGGCTATCATGCCTTTCACAACTATTTTCAAATGACGTAATTATATCTGGATTTTTCCATTTCGGTGGCCACATCGTGACAGATTATACTTATTTGTAACGTGATCCATCCATTTACCTTAAAGCCACATTTCAAAAGCCCCCAATCTGGGTTCAGTCACGACTGTCAGCCATGATTATTCTCCAAATATGAGAACAGGAAAGACATTGCCTCTCAGAAATATCATGGCTTTGATTCAACCTTAAACAACTTTGGACCAGTATTGGATCAAAATAATAAGAGATAATTAAAGGATTTACTAAAAAGTGGTAAATAACCTTTTATTTATAAGTAGGCTAAATGCTGAAATAACTACATAGTATTTGTGTGTGGTCACACACACAAAAACTTTCAGTAAAAGCATTTATTTTCCTTATTGTCAGGTAATTATTGGATAATTGTGAATACTGCTGAGTGCAGACCTCATTGTCAAACATCTGTTGTACTGTTTATTTATTTCATGAATTTATTTTATATTAATTTCTTATTTCAGCATTTGCAAACGCGTCCAGTGATAACAAAATGTCATTTTCTATTAAATCATATACCAATAATTTAAGTATTGCAAACAAAAGGCAAATTTGATACAAGCGTTCTAAATAGATCACTCCCCACCAAATAGATTGCTGCAAGGAGCAAGCGTGGAAAAATGAAAATAGCATAGAGACCTACCTGATAGAAATAAGACAGGAAACAAATTTATAAACTATAACTATCTTAGTAATTATAATTTATAAATTATAACTTTTAATTAGTTAGTTTGAAGTGACTGACAATTGAACAAACTGACAAATATACATAAACAGAATTTATTAATTTCGAATTCCTTCAAGTGCTATTAGTTCATACTGAAGACTTCCGCAATGGCGGACATTGAGGCGCCCGACCGGCAATTGGGAGGTCCGTGGTTCGATTCCCGGTGGTGACATATTTTTGTACAGTAGCATTCATCGATTTCCATCGGCTATTCAATGCTGTTGTCAATGTCCGCCATTGCGGAAGTCTTCAGTATGAACTAATAGCACTTAAAGGAATTCGAAATTAATAAATTCTGTTTATGTAACTTTTAATTATTAGAAACGGGGGGGGGGGGGGGGGAAGTAGAGATTTAATTTCTTTGTTTTTTTTTATCTATTTTACCCACGCTCCCAGTGAATTCTTGCGTTCCTGGGGGCTCAGCACTTGGACCAACCCTGTTCCTCATCTTGATAATGACCTAGAATCCTAGATGATCGTGGTTCAATCCTCATGTTTGCTGATGACTTGTCTCTCCTCTCATCTGGTGCTGAACTTGGGAGACTTCTGCGGAGTAACTAGAGTCTGCAATATCTTGGTTCCTGGCAAATCGCTTTCAGCTGAATAAAAAATGACTCAGCATATCATAGGTGACGTGCCAAGAGAATGGCATAAGCTAAGACGATGTTATGGAGACCGATGTCATTCTCGCGGCGCACCACCTGTACCTGCAGTTTGTCGCGCGCCCTCCATGGTGATCAGGATCCAGTGAAGCTGCTTGGTGAGGTATTAGATCATAAGTTCAGCTGGGCTTTCCACATCCAACAAACTACCAACAGATTCCGCATTTGTTTTCTCCTGCTCAGGTTGAGGGGCCATGTGACATGCGCTTTTCCACTGCCACATCTCCTATGTTCTACTCTTGTGGGGTTATTCAGCGAAAGTTTACTTTGTACTAAAGATGCAAAAGCGGGCAGTGAGGAGCATTACTGCAAGTCCCTTTTTGCCAGGCTGGGCATTTTAACAGTCGTTGGACATCTCCTTCTTCTCTGCTTGATGTATGTCAAGAAGAACCAGAGCGATCTGGTCACCCGGAATGGCATTCATCACTACATCACCAGGCACCGAAAGCTGATTGACATACTCAGAGTGTGCCTTCACAAATCATGGGTAGGTTATATAGTATATTTCAGCCCAGTCATACTCTAAAAAAGTGGCCGAAAGAGTGAGGCAGTTTGATTTGGGCGTTTTTGGGAGGGTTATCTCTACAGAAACAAAACAAATTATAGGATTAAAATGAATAAAGGATGACTAGGCTATATTGTTAAGTCACGAGATCTGCGTTTTTTGAGTTGAATTGAAATTTGTTTTAAATGTGTATTGATGCCATCGATCCCGCAAGAGTAGGTAAAGGACACCGTAAGTTAAAAGGTATGAATAATTACAATAACCAATCAGAATACAGTTTTTGCAACTCAATAAAACTGCAATTAATTTTGAATGATTAGTGCTGTTATTAGCCTACTATATTGTAAATGATGCCAAATAAATTTCGGTTTACTATTCAAAATTAGTGACTGATAATTTCTTATTGTAATTTTACCATTGCAATTAATAGCCGATTGAAATTCGGTGTTCACCTCATGGACCGACGAGTTAATTCAGTTCAGATTTGGGAGTTATTTGAACTGTTGAAGATAAGATGATGTAGAAAGTTAATAATGATTTGCAATTGAGTGTCAGCGTATAACTTAATTGAGCACCACTGAAAATACCTACTAAAACTTCAATTTACTATTTTCACACTAAATTATAGTGCACGGATTTGAAGAGAAACATGCTTTCAAAAAAAGGAAGAAGGTGGAATCGTAACAGTTGTTAACTTACAAAGTACCAAATCCATTCTCACCTGTCATCATGAATCCTTTTCAAATCCGCAATTTCGAGTTCAAATTTGAGTCGACTCACTTCACACAGCAACAAATTTCTTTCACTCATGACGGATTCCAATTTGTTTGTTAGTTCTTCAATTTCTTGCTGCTGCTTGATAATCAAACTTTTTTCATCATCTGATAGAGAGACTTGACTTTCACATTTGTGATCAGTAGAGCTGTTCGTATTTATGTTTGAAGTTTTAAAACTGTCACTTTCAACACTCATGATTATATTATAACTCGTACAAATGCTCCATTATTACTTGTTTAGCACATTATCAATCTTAAGGCATCGAACATTTGAATATATTATGTTGAATCTATAATTTTATGAATAAATACGAAGTACAACCATCATGGATCGATCGTGAACAGCTACGGTGCTACGATACAAGTACAATAATAATTGAAGGATGCAGTAGACAGATTGATAATGAAGGAGGAAGCAGTACTAGAGTACTCAAGTAAGCAGCTCCATTGAATTTAGATCCAAGTTGAAGCAAGTTGATATCTTTTTAATATTTAATCTGAAATTTTTCTAAAATTTCACCCTAAATATAGACTAGAACGTCGACAGAATTTCATTTTCCAATATTCTCCTTACATTAGATAGTTGATGCTTGATGGAAAATATTGAGGTTAGGTTGGTTCTTTCAACAGGAACATCAAACAATTTCAGGTTTTCGAAATAATTTTTGTTGTCATCACAAACTTTGAATAAGAACATTTTTATTTTCTTCAGAGCAATAAAATATCAGCCGTAGAATTATTTACAATCGTTGCAATCAGTGATCATGAGATTAGTAAAGTGTAGTTGAAAAATTTAAAAGGCAGTCGTAGGTTTCCACATTTCAAAATGGCAGGCAGTCGTAGTAAGAACTCAGAATTATTATGGGTTTGGGAATTTGGCGTGTTCACCAATTGATTCTATGTATATCTTAGAACACAACGTTTTTTAAATTCATTACTTTAAAACTTTACTGTAAACGTCTAACTTATTTTGAATGTGTGTGAGTGTATGGTGATAGTTTTAATAAACAAATATTAGCAATTAGTTCGAATTTTATGACAGCACTAAATGTGAAACATTTATTTTTTCAACTGGAAGTGAAGTTTTTATATTATTTTCTACTCACTCGACGTAAATCTAAGTTGTTAATGATTTGGAGTTCCCTGGTAATATTTTAAGCCTTTTGGTCATGATTGTTTACAACAAATAATGTGAAAATAATATAGTTGGGTACCGTAAGTGACTGAAATCTGCAATTTTTGTAAATGGATAAAACTCGTGTCAAAATGAATTATATCAATGAACAAACTTTATGTAGTGGAATTTCTTCTTCGTTTAATATGCTCCATTTAGCATATTATTGATTTCAACAACAGTATAATCAGGTATGTATTTTAGTCATACTTGATACTTTTTAATAACGAGAACCAGTGATTGTTCGCATCTTCAGTCTGGTTACTTTGTCATAAAATTCTGTCTATTTCTTAATTTTTATTCTAAATAGGCCTAATGCCCTAATGTTACTAACTAATTTGACATTTAAAGAAATAAAACGCCTATAAACAATAATAAATTGATGTAAATATGATGCAGAATTTTGCATTTTTTTAGGATGCCTGGTTACCCAAAGATGTACTGGGACAGCTCTTCAAACCGAACCAATTGTTTTCAATGAACGGCCACCGAAAGTGGTGCTGTGCTGCGTTGTGTCGGTGGCCGGGTGTTTATTGAAAACCATTCATTGGAAAAACTGTCCCAAGTAGCCTTCGGTGGCCGGGTGCCCTTGAGCTAATCTCTGTAACTCATGCAACTCCTAATTGTAATCCATGGGCTAACCTAGCCTATTTCTACGTTTGTAGAACGTAGAAGTCTACGAGCCGATGATAATTTGTGATTTTATGGCGTTCTGTATAACTATTTTCGGCCTAATTATCGGCCGGTCGAGGATGAGTTTCACTTTGTTTCAATATTTATATGTCTAAGAGCCCTATTATACAGTCACTGCAGTCTTAGTCGTGCGCCACCGCTACAAACCTCAGACATGTCACTACTCTCAGCGATACATGCAGTGTATATGGAACTTGTTATACTGAGCCACAGCGCTGTGGCCACGCCTTCTTTAGTCGCGGTCACTGGCCACTCGAGTCGCCAACTCTCGCTTTTGGTGGCAAGCCCGTGCGACTGTCGCCTTGGCAGCCGACCATTGTTTGGTATGACGGTTATTATACTGGGCCAATTCAGTCCACCCGTAAATAACTTGATGGCAATCTACAATAACTGTGATTTATAATCTGAAACTAATCACATACCGGAACAACATTAACATGCATACGAACATAACCTCCAAATGATGACAAGCTAGTACAGAACCGTCATGGCCGACTGTAGACAGCCATGGAGCTGTGGCGTTCGTCGGCAACTACTGGAGTGGTCCAGTTTAATAAGCGTCATAGCAAACAATGGTGGGCTGCCAAGGCGACAGTCGCACGGGCTTGCCATTAGAAGCGAAGGTAGGCGACTCGAGTAGCCTGTGGCCGCGACTAAAGGTGGCGTGGCCAGAGCGCTGTGGCTCAGTATAATAAGCTCCATATACACTGCATGTATCGCTTAAAGTGGCTTGTCTTGGGTGGCGCGCGAGCGTGACTGCTCTGTTTGAGAAGGCTCTCAGAAACATGAAATATTTGGTCAACAATTGACTCAAATATTGACGGTGTCCGATAATAAGAAGCTTCTGCCTAACTCCGACTGGTTAGAACTTGCTAAAATGCTCAATTCAGCTTCCTAACTTTGGCCAGCTTAAAAATTAGTTTGAATTTATATGTATAGCTTCAAATGAAAGATCTGTTATTAATTGATATTATTACAACTATTCAGCATCTCAAATTAATTTGTACATTATTGAAGCTTACTTTCGTGAAAAATGTATGTATTCTACATTAAGTTATTGCGAATGGAATGTTTTGTCTTCAATACTAATAGAGTTTACCATTAGTATTAGTTTAGTATTATGTATTTAGTAAGTGTGCTATTGTTTATTGTAAGAATATTTAAAACTTTCATAATTGTTTTTCATACTCATTAAATTAGGCTATTCTCTTTTCCAGATGTGAACATGATATATCACGTTAAAAGACTGGTATCAAATGAGCAAATCTGAACAAGAATTAGAGCCTGATCAGCCAAAGGAGGTGAGTTTTACTGGGGTTTTCTATAATGTTCGAATAATACTGAATTGAACTATGCGTGCTTTATAGATAGTTCATGCTATATATATATGATTTTGAAATTGGAAAGTAAAATCTTCTTTTTGAATAATATAAATGTATATTATCATTTTCATAGCTATTAGGCTAATCAGCTTGATTACAAAGAGAAAATATGTAATTTTGAATTATTTGCTTGATAATGTAGTGTAAAACAGCTATAAAGTTGATTACTCATTTCAGCAACAGGTTAATTATGTACAGACTAGTTTTCGGAAACATTAGAAATTTTATAATCGTTTAATCAGAAAAATTCCTATTAGATTCAGCAACTTCCTAACATCTCTGAACCTTTTACTGCAAAGGAAGCTTAAAGTGAGTTAAATTCATGTTATGGTTTTAGACAGAGTACAAACTTTAGCATTCAAAAGTTGATAAGTGAACCTACTCAGATCAAATTAACATAAATCTTTGAATTTTCTTTCGAATAAACTGTAGTTCAAATCTTGGTAATCATTTCTGTCATGAATAGACAACAGCTAAAAAATCATGTTCAATATGGAGATATTCGCTGTCAACGAATACATTTATTTTTCTTGAACCCTTACAACGCTTAGTGTAGACTAAGTTAAGTGATTATTTGTCAAGCAGTGTCTAATAGTTTACTTTTAATGCTAGAAAAATTAATCGAGTTCATTTTGTACTCACTCGACTAGTTACAGAGACAAACTATTAAAATCATGGTCACGTAACCAGGTGTCTATTTTGTACTCTACCACTGGTGACAGAGACAAACTATGAAAATTTCATAAGGTGACCAGGTGTCAAATATAACACCAGGTTAAAAGATTTCTACGTTGCAAGAACCTATGACCACAACATTTATTACTTGGATATCTAGCAGAGTTCATCACATCGACAAAATGCAAAAGCTGGGTCACATGTATGCAAATATAAATTTGTAACTGCTTCATCGTAGATTTGATTGTATTCAGTTCAGGTAGAGCAGTTTTTTTTATTGTGAAAAGTGTGAACTGGGCGATCCACTCAATAAAGTAGCCAGCTGTGTTCTCCTTTTTTCTATTCATTTCTTGGCTCAATAAACATTTTTATTGACATTAGAAAAATGCTCATTTGCATGGACTTTGAGGATCTATTAGAAAATGAAAATTATTATCTACTTGTATTATCCAACCTCATATATTCGATTACAAGTGGATTATGCTAATTTGGAAGAATTGGAAATAAGTAGAAGCCTCAAACCGTGAAATAACCAAGCTTCAAATGTTTTAACCTACCTGTAGACCCTGGTTAGTTCACCATCACTTTCAACAAAGGGGAAAATAATCAGGGCTTCTGAAACTGAAATTACTAAATTACCAGGTGATAAATTTTAAGCAAATGTCAAATTATTTAACCGGCTTGAACTCGCAATCCTCTAATAAAAATTCCTGAACATTAAAAAAGTAAGGACTTGATCACAGAATGAATCAATAAATGAAAAAAACTTGAATAATGAAGTTTTTAAAACTTTAAAAAATACTCAATAACATTAACTAATGTTAGTGCTATGTCAAGTTATTGATTTCGTTCTACAAGAGTGAATTTTTATAGATCATATTTCATGGAAATTTTGTTTGGAAAAGTATTCAACTAAAATCTTTAATTTAAGAAGTGCAATTGTATTGTTTGTTCTGTCAAAGCAATTGAAACTAAATACTATGGACCGTATTATTATGAACTAACCTTCAGTGTCTCTTGACTCGGGGGACTCTTAAAATATAATGCTTTTTTACTGGTATTTCAAGGGTCTCTCGAGTTAGGTTAGGTTAGACACTGAAGGAACGTTCATAAATATGGGCCTTTATATGTTTTGAACATCTGGCGTTTCCTTCACGTAAAATACAAATCAAACAAAAAGTCGTGTGGAATAATGAAATGTATAATTTGTTCCAGGAAACTCTGGAAGAGGATTTCCTTGGAGCAAAGAGCCAGAAAAATCAAGCAAACAGCACTCAGCTTCCATGTGAAGCGGAAAACATGATCAAAGAGAAACCAAGAGAAAAGAAGAAATCGAATAATAATGGCAATAACAGTGGTGGAAGTACTAGTGGAGGAGGGAGTGGAGGATCCAATTTGGAGATTAAAAGCGAACCGGTTGAAAGAGAACGGGAGAGGGAGCGTGAAAGGGAGAGGGAGAGAGAGACAGAAGTCAAAGAAGAGCCGGATGAAATACAATGTGAAAAGAGCACTCAACAATCACCCGTTGCTGAAGTGAAAACTGCTGTCCAGTCTGATATCTGTCTGCCAGAAACAGGTAAGAAAGATCATTTCCTTTAATAATATATTTAATTTTTTTTTGGAGGATGAAGCCCACATAGGTCTGAGACCTGTGCGTGGGTAATGAGTTGGACCTACAGTTTTAGGTGGATTCCGAACCACCGGGAAGTGATTTTCAGCAGAGAACAGTGTCTTTTTTGCTGGCCAATCTAATCGGTCACCGTTACAAACAGGACCTACGAGAACGCAGCTTATCTATCTGATTGAACAGATACCTGCTACGGCTCGCGGCTATCACTTCCCTAATTCCTCTTTATTCCACTCATTCACTAATTTTTAGGTCTGAGACCTGTGCGTGGTAATGAATTGGATGATGGTGATTGATGAGTTGGACCTACAGTTTTAGGTGGGTTCCGAACCACCGGGAAGTGATTTTACAGCAGAGAACAGAGTTTTTTTTGCTGGCCAATCCAATCGGTCACCCTTACAAAGTGGACCCAGGAGTTTAGTTGCTTATCTCTATCTGATTGAACGGATACCTGCTACGTCTCGCGGCTATCACTTCCTAGATATAGGAAGTGCTTCCTATAAATGATTTATTTATTGAGATAAAATACAACGAATGCAAAGATGCAGCAGACAAAACTTCGCTCTTGTCAAATCTTTCATCAGTTGGCGGGAAATTTCTACTCTGAGAAAAATCAATCTATTTTTTTGAAATAAAACTTAAAAAGAAACACTTATAAGTGGAAATTGTGATTCACGTTATGGCGTGACGGTCGTTTCACTCTGTTGTCAAGAGCATCATCAGACGACCCACAATACACTCATTCACCGTACACTATGGGTCGTCTGACCATGCTCTTGACAACAGAGTGAAACGGCCGCCATGCCATAATGTGAGTCACAATTTCCACTTGAAAGTATTTTTTACAGTTTTATTATATATTAGTGGAAACAAGATGGATCTTCAACGTCACTATTTTTTTCTTGAAAGACAAAAGTATTTGACATAATTTTTCAGTAATTCGTTCACTCCGTTAGAAGAATCAGTCATTGATTATTTTTAAAATTTATCCAATATGATATGACACGTACTCTCTCCTACTCTATATTGATTCTAGTTTCCTGTTGCCTTCATTTTATTTAAACTTAATGAAACTCTTCACATAGAGATTTCAAAATTCGGATTAAGGAACTAGTCCTGGAGTCATTGTGAGCATGAATTTACTCTAACACAAAAGTCGGTCGGGAAATTATTTAGCCTAAACCTCAGGGGTTCTCAGTTCAGAAAAAACTGGTGAACCAATTTTCAAATTTGGTAAACCTTTATGTGCTCTAAAGTGGTTTGTCCTGTAGTCATCGTGAACATGAATTTAACACAAAAGTCTGACGGAAACGATTAAAACCTGAGAGATTCTTAGTTAAAAAACAAAAGAACCAGTTCTCAAATTTTCCAAACCTTCATGTACCCTACATTGGTTCTATAACTTTCAACGAATACTTTTTTGTATCTTGAAAAGGATCATGCTTTCTTTTTTACATCCGGTATTTGTCTCTTTTTGAGAAAAATTGTTCTTTGATATATGACAAGTACGGACTAGAAAAGGGAAATATGAATCTCATCCAAGAAAGGCGCAGTTGAACTTTCAGTCATATGAGTGTCAAATTATTAAATAGACTGCAGTTGTGTGCAAGAACTATTGCCTTCAGTAAATTAAAAATTACTGTACATGAGCGGTTGAAGTCCAAGCTACTGTACTCACTGCAAGAATGCTATGATACATATATTAAGGATCTATGATATTTTCATAAAATTATACTTTATAATTGTTTTGACTATGTCTATTGTACTTTGTATGCTTAATGACAATAAAGACTATCTTGTCCATTCTCACTTAGCCATAGCCAGCTCTTGGAAACCGTAGACTAAAGGCCATTCAAATAGAAAATTGAAATAACACTTGAAAGCATTTAGTCAATCGGGTTGCTGAATGATTCCTAGTAATTTTTTTATTAATTACTTTTCAAAATTTCAGGTAAGACAGATGAAAGCTCCATTATTGATAATCAAGTTCCTTGTAAAACGCTCAAGAATGAGGAAAGTGAAACGGAATTTGGATCTGGTAAGTACTTTTCCTGGCATAATGTTTCATATAACAAAAATGATACTTCTATAAATTTAGAAAATAAACACTCGAATAAGAATTTAATGTCTTTAACACAAACATCGTAGTAAAATATCATTTCTAGAAATTATGTCTATTATTTAGGTGCATCTTTTTCACAATTACATAATATGTATTAATATGTATATTATACAACCTTCATTTTCGTTTTTTGAGGATGAAGCCTACTTAGGTTTGAGACCTGTGTGTGGGCAATAAGAGTCTTTTTTGCTGGCCAATATAAGCGATCTCCCTTACAAAGAGGGCCCAAGAGTTTGAATGAGTGAGCAGAATCTATCTTATCAGAATCTAACCTTATCTGACTGAGCCGAATCTATTAAATATGTAGCCTAGTGTGAATCTTCAAAAGTTTAAATAGCCTGGGAGATTTGTTCATGACTACTCGGTTTATGAAAAATGTCAGCAGTATGTAATGCACTCTAAAAATTTTCTGTGAAAAGCATGTAGTTCACTCTAATCTCTAAAAACTGGCACCAGCTTACAATTATATTTGTTCAATTGTTTGAGTAAAGTCATGAGGCTTATTTTTCAATGACCTTTTCTCACCGGATGGATGGAAAGTTGTGATTGAGAATTGAGAAATTACATTGTGAGGTTCGAATCTACAATCCACTGTATTGAATACAATTTTTGGTTCATTTATTGAGTTCATGGGAGCCTTACCGGTAACCGGTGGAGTCTAATTGGTATATTCAAGTTTTTTAACTTCTATGAATTTCGATAGACCAATCAGATGCCAGCGGTAACATTTACCAGTTACCGGTAAGGCACCCATGAACTCAACCATTGTTACTATTCATTTCCATGTTATCAATAGCTTACATAGACATATGTAAATTGAAACTATATTTATTCTTCTTTATAAACATTACAATTTGGATAACATAACATGATTCATTGAAGAAGGTTCCCCACCTGGGCATATGCCTGTGAGTGAGGAACGAGTTCTTTCATATACATTATACATCAATTTTATACAAATTATTAAAAACAAGAGTTCATATAGAAACACAATGCCACTTATCGTGATATAATACATATGTGGTATGAGCTAATTAGAATTTAATACTATGCTAACAGAATTGATATTATACATTACTTATAATATATGAAAATTAATACATAATTAAACAGATCCTACGTCTACTGAGAGAGCAATACAGTGATTGAGACCAGTGAACCTAAACATCAGCATAAACACAACGCACACCCATACACACCACCACTTTCACACACACGCGCCAACTGGCAATTATCTATAGAAAAATCAATATCTAAAATAATTTATTGACTATTCATGGCCTCAATCCGAATATATTGATTCTATGTACTCATCTAGCTCGTCACGATTAATACTTTCTACCCAGTTATTGGAGCAAAATTTTTGTAATTGCCGATTCTTTTGTTATTTGGGTTTTCTATTTGTTCGGGTAATTTTAAGTACAGAATATAAACTTTGTAGTATGAGGAAGTAGCAGTGAAGGATTTCATCAATCTGGGAACAATCATGACAATATTTGAAGCAGCCCTAGTTTGATAATTGTGACAAATATTTGAGAAAAGTGATGTTCCATGTTTAAAAATGTACTGAATTAAGGCTTTAATATAGAGTTGTAAGACATTGAAAACTTGGAAATCTTTAAATAACTGTTCTGTTGGTATTCACTCTAATCTCAGCTCGAGGTCGATTTAGTGCGTTCTTTATCGCCGTTTTCTGTGTTATGGTTAAAGGAGTAAGTATTGTCTTATATGCGCCTCCCCAAGCAATATAGTTAGTTTACATCTCTGTAATTTAATATACCTTGAACTATCTATGTTATAAATTAAATACATCTTTATGTTGTAATTGATGTAGTATGCATAACATTTATAATACTTTCATAAAAATTCTATCCCATTATATTTTGTATTTCTTTTTAGAAATGGGTGAGAGCGTTTTACCAATGCTCGGCCCAGATCCTCTGCTAGATGGTGTTCAACCTCTCGCTAGCAATGTCATCAACAAGCAGCCAGGCACCATGGAAGCTCAATACATGCAACAGCAGAGTCAGATATTTGTGTTCTCCACAGCCCTTGCCAACAAATCAGCTGAATCTGTGCTTCAAGGGCAATATGCTTCCATTATCGCTTATCACTGTGCTCAGCCACGAACAAAAAAATATTTAGAGGTAAGATTATATTTATAAATATATTATTTCAAATTTGTATTCCTTCATTATGTTCAGTGGAAATTATTGAATAGCTGTAGCCATCTGCAAATTGAAATTAAAATCTTCAAAAATAAGCTGCAATTCCCAAGCTTCCATTGTGATATTCCATGTATGTATGTGCATAGTACCATAGCCGATTAAGTCTGTGGGTGACTCTTCAGACATCAGCGTTGTGTTGTAGTCCAAAGAGCGTACTACACAAACGAGAAGTGAGGTAGTTTTTAATTGCTTTCCTCACTAAACTTAGTTTTATATCAGTATGCTAAGTCCACCGAAACAAAGTCTGAAGCTCTATGCTTGATATTTCATGTACCACGCCAAACTTCTATAGCCAAATATTATCAGGGTGTTTCAGAAGAATCTGCCATACTGTGGAAACTCATTCCTCTCATTAAAATAAAGAAAACCCTAGATCCGGATACGCTTCGTTGCAGAAGTAAAGATGGCTGAAGTTGGAAGCTTTTATCAGTGTACTCTATCAGAAATCTTTCGTGTCTATTTATAAATTCCATTTTCTAATATAAATTCCGAATATATTAGATGTGTCTTGAATATTTAATTTGTAAAGAAATCAGGTGTTGTGCCTTTACTTGATAGTGTTTTGTGTAATAAATGAATAAATAGAGTAATTAAAGGCAAATCTTAACTTAATTAAAACTACTATTGTCTTCATCCATTTCATTCATTCTTTCAATATATATCTCATGAGCCTGATGAGTCTCATAAACTGATAATATTTCTATTGCTCTCAGATCTTCAGCTTGCTTTTTCTCAATTGATGCTAATTCGTTCAGTAAACTTGCTTTAGCACTTGTACTGAACTTGCTTGTCTTGATCAATTTAAATTTCCAACCACACAAATTCAATTGTTAACAATTTGTAAGTACATTCAAAGATGGGGCATTGAGCAGTTGTAAACTTTGCGCTACTAAACTTAATAAAATTTCTAGGACACCAAATATCAAAGTTTCAAAATTGTTCTTCAGCTTGAAACCAGAAAATTTCCAATATAATTAAACTGTTTAGCATTGGAGATTTGATGGAATTTTATCATGGATTTAATTTTCTGTATTGGCTTGCTTGTGAATGTAGGTGTGTTTGAGTGTAAGCTGAGGTCGTTTTCATGTTCATATGCCTGCTACAAATGCATTTGAGCAGGCACGTATGTCTGCATTCGTGAATTTATTCGGAAGTTTATTTATTCATATTCTTTGTAGGTTCAAGTCTTGCAATGCTTATAAATAACAACACTAACTCTATGCCCACTTACTTTGTGCTAATTTTTCTTGTTACGTTCATTATTTGCTATTTTATTTTCACACCAATTTAAAGACCATGCTGCATAAAACTACAAAAAATTTGTTTAGAAATCATTCACAAGGAAATTATCCCACTCTACTGTAACGAACCTAACTCATAACGAACCTAATAGAGGTTCTATTAATAGAACCTCTTTTCCTCTAGGCAAGTATAATTCCAGATGTTTTGTTCAAGACAAATTTATCAATAAAATTAGTGAATGAGTGGAATAAAGAGGAATTAGGGAAGTGATAGCCGCGAGCCGTAGCAGGTATCTGTTCAATCAGATAGATAAGCTGCGTTCTCGTAGGTCCTGTTTGTAACGGTGACCGATTAGATTGGCCAGCAAAAAAGACACTGTTCTCTGCTGAAAATCACTTCCCGGTGGTTCGGAATCCACCTAAAACTGTGGGTCCAACTCATTACCCACGCACAGGTCTCAGACCTATGTGGGCTTCATCCTCAAAAAAAAAAAATATTGTTCTTCCTTTAATAGTATTTTCTTTTGGATTGATGGATAAATGGTAGTAATTATTTAATATTTAACCTCATGGTTTATTTGTTCTTTTTCTTTCTCATTCTTCTATTTTTTTCTTCATGCTAATTGTAATGGCAATTATATTTGCAAGCAAAATTGTAATTTTTATTCAACTTTTGTTACGTACTTTGTTCTGTTATTATTCTGTACTACTACGAGTCTCATCAGAACCAGTAGAAGTTGTAAAAATATAATAAATAAATTAGTAGTGATGCAGCTGTATGTGCCTCCTAGGCAGTGCTAAGCAAGCAAGAATTCAGAAGTTTGATGTCTAAGTTTTCAGTTACCAAGTCCTTTTTTATGCCAAAGTAATAGTAGTTTTAGAAATACAGGCCTTTTTTAAGGTATGTTATTTTATCATTAAGGTGCTAAATGTCCAAGTTTGAATTTCACAGAAAAATTTTATTAAATAATAGAATACTATCTGAACGTTCTACTAATAATATTGATTTCCTTGCTCTACAATAAAAGCATATTGAGAAAAATGGAAGTAGTGTCTGAGATAATTTAATTTATTTTCGGAAGAAATATGTATTAATTCTTTTAAAAATTACTCCCTTAATATGAAACAAATCCGTGCTTAGAGGGAGAGTCAATACAATTCTATCAAAAAATTTACAGATTATAAAAGACAAGAAGTTTACGGGTTAGAAATAAAAACTACCTGGATATCAACTGGCTGGTGCTGTTGGCCACAAAACTCTTGATTGGCAACTTATGTTAGACAGAATATCAATGATGTCAGTTGATCACAAAGGTTTTAGTGAAAATGTCTTCATTATAACAATCAATATAGCTGGCACCAATATTGTGAACATCTAACACATCAGATAGAAAATATTAACCCTGCAACCCAACTCTAGAATGTCCACACTCTAGAACATGGCGCATGCCATAACTCTCAATAATTTTTTCTTAAAAATCCATTTTTTTAAATGCGTGTTTACAATATTTTTAATTAATTTAGAAAATAATATTTGTTACTTGATATGTTTCAATTATAATGACAATATCGAGAATTTTAACTAGTCTGTAAGGAAGATTAATCTAATTGACCCTTGAAGCTGGAAAATTTCAACTTTGATGCCTATATTTTATGGATTAATTTTCTCACGGCAATAGACAACACGTGAAGAAACATTTGAATGAGTTTGCCTGTGGTGAAAACATACATAATTATGATTCAAGACTGGCTGGTAATTTGTGTATTAAATTTAATAAGTCTCTAGGGAAGTTTTGAAGTGATGGTGCTAAAATTTACAATACAGAAGGTTACTAGCGATTTACGGATAAAGCAATTCAATTAAAAAAAATACTGAAGGGAGCTAATTATAAAGTCAAACGATTTCTTGGATTTGAACTTCAACCAATGAAATGTTCATGATGTGTGATAATCGGTGATCTGTAATACTATTGAAAATTATTTTTGTTATATACTTGACCATACCAATGCAAAAATTGTTATTTGTTTTATGGGCAATAAAATATTCTTAATTTTCTTATTTTAATCCAAGAAATGTTGAAAGAATTAATCATGACCGAATTCTCTATGCATAGCCTCAAGTCATCAAATAATTCACACTTCTTATTTTTGTACAAATGACAAATAATGACTTTTTTCTTATTCTTGTGTAAATTGTCTGTAAAATTATACAAGCTTTATTGTTATTGTGTTCTAGAAACATCCGTTGAAAACAAATCAGTTTAACCGACAAAATCCAGCTCAGTGGCTGAACAACTTGGCGCAGATGAAGCAAAAAGGCCAAGTCAAGTGCATGGGTATGAATCGTAGCGGTACTGTAAAGAACAATATGATGATGGATGTTGGGCATCCCATGGGAATGCATATGAACAGAATGTCTCTTTGGAATCAGGTGAATTTCGACTAATATTTGTCATATTATCTAGATTTTCTTATGGTGTTAAATTTTTGAAGTTTTTAACCGACATTGTTCTTTAAAAGTATACTGTGAAATTCACATTTCTGAAATGGAATGTAATGTTGCAATTCAGAATTTATTGTTGATTAGTGTAGTTCATGAAAGATCGTACAATGTACGTGCTTCAGAACTATAGATGTATTTGAAATTTTCTTTATGCTGGTATAACCCTGTAAAAAAGGAAGGTCTGTTTATTTGGGTAGAATATACTAATATAAACACTCGATAACATATCGTATTATAGAGCACTTATGAGAATCGAGTCAATTAAATACAGTTAATAACACTCATAGCAAACTTTCGAAACACATAGATAAAGGTCGTCATGACGCAAAAACTGAACCAATGGTTTAGTTCTTGGGAGCTTTACTGGTAACCAGAAAATGTTACTGGTGGTGTCTGATGAGTCTATTCAAATTCATAGACGTTGAAAAATTTGAATAGACCAATCAGACGCCACCGTTAACATTTACCGGTAAATGAGAACGTTCCCTTTAGCTCAACCAATTTATTTTTTGTAACAATGTATTTTTTTAATTGAGTTGACTGAATAATTATGAACTTATTTATTTAATAATGCAGTTCATATACGTCTATTTCCATCTAGGATTTGACATCAAGCAGTAATAGTTTCAATTTAATCAATTGTCTGACACCATACTCCTGTATAGCTTATATTCTTATGATTTGAATAATTTTATTTATTTATGAAAACTTTGTTCTGTACTTTTTTGGGGGGGGGGGGGGGGGATGAAGCCCACATAGGTTTGAGACCTGTGCGTGGGTTGGATGATGGTGATTGATGTGTTGGACCTACAGTTTTAGGTGGGTTCCGAACCACCGGGAAGTGATTTTACAGCAGAGAACAGTATCGTTTTTGCTGGCCAATCTAATTGGTTACCGTTACAAAGTGGACCCAGGAGAACGCGGCTTATCTCTATCTGATTGAACAGATACCTGCTACGGCTCACGGCTATCACTTCCTCCGATATTGCGTGCATTGATAACAATTTTTATTAATTATTATATCTTTTAATTTGAATTTTCTTTGCGTATAAAAACATGTGCAATAAGCATACAAGGGAAAAAATAAATGCCAAACCTTAGTAACTAAAATATACATATTTTTAGAAGCAATGAAGCCCAAATGTGGGTATGTGGGGAACATTAATTTTTAACTTGTAATGACACTCGAGAGTAGCTCAGCCGCCGTTCTTGAATTGAAGTTTTCTATTCTAATTATTATTTTGATATTGCTCAATTACATTAGATACACTTAAACCAAGGAATCAAAACTTGGTTTCGAGCTGTATGTTCACGATCAATAGAAGTTTTACTTATTTATTCTACATATCTTAATAGTCTGGCATTGCTCATATTTTATTATTTTAATTTTTACAGAGTTGTTCAGCTCCAGTGAAACCAGGAGCTGCTGGAGTTGGAGGCCCTCCCATTGATGGTCCAGGACCTATGACTGCCGGCTCACCCAATTCAAATGCAATAATAAACTCATTGTCTGATTTTCCAGACACTGATCCGATGGGTATAGGTCCTCACCATTCTTTAGCAGGTAACTGCTAAAAATATGCTTTGCTAACAAAAGTCTCATATGCTGCAGTGATAATACAATAGATTTCTCCACAAAATATATACTTCACCCTCCATATATTCATAAAAGCGAAGATTTTCATTCAAACAGTAACCGTGACAGAAGTAGGTATTTATGTTTGTCACCTGAACTGGTTTCTCATAGAACTAGAACTCATGCATCTAAGCATAGAACAATTCGGCCTGTATTTTATTCGGTCTTAACTTCTTATTTTCTCAAGTAAATTGAATAAGGTCTATTTTCAAATACACTTTTGCGTTTTATGCAGTTTGTTCTATAATTATTAATGATCAAATTTTACCGAGTATTCTCCAGGACTAAAACTGCCTCCCCCTTCTTCCTTTCTTTTCATTTTTCTTCCTTTTCTCCCTCTCCCCCGCCAATCCCTTATTCTCCAGGAATGAAAAAAATTGATTGGTTATAAAAATAAATAAATTATTAAGTCAGCAATAGCTAAAGATTAAAATTGGTAATAAGTAAATAATAATAAATGATTGATCATTGAAATTTGAGAACAATAAAAAATGTGGTAATAATTCTCGCTATAATCGATACTTGTATATACAATATTTCATGAATATTAAAATATAAAATGTAATATTACTAAATATTTTAAATAAAATGAATTATCGATCTTGTACTTGCTCAAAACGTCCAATTCATTCCTTATTGTTCACTTGGCTGTAGGTAGCTTGACCCCTATTTCGGCCCTTAGGCTATATACTGTCAGTAGATATCTAAATTTGAGTTATAAATAATATTCTCATTTATTGATTTGCTTGTCTATGAGGATTTGTATTTATGGAAGAGTCCTGCTCAGTCAAAGTTGAAGGGACAATTTGGTTTGAGAGTATAAATTGACAATTTGAGAATGCCTGAATGCGAATTCGATTCGTAAATTAGGCTACAACTAAACTGTTTATCAGTCACATGTGTATAAGAGAGAGAGTAGATGTGTGTCTGTATGTGTTTGTCAGTCTTAGGAATTTCACAAAAACGTCAATGATTTGGAACACTAATTTGGCACATACCTTCCTCTAAACTCGATTCAGTGCTCCTCGAAGCCCGATTTTTTATTTCCCTTTCAGACCTTTCAAAAATAATGTTCAAATTTCACTTATGGGCACTATCACTATTACTGTTTTAAAATGTGTTTAGATGCAGGAAGCTCATAGAACAGCTGATACATGATACGTCACTATGATGCAAAAAAGCTCACAAGTCAAAGCAACTCATGTGTTCTGTATCAATATTGCAGCTCCTGATTCCCTTTTTGGTATTTGGCATTGGTTGTTGAAATCCATAGATCACATGTTTAATTTAAATATCCCATTACAAAGCATGGATAAACCAATAGTTTTCAATAAAATAAGACGCTTATAAGTAGCATCATTTTCTTTACTATTATTTGTAGAATTTTCTCCAACATTTCTAACACACGTTTTTTGGTGTCTTGCCCTATTATACTAGCTTCTTCAAACACTAGTGACAGTGAACTGGGCAGCATGTATTAATTTTTGTCTCTTTGCAGGTGTCAAAGTTCCAGATGAAAATTTGACTCCACAGCAGAGGCAACATAGGGAAGAGCAGCTGGCTACTCTCAGGAAAATGCAACAAATGCTTTTTCCTGAGAACCATTCGCCTGGTGAACCACCAGGTGCCCAGGGACCCCCCGGTCCAAATCCCTTAACGCTCCCAACCTCAACGCCTGGAGGTTCAACGGATCTAGACGAAGTCATTCCACTCACGTCTGACCCGAATGATCTAGCAATGTCTCCACACCCCAAAGGTCAACTTCCCATCACTGCCCAGGCTGAATGGCAGAAGATGCAGTTGCAATTCTATGAAGAGAGGAAGAAGAAAAACTGTGTTTCAACTGATAATCAAGGAGCAATGAGGAATCGGAATCAAGGCCCACCTCCACCATATCACCCAACGACAAGATCTGCCAGTGTACCGGTGGCAATGCCAAGTCCCAACCCAAGCTCACCAAACAACACTACTTCCAACCTATCATTGCCCTCCCCAAGAACATGTTCTGGCCTGAACTCTCCAGCGGGCCGCAATCCTCCTGGACCCAGTCCTGGAGCTGCCACTGCCACAGCTGCTGCCATCGCTCCTGCACCGTCTCCTGCGCCAAGCAATCCGGGAACTCCTCATTCGCCCCCTAAAAAAGACAAGCTCAATGGCTCAGGTGGTGGAGACTTCTCGCCCACACCAAGCCAACATTCTCCAGGTAACTCAATTCAATTTATTTTTATAAACAACACAAATACATATTATTCTTATATGTAAATAGAAATACATCTTAATAAAAACTGATACAACGGGGTATCCAAGGATCTAACGAATTTGTATAAAATAATAATAATCATTATTGTGCATCAGTTGTGCTGATAGGTATATGCAATATTCTACTTCTTTGATTTCTATAAACTTCATATGCTACCGATTCACAAAAAATGCACATTGGCAGTTCAAGAAATAGAAATAGAATGGAATAGTTCAAGAAGTTTTGGAAGTGATAGCCGCGAGCCGTAGCAGGTATCTGTTCAATCAGAGAGATAAGCTGCGTTCTCGTAGGTCCTGTTCGTAACGGTGACCGATTAGATTGGCCAGCAAAAAAGACACTGTTCTCTGCTGTAAAATCACTTCCCGGTGGTTCGGAACCCACCTAAAACTGTAGGTCCAACTCATCAATCACCATCATCCATTTCATTACCCACGCACAGGTCTCAGACCTATGTGGGCTTCATACTCCCAAAAAAAAAAAAAACTGGCAGTTCTTAAAAAAGATCTTCTTTCTCTTTCTCCTTCCTTCTCCAAGTTTTCTTCTCTTTCTCCTACTGTTGTTCTTCCTTCTCTTTTCTTCTTTTCTATTTTCTTCTTCTTCTCATAATATATCTTGTCTCAATATTTTTCTCTGCTTTTTCAATTTGACGATTTGAAATAATTTAAGAAAAGATTTCATTACAATCAAAAATGAAAACGTCAACGCTTGGGCTGTAAAATAAAGTGATAATTGAGCTAAGCATCAGCCTTTGTAATATTCTTTATTTATTTTTTTAATTTAAAATGAACCAGCTGCCCAATGTTATAATTTTATCTAGCCAAAACTAACCTAGAGCCTATAGTGGAAATCTGTTTTATATCATAATTATTTCTATATTCGGCCCTCAAACTTCAAAATCAGTAGCGATCTCACTTGGACTATGAGGAAGCTATATACCAAGTCTCAAGAGTCTAGCTTCTTTTCAAGGGCTAGAGCTCAGACGAAGGGACGGACAATGGCACGATTTCAATATCGCCATGTCGTGTTCTTAATAATGGATATTTACATACAACATTTTTGAAAAATAATTTTAGGTCTTAAACCTAACTAATCATACATATTCTGTGGCTCAACCCAACTCAAACTAAAATCAATGTTCACAAGTAGATGTTGAATTGAACATTGATTTAAATATCATATTAAAAAATTAAATATCACCGGTTAAAAAGCATTGTTGCCAAATCGGGTAGAACTTCGATTTTATCACATGTGTAACTGAATGTCTAAAATTATTGGATAAATCACTAAATCATAATGAACACTAAAACACATAAAGAACAGATAAACACACTTTGATAAACACTAATCACGAATAAAATCAAATCATTGATTATTCCACAAAATATGCAGAATTGTATTTCTTGTAATGTTACTTCTATTTTTTCTTGATACACTTGACATTAATAATTGATAAGATAAGATAAAGATAAAATTACTTTATTTACGTATATTTACAAAATATAATTGTGACTGATTAAAGAGCATTATTAACAACACAATAGATTGTATATGAGAAAGATTTTGGATATTAACAATGAGATTTCATGTGAAGCATTTACGTAATAAGGGCGAAGTCTGGACAAAAATTTGTCCATTCCAACTTAACCTTGATAACTTCGAACTGCGAGACTATATAATTAGTAATAATAGAATAAAATTTATAAACAAATTGAAGAAGTTAGAAGTGATTTTGTGTTTTTTTTTAAATATTTTCTGAACAATACAGATGGGATATTATTTACAAAATGAAAGATGAAGTTGTCATGCATGTGCTCTATGGTTGAAAAGATGCAGTCATTCTCTCCAAAAGATACCTCTTCAATGACGAGTTGAAGCCCGCTCAATGCACCTAATGGAATTAGGAAGTGCGTTACAAGCACTTACAACAAATGATTTGGTATAAATTGTAGTATGGTGGTTCGGTATCCTAAGCGTATTATCCCCGGTTCTAGTATGAGAAACATTATTCTGTCTGCCTTCAGAAATAAATTTGAAATCGTTTTTAAAGTAATTCGGTTTGCCATATTTGAGGATTTCTTTGACAAATTTGTTTATTCTGAATAGTCTCTGACCTTTAGGTTGAGAGTTAAACTTGCAATGTGGGATTGAGTAATTCGTTCATGCCATTGAAAAGAGTAGACGTACCGAAGACAGTAGTTCTGACTGCGCTGTAGTCTAATGATATATTTATATGAGATAAACTGTGTGAATAAATAAATTTGATTTTGAAAATATTGAATTTTAGCTTCTCAGTTTGTGGGATAACAAAAACAAATTTCAAATTAGACTTTGGAGAATTTTGCTTGGAAAAATTATGCACAATAGGTCTAAACAAACACACTTCATGTGGCATGAGTATTATTGAATTAATAACCAGAATACATCAGTTCAAAAGAGATATTGACACGAATTTTATTTTGTCAAATAAAAATATGCCTCCTGTTTGAATGTGCAGTACATTGTTAATGCAATCAGCATAATCAATTAAATACAACGATATTGATTTTAGAAATTGTGTATATAGAGTTGAATTTTAAATTTTCAGATGGAATGTTTTGTCGATCTCTTCAATCATTGGCTCATAAGCAACAGTCGCAGCTTTCCAAAGAGCCCAACCTAATGCCTGTGCCTTCACCTCAACAGATTCAGTATCTCAATGCTTTTGAAGGCCAAGAATTAACAATTCAAAAACAGCCGAACACGAGTTTAAAAGAACCAAACATGTCTCCAACGTAAGTAATTGCATGCTTATTCCAACTTATTTATATGATATTTCAATATAAGAATAATAATAGTAATACCGTGCAATATTATTTATACTGGGGAACTTTGTAAACAATCTAGCAGTTTTATACAGAGGAATCTGCCACATTGCTACAGCTGATTCCTCTCAACAAAATAAATAGACAAGTTCACATTAACATAGCACTTTTTACATTTTGTCCAGAGTTAAATTCTCTAGAAGATTTGCTAGGAAAATTATCAGTTCATTGTACAATTAACAAAGTTAATTCACCTCAAATTTCAAATCTCTTGTTTTTTGAGCCATTTTTGCATATTTTGTTAAATATTACAAAATAGTCTAACTTGTTTCTAACTTGTCTTCCAACTTGTTTTATTTGATTTTCAATTTTTGCACGGTTTTTAATAACTAGAAAAATTACTGTAGTTACCAACTTCTTACTTGTTTTAATCGATTTTCAGTTCGTTTTACATAGAACGTTACTAAATCACAGTTGAGGTACTACAAATTTCTGAAAGAGTGAGTTAATGGTCTAACTGTTAACTTCCACCATCTGTAACTCAGTAACAAAACATTTCCGGACCTATGTTTATTTCATCATTTTGATGAGTAGAATGAGCCCTAGGAATATTGGCAATGCTTTCTTTATGCAGCCTTGTATACAGAGTGGGATGTCTGAGAATATATCACTTCCTGGTGGTTTGGAATCCATCTTAAATTGTAGTTCCAATTCATCAATCACCATCTTCCCACTCATACTCATGCACATGTCTCAGACCTATGTGGGCTTCATTCTCAAAAAAAATCACCATATTTTTTAGCATCATATGCATATTATTCAAGGGTGTAAAGTGAATTTCTGAGATAAGTATCCCAAGCCCACTGAAACAAGAGCTGAACCTCTACTAATATAATAATATTTATTTATTTTACCAAATGATACAATAGCATTCACAAATACATTACTCTTTGCTTAATAAATACACTCCCACCATTACACAGTGTGTATAGGTGAGTGTGTATACTAAGTAGGACTGTATTATCTTTTTTTGCATCAAATTGCTTTGTAATGTTTCAGGTTGCCTCCCACCAGCTTGGAATCTGTGCTTCCAACATCAGGCACAGAAATGCAAACAAAAGTGTCTGGCCCACTAACACCATCATCGTTGGATATGCAAGTGTCTCGTGGAGTGTTTCCTGGATCAAGTCCAAGTCCTGGAACAGGTGGTGATAAATCGCGTTCTTCTGGACAAGGCTCAAAGACAGATCTCAGATTTACATGTAATAGCCCACAAATGGCAGACAATATGAATCAATCTCGCTTTCCAATAATGGGCTCATCACCAGTGCTTCCAAACAACTTTATGCCTCAACAGTCAGGAAAGCTAGGTCAGCAACCGTTCTTGGACGTGTCACCAAATAGTAAACCACCATCTGATGGAAACCCAGTCAAAGAGGGTATTGTGCCTCCCCAGAGTGGTAGCCTCACTGGTACCAGCACCAACTATCAGTGCATTGGACCCGATAACGTTCCGCTCAACCCAAATGGTATTACAAGACTGCCTGGTGCAAACAGTAGCAAAACTGGCTCACATTTTGATCCAATCACTTCCCTTGCTCAGATGAGTCAGCAGCTCACAACCAATGTTGCAAGCTCTGCTGCCAACCAACAAAGTAACTTAATGCACCCTGCAATGATGGGCTTCAATCAGCCCTCTGCCAACATGCATCTCATGCAGATCAATGACATGGGGGTGTGCCAAGAAAATGTACGCATGGGAAATGCCCCCCAAATGCCCCACTCTTTCAGTCCTGGATCTAATGGTTCTGGTAGAATGCTGCCTTGTCAGGGAACTAACAACTCTATCTCACCAAAGCCTGGTATGATGCAGCCAGGTCCAGGTGCAGGGTATCCTCCAAGGATGATGACTCGTCCAAATATGCCCAACTCATATAACGGCGCCAATATTCAAGTGAAGCCGAGTGCCCCCAATACTATTCAGTATCTTCCCACTAGACCCCAAGGCCAAGCCACGGGGCCAAGAGCTCCTCCCAGCCTGGACTTCTTACAGCGCTTTTCAAATCCGTTGTCAAACTTGGAGGCGAAGGTACCTACTCACAATTTACAGTATTTTCCAAATAACTATCAACAAAACAATGTAAATTCTAATGAAATGATGGTTGGTGCAAACATGAATTGTGGTGGTGTTGGAATGATGAGAGGGGGAATGCGAGGAGGTGGCATGAGGATGGGCATGCCTCCTCAGGTGAACTTTTCTGCGGGTGGGGGTGGCGGTGATGGCATGTTTGTACCAGGAGGCCCTGGGCCAGGACAAATGTTTGTGCCAGGCGGCAAGGGCTCGCCTGGTATTGGCCTTGGCCTACCTCCTGATGCCAGTCAGCCACTTCCACCGTCCATGGGCCAGTCCAATAACTTCAAAAACTCTTCTTTTATTGGGCCAACCACATCTGACCCAAACTATGCTCAGCAGTTTCATAATTTTCAGCAGCAATTGTATGCTACTAATACTAGAAGTCAGATGAGCAATCAAGCGGTAGGAGCAAATCAACAATTTTTTGTTCCCAAATGAACTCTGTGTGGTTAAATATTTCGAGATAAAAGTGCTTGATCTGATCAGTTTTAAGGGGAGTGAGTGTTGTAAATTAAAGGCTCTTTTTATATACATATAAATGTACTTGTCAGTCGTAATAATATTCTACAGACCAATCAAGCATCTAAGCTCTCAATCTGATAATATCTTCTGTTAATTGTTATCTTATTTTTCTTGAATAACGTTTTGAATTATAATCACGTCTCTTCAAAGAAATAACTTACACCACTCGAATCAAATATTTCTAAGTTCAATTATAATCTCCTTTCTTCAAAGAAATAAATTACACCACTCGAATCAAATGCTTTTAAGTGAGTTCTCGAGAATTGATTGCTTTCATACTCTCACTCAAATTGCAATCCACTAACTAAATAGCTACATTCAGAATCATCATATCACATGAATTTTTTCATCTTCTCAAGGGTCAATGAAATCCTTATCAATTTTTATAACTGCAAACGGCTATATTTTTATAGATACTAACAATTGAATGTTTTTCACTTAAATTGTGGAAAATCACGAATATTTTAGATTACTGTTGATGTTGATTCTTCTTTTATGATGTTGACCTTATTCGTTTGTTTAGTGAATTCAAGTTGCTGAATAGATTTAAATAATACAATAGTAGATGATGATGTGGAAGACCGCATATTCTTTTCGGTTTAAATATACAGTTTAAAATCATCCATTACAAAGCGCTTTTCATGAACAAGATAATGATAAAATTGAACGAGTAATTGTTTGCTAATTCCTGATAACTTTCAAGTTTTTTTTCTTGAGACTGATGTTGATTCTTCTACGAGTTGACTCACTACACTCAATACATTTTTGCCTCAATAATTAGGTATTAGTACCTCAATGCATTGAGTTGCCTCAATATTTCATACATATTATGAGGAATAATATAACAATGTTATAGAAATAATTTCATTTTGCACCCTTGTAATGGGTTGATTGATTACGTAAACATTTCCTTCCATTATAATAAAGATGTTCGTACGTCTCATAGTTTTGAAGATTATTTTCTGTAACAAAATACTGTAATCATACTCTATTTTTGTTCATATCTCAACAGTTTTTCATGCTTTTGTGGGGTCCATATTCTAGTCATACTGAAATAATTACACAAAAATGAATGGAAACTAAGTTTGTAATAAGAAACATTATTAATTCAATTAATTTAATATGAGAAAAATGTTCAAACGGGATTCATAGGTGGAACTGTTGTAATTGTTACAACAGGCCCACCTTCAAACCTAAATAATTTGTTTCAAATTGTAAAACTATTGAAAATTGCCTACTAATTTAATTATATGATGATTCTGAATGCTTTCAAATCCATTACCGTGTTTTTCGCAAATAATAGTTAGACTTTATGAATGAATGGAAAATAATGGTCAGACTTTATTCATACCTTATTCGTCAAAAACATTCTGTCAAATCTCATGTGCTTGTTATACACGGAGAAATTCAGTAGTTTACGTGTATTTTAATCGTTGATTTTTAAACCCAATATTTCTTTTAACCCAATATCACTCGCGATACGGAAAGTTCTGCGAGGTCTCTAACATTCAATATTGGATTTAGAGTTGTTTTTGTCATTGTTAAAAATTGCAACTTGGGAGATTAAAATGACCTCTGAACTTGCTTATTGATATTTAGTCGTGAAGCGAGAGTCTAGATTGCTCTAGGAAAGCAATAAATGCCTTCGAGACTTGGGCATTTACGCGATCACTCTCGCCGTTAGATTGAATCTAACACAATGGGAGCCGACAGGAATGGCTAGTTACGCGATCGCTTGCGCCGCTAGATTCAATCTAACAATTGCCGACTTATATCAATCCTGGTGGCCTTCCTCCACCCCACCGGATGAAAGTTGCTAGTGTAAAGGCTGGTCGAAATACCCAAGAAAGCATATCTAGATGATCAGTGACCTAAAAGTGTTAGATTCAATCTAATAGCGCGAGTGATCGGGGTTAATACGAAAACAAGTGCATTGCAGTCACTATGTTCCCTGATGAATAATTATTCTTACACTTTAAACATTGCAATTTTAAATAATTATTCCTAGCACATACTTGCATGACTTTTATCAGATTGATCTCAATCTTCAAACCAATTGAAATGTTTCAACCATTTGAATATCATGCAATCATTTTTTGAATTTGCTTGTAATGAATAATGGATTATTTCCTTTTTCAAAAATACAGTACAAAATATTTGATCAAAGCTTGGAATTTGACTGACCACGTTATATTTCTATGCTCACATTTATTAATGAAATTGCTCCAATTTTCCAACAGGATTATCAAGCATGTTCTTTAAAATAGGTATTTTCCAAAAAAAAATTCTCGAAGAATTGTGCAGCTTTTTTTTGCCTGTTGCCGTTTTCAAGGGTTTAACTCTGTTAAATGGATAACACTTGAGTAACATTGTTACAGTCACTTATTAAATCCAGTAGCGAATTTTGTACATCTTGAGTTGACATGTTTTCAGTTTTCGCTAGCTACAACTTCTTTATTGCGAATTCAATCACACCCTATTTTAAAAGTATGCATGTTTGTAACTGAAACGAACTAAGCTTCTCAGATGGTGCAAAATTCTAACTAAAAAGGAAAATGAATTAGTATTTTAGTTTTGTGAATAAATCTCCAAGCTAGTGATAACAAGGCAATAACATTTGATTAGTGTGTTTCCTATGAAATCTTTTCTGCAGTAATATTTCATCGAATTAAAAATGCGAATAAGTGTTACTGAAAAAAAATTTAAATGTTTATTCTGTGAGTATAATTGAGGTTAAAGGTAACAGGCCATAAAAAGCGGTGCTGTGATGCGCTGTGTCAAGCTGCGTCGCAGCTTGGCAACCTCGTATTTAACAGCTTAGCAGACCTGAGCTGTTCAACATTCTCAGAGTGTGGTGGGTAAATCTGAATGAAGCTATAAAAAACTTCAATTGGTTTGAAAACCATTCAACAGCTGTTCCAGCACATCACAGTTTTTGGTGGACCGGTGCCCTAACCGAAAATTAATTCTTACTAAGCGTTTAGATCTGATTATTGGAAAAAAACTCAACTTCGTATTGATCAGGCTCCCAGCTGAAAATGTGTGAGAAATATAAGAATTGCTACTTGAATGTATTTTGTTTTTTATATTTGAAATTTGAACATTCAATCAGTATATTGTACAAATATCTATTACTTTTATATTATTTATTACAACTTTTATAAATTTCAAATATATCTTTCAATCACAGAATCCTAATAATTTAAATCTCAATAAAATTGAATCAAGTGTCAAGTATTTGTAATTTGTTTAAAATTAATTTCTTATTGACATGCGAACAGAAAACAGCATTCAATATAAACGTGAAATAGATTGAGTTCTAAGCTAGTATACCTGCTGCGGTATAATCTTTGTCCTGACAATTGTGATAGAAAATTTATTCATTTAATTGTAAATGTGCAATTGTATTTCCTTTCTAAACAAAACATATGCGGTATGCACTACAATAGTGATTTAGGTTGATTAGATTTATAAATTGGTCTAATAAGACCAATAATTTGATGTGCTGGACAAAAATATAATCTAATATTTGTATCATATTATGCAACATTTGGGGTAATTTTAACAATCTGTATGCAATTTTATTTGAAATATTTTTTAACTGTGAATCCATTGTAATAGTATTGATCAATTGTATCTAAAAGTGTATAAATCACAATCTGTACATTATTAGCCTATATATATATATATATAATATATATATATTATTGAATGAGCACACAATTTGATTGATCTTTCAAGTGTCTTCAGACATTGGGAAACTTCAAGAACCTGAATAACCAGTATTTGTTTGAAAATAAATTTTCTTTTGTACTATATACAATATATTTTCCTAGCGGAATATTTTTATGTGATTCTCGGAAGAATGTATACATTAATTTGTTTACTAAACAAATATGTTCACCAGGAATATAAAAATTCTTATTCAGTATTAAAATGATGAAAATAAACAATATTTTCAATCTTAGTATTTTTTATTCAGTTAAACATCACTTACGAATTTTAGTAAGATTTTCAATTTTTAACCAATCTAATTTTGCCTGGAGAATACATAGTATTTTGTCTAGCAATATCCATATTTTTTCAATTTCTTCTGTAAAAATAATATTTTTTTATTTGTATCCTTTTTGAGAACAAACAAGAAATATGTGTATTAAATTAGCATTAACTGTCATTTATTGAAGGTACAGACAACTGAAAAGAATATGTTCGCACATAAAAAATAAAAAACATTCGAAACATTTATATATGTTCTTCATGTTTTGAAAGTTGTTTTTGAAAAACTGTGCTTGAAAATGTGCACTGTAAAAAATGTAACGCTTAAAGTACTATGTTGTGAATGTTTTTAATATCTGAACAAGAGAAAAATTGGCAGTGAATTATTGTGTATGTACGAATTTTACAAATAAGGATATGTTTAGTCATGCATCACTGAAAACTTAAACTCTATTTTAGTAGCGAAACGTTGTTCAAATTAAGCTATTTTTTATTTTTGTTATGTTTTTCAGTGTAATAATTCGGAAATATTGCATATGCTACTCCTCTAATATCGCAAAAAACCTTTTTTTTCTATAAGACTTCTTACTTTTCCAACTTGGTAAAATCCTTCAGATGAGATTAATTATTCAAGTATCAAGATAAACATTTGCCTGTGAGCCTTTTCTGCCACAAGATTCAGTTTACTATCATCGATCTGTAATTTTCTTTATAAGCATTGCTCATTATTTAAGTGAATATTACAACTTTTGATAGTAAATACATATAGATATGTATGTATGTGTTGCCCATTGCCCATTTCGACTGTAGGCGACTCTTCATACCTCAACGTTATGTTTTATACCAAAACACATACACACAAACGAGGATTGAGGTAGTTTTCGGTTTTAAAATAGTCCCAACATTTTTATTAAACGTTGGAATCATCACAAAATTACTCCTCAAGGACTATGTGACGATTATAATGTTGCATTATTATCAGTAATTGCTGATTTCAAATTTATTTAGTAAATTTCCTTTAAGAAAATACGCTTTTATATGCACAGATCTAAAGAAAATTGGATTCTAAGAATAACACAAACTATTTTATTCAATTCTAGTTTGTAGTTAATGTTAAATTTCACAAATCACCACCAGGTCACAATTGACTAAAATTGCCAAATAGGTTGTGCGCAGGGTTTTCGGTCATTATTTTTTTCAAAGTTTCTTGCATTGGATGTTATTAAGGTATTGAAATTGTATCTATAGCCGCCAGAAAAAACATTTGCATCAATTATTTTGTGAAATATGGGGGTTCAAAGTTGAAATTTTCCGGTTTTAGGGGGCAACTAATCTCACCCAAAAATTATTCTCAACTTTTGCTAACTTTTTTTTAATAACCTTGGGAATCAAATTACATGTATTTTATTTTGATCAATTAGTTTATTCAAAATAAATGTTTGATAATCTTGAAAAAAATGTAGTTTTTTAGAAATTCATGCCGAAAATCCTATTTTTTTTTCATTGGAATAAAAAATATACAATTTTGTTTCCTAAGGTGTCTTTTACTTGTAAAAAATTTATTAAAAGTTTAAAATAACTTAGATGAGATCAATTGCCCCAAAAAGCGAAAAATTCAAGTTTGAACCCCCATATTTCGCAAAATAATTGTTGTTGAACATTCCTTTCCGCGGCAATAGATCAATGATATACCTCAATACCTCAATGATATACAATATAAGAAACTTTGAAAAAATACTGTGACTGTAAACCCTGTGCACAGCCTTAATGCTAGCGCTTAGCGCAGTTGGTTGGGGCGTCGCAACTTCATCTTGCTGTCGTTTAAATGGTCGTGGGTTCGAATCCCGCTCCACCGTCAGGCATTTATGTGTAATCATTCACCTCATTACCCACGCACAAGTCTCGAACTCATGCGGGCATCATCAGCAATAAAAAAAACTAAGAAATTTAGTAACTCTCCGTACATGGGTGACCGGAGCTTTCCGTCCAGGCAGATTTGTGCCCAGTTACAGTTTCAGGTAAAATGTAGCGACTTGCAGGTAGAATAATGTGCAGCTTCAAAAATGTCAATAACGTAGGTCTTCAAACTTTTATATGGGGTTATACCATTATAACAAAACCAGTTTTAAGATCGGATAATTAATGACCTACATCATATTTAAAGAACAGGATTAATAAAACAATACCTAGCAGCTGATGGTGCACTGTTATAGAATTCTCTTTTCTTTAGAATCAAGCTCAAAGCCTACCATTCTGTTATGAAACCACCTAATATTACAACAGTTATAATAGATGAAGTTCGAAGTCAGCAGCTTTCCCTTCAAATGTACTCATTCAGCAATCTGGTTGTTAATTAGTTAGGCAAAACATTAAATAATACCTGTTAGAAGTTAGTAACCACTGTCTAGTTATTGAGATATTCAGCAGAAAACCCTTTAATTCACAATTTTTTTATCCAATAAAAATATTATTTATTAAAGATTACATGGGATATTCCAGGAGAAATATACTGCACTAGCTAATTCCTCTCATCAAAATAAAGAGAAAAGTTCATACATGCATTTGTTACAGAAATGAAGATGGCTTAAAGTGACAGCGATCCCTATCAATTTGCTCTGGAATCAAAACCGAGAACATAGGGAAGTCGACCATGGTCCCCAAAATAAGGGGAAAATTGGGGTCACTAACTTAATTGACAAAAACTTCATAAAACTGGGATATAAGGATTTTTATGAACCAAAACATAAAAATAGCTAGCTGTGCTAAGTTAGTGTGTTTTCATTCAAAAACTGATTTTATCAAATTTGGGTGTGTTCTCGGCTATTAGGTTGTTCAAAAGTTTTTGTTCAAGATTACATTTTTTAGAAGTTTTGTGAGAAAAACTACAAATTTATTGCATAATTAACTTAGTTAACTAATTTTAATCTTGAAAAAACTAGTTTTTATGGCTTTTTTGCATATTTTGTTGAATATCTCAAAAATTACTGTGGATACACACATCTAACTTGTTTTATTCGATTTTCAGCTAATTTCATAGAGGACCTGATCGAATTACAAGTAAAATAAGGCCACTAAAGTTGAAAAGATCACATTGAAAGAAATCTCACAACTTGATGCTTTCTCAAACCTTATTTTGTGGCTTGAAATAAATAAAGTTTTGTCCATCTCAGATAGCCTTCTTACCTGTACAAATATTGTTAACTTTCCAAACGTGTCTTTTGAATGATGGCTTGAATGCAGGAAGTGATTCAGAGGTGTGCTAGATAGTCTACACACTCATCTATGCCGTCAACAGAGCACCCGAATTTGTTTTGGTGGATTTGACATACTGATATAGATAGGTTAGCTTAGTGTGGAAAGCAACTGCAACCTATCACTCTCCTCATTTGCCTAGTACGCTCTTTGGACCAAAACATAATAATGAGGTCTGAAGAGTCACCTACACATACTATGCTGAAGGGACTACACATACATACATAGATATTATAAAATATCTAGAAATAATTATTTGCAGCTATAAATGTGATTAGATAAATTGAACAATCTCATACATGCTTAACTGCTGAGGGCCTCAAACATCTGAATGCATTCGAGTATCATGAACTCCGGAGTCCTAATTAAAGCCGACATTTTTCTCAATATCCAAAAGTTCTATTTAATCTTGAATGGCTGGAAGATCATCGTGTATTGCACTAGCTTTTATCCATTGCTGGAGTACCTATATGAAATGCCACGTATACAGTCTTGTTGTAGCAAGTTTCTTTGCGACTCAATAAGCAATTTGGGTTCTAAAGATAGTACGTTATAAAAATGATTCAAGGAAGGTTTCTGATTCAAGTCAATGAATAAACGTTTTTGAAAATCTGCCCAAACCTATTCCTTCTTTCCATCCATTAGGCTATTATACTTGTACTGTACCGTACCTATTTTTGTTGATGTATATACTGTACTAGTATTTTTTATATATATACTCATTTTCATTTCAAACTTTTTATCTGTACCCCTTCAGGTATCCTTTAAATTGATATATATATATAAAATTTGTTGATTGTAAGCGCTGTCTAGCTTGTTAAGAATTCTTGGATTTCTTGTTCCATAACGATCTGCGTTGTTAATATTAACTTATTATTGTAAATTTAACGACTTGCAGTCAATTTTAATTGTGAATAAATAATATTCCTACTCACTCTTGGCCGAACGTTTTCGAGTCTTGGAAACTCATCTTATCTCTTGTTAAGAATACACTTGGCTGGTGTACAAACTGTGTTTAATTATGCTAAAGAATTATGATCATGTCTTTGTAATTTGGCTTCTTCAGTAGACCTACTGTAATGGTCTCTACGAAACTGATGTATCACCTATATTTCATCAAATCTTTATAACTAACTTCTACTTTGTTGGCAGTATTTATATTGTAGCTTGTAGGCTACATTAATGATATTTATACATTTTAATATGAATGTCATCGTATTGTAATTATTTTTGTTCAGATATTTTGAATATGACTTATGTATAAATTATTGTCATCAATATTCCCACCCGCAGTGCCTTAAATGATTTGGTTTTAGAATTCTTCAGATTAATATGGACTAGTCTCATTAAAATAATGCTCCAGATGAACTGAAAATTATAATTGAATGTGACGTGTGTATTTTTAAGGATATAAATTTGAAGAGAACGAAAGAATAATAAGATTAATGTACAAAAGTACTCCTGTGCCGTTTCATTTATCTACCTTTATTACATTACCGTACCAAAAATTACTTTTCTATTGGAAACCACATTCAATTAGACGAGATCTGTTGAGAAAATTTATTTTTCTTCCTGGATACTAAATTTTTGGATATTGTACTCGCAATACTTCTTTTGAAGGAAGAAGCTCAAATTGGTCTGAGACCTATGGATGGGGCTTGTTGGAAGATGGTGATTGATGAGATAGACCTACATATTTAGGTGGGTTCCTCACCACTGGGAAGTGATTTCAGAGCAGAAAGCAGAGACCTTTTGTTGGTCAATCCAATCGGTCACCCTCACAAAGAGGGCCCATGATTTCGTTGTTTATCTTTATCTAACTAAACAGATACCGGTACCTCCTATGGCTCACGGCTATCACATCCCTATATTCTTGAGATATTCTCAGACTATCCTGGGTATATCCTCAAAATATTTACAGGATATTTTCAAGACATCCCAGAATATTTTCAGGACCTCGCGTGGCCCACAAAGCTCCTCCTGGAAGGAGGCAAGTCAACCTTACGTCCCCAAATGGTATTGATGCCACACCTTGTGTGCTGGGAAATGTGTTCTCGGGTTCCCTCAGTTAGATGTCATCTCTTGACTGGAGACAATGTTGAGATGTCCACTGACGGTGGGTTGCTATCAGTGACTGCGGCCGACAAGGCAAAGTTAGAGAATTCAATGATTTATTCAAGACGAGTTATCTGCTTGATATCGAAATTTCTTTGACATAGTATGACTATGACTATTTCTTCAGTTAACTATGTACCCTACTGATAGATGTAATTATTCCCAGACTTTTCATTTTCACTGTCAAGTTGACTCCTATTATTTTATTATTTGATGATTAACAGGATGTAAATTGTTGTGTAATGCTCTTGTGAAAATTATGTGAATAAATTGAATTTAACTGAACTGAATACTTGAAAAATAATAAATTTCAAAATTTATTTTAATGCTATAACAAATAACTCAAACTTGAACAGAATCTCATGCAGAACTAAGTTGTATCTAAAAATCTCAATATGGTTTTATCAAAATGCTTGAGCTTGAACGAAATCTTACACTTAAGGCTGTACACAGGGTTTTTCATAACTTATTTCGAAGTTATTGTATTGGATGTTATTAGGGCTTTGAAATTTTATCTATTGCTATGAGAAAAAGTTTTTCCACAAATTATTTTGCGAAATATGGGGTTCAAAGTTGAAATTTTTTGGTTTTGGGGGCAACTGATCCCACCTATGTGAGGTTTTAAACTCTTGATAAATTTTCTGTAACTAAAAGACACTTCAATGAATAAAACGACATATTTCTTACTCCAAACAAGCATTTCATTTTTTTCAAAAAATTTTAAAATGAAAAAAAAATTAATTTAAAAAAAATTGGTTTGAACGACCTACTTGTTAGATTGAAATAAAAAATATGTCATTTTATACCTCGATGTGTCTTAGTTATGGAAAATTTATCAAAAGTTTTAAATCACTCATAGGTGAGATCAGTTGCCCCCAAAACCAAAAAAATTCTACTTTGAACCCCCATATTTCACAAAATAATTGATTTTTTCCTCACAGCAATAGATAACATTTCTAAGCCCCAATAATATTCAATTCAAGGAACTTCGAAAAAAATTACAACCAAAAGCCCTGCGCACAGCCTCAGTTATTGGTGTGAGAAATTATTGTGCACAGGGGCAGCAGACACCCCAAATCCGGCCCTTCATATATACAGTATTTATATTAAAGAGGGATCCAAAAATTATACACTGATTGAATGCGGTATCTATTGAAACACAATTTTAGGTGAAATTCCCATTTTCCTCTCATTGAAATCATGGTTTTCCATTTATTGATAATTTATTATTACAAAGCGTTATTGAACTGTAACAGAAAGTGGGAATCATATCTTTGAAATTAATTATGTTTGGAATAGAGAGATTGACTATATGATGATTACCCTTCTTATTTAAAATTTCTCTACAAACGCAATTGGTTTCCCTATAAATAGAATCGATTTTTGCATAACATTAAATCTATAAATGTATACACATTTTTTGGACCATTCTGTTTATGAATAACAACGAATTGTTATAATTCCGCTTCATTGACATAGCTGGTTGAAATAATGTGTGACTCAGTAGAAGAGATGTCTCCAATTTAATTTATTTACAGGAAACTCCATGTTGTGAAATAAGGAATGTAAACATAATTGAAGTATTAAAAAATATATTTATTTGTCACAACTGTTTGTAGAGAAATGAACAACAGAAAACTTTTCAAACAGGTTTTTTGTGTTGTACCAATATATCCATTATTACCATCATAATCATAATTATCATCAATATGCCAAAATTTGTAATATAAAATAATGTATAAAAATGTATAAAATTGTATCGTTTGATTTTGCACAAAATTAAAACATATCAAAGACAATGAGAACTAATTTTTTGTTACATTTTAAATATTGTGAAAGTCAGAAACATTGATTTTTCAAAGTAGTTACTTGTTACATGATATAATATATTAGTTTACTGTTTCTATTTTTTAAGAATTTTAATCCAGATAATCGATGAATTTAGAATATAATAGAATCAGTTTATGTCACCAGATGGTCTAAAAATATGATTATATAATATCAGATTAATATAGCTTAAATAAGAAAGTGTTTAATAATATGAATTCATTATTTGATACTTCTCAGATAAAGTGAGTTGAGTGATGAATGCTCTGATATTCTTGAGTTATCAACAATGTGAGATTTATAAATTTATTTTGCTCATTTCAGACGAAGACACGAACTTTTCTCATCAATAGATATTTTGTGCTTTCTCAACATTTTCTGCACATTTGTTTGTTAAAAATAGGCTGATTTGATCTAAAAAATATATAGTATTTCTCTAAGATCTTTTGAACTGTCTCAGTGCTCATCAATGAGCAATTGATTCAACATCTTTTAGCTCAACTTCTCTTAAGACATGTCCAGACATGCAACATTACATCTCTGTCCCATAATATCACATTGTATTGCAGCAAGACACTGTCGTGTATTGTGGTGTGCTGTTGTGGAACAATGCTACGGTGATACTGGACAGAGTTACGTTATGATGTGATGATCCATGTGTGGATGGACTTGTAGACTACTGGTAAACTGGGGTGACTGGGGCACGCTTTTGGGGTTTTCACATATTTTTCACAACTCATGAAATTGAATTGTTCAGACCATCATAATATGCTAGTACACTATTCATAATTGGTACCCATGTGATACATTTTTATCATTTGGGTCTATATTCTATTGATAATTAGCCGCCACAATTGTTTCAATGCTATCCCATTGAGGGTTATATTCACTCATTCACCATCCAGAGTGAAAACGAGTTTTATACCTGTATTTATGAACGTTCTTTCAATGTGTCATGACTTGAGTCAAGTGACTCTTGAAATTCCTATATAAATACATTGCATTTCAAGAATCGTTCGAGTCAAGATACACTGCTCATAGATTTGGCCCTCAGAATTGGGTTGATGCCAATTGATTGTTTCTAGGGGTTCATATATGTGAACTTGCTCTCCAGTGAAAAACAAACTTTTAAACATCCTTTAAACAAACTTTTAAACTTCATAACGATGTGCAATGCACGCTTCTATTATGTTTCTCCGATTAAATACAGATTTTTAAAGTTGTGGTATTATTTTTGTATCATTTGGTATTATGCTGATAATCGGTAGCCTAAACTGTATCAACACATAAGCACACAAGCATGTTTTCATCAATCTTATCGAATCGATATTGGATCAAGCAACAGTAGGCCTACTATAGGTAGCTTTTTGAGAAATAGAACAGGCATCTTCTTGTAGATAATAGAGTTAGTTCTAGAAGAATGGAATTATACTCCAAATGATTATGACTTTCATGTCGTGTTAAAACAGTCAACCTCTGTTGAAAAATGACTGATCATTTGTTTAATTTGATTCAAGAAACTAGATAGTAACTTACAAGTACTAATAAAATCAGTTTGTAGTCTGTTATGGAACAAGCCTCAGCCCTCTCAACTTATATTCCTACTATTTAAATTAAAATTCAAAAAAATCTAAAGGAAGACAAAATATGAATTATGGTACCGTATTTAAAATTTTGGATGGAATATTTAAGAACTACGTTTACATCAATTTACTGCAGTCAGTTTTTTCTTCTAATGGATTTGGTTCCTTATTTGTCTGGGATGGCTCTATCGTTCTGTCTCTCATTATTATTTATTTGTTCCTTGACCCACATCAAAGATGATTAGGCTAAATGTTTTAAGTTGACTGAATTGAGTTGATAAATCATGACTATGCTAATACCAAATAATAAATACTGTTATAAATTTGAAGTCTTCTCCATTTGAAAACCTTTCTATAGGATGAGATGATGAATCATATTTAGTTTTCCAGTTATTAAATTTTTCATTATAATTTCATTTTTCACCTTGACACTTGATTTGCAGTATAAGAATTTTTCATTATTTCGACCTTGAAACCATTTTTGTTTTTCAATATAATGCAAGGGCAGATACAACATTAAGCATACAATACAAATCTCCTATACATCATTCGCATAATTTTCATGAAAAACCCATCTACATTGGTTATAAATTAGTATAATAATTCTTGTATAATAGGTAGTAAGTATAGAACATCATAATTTTCATGTGACAACTGATTATAGGCTATTATTTAATTAGAATACATCAATGTTTCTATTAATTTGAAAATGTTTGTGTTATGTGCATTTAAGTTCACAATAACTTAATGTACTGTATTCATAGTTTACAGTTTCTTATCTTTCCAAATGATGAGTGAATTGAACATACATTGAACAAACACATGAATTGAACAAAGTTATTAATAACAATTACGATGCTGATTGTAACAATAAATGAAAATTAAAAGACCATCCAGTGCAATACACCATGAGTTATTTAAACTCCAAATAATATTTAGGTTTTAGTTCTATTTTTTCATGCCTTAATTTCTACAGTCAGGCTTACATTCTAATTTATATTGCACACATAGTTTACCTATTTTCCAGTAACATGGAATCGGAGCTGCACAATTACACTACTGAAAGCAGCTAACATTCCTAAACAATAAATTTTGAGTAGGCAAATAAATATGTCTGTTACAAAGAGAAAACTAAAATGTCAAATTTGACACAAATAGATTCGAGTGACCAGAACATTTGCTTCAACATAGCAAAATCCCAATTTACAAACGAATATTCCACAATTTTCAGTAGACATTTTCATGTAGACGACATGCAGAACATTTACAATTAAAAATAAATTTGAACTTTCTTACTTAAGGGCAAACATGTTTTCGGTTAGGATGTGCTCATCAGTGCCTGGTTGCTCTCACAGGTTTCTTCTAATGGGCATCCTGCCCGAAAAAATGTTCTGCTTCAAGTAAGAAAGAAAAGTTTAAATTTCTTATTTCTTTTAAAACGTTCTGCATGTCATCCAAGTGAAAATATCGACTATTATACTCCCAGTTCGTCACGGATCAACAAACACTAACAATTTTTAGATTAGTGTGCTTAGTGCTTACAAAACACTTGGAAATTTACAACGGCCGTAGTATTTCCTCTTCAAGTTTTGATGTAACAAATATTTTTACAATCATATTATTAATACCAAATAAAAAAATTAAGAAAGAATTAAAAAAATTGTTCAATGATACCAGGATCCATGTCTTGATGCCTGCTGCTTGCTCGAGAATTGAACAAAATTACATGTAGAGATTGATTCAAGATCTACGTAGTACACATAGTACAGCTATTATAACATCCAACAGAGTTGAGAGGAGTAAGGATTAATCTAATAAATAATTTTCGCCTAACGTCTCTGTGAGTGGAATGATTTAGGCAATAGCCCAATTAATCATAAATTAGATTTAATCATTTTCAATACTATTCAAGAACAACTATCCATCCAGTAATTACAGCTCTTACGCTTCAACAAATTTATTCTATTTTACATTATTATCGTGAGAAATTTTTTACAGAACACCAGTAGCTAACGATTTAACTAAGAGTACCGTAGACATTTAATTTCAAATACATCGCCTGAGCTCTAGTGGTACCATAATATAATGTAACAGCATTCTGGAAAGTTATATTGTAAACTGCTGATTCTCATTGATTCAACAAGACTCTTCAACAATGCTCTAATGAAATACTAGGATATTCCTGATATTGATGTGTCAAGTGAAATGAACAGCATTACCGTTTTAATATCAACATTTTATTAAATAAATAAGTCATATTTCATCCACCAAAGTATTGATTCATTCACAAATTCTAGGAATATTAGTCCTAAAAAATTGGGATTCTCAGATCATCTAATGAATGTAACTTTGAGAAGAAAATGTATTATTGATTGAATTCTAATAAATGTTTTTATTACGAGTGAAATATATACTATAATTTTTATTAGAATATTATTGTTTCATTAGAATAAAAACCTCGCTTGCGTTATTTATTTTGCGCAAGTTTTAAAACGATTTTTAGATCATCATGTATAATGAATAGATTCACTTGGAGAAAAAAATACATTGTTGATTGAATTCCAAAGATTTTTTCAGTTCGAGTGAGATAATATATATTCTATTATTCCTATTAGAATATTATTGTTTTACCAGAATAAAACATTTGCTCGTGTTATTTATTTTGCGCTAGTTTTAAAAATGTTTTTTTATTCAGTCAAGACCTATCATTAAGAAGGATGATATAAATGAGTTTCTGATTAATTAAAAATATATTTCATTATCCGAATAGAAATATACAATATAATGATTATGTAGTATAATTGAATTGATTTTTACCAGTGGGTGGTATTAGAATAATCTCCAATATGTATTCAATTGTAAAAGTACGTCTTACAAGACTGATTTTTATGTAGGGACAGTTACAAATTAATAAGTGGCAAATGTCTAGTAATGACCATAGATTCTCACCTTCAACTATCCTATGTTTAGTAGGATTACTTACTGATTATACCGATGTAACACATATAGCCTATGACAAATTTTATAAAATGTAGGTAGACAATACTCAACTTACGCAACAAATTATATAGATAATTTTTAAGGCGCATTACTGATGGTCTTGTGCTTTTAATATATGATTTCAAATCAATAATAAGTTACATTCGATTCCGGCAGTTAGGGCTGATATCGAGTAACAATTTTCAGATGCCTACTTGTATTATTTGGAAACATTATATTGGAAAGTTAACTTTGAAACAATTTAAATAAATAACTCAATCATCTTCGAGTTGAGTAGCCTACAGTATGCATTTTAGTTAATTTATTTATTACATACGTTTCACATTCATAAAGGAAATAACATAAACAGATAGTAGAGGCAAACATGTAGGTAAGACTTGTGACTATGACTATGCTGAAAGCAAACAAATTATAGACAGCTCAAGTGATCTGTGGATATGCCTTTGCCAGTGGCTTCAGGCTATCCTATTTAAGGTAGCCTATCTTCAACAAAACAAAATAAGGATTCAGAATCGAAAGCAGGAATGTGAAATAAATCATCCATCACCATATTAAAATGAGGATTTCCATTGTACTGAGACAATAATAAGAATAAATATAATTTCAATATTTCTATATTGAAGGGTAAGTAAGTGGCCTGCATAGAATCATCAATTATTTGATGTTTTCCATGGCAAATACTTGATGAACAGTCTGATATCAAAACTGACATTGTATTTCTATTTAAATTATACTCACCACTCACCTATATGAGAGGAGTGCATTTCAATTGAAATGCATCCCTCCTATTTGAGTAAAAATCATAATTTAAATAGAAATAATATAGTGTCAGTTTTGATCTTAGATTCAGATTCATCAATTATGCATATATAGTCAGCACCTTCTCAAAATAACAGACCTTAATACAGGATTCTATAGATATTCTTCTTACATTGGAAATGGCACCTGTCTTTGCACTGATGTACAGATATATTAGCCACATAAAAAAACGGCTGTCATAATTATCTATGGCAAAAACATATTAGGGCAACGATGGGCGCCATTTTCAATGTAATAAGTGGGCAACTGCATATCAATTGAAATCTGTAATAAGGCTGTGCGCAGGGGTTTTGGTCATAATCTTGTTTGAAGTTTCGTGTATTGGATGGTATTAAGATATTGAAATGTTATCTATTGCCATAAGAAAACGTTTTTTGTCAATTAGTTTGTGAAATATGGGGGCTCAAAGTTGAAATTTTTCGGTTTTTTGTGCAATTTAATCTCCCCTACAAGTAATTTAAAATGTTTGGTAACTTTTTTAAAACTAAGAGACACGTTAAGGAAAAGAATGACCCAATAGAAGCGACCTCATCAAGTTTTTTCAAAATTAACTTTTGAAATACTCAAAACTTTCCAAGATTTTCAAAAATATATTTTGAATAAAACTAAATGTTTGGTTGTAATAATTGAAATAAAAAATACACACGTCATTCTATTCCGCAAGGTATCTTTTAGTTATAAGAAATCATCAAAGGCTAATACATATAACTTTCAGGGGAGATCAATCACCCCTAGAAACCAAAAACTTTCAACTTTGAGTCCCGATATTTTACAAAATAATAAACAGAAAGAAAATCTCATGGCAACAGTTGACATTTCAACACCTTAATGGCATCCAATACAAGAAACTACAAACAAAAATTAGGACCAACCCCTTAAAAGGCCTGTGTGGAGTTGATATAGTGTAGGCCTAGGCTTTTTCTCATTTGAAACTTGAAGATGAGAATGAGTTTCCTCCTCAATATGACTGATTGGTCATGCGAATAAGGCTGTGTGAGAGATGGATATATAAAATTATTCACAGGAAGCTCACTAGGTCTCATCTTTAGGGTTTATGGATAACATCTCAGCTTTCTTCAACGAAAAACATAAATTTGATAATATTTTATAATTCCAACTAGGTGTTACCGGTAGTGTAAGCTCATGAATTTAATGATTTTGCATTTGAAGGGGTCTAGATCATTGGGAGCTTGCATCTAACTCTTCAGCACAAAAATGGGAAAATTTTAAAATTGAATTGGATGTGAGGCTGTCCGAAAATTGTATTTATAAGTTATAAACTTTACTTTTTCGACTGTTCACTGTACTTTTTCACTTCGATGCGACCTTATTTGGATTCTACCTGATTTTCAAATTCATTCTAATCAAAGAGAAGGGTGTCTGGGATTTTTTTCTAAAAATCAGCATTCCAAACAATTCTGGACATAAGTTCACTCATTTTGACGCACATTGCACATTAATATTTGAAATCAATCCCAAAGTGGAAGAGATTCATCTAGTGTTAATATCTCGAATGGGTTATTATTAATAAACATTTATATTTATTTCAATGGGTGACTTTGTTACTTTGGTCATTAGTTAAGAAACAAGTGAATAAATTTGTTTTTACTCCATATTTTGGCTTATATTTTAGGGGTTCAACTAAAACAATGTCAGGGGCCGTACTTTGTTTTAAATGAATCACTGCTTCTAGTATTCACGCTTGCTGAACGTTTGCTTTGCCGAGGCAACATTCACTGGAGCTGTAAAAAAAAGCGTGTGGCGAAACCCATAGCGAAAGCCTCTATTTTTTTAGTTTCAAAAAAGAAGCAAAAAAACTGCTATTAGGCCTACTTTAAGCGACGATGTTTAACTCTTGACTGTTTACCGTCTTTCAGCCAAAAAATGCTAGTTTTTGGGCCGAGGGTGGGTCCTCTTGGTCCCGGGATAGTATTCCTAAGCGATAAAAAATGATGTTACCTATTCTCAAAACCATAATATCTAACTCTTGAATTTTTTTAAACATTTCAGACAAAATAACGCAAAAAGTTCTAACACAAGGGCACTAACTGTGAATTTTTTAAAAATCTTTTAGACAAAATAACGTAAAAATAACGTAACGTTCTGAGTAGGCTACTCTCACCATGTTGCGGCCCTCCAGCTGGGAAAATGTTGATTCCCCAGGCTCCAACTGGAGACAACTAAAACAATAATGATTTCTTCACCTAGTTGTTCTCGCAGGCAGTGGGGGGGGGGGGGATTGATGTTAACAGTACAAGATCAAGTCATTTCCCCTCTCAACTATACTAAATGTATATTATTTTGTAAAAGAAGCAGGAAACTGTAATATATGACCAGTGAATCTATTGACCAAGTCACGAATTGGTAACTTATCTTAAACTGAGAGCTCACTATGCTTGGTCGATAATATATGTACATTTTAATAAGAAACAATAACTTGTCCGAACTTAATGGTGGCAAAAATCATCCATCAGAACATTTCTGCGCTGTATGAACTGCTACCTAAAAAAAGAAGGCAGTATCCTCCTTATTCTCACTCACACCTATATAAAATTCATATAAAAGGAGTAAAGTATAAAAATGATGCCAGTTGTAGCAGCCGGTTAATGATAGTCTACCGTGGTTCTTTCACAGACGGTCATTTTGTTTTTGGCGATCTAGGATTTGTACAGATAGTTCTGAAGTTGATATATATATTTATATACATATATATAAATATATATATAAATATAAGGGGTACAATACAATATTATACTGCTAACATTAATCTAACGATTACACAATGAGTACAACAGCGCAGTTGAACATTACACTGAAATACGGTACGGTATAACCTATTTAGATTCTGGAGCTGACTGCCCCACTTATTTTATGAATATGTTAACACAGCTATATCTATCTATACATGAGAAGTTTCTAACACATTCATTTATACAACTCTAAATCTACTTGCTAAAATATTGATACAAGTTCGAATGCACAATACATACGCTCAGTTCTTGTTTGTTTACAACATAAAATACTTTGATCCTCTATTATATTAATTTGATGAAGAGCTCTTGTCGTCATCAATATTGAACAGACCAGAAATAATTTCACCTGAAAAGATGACAGTGATCTAGGTACCAAATTCCAAATCTGACTTCAATGATACAACATCAGGTTCTTACTCATCAATTGGAAAAGTATTTTTTTGTAGAATTCTATTAGAATAAAGAAGCTTTGTAAGTTACAGTAACCAGTTTTCCACTTTTTAGTTGATTTGAATTGATTACAATGTTTTTCAAAGTTCTATTCGGCTTTAGTAGTTTTTTAAGTTACAGGAATCAATTTTATATTTTTGAAGTGCTTTAAAATAGCCTCTATGTTTTCATTGAAGTTCCTGACATTGTTGAATTTCACGCACAACTGATGTTTGAGCTGCCGTAATAATTACTCACAATTGCTATTATAATGAGCCATATATTCCAATTAGAGCAAACAAATATTATTTCTCTCATCTACCAAGGTTTCAAAGAATTTGTGAATCGAACTGAAACTTGTGAGGTCAACGTTGTAAGTGATTTTAAAATAATTGCACGACTATGGAGTCAAATATATTTGAGTAGAAATTTAAAAATTTTCACCCACTGAGCAGATAGCCAATTCGGACCGCATGGTTCAGTGTTGTTGTTATTATTGAAAAATACTGTTTGACAACAACATGAAAAATATCTTTGGAGCATTATAATTATTTTCTTTTTCAAAGCAAACTTACTCTAGAGGTACGGTACAGAGTGTGTTCAAAGATCTATGGGTCGTAATTTATTATTTGACTTTTGGTCCACATTGGACTGAGGAAACCGAAGTTTTCCTGGCGGTAGCATACACATTTAAATCTCTTTTGGAAAACTTATTCTCAAAAAGTAGTTGAAATTCCAAGTTTTTTAATGATGGAAATGACAAAGAGCTTTGATTAAATTTTCTGTAGGTCTGTAGTATTTCATAGAGTATGTTTTGCTACATTAAAAGGTCTGATCTGTAATTCACCACAACGGCAGTACGGTACCCCAACTGATCAATTTATTATTAAATCTGACACTGTATATCTTGGCAGCCCTGATGATGAAGCTTCTCGTCTCTAGTCAGAGGTGAAAAATGCATTTCTCCAATTTAAAAGAACAAAAAACGGAAACTACTAAGAGATACAGTCAGTTTTAGTGTTCCATTACTTTGGACATTTAAATTCCTCCAAAACAAATTTTAAGAGATTCTTGGCATGAATCTATCTATTTTAGCGTAGCCTACACTAAGGGTCAAAGTGAATCTTATCTCGTAGTTGAGTCAACACCAAGAAGGGGGGCTCTAACCCGGGGTGGTGGGTTAGATTGATACGCCTATGTAATCTAAAGTTTCAGTGGATGATGCCTAATTTGTTTCTTGCCTATGTACAAATAACAGAGCTAATGCGACTATGTATGATAGGACTTTGAATCCGGACTGTAAGAATGGATTTTAAAACTCTCCTCTTTTCATGAACGTTGAATTTAAGTTTCTTTTTTGGAGTTTGGAAGAAAAAATTGAAACCTGTTCGTTATTTTAAATAGCTTTGTTTATTCTAGCTGCTGATTGTTCTATAAAAATATTATTTGTTTGCGTTGATTAAAGCCTATACCAGATCTTCAGTAGTTTTGTAACCTGGAAATTCAAAAACTACAACCGATTAATTCAATCTAATATTAAAACTGACACTGTATTTCACTTTTAAATAATGTTTTACTCACATATATTGGAGATGCTTGAGGAATGCATTTCACTTCTGAAAAGAAGCTTCGTCAGCCTGCCGCCAGGGGTCATGCTCTGTTTGGGTTAGGATGAGCGGCCATTATGTATTTGAAAATTGCGTTTGATTTGAATTGTGTTTGGTCGTTGAGTAAGTTTGTTCTATCTTGTTTATGGTGTTTGAATATTTCATATTGTTCCAGTGTATTTAGTTTGTGGCTTTTTTGGAATGTGTGTAGAATTTCCAAGTCAGTTTGGATGTTATTGTGTGAGTGCCCAGTGTTGATTAAGTGATCTGCAAATGTTGAGTCAGAGTTGGAATGTAGTGCTTTGATGTGCTCTTTATATCTTATGTTGAATGATCTGCCTGTTTGTCCTATGTAGTACTTGGGGCATGTAGTACTTGACGAAGCTTCTTTTCAGAAGTGAAATGCATTCCTCAAGCATCTCCAATATATGTGAGTAAAACATTATTTAAAAGTGAAATACAGTGTCAGTTTTAATATTAGATTGTTCATTAAGTATTTCGTCATGGAAAACATCACACGATTAATTCAATTTATTAACGATGACAAATCGCTGTTGATGAGAGCACCTGGTTTTTCAGCCACAGAAATAATATTTGTTGCAAGCTCAATGACTTCAATATCATTGTAGCATCATCTTTGAGACAGAACTTATTAGTCCCCTAAGTTGAGAAGTCAAACACTTATTGAATTCAACTGTTCAATACCAGCTCAATGGTATCAGTTTTAAATCCATTCTAATTTCAAAAAGAGACATTCTAAGCGATTGAAATAATTATTTTTGATATTTTATTTTTAACTTCATTCTCATTAAATGCTTTCACAAACATCTATGTACCTAGATAGGCTACTGAGCCAATTTCTTTATAATTCTCAAACAATGCTTGAAATTTCTATGAAAATTGGGCTTTGCCTACTGCTTAATACAGAAACACTTCTTCAATATTGAATGTTGTTGCAAAATAGTGACTTTCACTTTTGTTATAGCCCATCTGAACAGGAGCTTAATTAATCAATAGACAATTTATTGAGAAATTTGATTAGGTTCGATTCAAATACAGCTCTCATATAGCTTTCATGCACAAACTGAAATCAGAATAGCAGTTTTCTTCGTATTTAAGAATTGAATGAGCTTTGAGAAATAATAAGTTTGAATTCGAGAGCAGGAGTTCTTTGCGGGCAGTCATAGAAGATTCATGAAAATATAAATTCATTGAGTTAGTTTCTAAAGATTTGAAAGTCACCAGTTGATTATGCTGAATCTTCCATTTATTGATTTTTATAGATTTGTCACATTTATAACTTCTTCCATCATTCTCTATGAAGATGATGATAATAAATGTTTTGATAGTATTTTGTTATCATATTTGCAGACTCCCACATGATATATAGAATATTGTTGTTGTAAGAAATTCTGGTGTTTTCGAAATGCTCATTTCACAAAATTGAGGAGTAAAAATGGAGGAGGGAGTTGGTGATGAGTAAGAGGTCTCCACTTCTGCAGAAGTGTAACTTTTGACTTTGAGGACACATCTGAAGAGATGAGAATCAGTCTTTGTTGAAGTTTATACGAATATATTGTTAATTGAGGTGCCAGGACTGAGATCTTAAAAGACGACGAAGAGTAAAGAAAAATATAAATGATCTCATCCTTCTGGTGAAAATTATGATGATATTGTCTAGAAATAGACTGTATTTGAGTGGTCTGAATGGAAAATTAAAATATGAACAGCTATTTAATGTTAGTAGGAAAAGTAATTATTTATTGGAAGAGCTTAAATTCTGATAGAGTCATAGTTTCATAATATAATTTTCAGTTGAATAATCCTCAATTTTTTGTATAAAATAACATATTCAACATTTGTGAAGAGAGCAGTTTTGGAATTGGGTCTGTCGTATCTTCACGTTCATTGTGATTTTGTCCCAATTAATAAATTATAGACAAATTATTTCTTGGCTTTGCTTATAAAAGAAGAGTAAATTCGAATATAAACCTAATTTTTCGAGCTCTGATTTGAAGTTTTTTAGTTAATGATGAGTGGGTATAAAGATTTTGGTGAAGAGTACAAAATAAGTGAGATAAAAAATTAAAGATGTCAAACGGTCTCATGACTATGAATATGTTCTAAAATGATTGGTTGAGAGAGGCCTGCAGAAGAAAGTACCTATCGATTATCGATTTGAAGAAAGTATAGATTTTCATCAATAATTATTACTCTTTTGTGTCCTACGATCCTGCTGATACCATTTAGCTTCCATACTACTATAATTACAGGTTATAGAACTGACATTGACAATGAGTCAGCTGTTTTGGATCCGTAATAGTGTTTTCAATTGAGATCCACATTTAATACTTGCAGAACATTGTTATTTCTTTTCTGTAAAAAGTGCATAACAATTACATAAATCACTTAGCAACAACATCGTATCTCCTAGAATAATATCAGCTACAGAACATTACTAACAGTTCTAATATTTCAACAAGCATGGTTTCAAAAATACCCTTTAAAAGTATAATATCTAAGTCCTATAAAAATATTTTAGAAACGTTAACAATTCATTTAAATTGAGCTGTAACAAATTTCATACGAATCACTGTATGTAAATTTATAAAATTTTCAAATTTGTTACATTTTAAACGTTTTCTTTAATTATCAAAATACACCTTGACTCTTATCAAAGACTGTACATAATATTGATCTGAAACTAAAATTTGCTTCTATTATTTTGTTTTGAACACCTCGAGATGCTTCACCGAGTGATTTTATTTCTTTACTGATCCTTACAAAATTTATGCGGATGTTTGCGGCTGTAGGATGGCTTATTTGCTGACTACTCTAGTCGACACTACAAAGCAAATCGTATCAGATTGAAAGTAGAGATTCACCCCTCAATTTTCTCCACACTCGATGTCTTATTCTACCCGCTACTTCTAGTCCAGTTATTATTGGAATAATAAATAGCGATCCGACTCAAGTATCAGCAATTTTAAGAATCAGGCAAAAAAGAAAACCTACTTTACCATTGACAGGTATTTGGTATTCTTGTAGCCCACCATATACAAAGTGGTAATTGCATCGCATTCACTTAGTGGGAACCGATTTCATAGATTGTTAAATGTGTTCATCTGCTTCAAAGAATTCTTAATTAGTGTTCACTTTTACCATGTTATGAGAATAAGTTATTCCCTCCGCCTAAACTCTACACAGATTGATATGGATTCTCCACTCGTTATCTGTCATTAAAAGTAGATTAATTCGTTATACAGGATGTGTTTCAGAAGGATCAGATCATACTGCACTAGCTGCTAAAAATAAAAAGTTAATACCATCAAAGAGCCAGAAATAATTCGTTACAGGAATAAAGATGGCTGAACTTGACAGCTATACCTATAAATTTACTCATTCAGAAATCTTTAGAGCCTTTATTCAGATTTTGAATTCAACACATTCTTTGTGAAATAAGCTAAAAAATCGAATGAAACATGATTTAAATCTCTAACTACCGTAATAATTCAACTTTTTCACAAAATTCATAAAAATGTTTATAAAATACACGTTATCAAGGTTAAATTATATTAACTCGATCATTCGTTAATAAACCAATATTTTTTCCAACGTATTCAATATCTGGTAATATACTGTATAAATGCATAGCCAAAACACACTATGAAGTCCTAGGATCTGGCTCTATTGGTCGATTTTGCACAGTTATTTTCTTCTTTTTTTGAAGATTACGTACTGAAGACTCCGGTCAAGGCGTATAAGACTAGTCAGATCAACAATAATTATTATACAATATCACTCACTATTCTTATACACCAGTTACCATTATTACATTCTGAAATAGTTGAGGTGAGGTTCAATTTTTATCTGAAAGGAACTCTTGTAACTTAGCCTACACTATGAAAAGCGTTAACTAAATATTTTTTAATTAAAAAAAAATATTTCGATATTTCCAAGACTTTTTAGAAACTGCGATAGCTTGTTATAGAAAATTTCTCAGCAATATAACTAGGGTTTTTTCGAATATATGATTCGACATTTTATTTTCAAATTTGAACTCCATATAAGTTTCCCTGGAAAAATATTGATTTTTCAACAAATAATCCAATTATGCTAATCCACTTCAAACTTGGAAAAAGCATGTTCCTGAGGCTATCTTTTCTAATATGTAAAATAACTAAAGTAATAATTACGGTATTTGCAAACTTGTAACATGTTTTATTCGATTTCCAGCTTCTTTTACATAAAATCTGTTCAATTCAACACCTGATTGAAGGCCTAAGTATTTCTGAATGGTTGAATTGATAGGGGTAGCTATCATGTTCAGTCATCTTTATTTCTGTAACAAATCGTTTTCGGACTTATGCTAATATTAACTTTCTTTCTTTTGATGAGAGGAATCAGTGCAGAAGGCTTATGATCCATTAATCCTGAAACACTTCAATAGTAAGGTGTAGAATAAATATTCTAAGAAAGTTAAATATAGGAACATTTGGAATATAATTTGTGATTGGCTTTAATACTATAATAATTTTGTGAAAATTGTTGCTTTTTTCTATTGATTGAGTCATCATTATTATCTGAGAAAAGAACTTAAAATATTTGTTAATTGGAAATTATTCACGATTTGATTGAAAATATGTGTCAGAGATAGTTTTTGAGACTTTAGAACGGATGAAATATTTATCTAGAGGTCAATGCGTGATTATTTATTATTATTCATTAAAATATCCGATCTCATAAAACTTAGTTGAATCCGTCGGAACTGTACTAGTATTCCATGACACGTTTAGCACCATGAATAATACAACTCGGAGTTTATTTTCAAAAAATCTCATAATGTTTTATCAATTATAAACATTGATCACAATGTAGATATCAATAATTATTTTATGTACATAAGGTGAAGATATTCTGAGTTGTATTTTAATGAGATCAATTCAGTATTGGTTTGTTACAGGCTCAACAACATTCATTCATTTTCATAAACATTACTTTTTCTAGGGCTTTGAGAAACCTAATCGGATTGCAATAGTTGTGGGAAATACATAATAATTATACCCGAATGGTTGTGCGATGTTCATTTTGTACACTGAAAGTAATATTACTCTTCTATAATACTAATCGAACAGAATAAAACTCAAGTGGCACAAATAGCAATGCAATTCAATAAATAAAAATTCAGTACTCACTAGCAAATTTCAATTACAAAATTTTTCGTATGAGATTTTGAGGCAATATTTGTGAAATGTCAGTTAATGTATTGATTGAAAAACCTGTTTATTTAGTTATAGAATATGATTGTCCTACATGTTGTGTTAGTCTCTTTATAATAATTCTGATTATTCCACACTAATGACAAATAAAATAAATCATATCGAACATAGCCTATTATCATGAGTGCATTTGTGTTTGTATGGTTAAAACCTCAGAATAACTGAATCGGAATTTAAAAAAAATACCAAATCATATTTGCTACAATTGATTATCGAAATGTAGTATTAAATGTATTTTTAATTTACTGTAATTTATTTTTGTGTTTAATAAATGCCTCTGTTCTTGGGTTATAAGACAGAGAAAATAGTAATAATAATAATAATAATTATATTATTATTATATACTTTAATTACCGTACTTCTAAGATTATGTAAGTTACTTAGACAATGGCAAGAAATTTTGTGATTTTTTTGCCACAAATAAATGAGTTTTCAAATGATCGTAGGCCTACAAAAGCAATTCCAGGGTTGTGATAATATTCGGGGACACAAAAGCATTATTAATTAAAAAACCATCAGGCTTCTGTTGCGATGTTATTTATACCGCTTTACCGTCCCACACGGTGTACGCCTTGTTGGATGTGTTTGCTCTCAGCATGCGTGACATTCTCATGGGTCATGCTTATAAAATTTATTTTTCTCATTCAAAATTAATTGGAAGAAATAATTGGAGATGGTGGAAATTTAGTGTCAGAGCTAGGACGAAATAAAACCTTGAGTCAGCGATTTTTAAGTTTATATTATGCAGTTGCAGTATCGTTCGGGTAAGGGACCTTATGGGTAATGGGGTTTATCCTTAGGATAAGACACCTGATATCAACCATATTATCTGAGAATAAAATATTGATTCGATGACGTAGATATTTTAAAATAATTATGACTTTAGCATCAAGTAACATCGGTTCAGTTTTTTGTAGGCTTATTGTTTTTATTCGATTCAACACAAAATATCATGCTCCTAGCAAGAGTTGTTTGAGCCTAATAATAAGTTGGGATGTTTGGACCTCTGTAGTGGAATAATGACTCTTGTTCAATATTATTGAATTGTGTACGATACTCCTCACGAAATTGAGAATAATTTAATTTGAGTTACAATTGAGCTCAACCTAGTCCAGAGCATCAAACCCAGAACAAAGCAATTATAGCTCACAGAAGAAAAATTAAGTATTTGTTTCAATTTTATAAATTTCACTCATTTTATGTTTCACACGATAAATTCAAAGATCCATCGATTTTGAATAGAATAGATGTGCTTGATTTCATTAATGATTGAATAGATTTTACTTGAATGCATTGCCAAAATAAATATGTCACGTTGATGTGAATAAATAATAAGGGAAATAATAATTAATTGTGAAGGGAATATCAGAATAAATACAATAGAAGAACATAAGACATGAATTAGAAAGCTGAATTTTGCTTGCAGTACATAGACGACTAATATTACACAGATTAAAAACTGAGTACAATAAAATTCTCATTTCGAGACTGGACAAAAAACAAAAGTTCTTAGTAAGTACTTTGTTATCCAAGCTTTTTAAAAAGACAATCATCTCATTCAGTAGGTTAATAGGTTGTAGTCTAGAATATTGACAAGTAAGAGTGGATGCTTGGGTTTTACAAATAAAATATTCTTGTACACATACACATCGAACAAAACTTATTTAACAATATAAATGAGTTCAGAAAGTTTCTAAAACTTATTTAACAATATAAATGAGTTCAGAAAGATTCTATTATATATATTTATATATTATATATATCATACATATATATAATATTTTTTCTCAGTCAGTCCACCATATATAAAAGTTGTTTTCCGCGCAATTTATGTTGTTAACATCTGTAACATTTAAAACACAGCATCAATAAATAGCCTGAAAAATGAAAAAGTTTAGTACATGGAATAGAATAAATAAACAAAAATTACAGAGCATTAGTATAACAGTACTGAAATAAGAGTGTAACTCGTAATAAATTGATTGGGCCACCTCTAATCTGACAATGAATAACCAACCCCGTAATTTCATTTAGATGTATGGCTTAGAGCCTTAGACTCACCCTTTTCCCCCTTGTTTTTTCCATGAGTGATGGGGTAGCTAAGTAATTATTCAATGGAAGTACTATTAGGCCTACCGAGTGTGTGTGTGTGTGTGTGTGTGTGTGTGTGTGTGTGTGTGTGTGTGTGTGTGTGTGTGTGTGTGTGTGTGTTTGAACAAGGTACAACACGGGGAGACAATCCAGTATACACAGCACAAAACGGGGAGGTGTGTACAATACGGGGAGACCCCGCATTGCAACTGCTTTTTTCTAGTGAAATTCTCTTATTTAGACTTATAACAATGTAATAACATATTTTAAAAAAATATCCCCATTTTGTTAATTCACTTCTTAACTGTGATACACACTAGTATCCAAATTGCCCACCACGTTGTGCTACGATCGCTAATACACACACACTCATCTTGGCTGCCTCTACGCATTGAGTCTACAATGTGGGGGTTTACGGTTTACCATTCCTTGCGTCTAGCAAGTTGAATGTTGTTTTGTTTGTTTCGCATTGTCGCTTTGTCCTTGAGTAGGCCTACGCTGTGATCCATGACATGATGATCCACCTTCTTCCTGCTTTTGAATTATGAGATTGAGAGCTAACTGCATTTAAGTTTTTTATTACCGCTTTCTTTAACTTATTGATTTAGTAATATTTGGTACAGGCTCTACAAATAAGGTAATTTTTTAGGGTTAGAGTTAGTTATTGGATGGTTTTGGATTTTGGGTTTCTTATGTCTAACGAAATAAACTCAGCAAAGATAATAAATTAAAAAACCCAAAAACTAGAAAATGTTGCATACGCAAAGATTAAATTAACCTACAAGTTTAATAGGCTACTTATAGCATTTTTATATAAGATTTTACTTCCACCCACACAATACAACAAAATGCGGTGTTTCAACTTGCCAACACCCCCCCCCCCCACCCATCACTTTACACACAGTTAACAAACGACACCTTATTCATAGCTGATTCTTATTTTATATCAACCATGGTAGAGTTGGGAGCGGGCGTCAGAAAAATTTTGATTTTTAGGTCTTTTGAAAGCAATTTTAAGCTATTTTGATGATGTTTGTCTTGATATTGGGCTACGCACATTTGATTAGTTTAGGCCTGCATATCGCAACTCTTCAGAATTTGGGCAGGCTAATTGAAAATACTGAAATAGCTTGCTTGAACAGGATGTGATTCAGTTGAGTATTCCATTAGATCATTAGATCCATGGTTCACTTTGGGAATAGTACTTAGGACTCTATTATTGGAATTTAGAGAAAAAAATGTGAATTATGAATTAGCTTGGAGGAGCCCTGTAACACTTGAATTTTTTTGTAGATTACGTCTTGGAGACTCCAGTTAAGGAGTATAAGACAAGTCAGATCAAAAGTTATACACTAGCTACCATAATTACTATATCAATTAGTTGAGGTGAGGCTTAATTTTGATGTGAAATTTGATGAAACATCTACCTCTTTCATAGATGGTAGAATGGTGGTGCGGGGGTTTTCCCCCGGAGAAAAATAGAAAATAATCCTCTCAAGCGCTTTTAGACACAAACTCATTCATCTTAATATTTGGTAAAAAATTCAATTGATTTTTTTGTGATTGAAAATTGAGTGACTCAATTTGAGCCATGGCAAATGTTTGGGTCCAACCCCTGGGAGCCCCTCACTTTCTTGACTATAGACTCACCGTAAACGGTGTAGTCCAATTAGTAACAAGATCTACTACTGAAATTTATACTAAAAAATTTGTTACTTAATAATTGTTTTACTGAAATAATATTATGCCTTGAAATTCAATTACTTTATGAGTTCCTTTTCACGAATCAAACTAATAATTTTTTAACTTTCCCTACTAAACTCTATCATCTACCTTCATAGTAGGCCGATAACTCAGAATAAATAAAGGTGTCTTTTCACGATGTTAACAAAATATATGACTCTCTTGTTTGAAAGGGGGAGGTGGTGTGGAAAAAATTAAAAATAACGCCTCTAAAATTGCATTTTGAGCGTTTCTGTACATAAATCCTCCCACATTATTTTAACCCATACATATCTCTGTATTAGCCGACCCAAAAAGTATTAGCTCTCACCCAAAACACCATATACCATTTATGTAAACGCTGTATTTCAATATTTCAACCCACATTATGAATCAAATTCTTGAGTCATCGCTAATGGAGGGTGTCCGTACCCGACGACGCTCCTTAGCTACTCTCCTGACACCTGCATCAACAGCAGTGGCAGGTGTAGCAGAACAGAACAGATTTCTTCAAATAATGAAAATAAATTTAGCTGAGTACCCCTAACCAGAATATTTTTCTCTATTATTTATTACAAAAAATGATTTATTGAAAAATTAAAAAAACAAACATTTAATACCAGTCCTTTTAAAGGCTGATTGGATCTGTTTTTTGTCACCCCCTTTGGGCTGTCACCCGGGGCGGTCCACCCCCTCCGGCCCCCCCTTTCTACGCCACTGTGCATAATATATCATTTATACATCGGTATATTAAAGGCTATAATCATAGACGAACCATTAAGTATCCCTATAGCATTGATCCCTTACTATCCCTGATCAATGCTATAATACAGACCTATGGTCTATCAAATATGCAATAATTGTCTTATACAGTCGTAATCTGCATAGGCCAGTATCTCCAGTACAAGTAAAAATCATAATTTAAATAGGAGTCAGGCTGGTGAAGCTTCTCTTTAAAAGTGAAATGCATCACTCCAGCATCTCCAGTGTAAGAGAGTGAAAATCATAATTTAAATAGAAATAAGACTGATGATGCTTCTCTTTAGAAGTGAAATGCATCCCTCCATTTCCAAGCTATTTTAGGCAGTTGTTATTTTGTAATGTTTTCTGTTACCACCCAATTTTCCGAATTCAATTAATATTTACTAAAAAAAAAAAAAACATTGAACTGTGCGAAATACTGTCATGCTGAATTGTTTTTAATGATTTACTGAATTGCTTTTGATATTGATTCCTTCTAAAGTTAAATAGTTTTCTTATTTTCTTTTTATTGTGCTAACAAGCCTTTCCGTTACCTGACCTACCAAGCCGTCCTGACCTACTTAGCTCCACTTGCATTCATATGGAATAGAATAGAGCGTATCTTCTTTCGTTTTTTTCAAACCGTTCTTGTGCAAAAGATTTTTCTTACATATTTTGGCGACAAAAATCGTAGATTATCATAATTTTTTCAATTTTTTTTGTATATATGCACTACAAGTTCGCACTTCTATAGCATAGGGGAAACATTTATTTGTGACTTTGACCGCACCTTCTACCGCGCATAAAAAAACTATGCTTGTGCAAAAGTCAACAATTATACTATTCTAAAATTAGAATTTTACTGCAGGATAATTTACTATTATTAATAATATTTGATTTATTGTTAAGCTCAATTTTGAATGAAATTTGTTATTTGAATTGAATTGCGCTCAATTTTAAATGAAATTTATTATTTGCATTGGAGTTGCTGTAGTATTTTCCCAATAAGTAAAGAAATTGATTTAGCTTTGTACAGCCAGTGAATTATTAAATGTACATATTATACCAACAATTAATCCAACCGCTTCATTATTCTAATGTATGTGAAATGTATCAATCAAAAATTCGCATCTGCAGATTATTGGAAAAACTTGAAAAGTATCAATTAGTTTGAGAAGTATTAGCAAAACATGAAAGTTTATTTAAGATGTAGAAGAGAAAGGATGTAATTAACATTAACCACGTTCCTATATTCTGTATCATGGTAATGTACCTTATTATTTCTTAAGCTAAGATTATCAATGTTATTCTGCACAGACAAGCAATCTGAATATAAACTTGGGATAAAGTTGAATGGAAAACAGATCTTTTAATGTTTTTTAGAGTGATCAAATACAGTAATATGTTCTGTGCACGATTCTCCCCTATTTATCGCCAGTTGCAGAGATTGAAGTATCGGGTAGCTAACCAGTTGACAATAATATAATACCTGGTTGAAATGGTTTTTGTTACATGAAGCTCGTTCGACTAACAGATCATTATAATTATATCGATAAAATAGCAAAATCAGAGACACACGTTGGAATATCAGTCATCTAACGATATGACAACAATAATTCAACGCCGGGTTGAAATGTAGCTTATCCATAGATAATTCTAGATCCTTTTAAAATAAAAATAGAAAATCATCCCACAATGCAAGAAGCTTGATTAGATAACAGATGAAGCAAGCTTAATATTAATGGTCATTACTAGTCACTAATTAATACAACCATGTATTATGTCATTCAATAAGCGTATTTACTCTCCAAACTATATAATAATATGTTTTATTCAATCAATCAAATTTATTTACAATTTTTTTTATTGCTGATGATGCCAACATGAGTCAGAGATTTGTGCGTGGGTAATGAGATGAATGATTACACATAAATGCCTGACGGTGGAGCGGGATTATTTCAAACATTGCAGGGTCCTGCTAAACCCGTAGGTTTTTTAGCAGGTGTCAATATTCACAAATATTACAACACAGTAACAGATTCACTGGGAAGTGATAGCTGAGTGCCGCAGCAGGTATCTGTTCAATCAGAGATAAGCTACGAAACTCCTGGGCGCTCTTTGTAAGGGAGACTGATTGAATTGGCCAGCAAAAAAGACTCTGAACCTGAAATCTTTATATTGAATTCTAGTGAAGAAGTTAACAAAAACTTTATTCCTTAATATCCCCACCCCCGAAATGATTTCCAGGTTTTTAATTATTTTATATTAAAGAATTCAAAGTGGTATAAGTGAGTATTAATTGTATGAATAATATACAGGTGTATAAAATAAAGGAATGATTGAAAGAAATCGTACTATATTCATTCTCACTCACTTTAAATATGGAAAAATGGCAGTATAAAATGATTTAACACTCAAAAATAGTAAAATATCATTGAAATATCAATTTTTCAATGGAAAAGAAAGGAATTGAACAAAAACTTTCAATTCGATTTATAATCTAGCTGGGAAATTAAGATAAGATTCAGTTTTTTATTAAAAGATGATTTAAAATTTTTAAATGCTAATAACTCCATTAATCATGAACCGATTGTTCTGAAATTTCATGATGTGGTCAATTGCATAAAAAATGATCTCCATGAATTTTTTTAAATATTCCTCAAGCTTGTTCCCCCTGAACAGCTTAAAAACTCACCACTTCTAGCTAACAGATTCATAATTACCGCCACTCCGCTAGCGAACGCCATTGGTTTCGTTTTCACCGCCTTGGCTCCTTGGGAGAGTATGAGCGGGTGAGAGAGAAAAAGGTTGACCAGATGGAGAATGGATGAATGATAGAATCAATGCCGAAGGGTGGAGGGTTGGACGTTCAGTGAAGAAGTTGAAAAAAAGGGAGAGGGACTGTGAAACTGACTCTCTCACACTCATGGATATATAGATCCAAAGATTAAATAGATCTATATATTATAGTTCTGTGCTTACTATAGTTCTCTGCATTGCTAATACCATTGCTCGTCACTAACTCTTGAGTAGCAACCAAGGCATAGCCTCGTAGCGCTCAGTTCCATAACCTATGCCATATCACTACTATCTTAATGTTGATAAAAAAGCTTTTAATGTGGTACACTTGCCAAATAATGTTTTATGATTCCAACAATGCAAAAAAAATCCCAGAACTCGGTCAGTTTCTATATGATAATGTATCCAACGATGTTTTTAAATTTTAAGATGTGACATTGATACTGAACTAAAAAGTATTTTATCCAATTGCACCTCTTGCGTAATATATATATCTTCCCCACTACCATAGACCGACGATGGATGATATAGGAAAAAACGCAAAAACAGCCGAAATCATAGGCTCTGATATGATGCACTCACTCGATCTAATTTATTAAATTCAAATAAATAGATACTCTGATAAACCGCCTGTGTTGTGATGATGACTACTATGCCTACTATGACTACTATGTAAGTAGTAGGCTCCCTGTAAATACTAAGTATTTGAAAACCTTCAGTTACAAAATACAGCACATAAAAATTATTATACAAGTGCTATAGTTAAGAATATTAATTAAATACAGATAACAGAACCGACGGTAATAATAAACACCGTGATTGGTTTACAATGAACATAGGCGTAATGAGGGGGGGGGGAAGTGAGTGTTGGGGACGTAACCCCCAATTGCTTGTAAGAAATTTGAAAAAATTGTAAGAATCGATTTCAAAAAATAAAAATTTGAAAGATTATTTTAATTAAATTGGAATGCTATAATTTATTTTATTTATTTATTTACTTCATAGCTTCTGGTAAAGGAACCAGTAGCTGACACCTTAGTGAGTCAATTCATAAATATTATGTATTAATATTCATAAATATGTCAATTCATAAATATTATGTAATAATATTCATTAATATTATGTATTAACTTTAGAGCTATTGAATGGATGAATAAAGAAGCAGGAGAAGAAGGAGAAGAACAAAGATGGATTCAAGATAAATAAATATAAATACAGTATAAGATGAAAATAATGAGTTGATATGAGAAAAATTTATATTAAAAACCTTTATATTAGTTTGGTTAGAATCTAGATTGATTATTGATTGACCAGCTAAGAGAAAATAGAACAGATTAGTAGAAAGAAGATAGAAAATTAATAAATACATGATATAATCTATATAATAAGAGAAAACGTAGTATAAAAATGACCATAACTCGAAATGACATCTCCATTTTTAACTCTGCTAACAACAAGATAAAAAACAAAACATTTTGAATTTTTAATGAGTTGTGCTCAGTTTAAATGTCATCATTTCCAAGCTCTGCCGTTTTCCCGCTCTCCGCTGATACATTACACATAATATATAATTATGTATTATTATAGAATTGATATATCCATATATTATAGGCTTTAATACAGACCTATGGTCTATCAAATATTAAAGTGTCTTATACAGTCGTAATCTACATAGGCCTAAATTGACAGTTAATTTGATATAACTTTGTTGTAGAATATGTTGTTTAATGATGCAGTTTTGGCGTTCGAAACATTTGAATGCAATACAATACTTGAAGGTATCAAAGTTCAAACTGAACCTATGCTCATACATCGAAATGAATTTCCACCGATAGTATAAGGATATTCCAGTAGAATTCAGGTACATTAGCATGACCATGCCCTAGTCATTAAATAACAAAAGATCAAAGAAAGCTACATACACAATTTATAAATCAAAAGACGAAGTTGGCTCAAAACATTTTGTTCCTTTGAAACTCCTTAGCCTATAGAAACTTATTATTTTTGTGTTTGAAAATCGTTATAATATAGTATCCCTCGTTATTTATATACCTGGAAGATCATTGACTCGTTCTTTTGTATTATATTCTGTACAATTCGTCGCTCACGCCGTGACACTTTCATTGCTTTGGAGCAGAGCAAATCAATGTTTGCATCCAACCAACAAGCTGGTTTAATACTAACCGTTTACTAAACCGTTCAAAGTTAAGAAAGGGTGTCTGAAAGGCTATTGTTGGCAAGAAAAGTTAATTGCTATTTTCTAAACTAAAAGGTGCATTGCACTTAAAAGTGAAATTACCAGTTGAGCTTGGTCATAATCATAACCTAAAATTTGGATTTTTTTTGTTAAATAAAAAGTATTGCTACTTTTTTGAGGCGCAAATTTCCGATTATATTGAGAACTGTAGAAAGGATTTGATTGTTTTAAAATCATTTTCATAATTATTTTGAAGACCTGAATTAGTCTACTAATAAAAACTACTGATATAATAATACTACTAATAATAATAATAATAATTATTTGAATTCAAATAAATGGATACTTAGATAACCACCTATGTGTGTTGTGAATGATCAAATTTCACAAACAACATGAATAATTGTAAGTAGTAGGCTGCCTGTGAATACTAAGTATTTAAAAACCTTAAAGTAGTCACAAATAATATACACCCTGATTGGTTTACGACAAACATACGAGTAATTGGGGGGGGGGGGGTATTGGGGACGTAACCCCTTCCCCAAAGCACAGACGAAATTAAAAAAAAAATTGCAAACGCAATTTTTTAAATAAAAATTTGAAAGATTTGTTATTAATTGGAATTGTTTATTTAATAGCTTCTGGTAAAGGAATCAGTAGCTGACACCTTAGTGAGTCAATTCATAATTATGTATCAACTATAGAGCTATTGTATGGATTTAAAAAAAGTATTTACAATCTATTTATTCAAGTCTTTTAAAGGGCTAATTGAATACAAATTTGACCTTGAAATTTTGATTTTAAAATCACTTGACATTACAACAATAGAGCTGACACCCGTATTTTTAGTCACCTCCAGTAGCTGATATACCTTAGTACCAGTACATACCTTTTTGTACCTGATATCCGTGTCAGCTAAGGAACGAGCTAGCTTGATTTTACATATCAAATGGTAATCATAGCCTACATATAAAACTTATACAACACATATTAGAGATATTAACAACAAATTTAGAAATGATAATATCTAATATATTAAATAATTAATAAACATTGTAGAGGGATTCGAAAATCAACAGTATTAGCAATGCAGCTTGTAAGCACAGAACTATTATATAGATCTATTGTATCTATAGATCTATATAGCCATGAGTATGAGAGAGTGAGTTTCACAGTATCTTTCCCTTTAAATATTTTTTTCAGCACTTCCTCTGTAACGCACAGCTACTATTCTTCTTCTTTTTCAATTTCTTCTTCACTGAACCGTCCAACACTCCGCCCCTTCACATTCATTCTCTCCTTCGACCATTCTCTACTTGGTCTTTCTTATTCTCTCTCACCCCCTCATACTCTCTCAAAGAGTCTAGGCGGTGAAAACTAAACCAATGGCGTTCGCTGGCGGAGTGGCGGTAATTATGAATCTGTTAGCTGGAAGCGGAAAGTTTTTGAACTGTACAGGGGGAACGAGCTTGAGGAAAATTTCCAAAAAATTCATGGAGATCATTTTTTATGCAATTGACCACATCATGGAATTTCAGAACAATCGGTTCATGATTAATGAAGTTATGTGTATTTTTTAATTTAACATCCTCTTTTAAGCAAAAACTTGATCTTTTCTTAGTTTCCCAGCTAGATTATAAATAGAATTGAAAGTTTTTGTTCAATTCCTTCCTTTTCCGTTGAAAAATTGATATTTTACTAATTTTGAATGTTAAATCATTCTATACTGCCATTTTTCAATATTCAAAGTGAGTTAGAATGAATACAGTACGATTTCTTTCAACCATTCCTCTATTTTATACACCTGTATATTATTTATACAATTAATATTGACTTATAACACTTTGAATTCTTCAATATAAAATAATTAAAAACCTGGAAATCATTTCGGGGGTGGGGATATTAACGAATAAAGTTTAAGCTAACTTTTTCACTAGAATTCAAAATAAAGATTTCAGTTTTCAGTATCATTATTCACTATTATCATATAAGTTCACATAGCTGCACATTCCGATAATTTTGTGTCTGTGTTACAAATATTTTATAATTATTAGAACATAATAAATTTTAAGTGATTACAAAATTAATTTTCAACAGTTGGGCACCCCTAGTAACTGGCAAAGTAGGCATTGCCTCCCTTCACTCACTAAAACCTTCAACGTATAATGTGTGAATCATTAGCTACAGAACAAAAATAACTGTTCCGGGCTGGTTACCGACAAGGTCTGGCATTTTCACATTTTAATCTATAGACAATAAACCTACTAGATATAGGCCTACTATGAATTCTCACATTCTTTTTATTCTCCTAATATTTCCAATAACTTATTCTATTCCATTCATTGCCTCAAAGAATAAGTTTCTACATTTGTATTTCTAAGAAACTATTAAGAAAGTTCGAATAGAGAAGATTATTGATTTTTTCATCTTATTAGACCTCGAAAGACCAATTGAATTCAATTCTTTACCGGATATTCTTTGAGAAGCATGGTGAGGATAATGAGATGGCAGTGAAAAAGATCATTATTAGAGTCAGATTGCAAAATTGCTCTTGAGAAATTAGATAAATGGCTAGCTGCTAAGATTTTGATATTAAATCACAACAAAACTAAACAGATACCATTTAGAACGGATAGAGGAACTACATTAGACATAAGAGACGGCACAATAGAATCTGTAAATTACATGAAGGTGCTGAACGTGGTGGTGAACTTTCCTGGAGACCTCATCTAGAATATTTAAAAAACAAACTTAATTCAGTAGTCTTTGTCCTCAGAAACTTAAAAACTTTATTAGACTCAAGAACTCTTAAGGAAATTTATTTTACTGAGGTCCAAGTGCCTCAGGGTACAATACTAGGTCCATTGCTTTTTTTGTTAGGCCTATATGTCTACCGTTTACCTAAAGAATTAATTAGTGGTAGAGCACTCTTATTTGCAGACGATACATCACTCATTTTCAGCAATTCCGTTCTAGATAATTTAGAAATAAGTGCCTATGTAGGTGTGCAGTCCATTGTCCAATTCTTAAATCAGTTGAAATTAACAATAAATAGTAAAAAATGCCAACACCTTCAATTCAAAAACAAACATAATTCAAATGAAGATAAGGCTATAAACGTGTATGTAAACAGTAATCAACGAAACCAGAAAGAAAACATTGCATTTCTAGTCGTTTTATTGGATAGACGATTGACCTGGGCTCCATACATTGAGAAAATATGCTGTAAAATTTCATCTGGGGTATTTGTCCTGTATTAGCTTGCTAGATTAAATGACAAAAAGCTACTTTTTACAGCTTACCATGCGCTTTTACTGTCACATATTAGGTATGCTATCTTAGTATAGGGTAATTCATCAAAACAAAACCTTCATAGGGTGTGAAGATCCAAAAGAAAGCTGTTAGATGTATGGAAAGAGTAAGATCGATTAGATTCATGTAGGCCGTTATTCAAGAGACTTGTTCTTCTAACTGTACCCTGCTTATATGTGTATGAAGCTACTTTATATGTAAAAAAGAATTATATCACCAAAATCATGACATAAACAGTTATATTACAAGAAGCAGAGGAGATTATCACTTGGTGAGTCACAATAGTAGCTTATTCAAACAAAAACCTAGTTATATTGGTAGGAAACTCTACAACAAGCTACCGCAGTTTTTAAAGAGTCTCAAAAATATAGAAATATTAAAAAAAACAACTGAAAAAAATATTTAGTTGAAAAGAATTTTATAGTGCACAAGAGTTCCTTTCAAATCAAATTTAAGCTTCACCTAAACTAATTGAAGTAATTATGGTATCTAGTGTATAATATAGTATAATTGTTGGTCTGATTTGTATTATACTCCTTAACTGGAGTCACCACGACGTAAACAAAATTATGTACAAAACAAAATTAGGGACAAAATTATGGCAAGAAGTTTTACACGCTAAGCGAGGGGCTATTGTTTAGACAAACGAAAAACAATTCTTGTTGCAAGCTGTACAATGCACAGTGTGCATCCTATTGTCACTGGCTGAAGAAGTCATCCACTGTTATCACTGCATGGAGGACATATGGGAGCAAGGAAGTTTGTGAAGCAAATGGAGGAACACTGCTACAAAAAAAATATGAATAGGATCGTAGCAAGGGTCGTTGGGGCGTGTGAACTATGTCAAAAGACAAAACACGTTAATTTTCGACCTCCTGCTGTTTTTAAAACAAACATTGTACTCTATATTTACTTTAATACAGAAAATAATCTGGAATACAGCAGTAGGGCTAAGTTGCAAAAGCAAACAGATTCTGTATACCTTTATCAAATTAATTGTAGTGGTAATAAAAGATAATGAGTCACGTCCTTATCAGCAGCGAAGGGTTACTTATTCTCTACGTATAGAGGAGAGAACGAAGAAGAGATATAGTTCTGATTTTTCTACCAGAACCAGAATATGGTTTGTGATGGATTCGATACTATGGATACATGGATTCCAAGAAAATGTTTTGCTGTACAATTATTCTTGATCAATTTTATTACATCTATCACTATAATTTTCCATATAATAGTGATTTAAACATGATAAATAGTCATTTTCTAGGTATGAGGAAAAACATGTTACAGTAGGTCTACTCTTCCAAATAAAATTCTAAAGTTTGGGTCAAATCTGTTATAAATTACTCTGAACCGACTTATGAGCTGCAAAGAATAAGTTTGATTTGGATGCGATCGGTGGTTACAGGGACATTAAGTGGACTTTCCTTGCCCCCCCCCCCACCGGTTCTTACTAAAAAGTGCATTGCACTTAAAAGTGAAGTTTCCAGTAGTTGAACTTAGTCATAATCATAACCTAAAATTTTGATTTATTTGTTAAATAAAAAGTATGAAATTGCTACTTTTTTAAGGCATGAATTTCCAATTATATTGAGAACTGTAGAAAGGATTTGGTTGTTTTTAAATTATTTTTATACCGTATTCATTTTGAAGACCTGAATTAGTCTACTAATCAAAACAACTTTTTTAATAATACTAATAATTATTGTTATTATTAATTTTTTATTATTATTTATTATTATTAATATTATGATTTGAATTCAAATAGATAGATACTTAGATAACCACCTGTGTGTGTTGTGAATGATCTAATTTCACAAACAGCATTAATGATTGTCCTATTATGACTAATTGTAAGTAGTAGGCTGCCTGTAAAATTGTAAGTAGTTACAAATAATATACACCCTGACTTGTTCACGACTAAAATTGTCGTAACGGGGGGTGGGGGGGTTAACCCCCCAACGTCCCAATAAGGGGACGAAACCCCTTCCCCAAAGCATAGGAGAAATTTAAAAAAATTGTAAAAGCAATTTTTTAAAATAAAAATATGAAATATTATTTTTATTAATTGGAATTATTTAATTTATTTAATAGCTCCTGGTAAAAGAACCAGTAGCTGACACCTTAGTGAGTCGATTCATAAATATTATGTATTAATTATAGAGCTATTGTATGGATTAATAAAAAAGTGTCTACAATCTATTTATTTAAGTCTTTTAAAGAGCTAATTGGAGTTGAAATCAATTTTGAACCTGAAATGTTTGGAATACTTTAATTTTAAACTAATTTTTTTCTTTTAAACATTTTTATTGCATGAAAACCCGTTCATTACAATGATCAAATTTGTCATTTGAGAGTATTTTGGGACAAAACTGTAAATAGGCTTTGCTATCAAATGCATACTGACAATTTCTACAACTATCATGAGTTTAAAGACAATTAATTCAGTGAATAACTTCCTAGACCCAGTTAGTGAATTGAAAGTGTACACACATTTCCCTCCCCGGTTAGTGAGTGAAAAGTGTACACACGAAACCTCCTCAGTTAGTGGGTTGAAAGTGTACACACAAAACCTCTCCGTTTTGTAGGTTTAATGTGTATTTTTTTTTTAAAGTAAACAATGAAAAATTGATGAAACTATGTTCAGAGCATGTCAATATTTCATTACCAAAACTATCAATTCTCCATGTTAAGTGGAAAACAGCCTCCCCGTTTTGTATGTTAACTTCTTACCTCCCCGTTTTATACTTTGTTCATGTATGTGTGTGTGTGTGTGTGTGTGTGTGTGTGTTTGTGTGTTTGTGTGTGTGTGTGTGTTTGAACAAGGTACAACACGGGGAGACAATCCAGTATACACAGCACAAAACGGGGAGGTGTGTACAATACGGGGAGACCCCGCATTGCAACTGCTTTTTTCTAGTGAAATTCTCATATTTAGACTTATAACAATGTAATAACATATTAAAAAAAAATATCCCCATTTTGTTAATTCACTTCTTAACTGTGATACACACTAGTATCCAAATTGCCCACCACGTTGTGCTACGATCGCTAATACACACACACTCATCTTGGCTGCCTTTACGCATTGAGTCTACAATGTGGGGGTTTACGGTTTACCATTCCTTGCGTCTAGCAAGTTGAATGTTGTTTTGTTTGTTTCGCATTGTCGCTTTGTCATTGAGTAGGCCTACGCTGTGATCCATGACATGATGATCCACCTTCTTCCTGCTTTTGACTTACGAGATTGAGAGCTAACTGCATTTAAGTTTTTTATTACCGCTTTCTTTAACTTATTGATTTAGTAATATTTGGTAAGGCTCTACAAATAAGGTAATTTTTTAAGGTTAGAGTTAGTTATTGGATGGTTTTGGATTTTGGGTTTCTCATGTCTAACGAAATAAACTCAGCAAAGATAATAAATTAAAAAACCCAAAAACTAGAAAATGTTGCATATGCAAAGATTAAATTAACCTACAAGTTTAGTAGGCTACTTATAGCATTTTTATATAAGATTTTACTTCCACCCACACAATACAAAATGCGTAAGCCCCCCATTGCTTAGAAGAAATTTGAAAAAATTGTAAGAATCAATTTTAACAAATAAAAATTTGAAAGATTTTTATCAAATTGGAATTTATTCAATTTATTTATTTAATAACTTCTGGTAAAGGAACCAGTAGCTGAGACCTTAGTGAGTCAATATTATGTATTAAGTTCAGAGCTATTGTATGGATGAATAAAGCAGCAGGAGAAGAAAGATAAGTACAAAGATGGATTCAGGATAAATAAATATAAATACAGTATGATATAAAAATGATGTGTTGATATGAGAAAATGTTATATTAGTTTGATGAGAATCTAGATTAATTATAATATACCAGCTAAGAGAAAATAGAACAGAATGGTAGAAAGAAGATAGAAAATTAATGAATACATGATATAATCTATATAATAAGAGAAAACGTAGTATAAAAATGACCATAACTCGGAATGACATCTCCATTTTTAACTCTGCTAACAACAAAAAAAAAACATAAAATTTTTAATGAGTTGTACTGCGAGTTTAAATGTGATACATCATTTCCAAGCTATGTCTTTTCACCACTCTCCGCTGATACATTATGCATAATCAGTGGCGTAGCGAGGTCTTGTGGCACCCGGGGCGTTGTTTCAACTTGCCAACACCCCCCCTCCACCACCCATCACTTTACACACAGTTAACAAACGACTCCTTAAGAATCATAGCTGATTCTTATTTTATATCAACCATGGTAGAGTTGGGGGCGGGCGTCAGAAAAATTTTGATTTTTAGGTCTTTTGAAAGCAATTTTAAGCTATTTCGATTATGTTTGTCTTGATATTGGGCTACGCACATTTGATTAGTTTAGGCCTGCATATCGCAACTCTTCAGAATTTGGGCAGGCTAATAATTGAAAATACTGAAATAGCTTGCTTGAACAGGATGTGATTCAGTTGAGTATTCCATTAGATCATTAGATCCATGGTTCACTTTGGGAATAGTACTTAGGACTCTATTATTGGAATTTAGAGAAAAAAATGTGAATTATGAATTAGCTTGGAGGAGCCCTGTAACACTTCAATTTTTTTGTAGATTACGTCTTGGAGACTCCAGTTAAGGAGTATAAGACAAGTCAGATCAAAAGTTATACACTAGCTACCATAATTAATTACTATATCAATTAGTTGAGGTGAGGCTTAATTTTGATGTGAAATTTGATGAAACATCTACCTCTTTCATAGATGGTAGAATGGTGGTGCGGGGGTTTTCCCCCGGAGAAAAATAGAAAATAATCCTCTCAAGCGCTCTTAGACACAAACTCATTCATCTTAATATTTGGTAAAAAATTCAATTGATTTTTTTGTGTTTGAAAATTGAGTGACTCAATTTGAGCCATGGCAAATGTTTGGGTCCAACCCCTGGGAGCACCTCACTTTCTTGACTATAGACTCACCGTAAACGGTATAGTCCAATTAGTAACAAGACCTACTACTGAAATTTATACTAAAAAATTTGTTACTTAATAATTGTTTTACTGAAATAATATTATGCCTTGAAATTCAATTACTTTATGACTTCCTTTTCACGAATCAAACTAATAATTTTTTAACTTTCCCTACTAAACTCTATCACCTACCTTCACAGTAGGCCGATAACTCAGAATAAATAAAGGTGTCTTTTCACGATGTTAACAAAATATATGACTCTCTTTTGTTCGAAGGGGAGAGGTGGTGCGGAAAAAATTAAAAATAATGCCTCTAAAATTGCATTTTGAGCGTTTCTGTACATAAATCCTCCCACATTATTTTAACCCATACATATCGCTGTATTAGCCGACCCAAAAAGTATTAGCTCTCACCCAAAACACCATGTACCATTTATGTAAACGCTGTATTTCAATATTTCAACCCACATTATGAATCAAATTCTTGAGTCATCGCTAATGGAGGGTGTCCGTACCCGAGGACGCTCCTTGGCTACTCTCCTGACACCTGCATCAACAGCAGTGGCAGGTGTAGCAGAACAGAACAGATTTCTTCAAATAATGAAAATAAATTTAGCTGAGTACCCCTAACCAGAATATTTTTCTCTATTATTAGCGAATTTCTTCAAATTCAGCTATTACAGCAGGTCGTGATGTGCGACTTTCACCCGGGACCATGATGGAAATTTGTTTTGGAGCCCCCAGAGTACAAAAATCATAGTGGCACAAAATGTTATATATGTAGATATATATATCTATATATATATATATATATATATATATATATGTGTCTGATAGCACGATAACTTTTGAAGGAGATGTCCGATTTCCACCAAATTTGGTATACACTTTCCTCTTGTGAATAGCTTGGACAAGTTCGTTAGCCAGGAAAATCCAAAAAGGTTAACCCCCTTTTCGGGGGTATTTTCCCGCCTAAATTAGGGGTTTTCAAGAAAAAAAGGGTTGTATTTGAAAATTTTAGTTCTATTGTTAGACTTTAAGATAGAGCTCATGGAGTCAAAAATTTTAAGGTATATAATTTTAAATTATAAGGTTGAGCCTTCTAGCTCAACAAATTTTCAAGATATCAAGAAAAAACCATTGTTGTCAAAAGCTGTATCTTGCCCTATGGAGTTAGTTATTTGGTGCTAAAAAAGTGTTTCAGGAAAAAACTTTAATCTTTTTTTTTTTCTTGACTGTTCCTTATGGTTTTTGAGGCGCTGAATCCGAATTTCAACTCATCCACCTCGAAAAACCAGTGCGTTTTGAGAAAAGCAGCCATTTTCAAAATGGCGTCGAAAATTTTCTAATTTGTCAATTTCTGTGCAATATGAAAAAAGTGATTAGTTATCAGTATTTTTTGGTGATAAAAGCGAATATGGAGCTAGTTTTTTTTAATTTCAAATTATTTTAATTTCGTGGGGGGAGGGTTTGAGCGAATTTCTTGAAATGCAGATATTACAGTGGGTCGTGATGTGCTTTTTTCAAATTTACATAAATTCGCTAAGTTTTGCAGGTCCTGCGAAAGGAGTATTTATTACAAAAAATGATTTATTGAAAAATTTAAAAAGCATTTAATACCAGTCCTTTTAAAGGCTGATTGGATCTGTTTTTTGTCACCCCCTTTGGGCTGTCACCCGGGGCGGTCCACCCCCTTCGCCCCCCCCCCGTTGCCACGCCACTGTGCATAATATATCATTTATACATCGGTATATTATAGGCTATAATCATAGACGAACCATCAGGTATCCCTATAGCATTGATCCCTTACCATCCCTGATCAATGCTATAATACAGACCTATGGTCTATCAAATATGCAATAATTGTCTTATACAGTCGTAATCTGCATAGGCCAGTATCTCCAGTACAAGTAAAAATCATAATTTAAATAGGAGTCAGGCTGGTGAAGCTTCTCTTTAAAAGTGAAATGCATCACTCCAGCATCTCCAGTGTAAGAGAGTGAAAATCATAATTTAAATAGAAATCAGACTGATGATGCTTCTCTTTAGAAGTGAAATGCATCCCTCCATTTCTAAGCTATTCTAGGCAGTTGTTATTTTGTAATGTTTTCTGTTACCACCCAATTTTCCGAATTTAATTAATATTAAAAAAAAAAAAACATTGAACTGTGCGAAATACTGTCATGCTGAATTGTTTTTAATGATTTACTGAATTGCTTTTAATATTGATTCCTTCTAAAGTGAAATAGTTTTCTTATTGTCTTTTTATTGTGCTAACAAGCCTTTCCGTTACCTGACCTACCAAGCCGTCCTGACCTACTTAGCTCCACTTGCATTCATATGGAATAGAATAGAGCGTATCTTCTTTCGTTTTTTTTTAAACCAATCTTGTGCAAAAGATTTTTCTTACATATTTTGGCGACAAAAATCGTAGATTATCATAATTTTTTCAATTTTTTTTTGTATATATGCACTACAAGTTCAGACTTCTATAGCATAGGGGAAACATTTATTTGTGGCTTTGACCGCACCTTCTACCGCGCATAAAAAAACTATGCTTGTGCAAAACTCAACAATTATACTATTCTAAAATTAGAATTTTACTGCAGGATAATTTACTATTATTAATAATATTTGATTTATTGTTAAGCTCAATTTTGAATGAAATTTGTTATTTGAATTGAATTGCGCTCAATTTTAAATGAAATTTATTATTTGCATTGGAGTTGCTGTAGTATTTTCCCAATAAGTAAAGAAATTGATTTGGTTTTGTACAGACAGTGAATTATTAAATGTACATATTATACCAACAATTAATCCAACCGCTTCATTATTCTAATGTATGTGAAATGTATCAATCAAAAATTCGCATCTGCAGATTATTGGAAAAACTTGAAAAGTATCAATTAGTTTGAGAAGTATTAGCAAAACATGGAAGTTTATTTAAGATGTAGAAGAGAAAGGATGTAATTAACATTAACCACGTTCCTACATTCTGTATCATGGTAATGTTTTACCAAGAAACTTATTATTTCTTAAGCTAAGTGCCATATATCAGATGATTAGAATACATATGATTTTGCATTAGTTATAATTTATGTTGTTGATAACAAGTCATTCTGTAATGAGTTTCAATACAAGATGGTTGATGAATTATACAGAAGTATTTCATTACCTATTTAAGACATAACAATTGGCGACGAGGATTAAAATGGACGAAAAAGAAATGGAGAAACTAAAGAAGAGTAGAGCTGTGCTTAAAGGCCAAATCACACGAGCAAAGAAATGGTTCGATGAAGATCTAACAGTAGCAGCAATCAAGGTGAAGGTAAATACACTTGAATTGTATTGGAATAACTACAACAAGGTCCAAGAAGAAATAGACTCGCACACAAAAGAAGAGGAGCTAGAAACTGAAATGGAGTACAGATGGCAAATAGATAGTGAATACATGGAGACACGAACAAAATTGGAGGAACTAATAACACAACAGATTAACAAAAATAATACAGTAAGACCAGCAGCAGAAGTAAGAGAGTTGAAAAGCACAGAAACATCGACAACTAACGTAAGTTTTACACCTTATTCCGAAAATGAAACATTCAGAAATTGTTTATTAAGATTCGAGAATTTTGTAGAATTAAGAAAAATTAGCAATTTGAAAATTAAAGTTCAGCTGTTTATTAGCACACTTACTCCAGACTTACATCAAAAGTTATGTGATTTAATTGCTCCTGAACTACCAGGTGACAAGTCATATGAAGAAATCTCGGATATATTGGGAAACAGTTTGAATCCAGCTCCAAGTACGGTTGCTAGGCAACACAAATTTATAAGTAAAACACAAGATATGGATGAAAATATTGCAGCTTATGCACAAGAGTTAAAACGTCTAACAATAAATTGTAACTTAAAGTGCTACAACTGTGAGCACTCAGTAAACGAAATGCTCTTGAAGATGCAATTTATTAGAGGCTTGAGGGACAATGAGGTTAGATTGAGATTGCTGCAAGAGAAGGATAAGAATCAGTCGTTCAAGGAAATTGTAGAGACGGCTGTATTAATGGAACAATCAAGATTGGAAAGTTGTACAATAAAACCCAAACATGCCAACTTTACCGAAAATTCACGAAATGACATTAATTACGTAAATGAACAATCCAAGGTAACCAAAGTTAATGATCAATATAAAAATATAAGAAAAGAGCCATTCACCTTCAAAGATCTAAAAGGTAAATGTTACAGATGCGGGAGTAACCGACACATAGCAAAAACTTGTAAATTTATTAATGAATTTTGCAAGAAATGTAACAAGGTAGGACACGTTGCTGCTGTATGCTTATCATACAGCAAAACAAACCCTTCAGGAAAATCTGACTATTCAAGATCAAATATTATTGAAACGGAAGTTAATGACGATAACAATCATGAAATTTATAAAGTAGGAACATCACCGGCCATTACTGATAAATTTATGGTTACAGTTGAAATTGAAGGGAAGAGTTTGAACATGGAACTTGATACAGGTGCAGCATTGAGTTCTTTGTCATACACCGATTTCCAAAAACTTAATATAAATAAACGCCTGTTCAAGACAGCTGTTGAAATGAGAACTTACACGGGGGAAATTATTAAACCAGCAGGAATCTGTTTTGTTGAATGCAAATATAAGAATTTCAGTTTTCATGGTAAGCTGTACGTTCTGAAACAAAATGTAGAACTGATTTTTGGTCGTGAATGGCTCCGAGAAGTTAAAATAGATTACAAAATTGAGTACCGCAACACAGAGAAACATGCTAATGCAGACTTTTTATCTCGGTTCCCTACTACGAAGATATCTGAAAATTTAATAGATGACCATGAACAGTACATGATGAATCTAGTGGAAACAATGCCTGTAACAAGGAGAATGATTGAAGAGGAAACAAGGAAAGATGAGATGTTGAGAAATATATTGAACTATTTAAATACAGGAAGAAGTTTAAAAGTGCTTGGCTTAAATGACAATGAATTTTGCCTAATGAATGGCTGTGTATTCAGAGGAAATCGGATCTGCATTCCTTTATCATTACAAAAACAAGTTCTAAATGAGCTGCATGCCGGTCATATTGGTATGACCAAAATGAAACTGCTAGCTAGAAGCTACTGTTACTGGAGAAACATAGATCAGGATATCGAAAATTTAGTTAGACGTTGTAGTTATTGTCAACAAAAATTAAACAATCCACCAAAAGAAATGATACATCCTTGGCAGCCTGCAAGCAAACCTTGGGAACGCATTCACATTGAGTTCGCAGGACCAATTGAAAGATGGAGCTATTTTATTGTGATTGATGCTTACAGCAAGTGGGTGGAAATAATACCAACGAAATCAACAACGACTGATTGGTGCATCAAACAACTGGATAAACTATTCACAACATTCGGTTTTCCCCATGTCCTAGTTTCAGACAATGGGCCTCAATTTAAATCTTATACTTTTATAAAATACCTGGAAAGACACGAAATAATCCATAAAACTATTGCCCCTTTTTGTCCAAAGTCAAATGGTCAAGCAGAAAGAATCGTTCAAACAGTGAAGTCTCTCTTACATGCTGGAGCCGGAGAGGGAGGACAAACTGAAGACAAACTAAACATAATCTTGAAACAACTCAGGAAGACAAGTAGCTCAACCACTGGAGAATCTCCATACTTTCTGATGTTTGGGAGAAATGTGAGAACAGAGATAGATCTGTTAACCGAACAAGGTTTTCAAGCACAGGAAGGAAATAAAGCACCAAAAAGAGTTTTCCAAAAAGGTCAAAGGGTGTTGATAAAAAATTACTCCAGCAGTTCAGGAAAAAAATGGGTGTCAGGAATAATTGATAAAAATATTGGAAAAGTTATATACCTTGTAAGGACAGAAGATGAAGTATTCAAAAGACATTGCGACCAGATAAGACAACTCAATTAGAGGGGGAGGATTGCCATATATCAGATGATTAGAATACATATGATTTTGCATTAGTTATAATTTATGTTGTTGATAACAAGTCATTCTGTAATGAGTTTCAAAACAAGATGGTTGATGAATTATACAGAAGTATTTCATTACCTATTTAAGACATAACACTAAGATTATCAATGTTATTCTGCACAGACAAGCAATCTGAATAATAAACTTGGGATAAAGTTGAATGGAAAACCGATCTTTTTTTGTTTTTAGAATGATCAAATACAGTAATATGTTCTGTGCACGATTCTCCCCTATTTATCGCAAGTTGCAGAGATTGAAGTATCGGGTAGCTAACCAGTTGACAATAATATAATACCTGGTTGAAATGGTTTTTGTTACATGAAGCTCGTTCGACTAACAGATCATTATATATCGATAAAATAGCAAAATCAGAGACACACGTTGAAATATCAGTCATCTAATGATATGACAACAATAATTTAACGCCGGGTTGAAATGTATTAATGCAGCTTATCCATAGATAATTCTAGATCCTTTTAAAATAAAAATAGAAAATCATCCCACAATGCAAGAAGCTTGGTTAGATAACAGATAAAGCAAGCTTAATATTAATGGTCATTACTAGTCACTAATTAATACAACCATGTATTATGTCATTCAATAAGCGTATTTACTCTCCAAACTATATAATAATATGTTTTATTCAACCAATCAATCAAATTTATTTACAATTTTATTTATTGCTGATGATGCCAACATGAGTCAGAGACTTGTGCGTGGGTAATGAGGTGAATGATTACACATAAATGCCTGACGGTGGAGCGGGATTATTTCAAACATTGCAGGGTCCTGCTAAACCCGTAGATTTTTAGCAGGTGTCAATATTCACAAATATTACAACACAGAAACAGATTCACTGGGAAGTGATAGCTGAGTGCCGCAGCAGGTATCTGTTCAATCAGAGATAAGCTACGAAACTCCTGGGCGCTCTTTGTAAGGGTGACTGATTGGATTGGCCAGCAAAAAAGACTCTGAACCTGAAATCTTTATATTGAATTCTAGTGAATAAGTTAACAAAAACTTTATTCGTTAATATCCCCACCCCCGAAATGATTTCCAGGTTTTTAATTATTTTATATTAAAGAATTCAAAGTGGTATAAGTGAGTATTAATTGTATGAATAATATACAGGTGTATAAAATAAAGGAATGATTGAAAGAAATCGTACTATATTCATTCTCACTCACTTTAAATATGGAAAAATGGCAGTATAAAATGATTTAACACTCAAAAATAGTAAAATATCAATGAAATATCAATTTTTCAACGGAAAAGAAAGGAATTGAACAAGAACTTTCAATTCGATTTATAATCTAGCTGGGAAACTAAAATAAGATTCAGTTTTTGCTTAAAAGATGATGTAAAATTTTAAAATGCTAATAACTCCATTAATCATGAACCGATTGTTCTGAAATTTCATGATGTGGTCAATTGCATGAGAAATGATCTCCATGAATTTTTTGAAATATTCCTCAAGCTTGCTCCCCCTGAACAGCTTAAGAACTCTCCACTTCCAGCTAACAGATTCATAATTACCGCCACTCCGCTAGCGAACGCCATTGGTTTAGTTTTCACCGCCTAGGCTCCTTGGGAGAGTATGAGCGGGTGAGAGAGAAAAAGGTTGACCAGATGGAGAATGGATGAAGGAAAGAAACAATGCCGATGGGTGGAGGATTGGACGTTCAGTGAAGAAGTTGAAAAAAGGGAGAGGGACTGTCAAACTGACTCTCTCACACTCATGGATATATATATATTATAGTTCTGTGCTTACTATAGTTCTCTGCATTGCTAATACTATTGCTCGTCACTAACTCTTGAGTAGCAACCAAGGCATAGCCTCGTAGCGCTCAGTTCCATAACCTATGCCATATCACTACTATCTTAATGTTGATAAAAAAGCTTTTAATGTGGTACACTTGCCAAATAATGTTTTATGATTCCAACAATGCAAAAAAATCTTAGAACTCGTTCAGTTTCTATATGATAATGTATCCAACGATGTTTTTTAATTTTAAGATGTGACATTGATACTGAACTAAAAAGTATTTTATCCAATTGCACCTCTTGTGTAATAAAATATCTTCCCCACTACCATAGACGATGGATGATATAGGAAAAAACGCAAAAACAGCCGAAATCATAGGCTCTGATATGATGCACTCACTCGATCTAATTTATTAAATTCAAATAAATAGATACTCTGATAAACCGCCTGTGTTGTGATGATGAACGATTGGCCTACTTTGACTACTATGTAAGTAGTAGGCTCCCTGTAAATACTAAGAATTTAAAAACCTTCAGTTACAAAATACCGCACATAAAAATTATTATACAAGTGCTATAGTTAAGAATATTCATTAAATACAGATAACAGAACCGACAGTAATAATAAACACCGTGATTGGTTTACAACGAACATAGGCGTAACGAGGGGGGGAGGAGTGAGCTATTGGGGACGTAACCCCCAATTGCTTAGAAGAAATTTGAAAAAATTGTAAGAATCGATTTTAAAAAATAAAAATTTGAAAGACTATTTTTATTAAATTAGAATTATATAATTTATTTTATTTATTCATTTATTTCATAGCTTCTGGTAAAGGAACCAGTAGCTGACACCTTAGTGAGTCAATTCATAAATATTATGTATTAACTTTAGAGCTATTGAATGGATGAATAAAGCAGCAGGAGAAGAATTGATAGGGAATTGATAGCCGCGAGCCGTAGCAGGTTTCTGTTCAATCAGAGAGATAAGCTGCGTTCTCGTAGGTCCTGTTCGTAACGGTGACCGATTAGATTGGCCAGCAAAAAAGACACTGTTCTCTGCTGTAAAATCACTTCCCGGTGGTTCGGAACCCACCTAAAACTGTAGGTCCAACTCATCATTCACCATCATCCAACTCATTACCCACGCACAGGTCTCAGACCCATGTGGGTAATCCTCAAAAAAAAAATCAATGTCTGCATCCAACCAACAAGCTGATTTAATACTGACCATTTACTAAACCGTTCAAAGTTAAGAAAGGGTGTCTGAAAAGCTATTGTTGGCAAGAAAAGTTAATTGCTATTTTCTAAACTAAAAGGTGCATTGCACTTAAAAGTGAAATTACCAGTTGAACTTGGTCATAATCATAACCTAAAATTTGGATTTTTTTTGTTAAATAAAAAGTATTGCTACTTTTTTGAGGCGCAAATTTCCGATTATATTGAGAACTGTAGAAAGGATTTGATTGTTTTAACATTATTTTCATAATTATTTTGAAGACTTGAATTAGTCTACTAATCAAAACTACTGATATAATAATACTAATAATAATAATTATTATTTGAATTCAAATGAATGGATACTTAGATAACCACCTATGTGTGTTGTGAATGATCAAATTTCACAAACAACATGAATGATTGGCCTATTATGAATAATTGTAAGTAGTAGGCTGCCTGTGAATACTAGGTATTTAAAAACCTTAAAGTAGTCACAAATAATATACACCCTGATTGGTTTATGACAAACATACGAGTAATTGGGGGGGAGGGGGGTTATTGGGGACGTAACCCCTTCCCCAAAGCACAGACGAAATTTAAAAAAAAAATTGAAAGATTTGTTATTAATTGGAATTGTTTAATTTATTCAATAGCTTCTGGTAAAGGAATCAGTAGCTGACCCCTTAGTGAGTCAATTCATAAATATTATGTATTAACTATAGAGCTATTGTATGGATTGAAAAAAGTATTTACAATCTATTTATTCAAGTCTTTTGAAGGGCAAATTGAATACAAATTTGAGCTTGAAATTTTGATTTTAAAATCACTTGACATTACAACAATAGAGCTGACACCCGTATTTTTAGTCACCTCCAGTAGCTGATATCCGTGTCAGCTAAGGAACGAGCTAGCTTGATTTTACATATCAAATGGTAATCATAGCCTACATATAAAACTTATACAACACATATTAGAGATATTAACAACAAATTTAGAAATGAAAATATCTAATATATTAAATAACTAATAAACATTGTAGAGGGATTCGAAAATCAACAGTATTAGCAATGCAGCTTGTAAGCACAGAACTATTATATAGATCTATTGTATCTATAGATCTATATAGCCATGAGTATGAGAGAGTGAGTTTCACAGTCTCTTTCCCTTTAAATATTTTTTTCAGCACTTCCTCTGTAACGCACAGCTACTATTCTTCTTCTTTTTCAATTTCTTCTTCACTGAACCGTCCAACACTCCGCCCCTTCACATTCATTCTCTCCTTCGACCATTCTTTACTTGGTCGTTCTTATTCTCTCTCACCCCCTCGTACTCTCTCAAAGAGTCTAGGCGGTGAAAACTAAACCAATGGCGTTCGCTGGCGGAGTGGCGGTAATTATGAATCTGTTAGCTGGAAGCGGAAAGTTTTTGAGCTGTACAGGGGGAACGAGCTTGAGGAAAATTTCCAAAAAATTCATGGAGATCATTTTTTATGCAATTGACCACATCATGGAATTTCAGAACAATCGGTTCATGGTTAATGAAGTTATGTGTATTTTTTAATTTAACATCGTCTTTTAAGCAAAAACTTGATCTTTTCTCAGTTTCCCAGCTAGATTATAAATAGAATTGTGAGTTTTTGTTCAATTCCTTCCTTTTCCGTTGAAAAATTGATATTTTACTATTTTTGAATGTTGAATCATTCTATACTGCCATTTTTCAATATTCAAAGTGAGTTAGAATGAATACAGTACGATTTCTTTCAACCATTCCTTTATTTTATACACCTGTATATTATTCATACAATTAATATTCACTTATAACACTTTGAATTCTTCAATATAAAATAATTGAAAACCTGGAAATCATTTCGGGGGTGGGGATATTAACGAATAAAGTTTATCTAACTTTTTCACTAGAATTCAAAATAAAGATTTCAGTTTTCAGTATCATTATTCACTATTATCAGATAAGTTTACATAGCTAACCATTCCGATAATTTTGTGTCTGTGTTTCAAATATTTTATAATTATTAAAACATAATAAATTTTAAGTGACTACAGAATTAATTTTCAACAGTTGGCACCCCTAGTAACTGGCGAAGTAGGCATTGCCTCCCTTCACTCACTAAAACCTTCAACGTATAATAGGTGAATCATTAGCTACAGAACAAAAATAACTGTTCCGGGCTGGTTACCGACAAGGTCTGGCATTTTCACATTTCAATCTATAGGCAATAAACCTACTAGATATAGGCCTACTATGAATTCTCACATTCTTTTTATTCTCGTAATATTTCCAATAACCTATTCTGTTCCATTCATTGCCTCAAAGAATAAGTTTCTACATTTGTATTTCTAAGAAACTATTAAGAAAGTTCGAATAGAGAAGATTATTGATTTTTTTCATCTTATTAGACCTCGAAAGACCAATTGAATTCAATTCATTACCGGATATTCTTTGAGAAGCATGGTAAGGATAATGAGATGGCAGTGGAAAAGATCATTATTAAGAGTCAGATTGCAAAATTGCTCCTGAGAAATTAGATAAATGGCTAGCTGCTAAGATTTTGATATTAAATCACAACAAAACTAAACAGATACCATTTAGAACGGATAGAGGAACTACATTAGACATAAGAGACGGCACAATAGAATCTGTAAATGACATGAAGGTGCTCGTGGTGGTGAACTTTCCTGGAGACCTCATCTAGAATATTTAAAAAACAAACTTAATTCAGTAGTCTTTGTCCTCAGAAACTTAAAAACTTTATTAGACTCAAGAACTCTTAAGGAAATTTATTTTACTGAGGTCCAAGTGCCTCAGGGTACAATACTAGGTTCATTGCTTTTTTTTGTTAGGCCTATATGTCTACCGTTTACCTGAAGAATTGATTAGTGGTAGAGCACTCTTATTTGCAGACGATACATCACTCATTTTCAGCAATTCCGTTCTAGATAATTTAGAAATAAGTGCCTATGTATAGGTGTGCAGTCCATTGTCCAATTCTTAAATCAGTTGAAATTAACAATAAATAGTAAAAAATGCCAATACCTTCAATTAAAAAACAAACATAATTCAAATGAAGATAGGGCTATAGACGTGTATGTAAACAGTAATCAACGAAACCAGAAAGAAAACATTGCATTTCTAGTCGTTTTGTTGGATAGACGATTGACCTGGACTCCATACATTGAGAAAATATGCTGTAAAATTTCATCTGGGGTATTTGTCCTGTATTAGCTTGCTAGATTAAATGACAAAAAGCTACTTTTTACAGCTTACCATGCGCTTTTACTGTCACATATTAGGTATGCTATCTTAGTATTGGGTAATTCATCAAAACAAAACCTTCATAGGGTGTGAAGATCCAAGAGAAAGCTGTTAGATGTATGGAAAGAGTAAGATAGATTAGATTCATGTAGGCCGTTGTTCAAGAGACTTGTTCTTCTAACTGTACCCTGCTTATATGTGTATGAAGCTACTTTATATGTAAAAAAGAATTATAATACCAAAATCATGACATACACAGTTATATTACAAGAAGCAGAGGAGATTATCACTTGGTGAGTCACAAAAGTAGCTTATTCAAACAAAAACCTAGTTATACTGGTAGGAAACTCTACAACAAGCTACCGCAGTTTTTAAAGAGTCTCAAAAATATAGAAATATTCAAAAAACAACTGAAAAAATATTTAGTTGATAAAGAATTTTATAGTGCACAAGAGTTCCTTTCAAATCAAATTTAAGCCTCACCTAAACTAATTGATATAGTAATTATGGTGACTAGTGTATAAGATAGTATAATTGTTGGTCTGATTTGTCTTATACTCCTTAACTGGAATCTCCACGACGTAAACAAAATTATGTACAAAACAAAATTAGGGACAAAATTATGGCAAAAAGTTTTACACGCTAAGCGAGGGCAAAGGAAAAACAATTCATGTTGGAAGCTGTGCAATGCACAGTGTGCAACCCATTGTCACTGGCTGAAGAAGTCATCCACTGTTATCACTGCAGGGAGGACATATGGGAGCAAGGAAGGTTGTGAAGCAAATGGAGGAACACTGCTACAAAGAAAAAAAAAATAGGATCGTAGCAAGGGTCGTTGGGGCGTGTGAACTATGTCAAAAGACAAAACAAGTTAATTTTCGACCTCCTGCTGTTTTTAAAACAAACATTGTACTCTATATTTACTTTAATACAGAAAATAATCTGGAATACAGCAGTAGGGCTACGTTGCAAAAGCAAACAGATTCTGTATACCTTTATCAAATTAATTGTAGTGGTAATAAAAGATAATGAGTCACGTCCTTATCAGCAGCGAAGGGTTACTTATTCTCTAAGTACAGAGGAGAGAACGAAGAAGAGATATAGTTCTGATTTTTCTACCAGAACCAGAATGTGGTTTGTGATGGGTTCGATACTATGGATACATGGATTCCAAGAAAATGTTTTGCTGTACAATTATTCTAGATCAATTTTACATCTATCACCATAATTTTCCATATAATAGTGATTTAAACATGATAAATAGTCATTTTCTAGGTATGAGGAAAAACATGTTACAGTAGGTCTACCCTTCCAAATAAAATTCTAAAGTTTGGGTCCAATCTGTTATAAATTACTCTGAACCGACTTATGAGCTGCAAAGAATAAGTTTGATTAGGATGCGATCGGTGGTTACAGGGACATTAAGTGGACTTTCCTTGCCCCCCCCCCCCCACCTGTTCTTACTAAAAAGTGCATTGCACTTAAAAGTGAAATTTCCAGTAGTTGAACTTAGTCATAATCATAACCTAAAATTTTGATTTATTTGTTAAATAAAAAGTATGAAATTGCTACTTTTTTGAGGCATGAATTTCCGATTATATTGAGAACTGTAGAAAGGATTTGATTGTTTTTAAATTATTTTTATACCGTATTTATTTTGAAGACTTGTATTAGTCTACTAATCAAAAAAACTGTTTTAATAATACTAATAATTATTGTTATTATTAATTATTTATTATTATTATTAATATTATGATTTGAATTCAAATAGATAGATACTTAGATAACCACCTGTGTGTGTTGTGAATGATCTAATTTCACAAACAACATGAATGATTGTCCTATTATGACTAATTGTAAGTAGTAGGCTGCCTGTAAATACTAAGTACAGTATTTAAAAACCTTCAAGTAGTTACAAATAATATACACCCTGATTTGTTCATGACTAACATTGGCGTAACGGGGGGGGGGGGGTTGACCCCTAAACATCCCAATAACGGGACGAAACCCCTTCCCCAAAGCATAGGAGAAATTAAAAAAAATTGTAAAAGCAATTTTTAAAAATAAAAATATGAAAGATTATTTTTATTAATTGGAATTATTTGATTTATTTAATAGCTCCTGGTAAAGGAACCAGTAGCTGACACCTTAGTGAGTCGATTCATAAATATTATGTATTAATTATAGAGCTATTGTATGAATTAATAAAAAAGTGTCTACAATCTATTTATTTAAGTCTTTTAAAGGGCTAATTGGAATTGAAATCAATTTTGAACCTGAAATGTTTGGAATACTTCAATTTTAAACTAATTTTTTCTTTTAAACATTTTTATTGCATGAAAACCCGTTCATTACAATGTGGCAATCATCAAATTTGTCGTTTGAGAGTATTTTGGGACAAAACTGTAAATAGGCTTTGCTATCAAATGCGTCCTGACAATTTCTACAACTATCATGAGTTGAAAGACAATTAATTCAGTGAATAACTTCCTAGACCCAGTTAGTGAATTGAAAGTGTACACACCTTTCCCTCCCCGGTTAGTGAGTGAAAAGTGTACACACAAAACCTCCTCAGTTAGTGGGTTGAAAGTGTACACACAAAACCTCCTCAGTTAGTGGGTTGAAAGTGTACACACAAAACCTCTCCGTTTTGTAGGTTTAATGTGTATTTTTTTTTTAAAGTAAATAATGAAAAATTTATGAAACTATGTTCAGAACATGACAATATTTCATTACCCAAACTATCAATTCTCCATGTTAAGTGGAAAACAGCCTCCCCGTTTTGTATGTTAACTTCTTACCTCCCCGTTTTATACTTTGTTCATGTATGTGTGTGTGTGTGTGTGTATATTTTATATAGCATAGCTGCTTTCAATTTTACTCGCGTCAAACTCGAAAAATAACAACAATTAAAAAAAAAAATTTTTGCATTGCAACTCCATATTAGACTGGGTGGTGTTTCTCAGCAAGATGCACGTCGTCAGCATACAAAACAAACACAATCTACGGGGTCCTGGTATAAAGGCAAGTCATCTATATACAACAGAAAAAGCAAGGGGCCCAGCACAGAATCTTGAGGGACTCCACTTTTTGCCTTTAACTATTCTGAGTTGTATGTACAGTATATTGGTGAGATTCTATTACAACCTTTTAAAATCTTTCATCAAAATATGTGAACAATTTGATCACTGAACCTTCAAAGCCATAAAATTCCAGCTTATTCAATAGATGTATTCAAGCAATGTAACATGTGTCTGTGTTCAAATTGAATCATTCTGTATGCATATATATTTTTTCATACAGTTTTATTGTTATGATATTTTTCATTTATTGCATTTCTACAATGTTTAATTTTTGTCTTTTTAAAAAAAGTTTCTTTGTTTATTTTTAATGAATTAAAATAATTAAAAACAGAACAGTTTAGACTCATCTCCCACTAACAGACTATCCTATGTTGTGAGTCTAGTTTACAAAGTAGTTATAATTTAAGAATCATTTTGCACTTTTTGTAAATGTAGTCTTATTTCTTATAAATATTGTAAACTTATGTTTTTGGAATTAATTTGAATTATAATAAATATTATCAAGATTTCTATTGTCTTTATTGATTTATATGCTTATGTTTACTTACATTATTCTGGTTTCAAGCGATGCCACTGTACAATAGTTTGACGAGGCTTTGTTATCATATCCTGCCAATGTTTGGTCTCTGTAGCTCCGGATCCATTCTTTCCTGTTTTAAGTGAAGTGTAATTCTTCAATTAATGATTATTCTAATTTCGATGCGATAAAATGAAAATTCATGAAATATTACAGCTATTGGTTTATTTTATTGTCATTGTGTATAGTTTTTTACTATTGTCAGGTCAAAATCATGGATTAATACAACAATCATATTCACGCTCCTGTGATTCTGATACAATTTAATCTAATTTACTGGTGCTCTGATGAACAAGATTGTACAGCACATGATCTTATCTTTGAGACTGAAATCTCATCTTAGACAAAATATGAAGTTCTCTACAAAATAATGTTATTTTTTATTTGTGTTCTCTCTATCCATCCAACCACATATTATGCCCATTTGAATATTTTACTCTTCATTTAAAAAAAATCAACTTATAACTTATTAACTTTCAGTTATTACCTAGCTCTTTGGCTTATGACTTGAAATATCACATTTGTTAAAGATAATATTTTCTTACAGTAATAGAAACATAAAATATTTTTCTTACAGCAATAGAAACATGAAATATTTTTCTTTCAATAACTACGTGACTTACATGTTAAATTCTCTAATTACGAAGACGTCACTTGGAACAGGATTTCTCCAGTAGTTTCCTCTTGAAACAATGTGTCGCAGATTGCTTCAATTGTATCCTCAAATCCACACGTGGTTCTCATGGTATTATACCATATGGTAAATAGTAAATAATTTAATGTTTCCTTATTTGTTCTATAGAGTTGTTCCACTTTCGCTTTATTCTTGTATTTTCAAGTCAATAGATAAACTATATCAGACATTACTTGAGCATCTGGAAAGCTCACAAAAGCATAGGAAAGTTTACTTAGGAATTACTGGATAAAACATCACTATATGTCAAGTGAAGACTTGAAAGGTTTTAAATTCAATAACAAGAAATTACTTTTTCTATGCAGAAAATAATAATAAGTTATAGTTAAAGCTGGTTTTTGGAATAATAGTAATTGGAATAACTAGTTTCTGGAAACATGACTAATGATTCAGAAATTTGGATATTTGCAATACAATAATCATAAAATTCACTTTCTTATTGTGATGATTTACAATATTGATAAAAATACATTTTTTAATTATTTCAAATGCAAAGAAATCGTATTATATTGAATTACTTAAAATTTTATTGCAATCTCCTCTTATAAGCTTGTTTCTGAAGTGGTTATCATTTTAATACTGGTAGACCTACTTTGAGAGGTTCTTCTCATTCAAGATTCCCAGACTGATGGGTGTTTTTCTTCCTTCTTCTTCTCCTCCTTATCTTCTTCTCCTCGGCAGTCCTGGTCTCCATCCAGTAGACTGGTCATATTTCTTGTGGTTCCTCTTCTAATTTTTGCAGAAAGTCTTCTCATTTGGGATTCCCAGGATAGCAAACTCTTTCATTTGCTATTTCCATTTTCACTTTCTCCTTTTTTCGTCAGTCTTTCCCCCAAGAGCTCTCTTCCGTAATTTTCCATGTTCATCATTTTTCCCAGCAATCTGTCTTTTTTGTAGCAGTCATTCTCTCGTGTTTTACTCTTGCAGATGATTCTAATGATGATAAGCCTGATGCTTGTGCGTGCGTCGGTGAAGAGGTAAGATTATGACTTCACAGTCGTAGTAGTCAGGAATCAAATAGTGACAATAGTGATAAAGCTTCCAATTTGATACCTCAACATTGTGCTTTCGAGTAAAGTACTCCAAAACCTTCTCCAGTTTTTGGGAGCTCTAATTTCTTTTCATTACAATTTTTTCTGTAACTATTTACTGATAATCAGATCTCAAATTCTTCTTTTATTGGAGACTTGATGTGTTGCCGTTGTTTGATAGTAGTTTAATAATTCGTATCATTTTAAACTATAGCTGTATTCCTGATGAATCCATTCATCAACTATTTTTCTTTATTAACTTTTCATGTGAAATTTAACGACTTGCAGTCAAATATTTGTTAAGAATAAGTATAATAACTCACTTAATCTGGCCGAGTACTTTCGAATCTATGAGATCCATCTTCAGAGGCGTGGGTTCCTAGATCATCATGTCAGTTTTTTGGTTAGAAGTGTTGTGATTTTTGTAAAATGTGATCAAAAAGTTTGTGAGATTTAAAATTTAGTTGTTCATTGAGAATGTTTTGTTTATTGTGTGTGGTGTGTTTGTATATTTCAAATTGTTCCAAGGTGTTGAGTTCGTGTCCTTGAACAACGCAGTTCGTCATGGAACAAGAAATCCAGGAACTATTTTTCTCTAGTGAAGACCGAAAATGTTAAAAATAATGAAATATCAGTATTTCATTTTTTAAAGCGATGTAGATGTACTGGAAGTTTGCCGTATCTCTCTCCTTGTATCTTGAAGTGTTTTACTTTGTTTCGGAAAACACTAAATCTATTTTTTGTGATTCAAGTTGAGAAGATGGAAGCGTAATGCTTCAACATCGCCTTCTGTTTTGTAAAGTGCATGAAAAAAATACAATTTATCTATCTATCCATCCGATGTATAGGATTCTTCCATTATTATTTGTATTATGTATTTCTGTTTTTTTACATTCTATTCAGCCCAGATAATATAGATAAAGAAGCTGTGTGATCATTAAATTAATAAAACGTTTTAGCGCCTTATTACACAAAACTGTAGCTTTAAAAATCTTTCCTAAAAAATAAATTAGAATAGAATACAATTGAGCTGCTAATTCAAAAGTGAACTCTTCGTTTTCCAAAGGAAAATTCCTGCAATTTCCATTAGCTACGTTTCAATTGAGTTTTTTTCTTTAAGCGCCTCTTTAAAAACGACAAATTAATTTCATCTACTATTAGAAAAGCTCCAATTACAAAAGAAAGGGTTCTTATAGTGTTCAATTTCAAAGTAATTGAATAACGAATTTTTCATAATTGAGGTCTTAATTTTTCTTAATTGAGGCTAGCTCATTCTCCGGCTTCCTGCTAGCTGAATCTTTATTTCTTCGATTGATCATTGCAAAACGCTCGCATACCTACTTTCACCTTTCCATAATAAGGAATGTGTTCAAAATCAGAGGATAGCTCTACGATGAAAAAACTATCTCTTAACTATTTCTTTACAAAATTTGAAACTCTTCTTCGTTTCTTTTCTGTTATGTGATGATTCCTGTGTCATACTCTCTAGAAAAAATAGAATTCCAGATGACAACAATTTGAATATTAACGTATCTTAGTTATTAATGCGACAGTATTATAGACAGCTGTCTAATCTCTTTCAAAACTCAGATGAATTAACAATGATTTAACATTTCCTATCATCAATTTACAAATCGACAAGAGTTTTAGTACAATATATAAGTGTTTGTAAGACAATTACTTATCCAAAGTAGAAATTTCGACGAGACAAGTGAAATTTGTGAACAAAGTACAAGATCAAATTATTTTCATCAGTTGAAATCAACTGAAAATTCCGATAAAATTTTTCAACAAACAATAATTCTATTGGCGTTCATCTAATTATTAATCAATTCAAATGAAAACTGTATGCAGTTTTAAATCGTGAATGTACAAAACAATAATTCTTAAACATTGAAGGTGTCTGAAAATAGCTTGAATGCCAAGTCCAAAATTATTTAGAATCTATTTTAAAAAGTTACATTTCATTTCAGCATTCTACATTTAATAATACATGGGAGGGACACCTTCAATGCAGAAAACTGTTATAGAAAGTTGAAAGCTATGTTTTTTTAAATAAAAATTCCTCATCCAAGTCATGAACCAAAGAGATCAGAAAACAAATGTTCTAATTATTTCTCTTTCTCATAATGAAAGTGACAATTCTATAGATACTAAGATAATTCAATACATAAAATGCTGTTGGATGGATATATTTTTGAGAACTAATAAAGTTTATTCTTATACTATGATTATCAATGAAGATGTGCATGTATAATTCTCTATTATGTAATTTGGAGTTCACAGACACCTTCAAAGTTTTCATATCAAAATCAAAGAACTTAATTATTGGTCGTGCAATTAATTTAAATGGTGACTACATGAGAAATATTGTCTGTAGATCCAAAGAAACCGACAAGAAATATTATTAAATTTTCAGATTAATAGGCGTACTCTACCTGTATTTCACGGGTAGCAAAGTGGGCCTACACAACCCAAGGTACAATAATAAGAGCCTTATTATACAGATCCACTGCAGTCACGGTCGCGTGCTACAATTTAATGCTAAATTACACTAGCTGACCGTGTGACTGAGCTCAACAATTTCAATGTATACGGAGACATACACTTTTTTAAAGCAAACAGCTGATTTTTTAATTGAATTCACCCAGCTGGTGTAATTTAGCCTGAAATTGTGGCGCGCAAACGCGACTGGAGTGGCTTTGTATAATTAGGCTCATAAAATCTACTTAAACTAACGGGTGGTTCAAGAAGGGCACAACCCATGTGGCACAATGTATGACTATTTTACATGCATTAGATTATAATTTAACCTAGCACTAACGCTAGGAAACAGTTTAAACGTAAATCCACCTTTCAACTTGAGATTGACCCCTGGTTGCACAAACGTCCTATCATAATGATGGTTCATTATCCGTTCAACTTTTATAGCAAGCTGCTATCATACCGTACTACTTTTATACCATCAACAGTATAATAGTGTTCTGCTATTCGAGCATTAATAGCTATTTTACAATGCAGCCAACAAAGCCAAATAAAAATGTCAAATTCTGAGATCAGTTGCATTTTAAATCTGGTACATAAATTAGTTAAATAATTCGTTATTAATTGAATAATATGAATCAATCATATTATTAGCCTATATGGGTTGGAGAGTAAATTAGCTTTTATAGTTATAAAATACATGTATTGGCCATTATATTAAACTTGTTTTAGGATAATTATGCTAAGCTGAGGTATAGCAAGATGACTCATGTTCGTGAATAATGGAGCTACCTTCATTTATTTTATACAAGGTATCTGTTCCAAAATTCAAGATACATAGATTACACGAATGCTGGTATGTATGTAGGTATAATCATATGCTTTCACATAGCAGCTTGGTATAAAAGTGGAACGGGTAATGAAACATCATTATGATAGGATGTTTGTGCAACAAATTATTTTCATTTGATATTTTATTTACAATCAGCCGGTGTATTAGAAATTCATTACCGTATGACCTAGTTGATATTCCATAACTCACAAATATTGAGTGATCCGGTTATTTGATCTATTTTTATTATTAAAATGCTTATGTATCAATTCAGATACGGAAATTGCACTAGAAATATAATCATCCCATGATAGCACATTAATTTTTATGATTCCTATTAGACTCATGCAGTCTCCTAGTATAGCATGCATTGCTATAGACTAAATTTAATATAATATAATATATATAATTTAATATAATCTGAATTTCTGTAGTTTTCTCTATCAGTGAAAATAATCGAGTCGCTGGAGTGGAATAATGGTGGTTTGTGGGTAGCGGATAGTGAATAGTGGATAGTGGATAGTGGATATTAATATATGTAATTATGCTATTGTGTTTGAATGGTAAGCTCACCAGCCAGAAGAATGCGACCAATTAACTCATTGCGTCCGATGTTGTCAAAATCCATGACCATCACGTCAAGAGAGCACTCTCGTATTTTTTCCCATGGAACATTGAAACTGAAGGTTTCATTGAAAACAGGATTTAGAGTGCATTTGAAAATCGGCGTCTTTCGCTTTTCTATACGTTTATCTCCAAATTGCAGCCAAACCTTCACATAAGGATCTGAAGACAAAAATGATAAAGAATGTGAAGAATTGAAAAATACATATACAGTGTTTTACGTAGATTATTGACAATTTGTGGGCTTGTTGTACTTGTTAAAATAATGAAAAAAGCTCATATAAGCATAGATCTGGAAATGCTTCGTTACAGAGCTAAAGATGGCGGAAGTTAGCAACTAGCCCCATTGATATTTATTTATTCAGAAATTTTTTGGGCAACCATTCAACTTGTAGTTTGGTCAGGATCTGTGTAAATTAAACTAAAAACGCGAATAAAACGAGTTAGGAGTCGGCAACTACTGTACAGTAATTTGTGAGAACTTTTCTTCAACGAAACATGTACCTATAGAGAATTCTATTTTGAAAATATAATGAGGAATCATTTTATAGTCAAAAACACACCCATTGTTTATTGGACAAAACACTCATTTTACAAGGTTGTTTTCAGCTTGCTATTCTTATATTCCTTGATCCAATAGAACCCGATTTTTCAACTTTGGGTACATTTTAGGCTATTGGATGATTCAACATATTATCATCAGAATTCAATTTACTACAAGTTCTTTTGGGAAAAAATAATGGTTTATTGGCAAATAATCACGTTAATCTACTACAAACATGAAACCATCTGTTTTCATCGCCATATCCCACTTAACCTGACTACACTACATATCCCACTTAACTACATAACCTGCGTCTCTTTACAGATTTTTCAAAGGCGTTTGATATTATAGATCATAAAATTTTATTACAACATTTATTAGAGAAGGGTCACTGTAGTCTATTGGTAGGTCTGCGGTTCGATTCCCGGCGGTGACTGATATTTTTGTACAGTAGTGTTCATCGATTTCCATCAGCTATTTGATTTTCTAATATCATAAATGACACTGCATTTCTATTAAAATATTATTTTCACTCACTTATACTAGAGATATACGTCAGAGGCTGACGAAGCTTCTTTTCAGAAGTGAAATGCATCCCTCCAGCATTTCCAGTATGAGTGGAAATAATATTTTAATAGAAATACAGTGTCAGTTTTGATATTAGATTGTTCAACAAGTATTTCGTCATGGAAAACATCACAGATATTTGATTCTGTTGTCAATTTCCGCCATTGCGGAAGTTTTCAGTATAATTAATAGATCTTGAAGAATTTGAAATTGATAGACTAATAATATGTCCTTGATAAATTTATGATAAATAATGTGTCATTGCTAAATTTTTAAAGAATCTTGATTCCATTATAACTACCCGAAAATAGCTTTATGTCGTCCATGTACATTCGGGGCCAAATTTATGAATTTTCTTTCATGTCCCTTGAAATGCATATTAATTTAAATACATTATATTTTAAGCTTCTTTCGAGTCAAGAGACACTGAAAGAATGTTGTTCATAAATACGGGCATCACTCTCAAAGAGTAAATTCCAATAGAGTAATGAGTTTCTATTTTATTCCCTGGAGCGGATCAAGTGCACTTCCTAGTACTAGAATAATGTATGGATAACAATAGTTGCCTACTACTAATACTACTACCACTACTACATGTGCGTTAGTATTAACGTACCAGACTTTCCGTTTATGTCCTTGGCTTTGAGGTTACGAGCCTTTAAAAGCGTCAGAGTGAGAATACTGTTGCTGGGATGATAGCACAGAGAGGTAAGTAGTTCTCCGCACTTATCTTTGGCTGGTGGTTTTAAGGCCTTCCAGAATGATGGCTTCTCAGAAAGATCCACCTAGAAAATAAAGCGTTGCTCTCAAATTCGCTAATATTTGACAATAAACTGGAGTCGGCTTTCATTTTTATTACACTCTTTATCACGACGTCGAAATAATATAATTGTGCTGTATATCCCATTCAAACACTTTAAAATAAATTAATCCTCATTTTGAAGCCACCATAACTTGCAATCATTTCAACCCACCTGTCAAGCCTCTTCAGAACCAATGAACAATTCCGAAATGGAAAGATCAGATGCGCTTCATAATAAAGGCGTTCAATGTAATATAAATATAAACAAATTTTATTGTGAGCGTGATGTGATGAATGAAAAGTATTTCTCTCATTCTCATCTCTTTCAATTATAGTGGAACTCTTTCATAATATCGAAACACCCACAAATGATGATCTGTTGTAGTAAAAGAATGCTATAATTTCTCCATAACTCAACGTTTTCAGAACCACTTTTATTACAACAAGACAATATACTAAATTTTCGATGGTCGCGCCATTCTCAATCTCATTTCAAACAATACCGGTAGTTTATAATTGAATATCTGAGTTTTAACGCTTTATAGAATTTACTACAACTTATACATTTTTATACAACTTACAATCAAAATTATTACATCAAACGAAAGAGAAACTCAAACAGTTTTTTTTTGTTAGCTCCTTTGGGCATGCAATTGTAGCCAGAATCCCCTAAATCTAATGTTTTTGTGCCATATCTCGGCGAAAAGTTTATGAGCTTTTTTTGGAGAGGCGACTGTAACTGAATATAGGTGCACTCTATTAGCTGGTTCTGTAATGGCATCACTAGCAATAACATAATTGCTATGACTTGTATTCATTATTCCGTCAAAATCTGGGATGAGGTGGGTTATCATAATATTTTGTTTATTGTTTTTATATTTCAATCAAGTGCAGCTGAATGTTGAATATTGAGTGATATATCATGTACTGCATTATGTATGTAATGTAATATGAGAATGTATCATTATTCAGTAATGTAAGAAGTGAGGTAACGATTATTTTTAATATTTAAATTTTGCGTTATATGAGGGTCATTTTTCATCCTTCGATGGGCTATAAATAAAATAATTCTATATATATTTTATTACCAAATTTATGTACTCTTATTTTCACTTCTCAACAAGGTCACCTTGAAGATTGAGACATTTGTTATACCTGTGGACAAGTTTTGCAATGCCCTCTTAATTAAATCTTGCCGCCAGTTCATTTAAATTTCAGTCGTGAACTTACTTGAAGCTCCTCAGTCGTTGATCTCCAAGTAATTTCTTGCACAATTAGCTCAGATGTTTATTGCTCAACTTTACAATTATCACGGCGATTCATTCAGAACAAAAGGAGAGGTATGTCGATGTTTTTAATTGTTCTGCTGCTGTTAACACCCGCTCTCACAGTGCCGTTGTAGCCCAACAACTTCTTTAACGATTTCAGGGGGAAATTTTCAATCACCAACCTTACAGTAGTCCCGACCTAGCACTTTCATTTTTTCCTGAACTGAAAAAATGCTGGCTTGGAGGTCAGAACTTTCCCGCTCTTGAGGAGCTCACAAGACAAGACTCATTTGAATTCACTTGCGGTAAAATTTTATTAAGTGAGCATTGAAAAGCTTGTCCACGGGTATTACCAATGCCTTAATCTTCAAGGTGATTATGTTGAGAAGTAAACATAATGTAAATACATTTTGGTATTAAAAATACTTTTTTCTATTCACTGTTCATTCATTTATGGCCCATCCGAGGTTCAAAAAATGGCCCTCGTATAAAACCATACTATTAAAAGAAGTACTATCCCAGTATTGATCAACATGCTAATAGTTACATCCTACTAGTACTGTAGTAGTCTACTGTATTGTTTAGCCAATTAGATACTTGATACTGTAGCTCATTTTTGTAGCAGACATCTGTTCAGTCAGATAAAGATAAGCTACAAACTCCTGGGTCCTCTTTGTCAGGGTGACCGATCAGATTTGGAACAGACTCTGTTCTCTGCTGTAAAATCACTTCCCGGTGGTTCGGAACCCACCAAAAACTGTAGGTGCAACTCATCAATCATCATTATTATTATCCAGTTCATTACCCACGCACAAGTATCTGACTTATGTGGGATTCATCATTTGAAAAAAAATTGTGTCCGAGTTGAACACCAGTCAACTTTAGTGGTGGATTGATAGCATACAGATTTATTAGCAAAGCTACTGCTCTGCTGATTTCCTCCTAACAAAGGGCTGATAGATAGTTGCGATCGTTACGCCATTTTCAATTTAATTCGAACTATAACTGAAATCCAATTTAGAGTGTTCAATACAAAGGGAAGTGACTGGAATAGAGGATGGTCGGGCTGTTAGCGATGAATAGAAGTGTGAGGTTAGAATTGGGAGAGAGGCATGAGATTGTAAATGATCGTGAACCAAAACTAGACTCTAATCCTATTAGTGATTGGTTGGTATGAGTAATACGATTAGTGTCCAGTTTTGGTTCTGGATCCTTTACTCCCCCTCCACCTATCCATAATCACCCATCACTTTTCTCTACCCATCAATAATTGCCTAGCTGCATCATTCTCCAATCAAACGATATCGGTCTTCTCTCTTGGTTCGGATTCCGTGTACACCTTGGCCCGTGTAGACCCCCAAATTATGTAGCCCCACCGTTCCCAAGGCTCTAGGCCTAATTGGTCTCAGCAACAATCAAGAATAACCGGGATTTATGACTAATATCATAGAAGTTTCTCTTGTTAAACTTAACTATATCACATAGCGTTCTCTTGCTAAAGTGTAAATTATATCCTGAAATCTGTTGATTAGGTTAAATCTGTTATTGCCATCTCTAAGTTTAAACCAACTTCGAGCTGCTTGCCAATCACTTTTCCTCAACTTATTTGAATTGTTATTGTGGTAACTAGAGAATAAGAATTGTATTATTGTAAATAATTGTTGATCGGACTTGACTTCTTATACTCCATAACCGGAGACTCCAAGACGTAATTTTGAAAAAAAAACTTTTATATGCAATAAATATTGTACTCTTTACTCATAGAAAGTGTTGCGAATAATTTCGAACTTGAAAAAGTTATTGGCGAGTAGGGTATTTACTTTAAACTTTTTATAGTTGATACAAGTTGAGTTTAATTGGCAGTAAAGTACTTGTCGTTGCCTATGCTCTGTGATTTTTAAGATTGAGTGGTGGAGAAGACTTTATGGTCTTCACTCCACTCAATAAAGAATCTGTTTATTTCAATTCATTATTCACACAGTTATTCACACATTATTCCTAGTAGCTGTTATGAATGAGCATTCAAACCCTGAAAAGGCACTGACTACATGGACGATCCATTTATGCAGGTTTCATCGATTAATTGATACTGTTACTCTATCAAGATTCTACTTTTCTAGTAGTTTTTATCAAAAGATAGGTTGCGTAAATCTACGCTAAAAATCCGTTAACGCTAACAAATACGATAATCAGTTTCAAGGAAATTGTACATGCTGGGCTACAAAAAATTAACATTACCATTCTGACTCCCATATTTGAGTGAGATAAAATATGTTTTGAAATGTAACAGTAATTATAAGTTTATCTTTGCCATAGTAAATTAGATGGTAGTCCAAAATATACAATATATAAGTAAATATTTATATCTAATCCTTCATATTTGCATTAGATACATCACAAAGCTACCTCTCTCTGCCAAACATTCTCTCTCACGCAAACACACAACACCAATTAATTCTCTCACTCTCTCCCTGAAATTCAGGTTAGGCAAGGAGACTAACACTAATTTCAAACGTCGCAAATTCAAGTTATCCTCAGCTGATATGATGTAAAGAATTACCGATCCGGCATAGAGATTACAATGCGGCAGTAGTATTCAAAAAGTCCAAGGATATCGCACAGTATTGCAATTTTTCACAGTTATTTTCATATCTATTTTTCAAAATTTCATTCATTTTTGATATTTCACTCATTTATTGAATCAACTGCATCATTTTTGAACCTGTATAAACTGTATTACATGTCCCTCAGAATTTGTTAAGAAACCAATCAAATCAAAAATTAACTCTTTGTTCTCACACGCTCTTGCAGCCATTCTGAAGTGGTTTGAAACTGATTATCGTATTTTGAGTGTTAACGGATTTTTAACGTGAATTTGCGCAACTCTACTATTGAAAGACAATGTTCTGTCTGAGAAGGAGAAGGTCTACTGGCGTGAACGGACAATCTGTGTGATACAAGCCCTGTTCATTGCAACAATGCAAACTAAGCAAATAGCCTGGAAACTGTAACAACTACAAGTAGACCTAAAATGAAATTATTTTGTTTCATCGTGACAACAATCATATAAAAGTTGGATCTCTGTTGAAGTTTGAGATTACAATGAACGTAGCAAGTGAGTGTTCAAGATAGATATTTCCTGTTTGCAATTGCGGTTATTTCAGCAGTGCTGAGCGTGGGTTAGGGCCTTATCTTTCAGCCATTTCTTTTTCATTGATTCACTCAATTACCTACGGACAAGCTATAAACTCATGTAGGATCAAGCTCAGTACGATAGCAATAAAGTTGAGTTTTTCCTAGCAAATGATGGCGCAGGGAAATAGGCTGACTGGTTCTTCTGTCAGCTCTTTAAAATTAAGCTTCGTTCACGAGTGGAAAGTGAAACGAGATTGCTGGATAGAACGTTTTTATATTCCAAATTTTGATAGACCAAATACTTAATAAATCAGTAGGAAGTTGGCAATCAATACGTGTATTACAGCAGCTGACACTGGTGAAATGCCATGTATAACGGTAAATATAGTGCATTTAAGATTAGTGTATTACTTGAGTAATACTATTTAAGATTAGTATTTGAGTATCGCTTTTTATTTGAGTAACTGTGTATTTTTATGACATTTTACTTTATAACTATTTGTTGGATACTATTTTGAAATATGTTCGACGATTTTTTATGCTTTTCGGCCTGCTGACGATAAAATTTTATTTAGTAAGAAGCTTCATGAGCCTTACGCTTCTCCTTACAAGCGAAATGCATTCCTCCATTATAAGTGAGTGAAAGTCATAATTTAAATAGAAATGCAGTTTCAGTTTTGATATTAGATTGCTCATAAAGTATTTCGTTATGGAAAACATCACAGATAATATTGAATATGCACTTGAATTCTTGATGTGTAATTCGTTTGAATATGTGTGATTTTGTTGTCTCATCTCTTTTTCATCTAGTAACAAAGCGCGTTGTAGAAAATTATAGGTTAACTCCAAACTTATTATTGAAAGCAGAATATGTATAATACAATATTTTATATAAATAAAAAAACAGATTATGTATAATTAATCGAAAATATAATCATGTTATATATTATATTATTATAAACTAAAATTCTATGGACATCTCTATAGAATGGAACCCTCCCGACTTACATACAAAATTCTCAAATATTTTGATTCAAAGAAAAATAATCCATGGTTTGATGGCTGCCACAAGGACCTTAGAACGCTCAACATACCGTTTAAAGAAATTCAGAATAGGAACTGCTTCAGACTCAAGATTGGTACTTCACGAGAGTTTTTGGAGGAGATGAGAACAAGAAGAACAATGAACGCTCCAAGAAGAACGGAAAAGACGGGGACAAGTGCTGCAAGATTATCATCAAAGATTAAAAATGTCCGAATTGTTAAATCGCGATCCTAAGTGACCAATCACGAAAATAATAATAATAATAATAATATTATTATTATTATAAACTATATTTCGAAAGCTAATCCAGTTAATATGTTTTAGTGAATGCGGCCTTGTCCGCTGTCCATTTAGTACAAATCCGCGTTCTAGGAAACCAAAGCTTTAGTCAAATAGTCAATATACTTTATTACATATTCTTTAAGAACAGTAATCAAATCAAATCAAAATTTATTCAATCAACAACATAATAATTACAAAAAATTATGCTATTACTAAATTAACTATTACTATTATACTATTACTATTACAAATTATACTATTACTAAAATTATACTATTACTATGTAGTCCATAGTAATAGTTGTCATTCTTACAATTATGGTTGGTAACTTGAAAAGAGTACTATTAAAGCATATGTAGGTACATAATATATAAATATGCTAATATTACAATGTTATTTTTGAGTTTTGTTGTGTCTTAAAAATAATTATTTTCATTTCACTCCTGCCAGTCTAGGTCTCTTGTTTCAAAAAATTCATGGATAGTGTGCATTGGCTTTCTTTTAAGAAAATCACTTAGTCTTTTTCTAATATCGCACAATCAAGTTCTTTAATTGCCCTGGGTAGATGATTCCACAGCCTACAGCCCATGTATGATGGCTTCTCCTTGAAGATCGCAGATCGGTGCCTTGGAAGTACATAGTTATCTGCCTGACGTGTGGCATATGTATGCACATCTGTACCTCTCTGCAAACGGAGTTGACTTGCATAAATTATGACTTCCATGATGTACATGTTGGTCACAGTCATGATGCCCAGATATTGGAAAGCGTCTCGACATGTCTCCCGTTGCTTGAGATTTGCAAGTACTCTTACAGCCTTTTTTTGAAGAGTGAGGACCCTCTTCAGATTGCCCGCAGACGATACGGCACCACAAGGCCGTATCGTAGGTGAGGATCCACTAGAGCATAGTAAGCTGCTTTTGCCGCTTCCAGGGTTGCAATCCACTTCACTCTCCTAACCACATAATATCCCTGAGCCTAATTTCTTACATACACCATCCACGTGCGCATTCCATGATAGGCCACTGTCTATTGTAATGCCCAAGAATTTCATCTTGCTCTCTTCTGATCTGACTGTACTGCATGTATTCGTTGATTGAGCCCCTCTTTTACTGAAATTAACTTGAATTGTTTTTGTGGTGTTCATAGCAAGATCATTGGCATTGCAGTATTCTTGTGCTTTCTGGAGAGAGTTTATGGTGGTTGTGACCATTCCTTCAGCAGTATTGCTCGTAACTAGGAGTGTGGTATCATCAGCATACATTATGCATTTTGTGTTCTGGTCCTCTATGAGTGCAGGGAAGTCATTGACAAAGAGAATAAAGAGAACCGGTCCAAGGACTGACCCCTGCGGGACTCCACTTGCAACAGGTAGTGGTTTGGATTGGTATGGCCTTGTCAATCCATTAATGGTGCCTTTAATCTCAACAAGTTGTGTTCTGCATGTTAGGTAACTCATTAACCATTTATGTGCTGTTCCATTAATTCCCAGTAGTTTCAGTTTTCTTTCAATTATGTCATGTCCCAAACAGTCAAAAGCTTTGCTGTAGTCCAGAAGAAGTGCAGATATGAATTTTTCATTGTCTATTTGATCAATAATGTGTTCAATAAGGCTGATGATAGCAGAAGTAGTTGATTTCCCCTTTTGGAAGCCATGTTGTCTGTTGGTGATTACGGCTTGAGAGTTCAAAAATGTCAACAATCTGTCTAAAACAATTTTTTCTATAATTTTTGAAAATGTGGATACTAGAGATATAGGCCAATAGTTCTTCATTTTAGTTTTTGATCCCTTTTAGTTAGGAAATAGCTTCCAGTAGCAAAGTGTGAACCTGGGGATCCAGGAATCGAGAGCACTAGGACGTTCCTTCATGAATGCTAGCATGTATGTAGGTATAATCATGTGCTTTCACATAGCAGCTTGGTATAAAAGTGAAAGGGATAATGAACCATCATCATGATAGGACGTTTGTACAACCGGGAGATAGAGTTGCATGTGTATTTAGGCTATCAGCCTAAATATCTGACTAGAAAACTTGAATGGGGAAAATTGGAAACGTATGGGATAAAAATAATCGCGCACTGCAATTGATTCCATGTCCTATTAACCATATCTTATTTTTTTTCTTCAATGTATAACCTGGAACGAGTTCTCTAGGATCTAGAGGCAAGCTAATTAGTTACCTAATGAAAATTTTTGATCCCAGATATGTTACTGACCTATGAGAAAATGGGGTGGTATTCACCCTAGGAACTAGTAAGTCTGTTTCTCAGGCATGTATAACGTAAATTCTGAATGTTGAAAAATGTTTATATTATTTGTTTGCTCGATTGATGGACAGCTACAATGAATGATCTGACATTCAATTTTGCTTACAGAGATTAGGTTCATTGGTGATTTTGAAGCCTCTATTTGAAATGTCATGTTGAGAGTTGAAATGTTATCCAAATGTGAGCTGTTCAGCATAACCTGGCAAAGCCATGGAAATTACTTTTTACAGCTTACCATGGTCTTTTAATGTCACATATTAAGTATGTTATCTTAGCATGGGGTAACTCATCAAAACAAAAGCTTGAAAGGGTGTTTAAGATCTGAAAGAAAGCTTTCTGGTGTATAGAAAGAGAAAATAGAAAGATTCATGTAGGACGCTGTTCAAGAGACTTGGTCTCCTAAATGTACATTGCTTTTGTTTGTAAGAAGTTAAATTATGTGTAAAAAAGAGTGATATAAACCAAAATCTCTACGTACATGATTACGGTATAATACACGAATCCGAGGAGATTATAATTTGGTGAGTCACACTAAGAATAAAAAAGGAATTTGAATGAGGCCGAAAAGAACGACTACCAGTCTAGATGTCAAGAGGAATCCGAATAAAAGAAGTGAAGGACACCAGTGAAGCCCTGTAGAGTATTTTTTATTTTTTTGTACAGAAGCAACTTGACAAGAAGTATTTTAAGCCTAGGTGATGAAGAATGAGTCTTAGGTGGAAAATAAAGTGAACAAAGAGGATGAAATTGTGATGAAGAGCAAGAGCAAGGAGAGAAACTGAGAGATAAAATGGGAAAGAAACTATAGAATACAACATTAATATAAGAATAGGACTACTGATAGTGATACAGCTATACTGCTATAGTATGCAAAACTCTTGATAATGAAATAGTAGTTTATGCAACGATTTTATTTTGACCCTTATTAAAGCACGAGTTAGATGTAAGTTATAACACGAGCGAATGCGAGTGTTATAAATATCTGACGAGTGCTTTAATGTCCAAATAAAATCGTTGCATACACTATTTTATCTACGACCACTAGTATACATTTAATTAAAACAATTTCATTTTACCTGTGACTGTCAGAGATACCTAACCTCTCAAATACGAGAAGGTCATCAACAGCAAACAGCTGTTGATAAGTCATCAGTCATCAAACAGCTTACACAGTGTTTGAGTTTGTGTAGCAAGAAAATAAATCTAGAGAGCTTTTTACAAATATACTCCACATGTGGATCCCATCCAAGCTTACTATCAATTATAAGCCCTAAAAGTTTTACAGGTTTAAGGAACTCCTCATTCAGATCTAATATTTTTGCTAAAGTACACTCCACATTCACAATAAGCTTCTAAGTTATCTTATCCATGGACAAAAACTTCTTACAATTATCGCGATCTCCTAAACTGAAATAAATAAATAAAAATTTACAAAGTGGATGAACAGTTAAGCAGAGATGCCAACTTACCTGGCACAGTGGCAGGAAGACTTCACCTATGGAATCGTCACGAGAAAATCTATCATAGTCAAACACGTGCAGATGGAGAACTCTGCTCTGTAGTTTTTGAATGGGGAAGCCTGTAAGAGAAGCAATGAATCAATTTAATCAATATACAGTTCTTGCTTATTTGGAAGCATCAGTAGAACAGATCAGGCGTTGACAACGCGCCCCTATCGGCGATGACTCGAGCAATAGATAGAACTAATTCACTTTGATCCATAATATGAGCTAAAATAAGAGGATTCATGTCTAGAAACGCTCAAAATGCGATTATAGATAGGTTATTCATCATTTTTTTTTCAGGGGAGAACTCCCGGACCCCCATTTTGTAAAGGAGAGTTGTATCGTCATTATTGTGAGAGGACACATCATTAATACTTTGAGATACGGGCCTAGGTTCCATATACTATACAAGTCGATTTAATTGTGCATACAAGTTCAGTTTGTGAATTGAACTTACAAAATTCAATGTGGATTGGGCCTGTATGATTTAAGGTGGGTTCTCCGGGTCCCCGATCTCTCCCCATCAGCTATGACTCAATTACTAGTAAGAATTCACTTTTACCCTTGTGCATTTAAATGGAAGTATTTCTGTCTAGAAAGGCTCAATTTGCGGTTTTAGAAAGAATTTAAAAATTTTCGTGGAGGAGGAGACCCGGGCCCCTTTTTCGTGAGAGAGTCATATATCACTTCAAAACTGTTGGAGGTTGTCTCCTTAAAAGACTTGAGGTATATAGGCCTAATATACTACTGTAAAAATGAACTATAGAGATAGTCAATCACAGTGTTACTGGGACCTGTCACTCAGTTATAGCGCTGTATTTAAATTTGCTTTATTTTTTTTTAGTGAAATACACTCACATGACATATTTATAGTACAATAAGTAGTAGAAGCAATAGAAATAATTATTGTTTGACATAAAGTAATATAGATTTCAAAATTATTTTAGTAAAAAATTATCAAGTTTATCAAGTAAAATAGTTTCATTGGATGTATTTCATTGATAGGGATTGCTGACTTTCAATTTTTTTTTGTCCTTGAGGTACTCTAGATAGCTGAAAAATATCGTTTAATCTTAAATAAAAAGCTTATTTTGAAAGTTTTGAAAGTGTCTCTAAGCGCGGGTCCAGGCTAAAAACCCACATCTAAATATAAAATTGACAAATTTTTCGTCAATGTGCTATTTGAAAACAGCTGAAGAATAATCGCTGTTTTCAAAAACGTCTATAATTGTTTTAAAAAATATTTTGGACGTATTTTTGGAAGTTTTAAAACCCTTCCCTGACACTCGTCTAGGTTCTAAATGAAACTTGCATCCCAAATTTCCACATTTTTGACCGCGTGATTTTCGAGAACTGGTGATGAATGAGTGAGTCAGTGGTATTTGACTTCTGTATAATTGAAAAATAACATTATTTTTGTAGTTACAAAGTAGATAGATAACCTACATATTATATATTTATATATTTTTTTGTTCATCTGTTGTTTTGTTCTAGCCTGTTACTTTCTTGCTTGTTTTTTGTATTCTTTGATCTACTCCTGTTAACTGTGTTTGTTTGTATCTATTATTATAGTTGCTTCCCTGAATTAGCATTGAGGATGTTTAATCATTTGCCAGTTTCTCCTAGGGAGAAATACAGCAATTTCAAAGGCAAATATTATTATCATGGTGGCTGGTGGGGGAAGTTATTATAATGTGGGGGGAGTTTTCAGTGATGATTTTAACAACCTGTTAGGGCCACTGCCATCCTAATCAAGTATACATTTTTGAATATGGTCAGAGTAGGCTGTGACCCTTTATTTTTTATGTATGTTGTAAGTTTATTTTTTATGCCGTGGTCCATCTAGGGATGTCTGGCATTGACAAATAAATTAGAAATTATTGGAGGGTACATTCAGAGTCTGAATTCTCTGAGGGTGTTTTTTTTTTCATTATTTAGGCTATATTTATGACATAGGCAATATTTATGATATATATTTATTTTAATGTAACCTGTGGCCGATGATGTGTTATTCAATTACACAAGACCATGGTTTTGCAACTTTTAACCATTATTCCATGCAGGCAATTGAATGGGAACTTTTAACTATCTTTCTGTAGAGGGAACTTTCAACACTACTTAAAGAACGGTTTGGGATGGATGAGCATTAGATTGATCTAAAAAACTCAAATTGATTTGAGCAACCAACCTTATTGAATCTTGTAACTGAATCTCTAATTCCTAACTCCGATTACACAATCTGATAACAATTTTATTGATTAATCTCTTTAAACTCTGTTCACAAACAACTAAACGGTGAAGCTCTATTTTAATCTTCTACTTAATATTCAAACTAAAATAAATTTCTATAAATGAAAATACATATAGCTTCATTATGCAATGGTTTTGATCAGCCGTGAATAAAGTCAAGTGTCATGACATTACTGCAGTTTCTAAAGAGTCTTGGAGATATCGGAATATTAAAAAAACAATTGAGAAAATATTTTAGTTGATAACGCTTTTTATAGAACGGTATAAAAGATTTCCTTCCAGATGGAAATGAAGCCTCACTTCAACTAATTTAAATTGTAATGTGCTAACTAGTGAATAAGAATGATGATATTGTATATAATTGTTGATCTGTCGTATACTCCATAACCGGAGTATGTAATCTTAAAAAAATATTATTTTCTAACATCCAATAACTACTTTTTAACGTAGTCTTAAATAAAATAGGTTTTAATGTTATGTTATGTTATTATGTTTCATTTTAATGTGTGTAAGCACATCACAAGAAATAAAACTTTTTTACGAAGACCGCAATAATTGAGGGCTTACCTTCAAAGTAGAAAGTCTCGTTCCAACGAGGATTTAGAGTTCTGCGTTTGATCTTGGTCTCCAAGCGGTGCTTTTTGTCTGGCAGCAGTGTGACTCGTACGTAAGGATCAGAAGTTCCCGACATGTCTTTAGCCGGCAGTTCTTTTGCCTAAAACACAAACTTACTGAACTAAAGGCTACCCTGAAAAACATTATAATATTCAACAGTTTGTAAGCCCCTACTTGTTTGGAGAGACTCAAGTTATTTGTGTAACTAGTGCACAAAGCAGAGAGAAATGCATTTCTGATTCTTCGATTCAGAGGTAGGCCTACATAGCAGTTCTTTTCAATAACATTTTGTTCCTTCTTCTAATTTTCAAAATAATCCGATTTTTTTTTTAAATTAACGATTATTTAAAATTGAAGAAAAGAGTTTAACACGAAATAACATAACTGGAATAGTTTCTCGAGAGCAGCAAAGATACTTTAAGTACGAGTTACACATTAAATTTTCTCTACAGTTGTCACTTGGAGTGCGACAAAGTAAAACGATCGTGGCAAAATCAGCTGGAGTGCGGCAAAGTAAAAAAGTGCAGGAATCAGCTGTTTTGTGTATTATAATGAGTGCATAAATAGCCGCTTTGTTAAGAAGCTGTAGCAAAAATAAATTATGAACATTCTATTAACACAGCATTGTGAATGATAGTTTTGTTCACAGAAAACATTACCACAAACTATATAAAAAATAAATAGCTCTAGCAAAAAGTATCCAAGTATTGAATTGTGATAAACAATATTATATATCTTTAAACTTCTACTTGGGCCATCATATGATTTTTGGTTTGATTCTCTGATTCAGAGGTACAAAAGAATGTACAAAATGTTTCTTTCAGCTTCTAATAAGCCATCAAATGATTTTCGGTTTGATTGATCGATTCAGAGGTACATAGCAGTTCTTCTCAATAACGTTTTGTTCCTTCTTCTAATTTTTAATAATAATCCCAATTTTTTAATAATTTAACGGTTATTTAAAACTAAAGAAAAGATTTTAACACAAAGTAACATAACTTTGGTGACGGTTATGTTTAGGTTCTTCAATAGATTATTTGAGAAAAATCAAGTACGCTACTATAGAGAATTCTGTCAATTTTTTTTATTAGCTTCTATTCAGTTGTACCACACATTTCCATTCAATGTAAAGGGGAAATTGATTAAGAGCCCGGAGCCAACGGTCACTTTAACAGATGTATTACTCTCTCTTTCAGGGTTGAATGATAGAGAGGATCAAGTCCTTACTTCGCCCTTAATGAAGGCAATCAATCTCTCAAGTGAACGGCTCAAAACATTTGGCTTGTTTAACAATTGAAAAAACACCATTCAATTATTCAAAGTCTTTGCTCTCTTAATAGGTGTAATCGATTTTGAATTATTAATAAAGATGGAACTCACCGTCAAAATTCTGAGAATAAGAGTAGTATTTTGAAAGTCGTATTCTAAGCTGAAGTGGATCTGTCCGACGTTTTCTGAGGGTTCAGAGTTGTCTATATACATGTCCACTAAGGATATGGACCTGCTCTGCAAGAAGGCCATCTGTAAAAAAAACAAGGGGGTTGTGAAATTCCTGGATCGCTTAAACTGATTGAATCGATTTATTCGAATTTTCTATTCGTTCGATAATTTCAGATATGTAAGCTCAAAAAATAATCCAAACAGAGCCTTATTCACATGCAAACTGTCACCATTGGTTGTAATATTAGAGTTTGAAAGATATACGTTTTATTTCTCAAATTTGAGTCTAGGAATAATTTCAGAAGAATGTTTCCTTTTCAAACAAATATGCCCGTATTTATGAGCGTTTCATTACTGTATCTTGACTTGAGGGTCTCTTGAAATGTCTTTTGAAATATATTACATTTCAAGAGTCTCTCGAACCAAGAGAGGCTGAGGGAACGTTTATCGTTCCTTATACGTTTAAAAAGTTTATAAGTAGTGCTATTGACGGAGCAATAGATGTTGATAGGTCAGAAGTATTTCAATGCCAAAGATGAATTTACTTGTCTTTTATAGACAAGTAAATTTCGAGATATGTAACATAATGACATTCTAGTCATTAATAATATAATATCTTTGATAAGTTACATGGAGTCGATAGATTGATCAGTGGTCAGATAGTTGGTGTCTTGTCTTGTGTCTTGCATTGACAATGTAAGATCTGAATTTATTTCTCAATGCCATTCATGAGCTAAAGATTAGGCTGACCCCTCAACCAATCAACATCTCTTGTTGAAGATTTAGACTTTTTTGCACTCAAGTTTAAAATATTTAGTTATACCAAGCGAGTTGCTAACCGCCTTGTTTCTAATAAACTATTGGCTTGTAAAAAAGTCATTCATATAGTTATTTATTTTGTTTTGAGATGAGTTACAGGAGGAGATGTCAAATTATTATGTTTCAATGTAGTTACAATTCTATTTTAAGAGGGTAAATTTTTCATTTTTAATTAACCTGAGCTGCACGAACCTTTATAAAATAATTAAAAATTAGCCTATGAGATTCATCAATAAATTGTAACGACGAGCCGGAAATGTTGATGAATAGCTTTGTTTGGACAAGGGTCGTAAAATAAATGAATCAAATTTCATTGTTTCTTTCTTTGTCTTAATGCTCTCTTTTCCCCTAATTTAGAAATCATAACTAAATTTTTAAATCGTAATTCAGTTATTAAATATTAGAAGCCAAATGTGCTTCTAGTATTTTCGAGGATACTCTAGACGACAACTTATCTGTTCTAACAATATTGTGTCAATAAAAAGAATGAAATTTATTATTCAAATCACACAACACAAAGTAATTTCAAGGTTGTATGAAAAAAAAATTAATGCCACCCTTGAGAAACCTGTGCGAGGTCGATCCTTTTCATAAACTTTAATGTTATTTGAACAAATAGTATGAAAACTGTATAAACTAAATAAATCGATATTATTTTTTTAACAACGCAGTGCAGAACTCCTCAATAATTTCAAATATGTAATTTCAGTTGACCATCATTTAAAATATTCAGTGATTGATCTAGTTATATAAATAAACTGCAAGGACTATAACTAATATTGATTTTATTCAAAAGAAAGACTCTATCTCGCTTTTTTCTAGTAGTCATTGTTTAAGTGAGAGCCTGAAAATGTTGCAGCTTGAGGCATTCCTTATTTCTATAGGCGAAGTGTTAAAAATTTAGGAGCAATATATAAAATGAATCTTTTGAATTTTTCTTCCCTCGGTCTGGGGGGGAACAATAGCGCCCCCAGTCCTCAATATTGGGTGGCTGTATCGTTACTATTTTGGCCACTTTGCCTATAAAACACCTCCAAAACCTTGTAAAATTATAAATACCTTAAGGGTAGGATATTTCTATCCCTAAACAGAACGAGTGAAGGATAATGAGCAGGTTTTTTGCTGATGACAAATTTTCAACTAACTTACAGAGGATTGAGCGTATTAGAGTATGCACCTCCCCAAATCGTTATGCCATATTGTGTCCTGCTTACCACTATCATGATACTGAAAACTAAAAATGTTAAACTAAATTGTTTAAATGTTAAAATGCAAAATATATAATGTTTATAATGCCTTAAAGAGTGAAATAAAAACAAAAAGAACACTTTGAGAATGAAAAATGGAACAAACATTTAGTAAAGGGCATGGGCAATTTCTTTTTTAATAATAATTAATTCATTAAACCATTTGCCAGCTGAACCACAGAACTCATGGTAATTTTATTTAAGTCTTGTAACGTTTCCATTACTATGATAGGTTCGCCTTCAGTGCGCATAGCGAGCACTTTTCCATTTCGCACCCACAGCAATTTATAATTTTTCTCACCTTTCACTGCTTTTGGCATCCGTAGGAGACGTCTTCTCTCTGGATACAAGCTCTCGTTTATGTATATTGGGGAGTTTTTATGTTGTCCTAGATGTTGGGTCGAGAAGTTCTTCTTTATTCTCCTCTTCTGTAGCAAGTACTCCTTGTCGAATCATCTGACGAATTTGACTATTATAGCTGGGGTTTGTCATTGTTTATCGCTGTTGTTGTTGTTTGTAATTATTTCTTTGCAGGAAGCCGATGGCAGTTGTCGATTTGATGCCCTTCTATGGGGTAATAAGTTGCTTTTTGCCATAACTATGCTCTTGACGTCTTCGTTTTTTCTGAAGGGATCCCCTGAATTTCAACACAATTTGCTCGAATGTATTGTTCTAAGTCATATAACTGTATTTGTAGTTTATCATTTTGACTTTTCAGTACCGTAATTTCTTTATTTTTTTCTTCTATTTTATTTAAAAATACATTTATATTACTATCCTGTCCCTCAATTGTTTCCCAAAATGTTGGTGACACCTTCGTGGCAGAATTCTATAGATTTCCCCCAAATCTTTCTCCAGTCTTTTATTAGCTACTCTGGACCGTTCTTTCATCTCGCATAGCTTCTGCATTGTGGAAACGAGTGAAACCTCTTCTTCCGTGACTACTTGAGGCGACTCCCCAGACATACCTTTTCTTCTTTCCTGGGTACAGGCGATGCATCTCAAAACTTCGTCGGAATCTTTCAAGAACTTGATATCAGCGTCCTTGAGATTAACGCATTTAGCATGAAACGTAATATGGCAGTCTTCACAGTCAATTCTAAGATTGTTGCTTCTACAAATTTCCGGCATGTACCACATGACATTTCCACAACTTCAAAAACAATCTTATGAAATTATTTTTGAAAATAAACAACAGAGTAGGGTACTAGACGAAACTCGCACTATATACTTGATCTGCAAACAAAATTCAACTTTCACAACTAGACCAGTTAAACTGAACGGTAACGGTAGGTTACTATCAAATCAGATAACGGCGCTGTAGTAGGTTTGCTTGCAATCGCTACTAATCCATACTGAATCCAAGATCAGAATTAGAATTCTCCCTAACAATACAAATTATATGAACTATAACTCTCCCTAACAATACAAACTTATGAAAAGGGATTTCCTTGTCAGCAGTGAGTCTCTGATAGCGATAGCGATAGTGATAGTGAGTCTGTATCAGTAGGATCTCTTGATAGAAGGTTCTGTCTGTGTGGCAGTTGACATTCTTATTTTTGTGGCAGTACAACGCAGTGTTATACACAGTAGAAATGTTGCAAGTGTAATATTAACCGTGACAACAATTTTGCTTAGTAAGTGCTAGTTTATTATTGAGCTATTGGATAGTTTATTACACATTTCTTATTGCATTATTGATCGGCCCATTGACAGTAATTAATTTTGTTATAGTTAAATTCATTGTTAGTTTAACATAATTAAACAGTTTGTTTCTTTATTTGATTTCTTGTGTTATAAAAATTTATTAGTGTCTGCTGTGAGTTATGCAAATAAAGTTTGAGTGTAACTTTTAGTGTTGTCAGCATTATTTTTGTGTTGGAACCTATAAAAATATGAACATACAGGAAATCCAGGATTTTTTCTCATTTTCTGAGGCAGCTGCTTCAATTGATTCATAGGCGAACCCACGTCACTGTCAGTAAACAAGGAAAGGATTTTGTCTCACGACTTAAGATACGGTCGACGCCTAAACCGCAACAAGGTTAAGACTCAGGAGACTATGTGTCACGTGCTTCACATGTTCAGCTTTGCTTAGCTTAGCTATCAAGCTAGTTCTGCGCTTGAGATATCATGAATCTTGGTGTGAGTGAAATGGTAGCCCGGGGGACTGGGGAGTTCTTGCTCGTGCAGAGAATATCGACAGCAAATAAATAGATTACTATACGCTCTTGGGTGGTGCGCATTTTTGAGAACTGAACATTCCTCCTTCTGCTGAATAAAAGCTACATTTCTACGTTTCAATGACATATGACGAAGCTATGATGAAGCTGATTTAAAATAGTCGCAATTGACTAGGTCAGTAAGTAGTTTTATCCAGTAAAGAGCAGCACATAGTATGTAATATACAAGAAGAAAACTTTTCAAGTGAATTCAACGACTTGCAGTCAAATTTTAATTAAAATAAGTAGTATTTCACTTACTCTGTAGGCCGAACGTTTTCGAGTTGTTAAAACCCATCTTCAACACCTTGAAGATGGGTTTTAACAACTCGAAAACGTTCGGCCTACAGAGTAAGTGAAATACTGCTTATTTTAATAAAAATTTGACTGCAAGTCGCTGAATTCACTTGAAAAGTTAATATCAACAACGCAATTCGTCATGGAACAAGAAATCCAGGAAGAAGAAAACCTTGCATTTCTAGTTTTGTTTGAGTTAATATCAGTAAAGTTAATATCAACAACGCAATTCGTCATGGAACAAGAAATCCAGGAAGAAGAAAACCTTGCATTTCTAGTTTTGTTTGATTGGCAGTCATTGACCTGGGCTCCGTTTATTGAGAAAATATGCTGTAAGATTTCATCTGGGGTATTTGTCATGTGACAGCTTCCTATAATAAATGACAAAAAGTTACTTTCTAAAGCTCACCATGTTCACCATGCCACATATTGGGTATGCTATCTCAGTGTGGGGTAACTCATCAAAACAAAACCTTCAGATCCAAAAGAAAGCTGTTAGGTATATGGGAGAAGCAAATAGCCTAGATTCATGTAGGCCACTGTTCAAGAGACTTGGTCTCCTAACATGACCTTGCTTGTATGTGTATGAAGTTACATTATATATAAAAAAGAGTGATATAAACAAAATTCTTAATGTAAATGATTATAATACACGAAGCCGACGAGATTATCATTTGGTGAGTCACAATAGTAGTTTATTCAAACAAATCCCTAGTTATATAATTATTATATTGGTAGGAAATTCTATACCAAGCTACCGCAGTTTCTAAAGAGTCTTGAAAATAGTCAAGTATTAAAAAAACAATTGAGAAAACTCTCAGCTGAAAAAGATTTTTATATTGTACAAAAGTTCCTCACCTCAGCTAATTTCAATTATTTGACTTGACTTGTCTTTTACTCCATAACCGGAGTCTTCAAGACGTAATTTAAATATATATATAAATTTCATACAATATTGAATATCGTCACATACATTTAAAAAATTAAATATCATTAAATTCAATAATAAGAATAAAATAAAAATAAATTTAATTAATATAAAACTGTTCGCGTTGCAAACCTTAAATAATCAATCAATAAATACTACAATTTGTCCTTTTATTTGCAACTTCCATAGCCGTCCCATACATCACTATATCATGAAAGAGTGTCTATTGTCTATTATTTATAAACATAGAACAAGTTAAAAGAAAACAATGTAATAAAATTTAGCAATATTTATAATCGTACAATAGTCAACAACCAATAACTGAAAAAATGTTTCACGGAAAAACACTGAGAAGTAGCATGTTTATTTAATCATGCAGTAATTATCACCAAAATTTGAGAATTAATAAAGTTTGAGACTGTCAACAAGGGCTATAAGGAGTCTACTTGGAATCATTGATTGTGTAATGAACCTCATCCTTAAAAAGGGCAACCTTGAATGTTTTTACATTATTAAATTCAGATTTCAGAGCAGTAGGTAATTTATTGGACAATTTTTTGGCAGCATAACTAGGTTTCTTTTCAAGCATTTTAAATCTTGAAAATCATTTTAGATCTTTTAAATCAAGCATTTTAAAGGGAAGTGATAGCCGCGAGCCGTAGCAAGTATCTGTTCAATCAGATAGATAAGCTGCGTTCTCGTAGGTCCCGTTTGTAACGGTGACCGATTAGATTGGCCAGCAAAAAAGACACTGTTCTCTGCTGAAAATCACTTCCCGGTGGTTCGGAACCCACCTAAAACTGTAGGTCCAACTCATAAATCACCATCATCCAACTCATTACCCACGCACAGGTCTAAGACCTATGTGGGCTTCATCCTCAAAAAAAAAAAATCTATGTGGCTGTATTGAAAATTCTTTCTTTTCTTTTGTGATATGAGAGTGCGTGTTGGCATTGATTTTGAAAACAAGCCTGTTACGAACTGAGTACATTATTACCATTCTATAAATATAAATTGAAAGCACTGTCAACTGGGTCAAATCTTTGAACGCTTCAAAGTTAACGCTTCAAAATAACGCTTCTGCAAGTTTCATTATGTTTGAGCCCTGCTAATTAACTAACCACTCTTTTTTTGGAGGAGAAGTAGTTTTAGAATATTCTTTAGAATATATTTTAGAAGTACTGCCCCAAAGTTCCATTCCATAGACCAGATTAGTATTAAATGTAGCAAAATTCTAGATTATATCGCTAAATAACTCATGTATCCCAATCTAGGGATACATGAGTTATTTAGTGATATTTCTGATAAGAAATAGACTTCTGCATATCTTGTTTGCAATCTTCTCAACTTGATGAGTTCAAGTGAGTTTATTTTAAAAAAAATGCTCATTGGCAAGGTGTTAACCATTCAATCAGTTGAATGCCTGGGTGAAGTGTCATATTATAAATCAATATTATTCTCAAAGTTCGGAAAAGAATGAAAAATAGGGTATCACGCAGTTCGATTTTGATAGACACGAAGCTCTCACCAGTTTTTACTTTGCATAACGCCAACCTCAAAACTTTATACTTGGAGATGATCTCAAAATTCACGGCTTTTCAAAGTCCGCTTTTGTTAACCTTGGTCGGAGGGGAGTAGAGATTCCAGCCGACAGCCAGCCTTTATTCTATACGCACAAGTATGAAAGCTTGGAAGAGAAAGCATCATCTCTACTCCATGCTATGGTCTGCCGAGCCGAGTGACTTAGCTCTTAAAATCTGACTTTTCTGACAACCTGCGTCAATGGCGGCATGCTCAATGGATTCACAAGTTCAATAAACTTTCAAGCAGTGCCTATTGAACTAAAAAAAGCTACGTCTTCTTTCTTTTATCTCGTCTATTTTATCGATTTTTATTTTATATTTCCTTTTTTTTTGGGGGGATGAAGCCCACATAGGTATGGCACCTGTGCGTGAGTAATGAATTGGATGATGGTGATTGATGAGTACGACCTTTAGTTATAGGTGGGTTCCGAACCACCCGGAAGTGATTTCACAACAGAGAACAGTCTTCTTCGCTGACCAATCCAATTGGTCACCCTTATAAAGAGGGCCCAGGAGTTCATAGCTTATCTGAATCGGACTTTTTTCTATTGCGGATGATGCTCACATGAGTCTAAGACTTGTGCGTGGATAATGAGATGAATGGGTGAATGATGAGAAACATCCATGACTAAATGAGATTCGAACCCAAGATTGAAGGAAACGAAGCCAGCCTGAGCCCTTATCTTATCACAGACATGTGCTTCAACCAACTGCGCTACTAGAGCCGCCAAAATTGAACAGATACCTGCTACGGCTCACGGCTATCACTTTCCTATTTGTTCAAGTACTCAAATTATTTATCAATTCAAATTTTTGGTTCCTAGAAAAACATTAGTGTAATTCGAAACAACTAATAATTGGCAATATTCGCGTATATGTAGCTATAATAATACATTGCTTATGGTGATTAACTACTTTTCAAAGTGCCACTCAGCCCCGGTTGCAGAACTACTTTAATAATAGCTCATTATCCTTACTACTTTCATATATAAAGCTACTATCATACTGTTACGGGCTCTATCACTAAAATAATGCTGGCTACACTTAAAATTAACACTTCCACTTTATTCACACAAATTAATACTACAACATACACCAATGACAAGAAAAACCAATAAGAAAAAACGGATCAATAACGTTCAGCTAATAATGAATTTTCAGTATCTCTAAACAAAATTCACTTACTAATTATTATGAATAGGCCGATTGATGATTAAATAGACAACTTTCCAATAAACTGTTCAATGAACTAAGAAGAAATGTCTAAAACAACAGTTCAACACTTGCAAAGCCCCACCTTAAGAAATTGTTCTATCCCATAACAATGGCACATTGGATGGTTAATGTCTGCATCGACTACTAACCGACTCCTCCTTGATTCTCCAAGGGTTGTAGATGCAAATAGTGATCTGGATACCATTGAATTGAAACACTTCTTCCAGCATTGGCTTCACAATTGCCCAGTCCAAGCCATCATAACGACTTCCAAGCCATTGTATACCAAGTTTCCTCACTTCTGTCCTCAGGAGAAAGTATCTTCCTTGAAGGTACTTTTGGAAGTGCCCAACTGTAACAACTACTGCCAACAGTTCCTTGTGGGTGATGCAGTAGTTGCACTCTAGTTTTTGACAACTTACTGAAGTATCCAATAATTAACTTAACTCCTTCCTGCTATTCATACATAGAAACTTTCTGTGCAGAACTGACATAAGGTCAAAACAATTAATAAAACAAAAAGATAATAACATCACTATAACCAAAGCTGACAAAGGCAACTGTAGATCATAATTTATTTCTAGGTCAGTTCTGAACAGCAAGTTTCTACATATGAATAATTAAAATGTAGTTCACAAAAATGGATATTCACAACAATAATTCTTCCTGCTCCTGAGAAAGTACTCATCCAATGGCTACATTGCTAGCATCTGCATTTATCAGCACATGCCTCAGTTCATCAAATGCTTGTTGACAGTTCTCATCCCAAATGTTGCTGCTCTTATCCTCAGTCAACTTGCTCAAGGGTTTTGCAATGTTGGAGAATTCTTTCACAAACCCCTGATAGCACAACATGCAAAGAACCAGAGAACGTCTTACTTCATGCTTATCTTGTGGGACTGGCCACTTTGTAATAGCTTCTATCTTCCCTGGGTCAGGGGTAACTCCAGAATGTGATATGCAGAGCAATAACATCTGATGTTTGAAAAAGCTTTCACAAGAAGTGCAAGTCTGGGTGTATTTGAATCTGATTTCTGATACAAGCATTCCATTCCATGTGCTAGTCGGTTTGAATAGAATTTATTGTCTCCTGAGAAGCAGACAAGATTTACGAGTTCAAGAGTTGCTAATTGCGATATTGAAGTGTTGATTTTGGCGTCCTGATCTGAACATCTATTCAGCTCTGCCACTAAGCATGACTGCACATGTACAAAATGACCGAAGTTTATCTTTGATTAATAGAAACTTGTGTCTGACAGAAACTTGGTTCATACCGGACTGCTCTCAAACAAATAGACATTGCTTAATAAGCTCTAGTTTTCCTGGTGGAAAACTTCAACACAAGCAATTATATCCAAGTGGGTGGATACTCCCATAGGCGATGACTCCAGCACTGGATAGAATTCACTTTGACCCGAAATACGCATTAAATGGAAGGATTGAGCGTCTAGAAACGCTCAATATGTGTTTTAAAAGGCTATTTTTCAAAACGTATTCTGGAGGAGGAGTCGCTGGGCCCCTTTTTGTATGGGAGATTCTTATAAATATATTGTCACATAGGAAACCTCCTTCATACTTCGAGGCATCCGCCTATAAAAGCCTATATCATGCATACAAGTTTGAGTTGGCTCAACTATGAAATCCTGTGTGATTATAGGCCACACTGGACTTCCTGTACTCATACACATTCAATTACACACAATTCACATGTAGCTCATTCTGATGTATTACAATGACTAATGACAAGCAGTGAGGCAAGATCACTTTTGGAAAAAAATCCAAGTTTAGACCTAATGTAATTTTGGCATGCTATTCTAAAAAATATATATCACATAAATCAAATCCTACAAATTGAAACTTTGACAATTTATTTGGCTGCAAAAGACTTTGAGGGCATTCTGATCACTTTGAAAACTTGTCAAAGAGGTTTAGTAGCAAAAGCTTTAAAAAACAAATAGAAAACAAGCAGACACGACCAGACACGAATCAAATGAGTTAGCTTTGATAAAGAATCTAAAACAAAGCCCATTTTAAAGAGTCTATTGAGTCAATGTAAAGATAAAATTGGTACATGGAACAAGAGTGGGTTATAAAAGATGAAATGTGGGGATTGTAATACTTGTTATGTAGGGAAACAGGGAGAAGCTTCAAATGGAGCATTAATGAACATTTTAGAGATTCGAAAAATCAAAAAAGGGATTCAAACTTCTCTGAGTATCTGATTATATCCAAAACCACAAATTCAAGGTCGAGAAAGATGTTGAGTTTTTGCATTTTAATGAGAAAGGTCTGCCTTTCTATTGAGCATTTTGGGAGCTTTGGAAATAGCTAGGGCGGTAAAGAACAATACTGCTGATAGTTTAAATGATCAACTTTATTTCAGTAAATTTAAGTCTATCAACATTGTTCTAACATAGAATAGGTCAATGTCAAGACTTGCTTGTTGTATCGGTTGATGTTTGCTTGACCTTCAATAATTTATTGACCTTTAATACTTTTCAAGTTTATTTTTTCTTATTCGTGTCTGGTCGATAGGACACCGGTTTTCTGTTTGTTTGGCTGTTTCTAATGGCTGTAATTTCTAAAGGCTGTTACTAATGGGCGGGTCCAGTATCAACCAATGACAGGCCTCCATCACGGAATGTGACCAATGAGAGGCTCTCAGCCTATGAACCAATATTATTAGTCTAAGAAGGTGCTATTGAGCTACTCTGTATTGTAATTTGAGTTTGATAGAGAATAGAATGATAATGGCGTGACTGACGAAGCTATAGTACCTCGAATTCATTTAGTTCATTTAATGGTTGTGACAACATCTCGCACCCTTGCTAAAATATGACGTCATTCTTAGGCGAATTGACTTGAACATAACTTTCGAGATTCATACCCCTTAAAAATTGAGTCGTTACAATATTAAGTGAGCAAGTTAAGATTTCAACGATTAGAAAAGGGAGTGAACAATCTACCCAAAATAAGAATTAAATTGATCTTTCTCTTACACATAGCTCATAGTCCAGTCATTTTATACTTGAAGATGGGGGTCTGCTTGCCACACGTATTGTAGTTCTAATTTTTTGGTATGCTGTTTGTATACATGACTAGTTTTAAACTAATTTTGCACTGACGAAACCCCTGTGCTACTCTCACAATTCTCGAAAAACCTCGAAATTTTGTTTCTCTTTTGGTTTTTGCCAAGTATCTCTAAAACCATAAATTGGAGGAATTAGCAATGATGTACTAATCAAAACTTGACAAAAATCCTTTCAATTTGACATCAAAACGGATTCAAAATGAATGAGATACAGTATTTCTGAAAAGAGCATTCTATCTCTAAAATTGAGAAATTTAGTTTTTTTTATTTGTTTTAGCACACTTATTTGAAAAATTATGGAACGCACATTGATAACTTATATATGGCACTTTAAAATACGGCGTAAGGTGCAATTTGAAATTAATTTGACCTTTCTAGCTGCAATAGTTTTTTATAAACTTAAAAACATCATAATAGGATCTTCAACATCATAATAGTTTTTTAGTTACACCCGTTAAAAATGTTGATGGAATTAAGATCATTCTTATAATGGTAAGGGTCTCGAACACAAATCCCTCAATAAATTATTTACAGTACTTTTCTTCGTATTATCGCTTTCAAGACTCGATGTAAAAATATTACTATTGCGTTATTGCGATTCAAAATATCAAAATTATGAAAAAATGGGGTATAAGTGATTTTGAATAACCTTAACTTAGAATCCATGAACGTTAAGAAGACGAGCTCGATGGCAAATTGTAGAAAATTGAATTTTCCAGAAGATAGGTTCAAGGAATTAACTTTCCTTGGACATAGAATTGCTTCAATATTGGGAAAATTGAGAATTTCAGTCTGGTTTCTTTTGAAGAAAGTTAACATTTCCACTATTTTCCAAGTATAAGGAATAGATAATTCTCATTCATTTGAAATTCCAAATTTGAAATTTAGCATATCAATTTGGATCGTCTTGATGAACTGAGTAGAATGAGGTATCACACGATAGTGAGTGACGAAACGTTAATGGGTAGAAGGTTCAAAATTTAGTAAAGTCTCAGTCAATTAATATAACTTTTAATTCGTTTTGGTGTTAACCTATTGGGATATTTGTCAACTTTTAATTAGTACACCATATATGCCAATTTCTCCGATGTATAGTTCTAGAAATACTTTGCAAAAACCAAGAAAGAGGCAAAATTTCGAGGTTTTTAGAAAATTGTGAGGGTAGCACTAGGTTTTCGACGGTGCAGAATTAGTTTAAAACTACCGATGTGTTCAAACAACATACAAGAAAATCAAAGCTATAATAAGTTTTGCAAGCAGGATATATAAAATGATTGAACTATGAATAGTCTCGTCAAAACCTTTTGATGCATTTTTTATGAAGTTTCTTATAGGAGAGCTACATCTGTCGCTACCGATATTTTACGGTCCTGTGCTGAGGGCAAGCAACTACTAATGAAATAATGTAGAAAGAGTGGAAAGTAAACTTCGATTTATATCCTACTGAACGTCGGTGAAAAGTGCTCGTATAAGTCTTCTGCTATTACCAGCAGCATAATGAAGAGGTAGATAAAAAAGGCCATTTTATTAGGCCGACTTACTGGACCCTTCCATTTTAATCGATTGTTCTTTATTAGTTCTATGAACAGCAGACCTCACTCACCCAACACTCCTCACTTAAAAGAGGATAATGTTTTCGAAAAAGTTCAAGCGCGCTTTCGACTCAATTTCCATTGCTTAATCTCTCATCGATGAAAGAAACTGCAAAAATCAATATTAGAATAGAAGAAAATGATTGTGAATAATAAGACGAAATTGCCACAACCACATTTATTAAAACTTCGAGAAACTAGTTTCGGTTGTTACACCATTATCAATCTCAATCAAACTGAAAACTGAAGTACAGAGAAGCCTTATATATACTGTGCATGGAATGATACTATTGGCTAAGAGGGAAAGAGGCTGACCTTAATCGGACGTTGTGATTGGTTGTCAAGTCACGCCCCCTGGTGGGAGGAGTAACAAGCAAAAATACGAGTCAAATCAATAACTAAACACTGTGAAAATCAAGAAAGTAACAAAAAATTGTAATAAGGCTAGAATTTAATCAAACTAAAATTAAAATTTTTTAAAAAGCTCACTGAAGTGCAATCAAGGTCAACTGAGAAATACACATAAGAACTGCTTTTTAAAAATAGGCTGGAATTATAATGAAACCAAGTTAGTTGTATTGAATTGGTTAAAATAAATTTGGTCATTTAAATTAGTTATGGAATCGTTTTTTACCAACTTAGTTATCTCCAAAGCTTCTAAAATGTTCAATTGTCTGCCTTTGCCAATCAAATGCAGAAATTCAACATTTTCTTCAGCCTTGAACATTATTAATGAGATGTTCTGCAAAATTTGAATCTCCTTTTTGGGTTTTCCAATCCCTGATATGTTCATTTACCCTACATTTGAAACTTCTACCAGTCTGACCTACATAACAAGCATTACAATCACCGCAATTCAATTTATAAACCCCAATTTTATCCCAGATATCAATTTTGTCTTTACTACGCCCAAATAAGCTCTTTAAAATTAGTTTGGTTTGAAAAGCTACATCAAAACCGTTCTTTTTCAGTTGTTTTCCTAATTTATCAGAAACTGGGCCAAGGTAAGGCACCGTTATCCATGACCTTTCCCCAGTTTCAGTTACAGTAATGCTAGCACTGACTGCTAGTCTCATATTTATTTTATTTAAGATTTTATTGACAATGATTTCCTCATATCCATTTGTAATAGCTATCTGTTTAATCGTAATAATCTCTTTTTCAAAGTGATGATTGCTCATTGGAATGGTTAAAGCTCTATAAATCATACTATTGAAAGCTGCAAGTTTGTGCGATATTGGGTGACATGAGTGATGAGGTATGATTACATCGGTATGAGTTACTTTTCTAAAAATAGAGAAGTTGTGGGTTCCGGTGCTATCGTCAATTCTTAAATCTAGAAAATTTAAAACACTATTCTCTTCTAACTTTATGGTGTAAACGATTCAAATAGCTAAGGAAATTATCTAATTGTCTATTACTACCCTTCCACAAACAAATAATATCATCTACATATCTGTACCAATAAGCAATCCTATCCTCAAGTTATTGATTTGACTCGTATTTTTGCTTGTTACTCCTCCCACCAGGGGGCGTGACTTGACAACCAATCACAACGTCCGATTAAGGTCAGCCTCTTCCCTCTTAGCCAATAGTATCATTCCATGCACAGTATATATAAGGCTTCTCTGTACTTCAGTTTTCAGTTTGATTGAGATTGATAATGGTGTAACAACCGAAACTAGTTTCTCGAAGTTTTAATAAATGTGGTTGTGACAATTTCGTCTTATTATTCATTATGGATACCTTCCACAATATCAATATCACCTTCGCCATTACTAAGAAAGAAAATGATTGCCTTTATTTTATACCTAAGAGGGCGGAGTTAGGGGTAGTCGGCCCTCTCTCACTCACAACTCTTTGAAAAGTTCAAATTCTTGTCATTCCCTCAAAACACCCCTCAAATAAAGGATTACTATGCAGTTTCAGCAGCTCTTCATATTTATCTCAAATCATAAAGAATAAAAATGATTCATTTCAAAGGTGGCGTGGACTTTAATACGAACCCATTATGCGTAGACTTTCCTACGAAACAAAACACAATCGTGAACTTTCCTACGAACTGTTACTTGTATCTGTTACTGTCATCTGTCCAGTAATGTAACTGTAACCGTTATTTGTATGGAGCAGGTGGGTGGACTTGTAGTGACACTTCTCACAAAGTAATTCAGGGTGGCATATCGTAATTTAGCAGTGCAAATTTCATGCGTGGACTCTCTTACAAACAATACACAATGTGCTAAAGTTCTGTTCTGTTACTTTTTAACATGAGATAAATACTCAATGAGATAATCCTCCAATGTTGTAACCCTAAAAACAAATATACAATTAGGACTCTCATCCCTATCAACTTCTTAGCTATCTCAATACATCCCTTTACTTACATAATTCATTCTGGTATCAAACGTCTGAAACTGGTTAAAAATTTATCTTACAGTACTCAGTTTTGAAAAAAATCCGAGTTATCAATTCACTTGAATCTTATTTTGAACGTTTCAAACGTCGTCTTTACTTTTAAATGTACTGTGATTTGATTTAGAAAGAATGGAACTATAAACTTATTCAAATTCTATACTTCTCCTGTATAACTACAAGTATGTTCCTCGGATAAATGTCGAAAAATGTAGGCTACTGATAGATTCAGATTTTCTAGATATTTGATTTTCTACAGCAGATAACCGGAGAACTCATCAATTTGACTGATTTCGGCCAGAATTAAAATATCCGACGATTGATTACTGAGATATTTTTGTTCCTGTATTAACGTACTTTTTGGAAATCACTGGGGATCTGATGATTTGAGAAGAGCGAAGGTTATAATTATTGACTTTGGAGATAGTTTACAACAGAACACAAGTTTGTAGGAAAGTCCACGGTTGAATTTTGCTTCATAGGAAAGTTCACGCTTAATGGGTTCGTATTAAAGTCCACCGTATTAAAGTCCACGGAGCCAATTCAAATGCTCAAAATTTGTTAATTCCCCCTTTTGTTCAAGTGAAATTTGAATTTCCGCCCCTTGCTTCAAAGGGGATTTTGTTTTACAAATTTTTCGAATTGAAGTCTTCAGAGTTTTTATGCTCTAATTGATGAAAAGAATTTATAAATTATCTCAATATTTATTTCTTTTTCAATTTTCTCACCCCCCCCCCCCCCCTCTGATATTTAAGTTCAGTTTCAACGTCCTCCAAATAGAGTAATCTTTCACTTTCAATCGAAAAAACAAACTATCCACAAAAAGAGTTCTCTTCAAAGTTAATTTACTCCAACACCACTCCAAATGGTTAATTCATCAAAAATACAGTATATACTGTTACACTCAGCTCAGAAAAGCCCTTACATAAAAAACATTCGAAAGAATCTCAATATTAATTTTTTATATTTTGAACCCTCTCTCTAACGCCCAACCAGCTTTTTATGCAGCAGAACACTCTCTAACCTCCAAGCCATTTCAAAAAAAAAATGAATACTGTTAAGTTTATTGAATTTTTTTCACGGATTAAACCCCTCTCAAATCGTCTTAAGATAGATTCACACACATCAGTTACGGCGCGTCACCGTCATAGTGGCGTCTTAATTCAGTCACCGGCACATCCAGTAGCAATCAGTCACAATATTTACACACACACAATAGTCAATCACATTTACACAATAGTCAAGTCTCAGTATTTCTAGAAGCCACGGTCAGTGTTTGTCAGTTTATGTACACATATAGCAGTTTAAAGTCATTACATTAACAGTGTGAACTGAATTGGCATGACAAAGTTCTATGTTGAAGAATTGGCTATAATATAGCCATAGCTTTTCGATTGTAGATTAGGCTGGGCTCCTCAGATAAAGTAAGTTACTATGATAAGGTTTATGGAGGTATGCATCAGTTGAAAAGGCTTAGACGGTTTCTTCCTATTTCTCTAAGAATCACCCTTGTACGTGCTTTGCTACTGCCAGTATTTGACTATTGTTTTGTTGTTTATAATGACCTGCCTGAAACCCTCAGTTTGGATCTGCAAAGCGCCTTCAAGTATTCAATCCGTTTTATTTTTGATGCCCGAAGAGACGACCATACTCACCTCTCTCTTCTGTCGTCTGCGTTGGCTGAAATTAAGGCAACGTAGAAAGTTTTTCATCCTTTCAATCACATACCTTCCATAGTAAAGCATTCTGGCCCTGACTACTTGAAAAATAGCTTCACTCTCTTCACAAATGTTCACTACTCCAGAGCCACTCGATCCCACCAATTCACGCTGCAGATGTCTCTACACAGAACTGAAATGTTCAATAAATCTTTCCTAGTTGTTGCGTCACGTTTGTGGAATTCATTGCCATTTCATATTGTCTCAGCTCCATCTATTCATTCATTTAAATCTCGCCTATATCTTCATTTATTAAGGGAGCAACCTTTGTGACAAATTCACCATGTACATGAATGTATACATGCCGTTACAATGTATACACCCTATACCCCTCTGATTGAACAGATACCTGCTACGGCACTCGGCTATAACTTCCCAGTTTTCCATTACCTCTTCTCACTCTTTTTTCTTTTCTTCTCACTTTTATTTTATTTTTAGTTTTCTTCTTACTAACATTATTATTATTGTATTATTGCTATTTTTACTTATTTTTTTCTTTAGCAATAAGATATTTTGCAACTTCTATTTCTTTCTTTCTTCGAGGATGAAGCCCACATAGGTCTGAAACCTGTGCATGGGTAATGAGTTGGATGTTGGTGATTGATGAGTTGAACCTACAGTTTTAGGTGGGTTCCGAACCACCAGGAAGTGATTTTACAGCAGAGAACAGTGTATTTTTGCTGGCCAATCTAATCGGTCACCGTTACAAACAGGTCCTACGAGAACGCAGCTTATCTCTATCTGATTGAACAGAACAGCTGCGGCTCACGGCTATCAGTTCTATTCCTTTGGGATTGAGTTTTGTTTCAATTAGCTTAAGCCTTGAAACTATTGCCAATGTCAAATGAATAATTAAAATAAATAAATAAATATCTTTGGAGACGCAAATGGGTACATAACGCTTGGAAGCGAAGGGAGACTGAGGGAGTGTTCAAGACCTTATTTAAAGAGCTGGTGGATGATGAATGGAATTTTTTTAAATATTTTAGGTTGTCACAAAATTCTTTCTTTATACAGTATTACTCAATAACTTGAAAATCTCGTTTTTCGCACTTTTCTCCGGAGGATGAAGCCCACATAGGTCTGAGACCTGTGCGTGGGTAATGAATTAGATGATGGTGATTGATGAGTTGGACCTGCAGTTTTAGGTGGGTTCCGAACCACCGGGAAGTGATTTTACAGCAGAGAACAGAGTTCTTTTTTGCTGGCCAATCCAATCGGTCACCGTTACAAAGATGGCCCAGAACTTTCGTAGCTTATCTCTGATTGAACAGATACCTGATACGGCACTTGGCTATCACTTCCCACTTGTATCCATATACTTGGAGTCTGACAGATCATACAGCTCCACATGTTTCCGCATAAACTCAATCAATTTTTCATCAATTTTTTTAAATACTCAAGTATGTCTATGTATATAAATACTCAAAACACTGAAGATGCCATCTGTCAGGCGTACGAACAACTTGAGAACATCGGAAAGAAGAAATATCGATGTGACTGTCTACTGACTGGCGATGGACTGAACATAGACTGACGGTTCGGCGCCGGACAATTGTAAACAGCGTAACTGGAAACTCAGATAAGAATAATATTGATATTTGAATTTAAATTAATATTTATATTCATATTCATTTTTATATTTAGATCTATATCTATATTTATATTTATATCTTTATCTATATCTATATCTATATCTATATCTATATCTATATTTATATCTATATTTATATTTATATTTATATTTATTATACTATAGACTGTGACGAGACGGATATATCTCGGAACTGCGACGCGCCGTGACTGATGTGTGTGAATCGACCTTTAATGTTGATTTAAAGCCACCCAAATCAGACACTCAAATGATGAGGAGTGAATTGAGCCACCTAAATAAATAACGGGCATTTTTTTTAAAAACACACATTTATCGCTCGGCACAGGAATAAGGAACATGTGTGCAAAATTCCATGACAATCAGTCAAGTCGATTGCCGTAATTGCGTAACAGACAGGAAGAATGACAGACAAATTGCCGAACGGTCGAGATAAAACAGAGACCTCACCAAGTTCGGCCAATAAAAAAAGCTATTATAGGTCTACTTACTGAACGAATTCAATTACTGAACTCATCAATCAACATCATCCAACTCATTACCCACGCACAAATCTCAGATGCGTGGGCTTCATCCTCCAAAACCAAAAAAAATTATCGATTGTTCTTAATTATCATCATTGGAATTATACATCCTTCTATTTCCTTAATGACTGTTCAGGTTTAAAAGCGATGCTGCTTGAGAACAAATAAGTCGCTTTCCATTCATGCTGTTATTAGGGTTCTCTCACACTAAAAGGAAGTTCCGTTCCTGTTGGGGAACAGGCTTTTCAACAACACTGATATTGGGTGACGTGAAACTGTTCTGTGATCTGTTGACATGCTCATGTAGGCTAGCCTTCCTGTTCCTAATATGTACATGAGGCGCCACCATGAGGAGACGGACGGCATTCGTCTCGTCTTCAAAGCACGAGACTCAACATTTTAGGAGGGTTGTTGTCAACTACTCAATGGAGCGTGGTAAGCAGTTTGGGTGTGGGATGAGATTGTGAGGGGGGGGGGGGGTTCAGCTACCTTCAACGTTTTCAGCTTTGTACTCACAAGTCAATTAATTGCTAACAACGTAGGATACGACACAATTTAGTTCGTTCAAAACACGAATAGCCCAAGTCGAGAAAACAACTGCCGTTGTAAACTGTTTGTTTAGAGAGATCGAATTTGCAGCATCCATCTCAGACAATCAGTGTCAACTTTGAGAATATAAGTTAGTTTCGCTTTAGTATGGGGCCATTTTTTTAAACCTCTGATAGGCTATAAATATACAAATAAAAGACTAGTGAATATAAACAAATTCTTCTACTACTAAATGTAGTTACACTTATGTTTACTTCTTTTAGAAATAAACATAATCATAGTGAACTCAATATAATCAATCACCTTGAAGGTTGATGCAATTGTCATACCTGTGAACATTATGAACAAGCTTTACAATACCTTGTTCATAAAATTTTGCCGCTAGCGAATTTGAATGAGTCTTGACCTTGTCTTAAAGTTCCCCAGTTGTTGGAAAGTGCTGACCTCCAAGCCATTTCTTGCATAATTAATGCAGACTTTTTTCACAAAATTTTACAACATTTATGGCGACCCATTCAGAACAAGCAAAGAGGCATTCTGAAAGAAACATGTTTGAATTTATTGTTCTGCTGCTTGGCAACACTCGCTCTCAGAGTGCCGATGTAACCTAACAAACGTCTTCAACAATTTCAATGGGAGATTTATGAAAACCCACCTTACAGTCCCCACCTATCACCGAGCGAGTACAATCTTTCTTCTTAATTGTAGAAATGCTGGCTTAGAAGTTAGCACTTTTCCACTACTGCGGAGCTTCAAGACAAGGTTGAGACTATTCTTATCCAAGTTCACTGGCGGCAATAGGACCACTTGTCGTTAGGCCACTTTGCCATCGTCCTCATTCTATGAAGAAGGTGTTAAAAACCCTGTTCACAGGTATGACAAATGCCTCATTCTTCAAGGTGATTATGTTGTGAAGTGAACATAAGTTTATGCACATCTTGGTATTAAAATATTTTTTTAAATATTCAATGACATTTTATCCATAGATAAATAAAATGGTGCTCGTAGCAGTCAATTTCTAAAAGCAGCTCTTAGTCAAGAATATTCAATGCAATATTCCAAGCTATCTTCTGAAAACAAAACTATGTGTTAATCACTACAATTTAAAGTTGTAAAAATAATTCAAGAAGGCTGAAAAGATCTGTCATGCTTCAAAATATGATTTTTCAGTATATGTATTCTATTTTTAATTGCAAAGTCTTCATTGAACAGGTTTTTATTTATAATTTACATCACTTGTTCATCTATTCACGTGATAACACGTGACTGTTTATTTTCAGGTTGTAAATTCTCTTTTTATTTTAGGTAGGGGGGATTCGTCTTTCCTGGTTTCTTCATTTAGATCGGAGAAAATCAAATTAATAAAAGCATCATTTCCTAACAACAGTCATAGGTCAACATTGGGCACTTTATCATGCAATCAATCAATCAAATTTATTTTCAAAATTTACAAACATTGTAGGGTCCTGCTAAACCCGTAGGTTTATCATGCAGTTCTATATGGCTCATCAATTAAATTGGAATGTTCCCAAACTGCCCCTTTTCCTTCGTCTCTGATTTTTTAAAAACATTAAAATAATAATAATAATAATAATAATAATAATAATAATAATAATAATAATAATAATAATAATAATAATAATAATAATAATAATAATAATATCGTATGACCTGGCTAGCATAGGTGTGGTGTCAGATTTATCAGAGAGTTATCAGAGTGTTAGAGGTAACACCTAAAGAATTCAGGGCCTCTGACGTGACCTAACGACTGATTTTAGGCAGACGGGACCGACAAGCATAAGGTGTTCCCCGAAACGTTTAATAGCTTGAAAGGTAGTCTTTTCTCTTCAAAATCTATGTTGAAATGTATATATTTCCTTAAATTAGCTTCTCCTAGAGGCTTCCTCCTACATATATAATAATGAAATAAATAAATGAATATTTTATTTTAAGAACGAATTCTAAAGCTATATTTACATCATATGAAACTACACAATAATTGCAATTTCTAATACATCAATGGAAATTATCCCACAGTAGAGTAGTTCCAGAGTCAAGGTTTTAATATTTGGTAAGAGAGCTCACATATTATTTTTTTAGATATAATATTGTTTCTATATTCTGTCTTCCTGTGCTCAATATGCAGATAATTTACTGTGATTTTGAATATTCTGTATTACGCTGTCTTTGATAATTCGAAGAAGCAAATTGTACAAATTTGGTGTCAAAAGGTTGGAGTGTCTCTGGTGTATGCGTTTCCTAATATCATAGGCAATGAGAAGGTTCCTATTTCTTGTATCAAGACCGTGGTTCCTGTTTTTAAAAAGTGCTGTGTTTTTGTGTGATCTGCAGATGAATATCAAATGCGCCAATCCAATGATCCAACGTGTCTGCGATCTTGCTTATTCAAATAATGTGAGAGCGAATAAGCTTAAAATCAATATCGCCTCACACTTTTTATGGCACGAAAGTTCGCGGAATTTTCTTGTAGTGCGCTTCATCTGGTGTGGCCGCAGACTGGAAAATCCTTTGCAAAGTTGGAAAAGTTTGACTCTTCTTATTAAAACTTGTTTCGTCTTGTTCAAGTTCGGATACTTAAAACATGGAACTCTCCTTTGTTAGTGAGTGTAAAGATTTGTGTTCTTTGATTAGCAAAGAATCCATGTAAGAAGTACAAACCACAAAGAGAGTAAAAATCTGATATTCTCACAAATTTTCCCTATAGGAATTATGTTGAGTTTATTGAGTGGAAAATTGTGGATCTTAATTTTGTTGCGAAGCTCATTAGTTTTTGTTTCTTGTTCAACCAAGTGGATGATGAAATATCCGAGAGAGTCAGTGTGAAGTTAGCAGCACATTTGTTAGAAGGTCACTTAAAACCCACAATTCTATTAGCAGACACAATTGTTCTACAGTTCCTGATAGTTTATATCAATAGTTCCACGGAAATAAGAAAGATAATTGAGTTTGAAATAATGCGTTGCTAACTTCTACCCTGAAAACATATTTGTGTTTAGCGGAACACGTAATATCGTTCTTATCGCAGGGGTGCCCACGCCCCCCTAAGCCTCATGACGCACCCCCTCCCTAAATTTAGCATCAACCCCCCCCATAAATAAGGCCCCTCAAAAAATGCGAAAAAAGCCCCCCATATTCTTTTTAAAAGTAAAAGAAGATTTTTATAACGATTGAAAAAATTCAAACCCAGTCGATAATATACAAAATGTATGTATATTTCTTGAGATTCTTTACATAGGTAACATTTTTTTGTAAAGGTAAAAAAGAAATATCAATGAAATGAATATATGAACTTCTGCTCAATAAACTTAATTGCAAAATAGCTAAATAAGAATTTGAACCTAAATGGTTTTTGAACAATGAAATATTATTAGGCTACAAATACACAATGTTCAATAACAATGAAATACCTATAAGTTTATGTTCAGTGTACCAATTACATTAAGGTTAAATAATTCTACAAAGTTGCTCCTTTAAAGGAAGTGAAAACAATAAGTTAATAACTTCATTTGTAAAACACAAAAATTCAAAATACCAAGTCATTTATTGGACAGTAGTTAAACAACAGGTTATTTACTTAGTGTAGTATCTTGGGAGAATTTATGTATGGATGAAGTACATAAAAGGCACACATTTCATGTATAGTTATTTACAACGCACAATCGAAAGAAGTGTCTTTCAAAAACAAAATAAAGACATAGTTATGAAAAATTACTAAATTTTTAGTATTTAGTAAGTTTTGCTATAGCAGTTCTTACTTATTAGTAAGTAGTTATCGTAAAATACATGAAAAACATCAACAGTTTAAAGTCAAACATTTTAAATTTGTAGGCTGTGTCCATCTACAAGTTAGCTAGGCACCTTCTAAGCTTGTTAAATCTATCTCCTTTCAATTATTTCTTTGTTAGAAATAGACTCAAGTACATCTTTTTCTGCAGCTAGAACCATTCGATTGGAAAACCATGAGTCTCCCATAGCTGATCTGAGTCTGTTTATGATAATTTTAAATCGACTTATTGCTCTTTCTTCTGATTTACTAGTAACTGTTAAGGAGAGTAAAGTTGTATAAACCACTTTCAGAGTACTCGCTTAGTGTCTTGCTAAGTTTGAATAATAACTTCCTGCACAAATCCTAAACATAACTATTTGAGCTAATTCATATTCAATTGTATAATTATAAATATATTTTCATTAATTGACATTCTATCTGGTGACTTCGTAGTATATTTTTGAATGTTGTCACGTTAAACACGGTTTCAATCATTTTTACGCCCCCCCCCAAACGTTTTTTGGAACCCCCCCCCCCCCCCAAGAATTTCAATGACGCAGTCTGCGTCATAGCCCCCCCCCCTGTGGGCACCCCTGCTTACCGACAAAAATAGATAGATAACTTGTCTTTATTGAGGCGAAGTTAGGACTCGCAGGTCCTCTCTTACACCTAACACTTAAAAAATGGGAGAGTTCTAGCCCAAAGAATGATTTGACACTGAGTTCTAGCCAATCAGACCACTAGAAAAATATTTATGACCTTTTGAAAGTTGATGAGTTAGCTTCGCCAGGTCTCATGATTAATGAGTGAAGATTAAAAGAATTACATTTTCATTTCAAGCTGACTAAGAAGATTACAGGACTGCAGAGCTCCAATCGTTGCCATACAGAAAGAAAAATTTATGAATGAAGAAAAAATTAATACACTCAGTAGGCAATTAAATGAACTTTAAAATTTGAAATACATGGCAGTTGTGGGGTACTTCTCAACCCAAATTTTGATCCAAATATCGATTTTAACATGGAGTTCTAATCAATTGGACGACTAGAAGTATATTTGTGACTTTTTGATAGTTTGTGACAAAAGAAAAGTTACTGTCGTCAGCAGGTCACATGATTTAATGTGTAAAGATTTAAATAAATACATTTTTACTACTTACTATACTTTCCGGTTAACAGAACAGCTTTGTATGAAAGAGGACCATAATAGTAATACTGGAATGCGATTGTTTAATCAACTCCCCACATCATTAAAAATTTAAGACATGAATAATGTGTCTAGAACTTTGACCCAAAAGCTTATAGACGGATGTCCCTACACAATACGTGAATGCTGCGATATTGCGAAGCAATAGAAGCAAGGCAGCAAACACAAAATAGGACAAGAACATGACGTGTTGCATGCTACAAGAGCTCTGCTCACAGATTAACGCAGCTTAACGCAACAAAGTAATAATAATAATAATAATAATTTTTATTCTAAGCTGACCAAGAAGATTACAGAACTACAGAGCTCCAATCGTTCAATCACATGGAAAAACAATTAAGACTATTTAAAGAAAAGAATTAGTACACTTGGCAGGCAATCAAACGAACGTGAAAATTTGAAATACATGAAAGTTTTGCGTAATTCTCAACCCAAGGTTTGATTTGACATTGAGTTCTAATCAATCGGACCTCCAGATTAAAAGTTATGGACATTATTTTAAAGATGAACAACCTGAGAAAAGTTAGTAAGCTGAGCAGACAACGAAAAGTAAGAAACAATGAAAAAACAATTACTGTTCTGAGTAGTTCTCAACCCAAATATCGATTTGACGTGTAGTTCCAAACAATTGGACGTCTAGTAGAATATTTATGACCTTTTGAATGTTTATTACTATGGGAAAGTTTGTTTCATCAGCAAGTTACATAATTTAATGACTGAACATGGAAAACAATAGACTACTTCTTTATTCAAAGTCAACCAAGAAGATTATAGAACTGCAGAGTTACAAAGAATGCGTGTTATTGGAAAAACATGATGACTAATTAAAGAAAAAATTTGTATACTCAGCAGGCAATTTAATGTATGTTATTATTTGAAAATCATGAGAGTTCTTGGTAATTCTTAACCCAACTATTGATTTGACACAGTTTCAATCAATTGGACAACTAGTATCATATTTATGACCATTTCAATGTAATTAAAAATGGAAAAATTAGTTTCGCTAACAGATCACATGATTTAGTGGGTGAAGATTGAAAAAATGGGAATTTTAATTTCAAGATGACCAAGAATATTACCGAAATGTGGAGTTCCAATATTGATTGGTGTTTTAGAGAAAAGTTATGATTCATCTTTCTATGGTTTTAATAGTAGTCATCCTGCATCTGGTATATACACCACCTGATATTAGATGAGAAGAATGAAGGGAAAACAACCTGAAGTCGATTTTAAATGTCCTCACTGCCTTTTTCGCATATTTTTAGGTAACATGCCTTTGGTCCGGACCGCTTTGACTCTGTTGAAAAATGTTGGGCCTTAAGTCTACAATCTCAACAGCGTCGAACTGTAATATAGTGTGGAAGTAGCTTAAGTTAACAATCAAGGACCAGTTCCGGTTGTTAAAAATTTGGGAGCGAACAGAAAACAATAGATTTTTGATCGTCGATAAAAAATCATTGTGTGGTCGACCGGCATTGGTCGTAGGTAGAAAAGCGCAACCGGCCGATTGTCAGCTTCGTTGTTCCCTCTTCTACCTCATACCTATTCTTTAGCGGCAAGAAGGCTGACTTACCAAATAAAAATGTGAAATTTCAGGTTTTTTGAATTTTTATGATCCCATGCTATTTCTCTTGCTTTACTGAGCACAAAGCGATTTTTTTTCTATCACTAAAATTAACATATTTAGGCTATTCATCATTTTATTTTATAAAAGATAATTTATGTCCCTACTTCAACTCCAAGTTAAAAACCTCCAGTTTCTGGAAAAGAAACTGTTTGATATTTTTTTTAAATAATTCCCACCTCATAGCCTATAGACTATGACTATAGACTATGAAACTATAGACTGATTATGAATTCGCTTTCAAATTTCCGTAGTCTTGTTATAAATAATTCTCTTGTTAATAAATGAGAAAGAATGCTTCGTTTTTGAATAGTTGAAAATACACTAATGACACTAAATACACAATATAACCATCAAAATTATGATGTTTTGACATTCAACATAATTATGTTAAGCATTCTGAATGCTTTATCATATTGTTAGGAAACGCAAGGAAGAAAAGAACATATTTCTGCGCTGCCCACTGTGTCAACAGTACTTCCATTTACATTTATAAGAGACACTTTTTGTTTATTCTCCTCCTCTTCCTTCCATCTTCCTCACTCTCAAATGGCCATCCAGACTGTTCGAGACAACATTATTTGTGAAAATAGAAACATCTTGAAGCCTATGAAGATTTCCAGAGTTTCCTGGAATGTTACAAAAACTTATAAAAGCGGATGTCCTGGTGAGCAGAAGTTCAGTTATTGTTCAAACTTATTTTGAACTCGTTTAATAACGAGTGGCAGTTTGCAGTGGCAGTATACAAATAGACATAACAGTGCTCGTGATGAGATTATGTGATAAATTCTTTTTAACAGTAGACATTCTTCCTGACCGAATACACAGATCAATTGTGATTGTCAAAAGTGTGACAGACCATTGTGCTTCGTGAGTGTTGAGTGTTTAACTGCTTTTTAGACATTACTTTTTACATTATTGAACTGTTTATTGGGTAGTTATTTATTAAATTATTAATTTATTGGTCTATTGACAGTTGGTAGTTCACTTTTGTACAGTAGTATAGTGAATTCATTATAAGCTGAACGTTATTGATCTGTTTATTTGTTATTGGTTTTTCTTGTGTGTCACAACTGATTAGTGCGTGTTGTAAATAATTTGTGTAAATAAAGTTAGAGTGTTGCAAGCATTATTTTAGTGATAGAATCCGTAACAATATATTTTTACCGAAAAGTATCATATATATATTCTTAATAATAATTATTATTATAATATATTTTTAATTTATAATTATATTATATACATATTTAATATCTTTATTGTATTATATTTTCGATTTTATAATTACAATTTAATTATAATATATATATATATTCTCTCCATATTTCTTATAGTGAATTCTTATTTTATACCTCCTGCGGTAGAATTATTCCAATAATACTTTTAAATAACAAATAACCAAGTTGATTCACTGCAAGCTTAAAAACCCCCCGTTTTATAGCTATTTTTTGCTTTTTTCCACAATATCTCAATAACTGCGATAGTTTAAGACTTGTAACAGCTTTTGTTCGATTGAAATTTAATTTGTATTATACTTGAAACGAATTCAATTTTCCACCTAAATGAAGGCCCAAGGGTTTTTAATAGTGTAAATTGATAGGAAGAGCTGCCAACTTCAGCCTTCTTTATTGCTGCAACGAAACGTTTCCGGATCTATGTTCATGAACTTTTTTCATTTGATGAGAGAAATGAGCTTGAGCAGCTTGTCAGATTCTCTTTAAACATTTTTCATAACACTAATTCAGATTGGTCCCTAGTAGGTGATAAGCAACAGTTATGAAACAGTTTGAAAAAATTGTCATATAAACTTAAAAAGAGAGACAAATTTTTTTCTAAAATAGAAGGAGTGTCCAAGGGAGGACAGTAAGATTTGACTTAACAATTATTAATTTTATTATTATTTTTTTTTGTTTTGGTTTGTATTACAGTATTGTTTTATTCATTGTAAATCATGGACGTGGTTAAGTGGAAGAGTAGACTTTTCAGTCTAAACTTTGCCACGTCAAGGAAAAATAAATAAACTATTCTATTCTAAGAAGTAGGAGAATTGTCTCCTTAAATTCGTATTATAAGTGGTGTTTGACACGAATTCATTAATTTTATCCTACATTTCTGGTCAAAAAAGATTGATTCTATCTAGTGCTTGAGTCATCACCAATGTTTGAGGCTAAATCCGGGGAACACACCACCACCACGACTGTAGCTTGGTAGACTCACTGTTAAAAGGTGCAGTCCAAATTGAAACAAAACATTTTTCAACCAATAAACACCTGTATCATACAATTTACTGACGTTGTATGACACTTGTGGAAATAGCAGGTGTAGTAGATTTAGCTGTGATAAGTCACTTCCAAGGCCCTACAACTGTATGTGATTCTCAGTCGTAGCCCAATGCAAATTGAACAGAGCATTAGCGGACATATTGGCGTCAACTTCACGCGCCCTTTTTGAATTTTAAGGCTAGTTAGTGTATGCAACTATGTAGAGTTGTGAATAAGTGTTCTTAGAAAACGCATTTAATATTATTATCTTGATGAAAACCAGTCTAAAATCATTAAAAACGTAAATATTATGATGACTGCACTGTTCTAAATGAATTCAAAGTAATATTTCCAACAGAGACACAAACTGTGGGAGCTTCTTCAATATATCTAGCCAACTATGACGCCTGACAAAATTATTTAGTCAGAATGCTAATTAACTCAATAATTGGGAATAAACGATTCTGTAAAATATTGTACTTGTAGGATTTTTGCACATTAAATTTAGCCCTCATGTTAATTAAAATGAATTGGTTCCAAAATTAATTGGTATGATCGTTTTTCAGTTATCTGGTCTTGTTGATGAAGAAAACAATAAATTACTCTCATATTCCTGCAAATCAGTTGAGTTTTACATGATTGTATAATAATAATTATTATCTTACAATAGGCTTACCAGTTCTACATTTTTCATGTAGTAAACTACTAATTTAGGGAAGTAGTTTAGAGAAGTGATAGCCGCGAGCCGTAGCAAGTATCTGTTCAATCAGATAGATAAGCTGCGTTCTCGTAGGTCCTGTTTGTAACGGTGACCGATTAGATTAACCAGCAAAAAATACACTGTTCTCTGCTGAAAATCACTTCCCGGTGGTTCGGAACCCACCTAAAACTGTAGGTCCAACTCATAAATCACCATCATCCAACTCATTACCCACGCCCAGGTCTCAGACCTATGTGGGCTTCATCCTCAAAAAAAAAAAAAATTTAATCACAATATTAAACCTATGAAATTCAATCAACACAGTAAAAACATTTCCATTACTTATACAGAAAACTTGATTATAAATTTTAATTAAACAATGCAGTTCATTAAGATCTATGAGTAAAACTGACATTAACTTAAAATAAAATTTTCCTACTAGAATTAAAGTATAAAATGATGATAGATTTATGACCAAGTAAATAAACCTAAAATTACAATTTGAACAAATAATTTAATGTACTCTTAATAATATAATATTGATATTACTGTGGGTAAATGGGATTTCAAAGATAGATTTCAATAAATGAGATTATTTTATATTTGTGTATTAATCATTCTAAAATAAATAGAAGGAAGTACTTCAACAGACTGATAATAATTGAATACCAATAAATCATAACATACAATTGGTAACTAATGCATAATATGTAATATCTACAAGAAATGAAACTTGAAACTCGAAAATATTCATGCACTATTATCTGTTAGAACTATATTTATTACAACTAATTAGCAAATTTCCGTATAACTCTTTTGGAAATTGTGACAAATGGCAAAGTTTTAATGAATTATAATAATTCAATTGAAAAGGATCAGAGGTGATTACTTTTGACAATTCAAATAAAATTTGAGTCTACATATAAAACTTTAGTGTATACACCCTAAAAATAGAACATAGCTCAAAATAATATTATTATAATGCATAATATTTCATGAACACAGCTTTCAATTCTAAGACTCTAGTTTGACTGACTCAAGGCACAATAAGTTAATTTTTTCATGTATAATATTATTTCAGGTGTGATTTCTATTACTTATAGGTTGGACAATTTTGGAATAAATGAAACCCAAGGTAGTAGAGAGACTATTCAAGTGCTTGGCTTAGCCATGATCGCTTATCACAAATAATTTATAAAAATAAACAAGGCTAACAGTGTATAATGGGCTGTACAAGACTAGTTAATTTAGAATGCTTCAATATTTTGTTCTATAACTAATGATTTAGATCAAATAGAAAAAACATTGTTGAATATAGAATTTGAAGAGACTAAAACCACTGTTTGATTGATCCTAAAAAGGTATTAAATACAATTTACTGATTCATGAACAGTACTGTCTTATTGCAATGCTGCCTGATAGATTCCTTATGCAATACACTATTCTTTGACTTCTCTATGTGGCTAAGTTTAACTTTCAGGTACAAGTCCACAACTGCTTTTGCAATTTGAAAGATATGGTTTTGAAGGTAAATCTCTTCAAGAATGTGAATTTATTATATAAATTTAAAAGTCGTTGAACTAATAATACAATATTCATTGCCAACATAAGCAAACGATGTTGACGCCAATATGGCCGACTACAGACCGTTCAATTTGGATTGCTACACTAGCGCTACGAGTGGGTCTAGTATAGTATTACAATGTCTTTGGTCACTTCCAAGTCATACATTCAGACGGTGACCGGGCCTTTGCAACCATGGAATTTTGCGACCACGGACTTTTGCGACTAAAGAGTTCCGACAGAAGGGTCAGGGTAACCAGACTCAACATTCATTAGGCAGGTTAGGTTAGGTTGGGTTGGTTTAGGTCAGTGATTTTATCACTGATTGTTCCATTTTATACTGTAAAATATGATTGGTACATAGGGTTGAACAAGTTATGTAAAGACGCATTTACAATTGAATTTACTAATACAGTACTTCATCGGTTGGAAAGGGTCGTTTATATATATTTATAGAATATTTAATATAGTTCATTATTCAGATAAGTCCCTTTTCTGTCGGAACTCTGTTAGTCACAAAAGTCCATGGTCGCAAGAGTCCACCCTCACGAGTTTCTAACTACCTGACTGAGGAACCTTGTAAAAAGGGTGGGCTATTGTTTGTTAATGACCTACTAGGTAGAACCCCAAGAGTTAGTCGCAAAAGTCCGCCTTTTTGAGTTGGTCGCAAAATTCCGTGGTCACATGAGCCCTTACAACCCATTCAGACAAACATTGCTTTTACACCATCACTTTACTATATAACTAATAATGAATCTTTTGAACTCAATTTAACCTTTTGTGTGGATGTCTTAAGTCGCTTGTTGCCTCACCCCCACACCATTCTATTTTTTCCATTATTTAATTAAAAATAAAACATTGAGTTCGTTAAGCCTTATTATATCAGATTTTTCTCTAAAACCCTCCCCCTCTAGAGTTAGAGCTGGCATCCGGGGTGGTCCGCCCTCCCCGCGCCCATGCAACTGGTATTCACTATACTAAGATGTTAGGTATTGACACCTGAACTCTTTCAAACCCCCCCCCCCCCCACCACACATAAGCAAAATCCTGGGTGTGCCACTGAGAAACGGTAAAAGGAAATGGTAAAGATTAGAAGGGTGAGTAGGAAGAAATTAGTTGTACATTATTTAATAAGCTCTGGTGATTCTTTGATGTCAGATGGCACAAACATCTTCACACACCACCATTGATATCATCGCCCTTAGTTAATACGGAGAAACGTTATTAAAAGAGAAGTGGAATGAATGTGCACAACCATGACAATTTTCAGGGGAAGAGCCTCTCCGAATGAGGAAAACAAGCACATTTTGGCAATAGTCATAATATAAACAAGTCATCATAGCTCAATCCATCTTTATGCTCATATTATGAAAAAGCCTCAAAAGAAACTGCAATGGATAACATTATTCTGACAAAGGTATCAAAAGTAAGTTTTTATGGTAAATGCTGCTCGTGTTGAATGACTATTGCAAGGTGTTAATGAAATAGAGCGTCAAGGACGATATACATCTGGAAACAGGTTGAATGTTTGTTTACAAAAAATTCCATTACAAATCAAAGGAGGATATGTAAGGTTTTTCTACATGAACCCAGCACTATGCAACTCATGGGAGAAACCCAGGTCCGTCGATGGTCACTTCCTGTCCTGGTCATTTTCCAGGAGGAAAAATCCTGGAATTGGGGAACTTATTTCTTAACAATGACCACAAGCAGGTAACAAGAAAAGGTTACGCTTTCACTCACTCTCATAGCCCTTCATCATTACATACTATCACTCTCTCATGCACTCATCCCACGCGCACGCACTCACTCGTGCTCAAACTCATTCTCTCACACACTCATTCACTCTTACACGCTCTCTCATTTTCATTCTCATTCCCACCCACTCACTCATCGCACTATTATCAACTCTCACTCTTTAACATTCATCCCCTCTCACATCATCACCAACTCACTCTCACTCTAACCTCTCTCGAACACTAACTCTCCTACACACACACAAACGTATGCACCCACACTCTTCACCAATTAAGATTGAGTGGTAGAAAGGACCATGAGTCCCAGCTTCAATATTAATAAAGGTTTCAATCTTTCAATCAATCAATCTCTCTCACAAACACTCACACTCTCTCCCTCTACTTATTCGCACAAACAATCCATTAGACTTCTTACAATTTTTTTGAATAGACTTTTCTACTGTAGTTAACATTCAAATGGTCGTATAATTATATTCTAATAGTATTGCAATTAATTGGAACTCCATGGAAATCGATATTTGGGTTGAGAATTACCCAGAACGCTCATGTATTTAAAATGTTAACTTTGATTTAATTGCCTGCTAAGCGTACTAATTTATTTCTTTAGATAGTCATGATTTTTGTTATATATTATGACAACGATTGGAACTGTGCAGTTTTTTAATTTTCTTGGCCAGCTTGGAATGAAAGTGTATTTTTTAAATCGTTACTCATTAAGTTATGTGACTTGCAGGCGAGGCTAACTTTTCTATAGTCTTGAACTTTTAAAAGGTCATAAATATTTTTCATGTTGTCCAATTGATCGGAACCCAGTGTCAAATCAAAATTTGGGTTGAGAACTTTTCTATTTTCATCAACTTTCAAAAGGTAATGCAACATTTGTATAGTGGTCCGATTGACTAGAACTCAGTGTCAAATCAAAATGTGGGTTAAGAACTACCCAGAACTCTTTGTTTTTCAAATGATAACGTTTATTAAATTGACTGCTAAGAGTACTAATTTTCCTTTAATTAGTCATAACTTTTTCTGTAACCCATATCGATTGGAACTCTGCAGTTCTGTAATCTTCTAGTCAGCTTGAAATGAATACGTATTTTTTTCAAATCTTTACTTATAATCATGTGACCTGCTGGCGAAACAAACTTTTCTATAGTCATGAACTTTTGAAAGGTCATAAAAATTCTTCATGTTGGCCAATTGAACGGAACCCAGTGTCAAATCAAAATTTGGGTTGAGAACTACCCAGAACTCTAATGTATTTCAAATTTTAACGTTCATTCAATTGCCTGCTAAGTTTACTTATGTTTTTCTTTGAATAGTCATGATTTAAATTCTATATGACTCAACGATAGGAAATCTGCTGACCGGTTATCTTCTTAGCTTGAAATGAAAATGTCCGTTTTTTAATCTTCTCTCATTAAATCATGTGACTAGCTGGCGAAACTAACTCATTAACTTTCAAAAGGTCATAAATATTTTTCTAGTGGTTTGATTGACTAGAACTGTGTAGAATAATTTTTTGGGCCGAGACCTACCTGGAACTCTCCTATTTCAGTCGATAAGAGCGATATCACGTGTTCTTCTGAACACAATATGTTTTAAGGGTAGAAGTTAGCAGCGCATTATTTTAAACTTAATAATTATCTTTCTTATTTCCATGAAACTATTGTTCTAAACTAACAGGAACTGTAGAACTATGAACTATTGTGCCTCCTAATAGAACTGTCGATTTCTAGTGACCTTTTTTCCTTTTTTTTGAGGATGAAGCCCACATAGGTCTGAGACCTGTGCGCGGGTAATGAGTTGTATGATGGTGATTGATGAGTTGGACCTACAGTTTTATGTGGGTTCCGAACCACCGGGAAGTGATTTTACAGCAGAGAACAGTGTCTTTTTTGCTGGCCAATCTAATCGGTCACCGTTACAAACAGGACCTACGAGAACGCAGCTTATCTCTCTGATTGAACAGATACCTGCTACGGCTCGCGGCTATCAATTCTAACAAATGTGCTGATAACTTCACACTGACTCCCAGAGAATGTATTTCTATTAATAGAAACTTTTCTATTAATAGTAATGTTTATTTTTTGAGGAAGAATCCCATATAGGTCTGAGACCTGTGCGTGGGTAATGAGTTGGAAGATGGTGATTGATGAGCTGGACTTACAGTTTTAGGTGGGTTCCGAACCACCGGGAAGTGATTTTACAGCAGAGAACAGTGTCCTTTTTGCTGACCAATCTAATCGGTCACCCTTACAATGAGTGCCCAGGAGAACGCATTTTATCTCTGTTTGAACAGACACCTGCTACGGCTCACGGCTATTACTTCCCGAAAGTGAGGTGAATTAAATTTTATGTCTGATACAAAAAGGCTAGATAGATTGTGTTACTTAGAAAACGTCTCTGTCAAATAATGGCTTGGATACGGGAAGAGATACAAGATAGCGGTACAAGATAGTTTTCACACTCAACAATACAGTAAGCCCCCTTGATGAGAGTGGATCTTCTCCTTCTCATTTTTATAACCGCTGACACCCCAACTCCCTTCCTCCACTGGGGTCTTGTCTCTTTCTCCATCGCAATCTTTTCACTCCTAGCCCTTTTTCACTCTGTCTCACTCGTACTCTTCTTATCCTCTTACCGGTTGCACGAAAGCCAATTACATTTAATCCCCCTAGAATGACGTCATTCCATGGAAATTAAACTTAATGGAGAGAATTTAGTTGCACAAAGGACAATTACAAGCGAATAGAAATGTATCTCACTATGTCCGTCAAGTTACATTTTATAGGTTATGTTCATTGTACCAGAACACGGAGCTTCAAATTAGGTCGTAGGTGTTAAAAACCTTACAAAATGAATAAAATCTATTAAGAATATAATAATATTGAGATAGTTGAATAATGATTCAAATAATTCACAATGAAATGATTCTAATTCATCTTTTATCTCAACTTCAGAATCAGCTGTTGATCAAGTTACAGTGTTGCCAGATTGTGCCCGTTCGGTTAACGAAAAATAACTAATGGATATTTTTGCAACAGAAATAAAGCCGTTACAACTACGATACTTAGTTAACTGACATTGGACTCCTTATTTAATTGGCTTTCGTATAACTGGCCGTCAGTCTCTCTTAAGGTTGAGATGTAGAGAAGACATAAGCGATTCCGCCCTTAACAAAGGCAATTAATCAATGAATTAACTATCTCTTAATCAGTCATAACGGATTTTCATTTGTAAATTTACTTTAATAAAGTACTTTATTTTATCTGAAATGGCGTCAATTATCAATGAAAGCAATGTAAACGGATCATTCGTGTAGTCAGAACCTATAGAAAACTTGTGGCTAAACTTATACCGTAATACAAACTACTTAATACCAAATCTCGCCCTGGAGTTTAAAAGACTTTGCAGATACAATTATCACTAGAAATGATAATAATTAATAAAATTAACATTTTGAACGTTAAATGGAATATTACACAAAATAATAGATCATAGAAAGAAGAGAGAAAACATTTTTCGAGTATGTACAGGTTTATGGTAAATGTTATTTATTATCGTTGAACTTTATGTGGCATGATAAGATGTGATTGAAATTGTTGAGCACGACTAGTAGAATAATAAAATCAAGCGCAAACCACGACCTTTGCAAAGTTGCTTATTTGATGAGAGTTGGAGAAGACACTCTTCCACTCATCAATTATTTCTTACTTTGAAGAGCTGCATTACTAACTTGCAAGTGCATTTCACTGTCAAATCGTCTTCATTTTTAACTGAATTCCAAAACAGAAGGAGGTTCTCAATTCGACCTGTTTTTTTTTTGTTTGTTAGTACATGAACTATTCGAACACTATTGAACCGATTTCGATGATTTTTTTAAAATGAAAGAGCATCATTCAGCGGTGGTCCCATCCAAGTTTTGAAAGGATCGGTCCAATACTTAGCCCAATATTAAACAGAAAGGGGCATTCATCGATGTCTTCATTTTAATCTTGTTTGAATAGGATAGTTTCACACATAACCACTAGTTGGATAACCGGTGTCGTTTATCAGGCTGATCATTGTATCATATGGAGCGCTTCACATCTAACCGATTTCTGAAAACATGATGGAATGTAATTATGCCGGGTAAGCTAAATCGGTTACTCAAAGCCGGTTATGAGTGAAACGGGTGCGGTCGAACTGCACTCGGTCGTTCTCAGAATTCATAAGGTGTTACTCCAGAGGCTAGGTTAGGAATAATCCGCTTAGTAATTTCTTGACCACATGCGCAATTCAACCCTATCCTGTGAAACTAGCCTGTACTGTTCCGTTTTGACCAATCAGCTGAACTCAATTTGAATTAAGAATATAATATTTCTGTTCATATGAACATTGTAAATAATTTAGTTGATGTTATGGAGTCGTATGAATAAGGTTTTATATAGTTCAATCATGAGTTAGAATGAAAACTGTTTTTGAGATCGTTAATTTAAAAAAATAATTGATATTAATGAATACCAACTGTTATTCTTCAGCGTTATTGATTTAAAGTGTAGGTATATTCTGAAAGGGACCGCATTAAAATGACGAGTCAAAAGTAGTTTGACTTTGAAAAGCCTTGACTAAGAAGCCTTTCGCCATTATAGTTTTCCTAAATACAATACTCTACGCTAAATAGAGAGTTGTAGAATTTTACTTAGTTCATTAACTTTTCCTAAAGGTAGTTTTGAGTTAATTTAGTTTATGCGGCATGTTATATTGATCATATTGATTTTCTAATTTGATATTTCACAATGTAGGCTACAAGAAATTTCTTGTGTTTTGAATGTTTGAAAATTCAACTAAAAAGCTTAAAATAAAACAAATTTTAAAACAAAAAAGAAACCGACTTCAATGAAATGATGCTCAAAAATGAAACAATCACGAACTAAAAAGTTTGAAATAAAGCGTTTACTTTATACTGAGAAAATTTCAAGTTTAATACAAGTAATCTTTTGAAGTCGGCGCCAAATATTTTAAGAAGTTAATAAGAAACTCCATGTTATATTTTGAAAATTAATAGAAAATTTGGCGCCGACTTCAGAAGATTACTTGAAAAGGAGTAGAAGGAGCATGAAGAGGAGTTGGAGGGGGAGGAGAAGAAGACAGGAGGAGAAGAAGAAGGAGAAGTGTGGTGAAGAAAAAGGAGAAGGATTGGTAGATAGGTTATTACACATTCTATAAATCCAGATTCAATTGAATCGGGCAACCTGCAAGTTAATAATAAATTGACTCACCCTAGCTGCAAAGCAGACTGTCTGTTTTAATATTATTTAGGGGTATCATCCACTTCTCTTTCTGATGGACGAAAATATTCGCGATTCAATTGTACAGAAATTATTTAGTGCTATTGGACCATTAATAATTTTATAGGCATGTTCAACACGCACGTCGAGTTGCACAAGCTGCTAAAATAGTAGTCTAGTAAGTCTAGTTCATGCAACAATTGCATTATGCATTATAACTGCCTTTAAGCAACAAGTGCGATGTGAGTCAATGCACGAAAGAAGCAATTGCTTCCGTCGCCTCAAAAATCACCATAAATCACTCAATATGCACTTTCCGACTCAAGAAATCATTTTATACGTCTAAAGAAACTCAATTCTTTAATGAACTGAACAGAACAATTTGAAAACACCCATGGCAGTCAGTGGGTGATTGATTATCTTAAACAAATACTTATTTCTTATTTCTATTTGTTCCAGTATTTATACTGATGAGTAAGAGTAAAAGGTTATTCACCAACTTCTCAGTAAATACTTTCATGTGCTGTTTTCCAAGTAGTGGGTTAATAAACTTTACTATTTTCTGAATTACATTGGAAAATACTTATATTCTGTAAAGGCAGACCCTGACCAGACTTAAACGTCACTTTTTCATCATGGCAGGTTTTATGAATGGACATAGATTCATTTTATTATTTTTCGAGTGGTTTTCAGCATATCTTAAATTTTTAGTCTGTGTTAACCTCAATGTTTTGGACAATGTAAAATATTCAAAATTTGTGAAGTTTTGGACTTGAGTCTGTTGCACCTTCACATTCGTTGTAAATTTGTCACAATAAATAAAATAAATAAATAAATAATTAAAAGAAATGCTTGGATAGATGGTGTATAAGTTCTTGCAGTTAGATATTCAGATTTGAAAAAGAACCTGTTAAATATCTACGTGAAATTTTCCTATCAGTATGCAAAAATAAAATCAAGACGAGCAGTATTATTACCTACCTCATCTTAACAAAAATATGGAAACTTTCTCCGTTATACCTATAATTTTTAAAATAATGATCTTGGTTTTATCATTTTTTCCTGTCTTATTTCTATTCGTCTTTGCTCTACTTCCATCACTATGCTATTTACATTGCTTCATGCTTGTTCTTTTGCAGCAATCAATTTGGTGGAAAGTGAGCTATTTAGAAATATTGTATTATACTTAAGAGACCTAACAAAAATTTGCCTTTTGTTTGAAATACTAAAATTATTGGAATTCTCAATTAATAGGAAATTAAGTTGCGTTATCATTGGACAATGGTCATGCTTCTGAGTGGAGTACTGAAATGAGAATTGATAGTATGAAATAATTTATTGCATAGGGATTGATGTCATTTGTATCATGCACATGAGCTCATCATAAACAGCACAACTTATGTTTGAAGATGGATGCTCCGCGCTTAGCTGCGTTCATAGTGATTCAGTCATTACTTGAAAATAAGTAAACTAAATATTTTTAATGGAAGTTTACCTCAAATACTTATTTCTATGTATTTGTTCCAGTATAATACTGATGAGTGAAAGTAAAAGGTTATTCACCAACTTCTCAGTAAATATTTAATCCGTGTTTACTTAACTTAGCCAGTATTTTTTTTAACTCTTTTGTTTTTTTTTTTGTTTTTTTACTCCACCCAGAAGAACATGATTTTTTATATTTCATTTCTTAATTTTTTGCATTTCTTAATTGTAGATTAAGTTAATGAGATTGTAATATGCTCCTTTACAATTATAGGATTGAACTCGTTCTTCACACACAGGCTGATGCCCATGTGGGGGACTTTCTTCTATGTTTAATGTACAGGGTGAGCATAAAGTCTTGCCCTGATTTTAAAAATTTATTACAGAATAACCGTTTGACATAATAATTTAAATCTGGCGCTGTTACATAGGTTAGTGTTAGTAGTTTTTTTTACCAATAGATGGCGCTAGTGGTCCTAAACAATGACGCTGTCTGCTAGTTCACGTTAGTTGCGGTCAAAATGGCGTCGAAGAAGGAAAAAGCACAATGTGTGCTTTGGTTTCACGAAACGAAATCGCCCATCAGTGTTCAGCGTAATTTTCGGGCTTCTTATGGACGCAGCCCTCCTGATGTTAAATCAATAAAGCGATGGTATGACAGGTTCAAAGAAACAGGCAGCGTTGAAGATCTTCCTAGAAGTGGCAGGCCTAGTGTGAGTGAAGCAACTGTTGATCGTGTTCGGCAATCATTTCAACGGAGTCCGTCTAAGTCAACTCGTCAAGCATCACGTCAACTTCAAATACCGCAATCAAGTGTTGTGAAAATTCTTCATAAAAGGCTTAGGTTGCATGCTTATAAAGTGCAAATCGTGCAGGCCTTGCAACCGAATGATTTGCTGAGACGTGCAGAATTCGCAACTGAGATTCTCAACAGGATTGATGGCGCTAACGATTACTTAAATCGCATATGTTTTACAGATGAATCCACCTTTCATGTCAGTGGAATGGTAAATAGGCATAATGTCCGTATATGGGGATCAGAGAATCCACACGCTACTGTACAGTTACAGCGAGACAGTGAAAAAGTTAATGTTTGGTGCGGCCTAATGCACAACAAGGTTTTTGGGCCGTTTTTCTTCACGGAAAAAACCATTAGCGCTAACATTTACTTAGACGTGTTGCAACAGTTCATTGCACCACAGTTAGAAGATTATCAACCATGGATAATTTTCCAGCAAGATGGAGCACCCCCCCACTGGGCTTTGATAGTGCGTAATTTCCTAGATGAAATATTTCCGGATCGGTGGATTGGAAGGGATGGTCCAACACCCTGGCCACCCCGCTCTCCAGACATTACTCCCCTTGACTTTTTTTTATGGGGATATATCAAGGACAGAGTCTTCGCCACACCAGTTGCTGACATCGACGAATTGAAGGCTAGGATACAAGCTGCTGTGGGTACTGTGACAGAACACATGTTACAAAACACCTGGCGAGAACTGGAATACCGCCTCGACATTCTCCGGGCTACCAAGGGGGCACACGTTGAAGTTTACTAACGTGAGTGATATTTAAAAAAAACTACTAACACTAACCTATGTAACAGCGCCAGATATAAATTGATATGTCAAACGGTTATTCTGTAATAAATTTTTAAAATCAGGGCAAGACTTTATGCTCACCCTGTATAACTGTGCCTTGTTACTGTTTCATGAAGGAAATAAATAAAGTTATCAATCAATCAATCATTTACTGATCAGTGATAAGTACAGTTTATGCACATCACCCAATAAATTATTATTGAACAACAGAATACTGGTATCCTCATGCGATAGAACTGCCAGTAGGCTAATATCTAGATGTAATTTTAAGTAATATTAACTTCACTTACCGAAGGGTGATCGCCCTTGACATTTTGAAGAGCTTTGTTGTGCGCATGTGCAGTTGGAGGCGTTTTGGCCGCCGAGTCTTGACTTCCGGTGCCTGGGCCCGAGCCTCCTGCCGGCGACTTGCTTCCTGGACTTCCGGTTGTTCTGGAAGTCAACAGAAATTTGGCTGAATTTCGTGCTCAATTATTTTCACCTTTTAGTTTCAAACAAGACAAATCTATTGAAAAATTACAATACTATACACTCTGTATCTGAACAGGGTGTCTCTGATCTCTCTACCGACCTTTTCAGGTTTTATTCCTGGACCATAGACAAGCCAAAATATCATATTCAAAATTTCGAAAACTCAAAAGTTACTCGTATAGCCGCCATTTGTTTTTTTCACATAGGAAATTTTAATTCGAGAACGGCTAGTTATAATTGAATGAAATTTGGAATTTAGCTTTCTTTAGCTTTATTACCTGAAGATCTAATTACAGGAAAACAATATATTTTTTACAATCATTATTTTCAAAATGGCGACTACCTAAAAATTTCATACGTAAATATTTTAGAAACAGCTCATAATAAAAAAATTACATTTATAAAATGTAATTTCAAATCTAATGACACCAAATTTACGGAAATCGGTTCATAGATAACGGAGAAAATCCATTTTAAAATATTGCATTCTTGTCAATTCAACTGTTATCATATGACATCGCTGCTAGTGAGCTACGTCGATCAGCTGTTTCAAGTAAATATCAAAATAAATAAAAATATAAATTAAATAACAGAAAAAAATGCGTTGATATTTAAAAAAACAAATGGATTTATTTACATGAGATATGACTACAATTCCAATTTACAAACGATGTTCAATATGACCACCGCCAAGTCGATTGCACATCGTGAACCAAGATTTTCTCCGTTATTTATGAATAGATTTCCGTAAATTTGGTGTCATTAGATTTGCAATTAAATTCTCTAAATAAACCGTAATAATTGTATTTTTTTATTATGAGCGGTTTCTAAGATATTTACGTTTGAAATGATTAGGTAGCCGCCATTTTGAAAATAATGATTGTAAAAAATAAATTGTTTTCCTGTAATTAGATCTTTAGGTAATAAAGCTAAACATCAAGTTTCATTTAATTATAACTAGCCTTTCTCGAATTAAAATTTCCTATGTGAAAAAAAAACAAAATGGCGACTATACGAGTAACTTTTGAGTTTTCGAAATTTTGAGTATAATATTTTGGCTTGTCTATGGTCCAGGAATAATACCTGAAAAGGTCGGTAGAGAGTTCTGAGACACTCTGTATAATGTGCAATTAGGATCAAAGGAAATTTTTGCTAGGAAATCCTTTAAAAAGCAAAGAAAGAGATGGTGGCGGAGAAGCGGAGAAGAAGAAGGAAGATGATGAGGAGGAGTAGGAGGAGAAGGAGGAAAAGAAGGAAAAGGAAAAATAAGAAGGAGAGACAAAAGGAGACGGAAGAAGAGGATGAGAAGGAGATGACGAAAAGGTTATTCCGATTCAATTGCATTGGGCTACCTGCTAGTATATATATAATTCGAGACCTATTATTAAAACGTGGTGCTAAAGAGCCGCTCTCAGTAAGTTGAATGATAAGAGCGTATCAACTACAAATAAATAGAAAACCTTCCTCATTTTTATTGTTTATTCTTCATACAAAAAAAAAACGGGGTAAATGAAATAAATAAATGTGAATGAAATAGTAAAAGATAGAATCTTGTTAGCCGTTTGTTAATCTTGATAACATATTTTGTAGTTACCGTATAGGAGCATTATTACTCGATGTCATTACATTAACAGCCTATTACCATTTTGAATCTTCTGGATCTTTGAATCCGTCCCTTCATAACATAACATAACAGCCTATTGGAAATTGAAATGGACAATAATAATCAAAACAGTAGAATATGCCATTAAATAACTGGTCTTCTATTAAATTTTTCTGTTATAATTCAATAAAGTATGGTAGAATCCCGAATATATTGGAGCTTACATAATGTCATAAATTTATATTTTGTCTACAGGTTATTGATGAACACTTTGTCAACAACTGAATTGGTGTTCCAGTTTGAGACTCCTTTGCTAGCTATCTCTTGAGATTATGTGGGTGGCGCAGATAAATTGAAATAAATTGATGTTTATAGAAGATATATGTGTTGTCAAGCTTGGAAGAGTGTAAATTGCTGTTACAGCGCGAACTATTGGATTTCTGCTAGATGGAAACAAGAAACTTCCAAAAGAAAGTTTCTCTTAAGCTTCTAGAGAGAAAAAGTTTCTATGATTATCATTCAATTTAGAAAGTTGGTCGGATACACTCAATATACTGTCAAAACTGTAATCATTGTAAATTAACTTTGTTTTCATTCTTATTTTTATTATTTTTTTCGAGCCACTAGTCCCAAATTAATCGCTTTTCTACTTCTTTCAGCCATCACTGAAATAAAACTTCTCGTTGGCAAGGTTGCGATTGGTATGAAAAATTTGAAATGAAAAAAGACTCATTCAAAACTGTCCAATTAATTCTGTATAATTTTATCATTCATTTCCCGTTAAGAACGCCAGACAAGAGAAAAAAATAGTCTGTTGTTTTTTAACAATACTTTCATTCTTATTGATGGAGCATGCTTCAAAGAGATTGTAAACTGACTCTTGTTTTTTCTTTCTTCCAATATGTCTCTTTTGCTCCTGTTTGACGAGTGCGTTTTGAACATTCACGTAGATTCACGTACATTGAGGAATGTTCTAGATTGTGCTACCGGCTTCTAGAATTTCCTGGAATACTTTCAAACACTATAAAAGATGTAGTCCACGTAAACAGAGTCAGTTTGTCATTTGATCTTCACAACTTTCATATTCAGTGCTAGTGCTTTAGTAACAGTGTATAAAACAGGTCCATCTTGAGTGATTTGTGTAAATAAAGTGCGAGTGTTAATTTCAAGTGTTGCCAGCATTATCTTAGTGATAGAACTCATAACAGTTCTTTTTATTATCCACCTGGGTAATACAGTATACACTCAGATGCATAGATGAACAACACGATTTTTGGAAAATATCAGGATGCCTAGACCTAGAAGCACATTTTTCCAGAAATCTTTCTTTTTCCTTGAAGGTAAATTTTTAAACGGCTTATCATACCCCATTAAAAATAAATAGGCTCATTCTGTACATTCAAGTTGACTGTTAAAAAATATCTCTGACAATCCCTGAGGACGAAATCGAAAGAATGTATGTTGTGATGGGATGATGTGACATAACTTGTTTGTTTTTCCTCTATAGGATATTATTATGTGCGTGTTATATTCTGTGAGTGAAATATTCTTATTATTGAATTGTTTTATTATGTGTACATGTTTATGAGTGCTTTATAATTATTATAAGGGTGTTTCTTGCAGAGAGTTTGTCCAGTTATAAAAGTGTGTACTAAAATATATTCTCTCTCGTCAAGTGCTTTCATTTAACTAAATAAAAATTGTAATCCGGATGTTTCTATATTTAATTACTGGAGTTTACTGTGCTCCCATATGCGGACAAGCTCTGAGCTTTGCATATGTGTATTATTTTTCTGTCAGTTTGTACAGTAATACATGTATTTGTGTTTTATATTATGTTGTTATGGCTGAGAATAAAATCTCAGAAATCAAAGTTTCCGGGAAAACCATAAAACTTCACAAAACAACAAGAATCTGCATCATTTTTAGTTTTCTTCATCTTATCTGTATTAGTACTTAGTTCTGACCAGATTCACTGAAATTGAAGTGAATATTCACTTTCTTTATTGGAGAAAATCATATTTTGCCTTCAAAAAATAAGAACCGGGCTATGTGTCTCATTGTTAATAATAATAAACAAGCTTAGTTCAAATGTGAGAAAAATAAAAAATTGGCTAAGTGACATTTTCAAAGATGTGTATCGACTCTTCAATTCCACTGATTCCACAGAACTGTCAATTCAAATGATTTGATTGTAATTAATAAACTCACATTACAGTGTGCTGGCCATTTCACAGTAGAGGCATACACGTTGCAGTTTTACAACTGTGGGTCAGTGACCAAGTGTGGATGGATCTGCAGCCATTGTTGCATGTGACACCAATGCTGGTAATCACACAGCAATATAAGCTATTCATTATTAAAATTCAAAGTAATTAAAATATTGAAATTTCTCACAATCCTTGTACAATAGTGCGTGTTGTCCTTTTATCAAATAATTGTAATAAGAAAAAACAGGTTGAAATAAAGTGAACAATAAAAAAAATAGATATTGACTTTTTCACTATTATTAGAATATTACTTTTATCTACAGTTATATTACAGTTATATTTACAAAATTACAATATTATTATTGTACTAACTCTTCATAGAACTCTTTGTCTTCGTCCTTGAGGTAAGGGATAAATTTTCTCAAATCTTCTTTTTTTTCAATTTTTAATTTCCCTTCCACACTCAACCGAGGTAGTTGCAAACCTTTTAATGCTTCCATTTTTATACCCTTCTTGAACACATTAGTTTGTCCCCATGGTTCTACTTCACTGAAAGGTTTTCGAACACGAAAACACGAACCAAACATGTGCAAGTAAGCAGCAATGCATTCAGAACATAGCACAGATTTTGTAATCCAACCATTGGCACTTAGACCGTGGCGCGATCTGTTATCAATTTTTTGAACTATTTCTATCTAGAATACTTCATAGCCCAGGTTTTACCAAGTAATACTGGGCACATAGACCACATTTTGATAGTAAAACAAAAATGTTAATTTTTGGCACTTAGCCCGGATTTCATAACGAGTCTACAAATATAATCATTATTATTATTATTATTATTTTTCATCTCACACTTAAAAGAAAGTGATTCAAATTCTTACATCGGCATAATTTTGCAAGATGTAGAACATTTCGATTTATCAGAGTAACAAGACTACAATGGAGGAAGATTTAAAAACTCTCTAACTATTGTTGTTGTGTTCAGGATGACAGACTTCTGCAGCTGGATGTAGGTTTCAAGTGGCAGGTTCAATAGGACTAGACTGTGATGCAATTTTTTGGGGATTAGTCCCGTGCTTGAGATAACAAGAGGAACGACATGCATCTCTTTCTGCTTCCACACCCGTTTGATGTCTTTAACCATTGGCTGGTACTTATTACACTTCTCAACCCTCATTATTATTATTACTATATTATCCAGTGCCAGTTTAGTGACAGTGTATGAAGACACATTGTTTCTATGCATATCAAGTGCTTGTGATCAGTTTATGCGGTAAATTCATTATTAGCTGAACGTTATTGATTTGTTTTTTCTTATTGATTTTTTGTGATTAGTGCGTGTTAAGAGTAACTTGTATAAATAAAGTGCGAGTGCTAATTCCAAGAGTTTCCAGCATTGATAGACCACATAACAGTTCCTTTTATCATCCACCAGCTTATCATTCAGTACTGCTTTGAAATCTAGCTTCTCTATGTTCTAGGTTATTGAGAAAATTCTGTCCTGTTTAAACATGACAGAAAAAAGTGTGGTAAATTTGGTCGCATGTGGATACAATGTTTTCGACTTTTTCTGTTCTACTGATATTGTGCGTCATGAATTTACTCTCAGAGTACAGACAATTAACCAGGTCTACTGCAAATGTACTCTTGAGCGTATAAGCGATGAAATAAAGAAGAAATTACCTATACTGCGGAAGAAAACATGGGTGCTTCATCATGATAACGCTCCAGATTAACGAGCCTTTACAATCGTTCAATTTCTCAACAAATTTAACATTCCAAAACTGAATTGAGTTTTTGATTGACTCCAATGAGTCATCTTTTAAATTTATTCCATTCTTGATTTGTATCTGGTCGATGTGACACTTGTTTTCTACTGTTTTCATGGCTATGCAGTACTTCATGACTGCACAGAGTTAGCAGTTCTGGAGTTATCTAAATTTGTTACTCAGAATCTAGAGGGGGAAAATAAATGCCTAGTGGTATTTTTAGACTTAGCAAAGGCCTTTGACTCAGAAATCTACGATTTATTAATAAAAGAGCTGTAGGCAATGGTTCAAGTCTTACCTCAGTAACCGACAAAACAAGGACAAAAGTTGGGAGCCATATGAGTGCAGAAGGGTCTATGAAGTTTAAAATACCACAAGGAACTGTTCTGGACCCAATTCTTTATTCAATTTTTGCAAATGGGCTGTGCTCCATCTGAATCCAAAGTAGGGTCTTTGCAAATGAAAAAGCACTTCTCTTTCAAGGAAATAAGTAGGGTCCAAAGTAGGGTCTTTGCAAATGAAAAAGCACTTCTCTTTCAAGGAAATAACTCGAAGAAGTATTTCAAATAGTCGAAACAGAACTTTCAAAAATCACTGGGGAATGGCTGGGAAATAATTTACTCTCATTAAATGCAGAAAAAAACAAATTTTCAGCATTTTCTTTAACTGACAGTATCAAACCACGTATAACATCGATAAAACTTCATTATTGTAATAGAATTAATAACAATTGTAATTTTCCACTAATAGAACGCTCAAATAGTATCAAATACTTCTTGAAATAATAGTAGATTGCTTATTAAAATGAGATAAGCACATATCATATGCAACTGAGAAGAGGAAAGCCGAGGAGATTGTGGAGGAATAAGGTGGAGAAACTTGAGCGAGGGTGATTGGGAGGATAGAAAATTGTGGAGAATCTGGCTAAAATTAGTGATTACTATAAAATCCCAATATCCTAATAGGATACAACTGCAAAAATAAGGAAGCTAATTTATAAATTACATCAGCTGAGGCATATTCTTAACAAATAAATGATCAAAACATTGTATTTTACATTAGTTGAATCTCTTATAAGATATATCTTGTAAGTTTACCATATTATGGTCTGTTAGTTTAGAGGGCTGCAAATGATAGTTTTATAGATCCAGTTTTCAAAATTCAAAAACCTATTTTAAAGATAATGGGGAATAGGGAAGTTCGTTTCCCAACCAGCAAACTATTCATAGAAAACAGAGTACTTAGTGTTAGGCAATTGTATATTTTGTTGTTAATTACTTATATTAAAAAAAATGAAATTGAAAATAATATAACTCATCGCCACAATATTAGGATAAGAAGCCTCAATTATCAGGATGTATCCAGAATCAACACAGCATTTGGACAAAGATCAATAGGATATTAAGGGCCAACAATTTACAATAGAATTGTACTGGAAATAGAAAATGAAGGCCACATTAATAGATATTAAAAAAAAAATTAGGGATTGGTTATAATATTGGAGTCTACCGTAGTGAGGAGCTCATTGTAAATATAGGATTTGAATAGAAAGACGATTTTGCGTAACTTACTTTTGGTAGTAAGTATTGTATTAGTTCTAATAGCTAGTTAGGAATAATATTCGCTTGATCTAAGGTTTATATTGATGATAACCCCGACACTTAGTTTTATAGTGGGATATCATTTTTGTTTTTAAATTAACAATCAAATGATTTGGTCATTTCTATTTAATAATATATTTGTAATGTTTGAGCTTTTATCAATAAACTCCTTCAGATGTGTTTTCCATCATCCAGAGAAATTATTATTATCATTGGGAGGCATAGAACTATAAACTCATAGTTCTATCAATAAGGTTATAGTTCTATGTTAGGAGGCTATTTCTTGTTAATAATGGGAGGATCTAGTGTCAACCAATGACAGGCCTCCAACGTGGAGGTGTGACCAATGAGAGGCTTCCAGTCCATGATCAATAGTCTAAGAAGGATATAATTGAGCTACTCTTTATCTATTTTCTTTTATTGAACGAGCGAAGCGAGTTATTCCTTTTGACTTGAGGCTCGAGGCGGTGTGTGTTTGTATGTTCCACGATAACTTTCGAACACCTTTATCAATCAACTTCAAATTTGAAACACAGATTCTTGGTATCTTTAGACAGGTCAAGTTCGTTGGTCAATAAAATTAACCGACTCCTTCATCCTTTCAGAGGCGAAACAAAAGGATAGGTTCTCAGCCCTTCATTGATATATCTATATATCACTATGTATAGAAAATAGTTGTTTTCGCCACATGGAATTCGCAATAGATTTCAAAATATATTTTGAGTTATCAGCTGTTGGTGAATGAATGCGAACAGGCTTTTTATAGGATCTCTACAAGCTGATATACTAATTTCATTGCCCTGATATATGGATATATAAACAGCTGTTTTTCATGTGGTAAATATATCTTCGCTATAGATTGATACTAGGGCACTAATTCTATTGCCCTGATATATAGGTGTATGAGTACGGTAGGTCTTTTTTGTGGAAAATAAATGTGTGAATCAGAGCAACAATGAAATTGAACTTCAAGTGATAGATGTCTTGTGAATTTTATCGAAATCACTATTTTCAAAACAGACGTTTTTCGTTACCACCTTCCCCTACGATAAGCTTCCCAAATGAGTTTCCCTTTCCAAAATTAGTTGTTTGCAAGCGAGTTCTCCAGCCCGTTGGGCTCACTAGTTTTAGATTCTTTCACTCACTGATCATGGACACGGAAAGAAGTAGTTTCAACCTGAAAGTACTTTCATAAATTAAGAATAGAATAGTTTGTCAAATTGAATAAAATAGAATTTCCTTCTCATGAAAAGTATTCAAAATGGAAGCATAGCATTGAAATCTCAGAAATTTTATGAAGAAGAGAGGAAGGGAGGCCTGTGCGGGGAAGGAAGCGAAGTAAATTGATTCCTTTTTTCACCGACTAAAACAATTTGTTTAGACTTGACCTTTTGAAACTCTGAACTGGGTGTTCCGTCATAGCGTACCTTCAGTACCTTCATCATGTCCTACAGTATCCTACAGAAGATACTGAAAGAATACCAAACCCATATTCAAGATGAAAAAGAATTCTTCAAATAAGAATGAAATATGATAAATAGGAACCCATAAATATAAGCTTATATGATATGAAAAAAGTATGAATCAAATAGCATGTGATATCTGTGAAATGATTTTCTCAATTATTGGGGATTGTCAATGATTTATGATTACTGTGACATATTATTCAGAGTCTGATATGTTTCTGGGCTTCATGTTCAACCAGCCCAAAGCGTGGGTTCGTTTCACTAAATTATTTATCGCGATTAGGACTTGGCATGAGGGGATCGTTGGACACATTAGAGCTGACTACAAGGTGAGCTCCAGTATCGCACCCTAAAATCTCCAAAAAGGCTCGAGTTTGGTATTATATAGAATGTGGCTTATTTTGTGAGATAAGAATCTTTTTCAACATGACAAAAACTGGTGTAATCATTCGATGGCATTCGTTCTTATTTGAACACATAAGCGAGCATTTGCTTGCGTCCGCCACTAAAAAAGTGCTTTTTCCCTGCTTATCTATTTTATAATAATTTATCTTTTCATCTATCATAGGCATTGTCTCTGATAATTAATTTATTATAATAATATTGTGTCTGGGGAAATATGATATTTTTTTAATTCATTTAATTGTTGTGACAAAATTGCAATGAATGTGAAGATTCAACAGTCACAAAAGTCCAAAATTATTGCTCTCTTCACTAATTTTGAATGTGATATTGTACAAAACATTGAGATTAATTCACACTAAACATTTCAATTTGCAATACATGTATTTCTCTATTTCGATATTCAATGTAAAACGATAATAATAGTGTAAACAATAGCGTGAAATAGAGTATTTAAAAGGATAATAATAAGATAGTGGAATAATAAATAGAAGTAGTGTGGATGACATTTAATAATATAAATTAAAATCTTCAATTATTATTTTGGGGAAAACTCTCTCAATTCCCCAATGCAATGATTAATGAGTACCATGATACTATCAGGAATGCTGGCCCACATTTATTTATGGGTTGTATTTCATCTAGAACAATTTAGTGGAGACCTGTGCTTAGTTTATTGCCTGGCCATAGTTTTGTTTTGAAAAACTTTATTAAAAACACCCAACAATATGGAAAAGCAACATATGAATTTTTTAGTTGTTGTTTTTGCTTTAGAAAAACACAGTTGGCAAACCCGATAATACAAAGGTTGTTTTTCAGAGTTAATGTATCAGATAAAAAACTCAATAGTCATCTACTTCTGTTAATTTACATTCGATCATTGATGTTTGAAGAAATGTTTGACAGCGGAAACTAGTCAGTCTTCAATATGAAACCCAAAATGCCATAATTATTATTCTATCGACCTTTAAATATGATATTTTACAAGCTCTACCTAAGAACGTTACAAAGAAAATAAGGACAACTTAATATATACCCTACATAGACGAATACTATTGGCTTATAGGATGGGAGCCCCTCTCATAGGTACTTTTATAGCTTTTGACTGATCTATTATTGACTGATGACGGAGACTAGAACAACTAGGCACAGCTAATCGTAACATGTGGAAAAAGCAGATAATCTTCAAAGAACCAGTAAACGTATGTTCAGTTATAGGGAGAAAAGAAATGATTCTGGGATAGGAGTGAGGTATATAAAATAAAATGTGCAAATTGCAATGCTAGTTATGTTGATCAAACTAGGAAAATCATCAATAAACCTGAGAATCGAAAAATCAAAAAAAGATTTAAACTATGATCAACAAATTTGAGGTCGAAGAAAATATTCAATCTCTGCATTTCAATAAAAAAAAGGCAAACTATCTATCATTTACAAACCTTTGGAAACAAATAGGATGCTGAAAAACGATTCTGATGATCAGTTCAATCAACCTTAATTCGGAACTGTAGTACCTTGTGGTCTTATTCAATTCCGGTTTCCTGGTTAATAATATGATTTAAACTTCCTAGAAGGCTTGTATTTATCCGTTAGAATGCAAATTTCTCTAATTTAAAGTTCGATCTAAAATAATTTCTGTAATTATTATTGTAAGTTTGAGTATGGGGTAATGAGCTACCACAGTCTCCAGGCATGGCTTTCATGTGGTAGTCCAATATCTATCAAGTTGTCATGTATCAAGTATGTTGAATCAATGTGCAACCAAAACAGTACGCCTGTAATAGTATATTACATTACAAGTGCGGAAAATGGTGTTTACCGTACGAGTATGATAAGTTAACGCACAAGACAAAGTCTTATCATACGAGTATGGTAAACATCTTCCCAGATGAGTTACGTACAATATTTTTTGTCATACTTGTAGGTTAAGCACAGTTTACCAGTCAAGGAATCAATGTGGTAAACGTCTGTTTACAGAAAGAACAGTTGATTTTCATCACTGCATACTCTTTTAGTGTGGTCATGAATATTACCGCATTCCAGCTGATTCAGAATTTGGAAAAACAGCTGACCTCAGAAGAATTTTTAGTATTTTACTACTGTGATGGATTTGAGGTTATGTTTGATGTATTTTGAGATGATGCTTGTTGTACTTGCTCAAAGTTTATTATTTTATATTTTAGACTAGTATGACAAAAATATCGTATGTAACTCGTCCGGAAAGATGTTTACCGTACTCATATGGTAATACCTCACTCGACTTCATCTTGTGCGTGAACTTATCATACTAGTACGTTAAACATTATTTCCCAAACTTGTAATGTAATATAGGTACTATTTTGTCACACTAGCCTAAAATATAAAAGAAAATGTTGAGCTAGTCAAACAAGCATCATCAAACATAACCTCAAAATCCATCACAGCAGTAAACTTCTAAAAATACTTCTGAAATCAGCTGTTTTTCCAGTCTCGATCAGCTGGAATGCGGTAAAATCCATTACCGCACTGAAAATGAAAAAGGATGCGGTAATGAAAATCAGTTGTTCTTTCTGTAAACAGATGTTTACCGGCTCGATTCAATGCTTGGTAAAGTGGTGAATATGTACGAATATGACGAAAAGTATTTTATGTCATAGGTAGTGATGGGCGACTCATTCCTTTCTGCAAGTCGACTTGCGAGTCGGTCTCAAGAGAGTAAATCGACCGAAGCTAAAGTCGAGTCGAAGAGGTGCAAGTCGACTCAAACACGACTCAAGTCGGGTTGAGTTGCAATTTCAACGGTTTTGTTTTTTCTCTTGGCTCTACTTTTGTCGACACTGTCAACATATCAGTCGTGGGTCGTTCATGCTTTCGTACTACTGTAGTTGAAGATAGAAAAAGAAAGAGGATTCTTTAGTAGCCTATATTCACCAAGACGGGAGTGATATAAATTAACAATTCATTAATTCGGACAAAGATCAATAGCATATTTATAGGGCCAACAATTTACAATAGAATTCCACTGGAAATGAAAGAAGAAGGCAATATTAGCAGATTTAAAAAAAATAGGGATTGGTTTTATAATATTGGAGTCTACCGTACCATAGATAGGTTCTCATAGTGAATAGGATGTGAATAGAAATACGATTTTGCATACTTTAGGTAGTTTTAGGTACCGTAAATAGTTTTTTGTTATTGTTGTATTAGTTATAAAGGCTAGTATTAGCTTGATCTATCTCGAGTCTATCTTATATTGATGATCACCAGGACACATAGTTTAAAAGTGAGTTTTATTTTTTAAATTTAGCAATCAAATGACTGGGTTTTCTATATAATATATTTGTAATGTTTGAGCTTATATCAATATACTCGTCCTCTGGATGTGCTTTCCATCATGCAGAAAAATAATTATTATTATTAATCATTAATATATAAATATGTAGGCAGTAGAGAATATCGAACTGAGAAATGCTTTTCTAAAACAAAAAATCACAACCGAAATTGCACTCGCAAGTCATACTCTTATGAAGTCGTTAACACATCTCGACTTACTATTCTAAAGGAATGTCTCATGTCTTGAGTCAACTCAAACTAGACGACACGACTTTTTATTAGATGACACTGAACCGAACAACTCAACCATTCAATGATACAATTCAAGTCGCAAAGTGCATAGTGTAGTGAGAAAAACGAAAGTCGTGTCGACATCATGCATGGCAAGTCGATTGAGTCGACTCAGTGTGCAAGTCGACACAAAGTCGACTTTCGAGTCGAAGTCGCCCATCTCTAGTCATAGGTAAGGCAGTTTTCGCCCAACAATTCACAAATAAGAATCACAAATTTTGAAGTGAAAACTCCTATGGGAATTCGCAGTGGTTCAAATTACAAGTACCAACTAGAAGGAGTTACCCAGGTCAATCAAAATTCATTAGAGACTTTAGACAGGGGCTTACCCGGATTTTTTTAGGTGATATCAACTTGGAAAAAACATTTTAGATGCCGGGGTTTAACCATTAGAAAAACGCTTCTTCCTTTGTGAAAAGTGACACAATAAAATTAGCTCACTTCAGCTCGTAACATAATGGAAGGGGGGGGGGTGCGTTAAGAAAAGTCTGATCCTAGCCATCAGGCGTTTAATGTATTCGATGGTTATTTTTCCAATAAATAATGAAAAATATTATAATGGCGTGGGATGAGACGGAGAGTGACTTGCGACATCCGCACAAATGCTTCAATTTAGTTGAGAAGAAAACATTTCAATTATTTTCTTATGTGAGATGTGAGTGATGGTGTAGAAACAGTAGTTATCCAATCATGTGACTCAAAGATGACTTATCACAGCTTGATTTCCATTACTGTATTTGAGAAACAACTTCTATCATACATGCTACTGCCACAAGTGTCATTCACCCTCAGTTAATTGTATGATACAGGCGTTTATTGGCTGTGAACATTTTTGTTCTGATTCTGGTAGACAGTGAGTCTACTAAACTACAGGTTCCCGGGATTTCAAACAAACAATTTGCGATGATTCAAGAACTAAATAGAATCAATCCTTTTTTACAAGTAATATAGGATGAAATTAATGAATTGATGTCTAAAATCATTAAAATTCGGGTTTGAGGGGATTACTTTCCTATTTTCCCCCGAGGGAGGTCCCCCGGACACGCCTTTTATTATAGAAAAGTTTTCCCTTCAAAGTGTTGAATAAAGGGCATCTTCTCCAAACTATGTCATAAAATCTATACTTTGTTTATCTCCCATCTTAATTAAACGTATAGTTTTGGATACTGAGTTATTTGACATTTTCTTTTTGAAAATTGAATTCTCTACAAGTTTCGTATTTATTATTGAAGTTGGATAGAAATTCAAAGCTAAAGTACACAGTCTATTTGGAAAATTTATGATTGTGTTTTTCTTTCAATTAAATCCAAATTAATATAAATTAAATCCATTAATATAGAAAGAATTAAGAGTAAAGGTGATACTTACTCGAGTTGAGCTCTGTTAATTCGCCAAGCAGCACATGAAAAAAGAGAAATAGAATAGATTAGACTATTATTTGCAACTATTAAAACATTATTCAAAATCAACGGTTATGGTGACATAAATTACAAGTGATCAATTACTCTCTAAAATACTGTTCTATGTATACTGTTCCATTAAAACTTATTAATTAGCTTATAAATACAAGGTGTGCGTAGCGACTCCATCATTTCTGGTGCTGAGAAATTATCAACCAGCGCTACCACCGCCTCTTTTCAAGCGGGCACGAACCTGCTACCGTACCTTGAGAGCAAGTTAGTGATTGATGATCGTCATCTAGCCAGCTCGCTCCTCATGACTATGTTCAGACTTACATTTCATAAAAATTAATCTATTCTAGAAGTATAGGATTAAAGGGCTGAAACTTTTCATCAAACTGCAAAACACACGTTTTTAATTCAAAATATCACTATCACTTCTCATCCAGAACTCTCGTAGACTTCAACTTGGGGCCGTATTCATGAACGTTCCTTCAGTTTTTCTTGACTCGAGGGACTCTTGAAATGTAATGTATTTATTTATATAGGCATTTCAAGACTACCTCGAATCGATAGACATTGAAGGAACGTTCATAAATACGGTCATAAAACTCAACTTTTATTCAACCTACTTCACATATACATTGACACTAAACTTCAGCCTAATACTCCACTGAACTGTTCGTTCCAATTTCAACAAGATTGTTACTTGATAACTTTTTTCATAACAGCTGACTCAACCTACACAGCACTATAGACGTCCTCCTCTAGTTTGTAGGATCGAGACCTATATAATAGACGAACCATCAAGAACCATCTATGCTTTTGCCTAATTTTTTGTGGAAAGGGTTGTTGGGTGAGTGGGAGATGGGTGATATAGTGGTTCGGTCCTGTTTGACAGTCCTCTATGACTAGGTGGGTTTTGGTAACATGCGAGTGAATTGTTGACGGAGATTCCTTTGCAACAGCAGAAATTGTATCATGGCCAGCTGACAGTCTATAGGGGTTCTCTGCGGGTACAATATCCAGTTGCGGTTATTTGCATATTGGTTAGTGATCATGCCCCATCCTCCCGTTCCGAATGCAATTTCAAAACCAAAACTATATGAACATGGAAATTACAGGCCACACCCTCACTTCGGTCCTGTTCAAATAACCACACCTCCCACTAATAAATAGAATCGATCTCACGTTTCTCACCAGTTCATCAACCATATTTAATCACAATTAATTCATTATGCACTAATGCAGCAGCATTATACCTTTGGTTTTATATTATAATGAACATTTAACTTCATCCATACATAGAGAAGTAGAGTAGTAGTTTACATACAGTAGCATATGAAAAATGAAACATATTTCAACTAATAATTGGAAAGCTCAAGAGCTGTTTGAAATTTAAAAAAAATGGATGAAAAGAATGCTTTACTTTTCCACTTTCATATATTATTGTGTAATATTATAAATATTATTTTGAAAGATCTATAAAACGTTAATCATATGGAAGAGAAGAAGAAGGTTGCCTAGTAACTTGGAATAAATAACGAATAAAAACATCAGTTGAAAAATGAGACTCAATGAGTGAAGACCTAAGAAGAAAAGTATTTTCAAAATTATTATTGTAAATGTGCGAATAAAATATTAATGACCCTGAGATTAAGAGTGAAGTAATTAGTAACATTACAATTTATTGTTCTAAGAGTTGAAGAATATCAAATAATAGAAATCTGTACAACAACACAAATTATATATTTACTTATTCATATGTATCTATCCGAATAATTTACACAATCATTTTGCTTTCAGTTATAAGAAACACCAAACACGAAGTTGGAAATACAAAAAAGTCTTTAAACAGACATGGACAGGAAACATTTATTTGAAGGGACATAGACAGGAAAAAGAAACAGGAAAATTTGATTCAAATTATAAAAGTAATCAAGTTTGAATACTTTTTCGAGGGAAATAATCACAATTTATTCGACTATTCTATTAATTGAGTGAAAGTGAATCTCTGAAGGGAATAATAGTGTAATTAAAATTCATTTGACAATTCTGTTATCACCAATAATATTTATTCACATCATAGTGATGTTATATGTATAACTTGTGACAAATTATAAGCCTGCTTAGGAACTCATGTTTTAAAGTACAAGAGTTGGTCTGGTTCTAATAATATTCTATCATCAACCTTTACAAAATAAAATATAGTATTATGTAACATAATTAACAGGTTCAAAGTAGTGGGCCCCAATAAACTCAAACTTGTAAAAAAAGTAATACTTGGAAAGAGAGGCTTCGAATTTACTCATTTCTCTGCCACAGGGCCTTCACTGACCTAGTTAGGGGCCTAAACCTATGGAGGGGATGCTCATGGTCTCATTGCCCTTTTCAAGAGAAGTCACTAAATAAATCTAACCTAACCCGACCAATCATGAAGAGGAATTAAAATAGCGACTTTTAGACTGTCTGGTTCGGCCAAGATTTCAAAAACTAGTGAATTGACAAAATATATTGCGATGAATAAATTATAATTATATGATAACTTTCAAAAATTTGAAAACGTTTTATCTATCGAGCAAAATATATTCATAATGAATATGAGTTACCGTAATGTTATTGGAAATAATTCTATTATTTACAAATGGTGGTAATTTATTAATTTTTTCATCAAAAGATGAATTAATTACCACACATCTAAAATAAAATAATAAACATGACGTGGTACGGTAGCCAAAAGAAAGATTGAATAACCCATTGAGTGGGAATTAGGATAAAATAACTCACCGGGATGAGAATCTCTTAATTCAGTCGTGGTTTATTGAATATTATATAGTATTTTCACAATATAGCCTATGAATGGCAATATATTTTTACAATATAGAAATTAGGATAAAACAAATATAGAGGGATGAGAATCTTCAGTTGCGGTTGTATTAAATTTTATAATATTGTTCTGTACAAAAATGTGTTCAACCTGGTGTTATCTTCTATATTATACCTCATTCTCTGTTTTGGTTTGAACCAAATTGATGAACTGAGATATAATAATAATAATAATAATAATTTGAAATTTGAGTTGATGAACAACGCGAAATAGCAAATACAAGAACCAACAACAAAGCCACAGTCATAAAACCTTGAATATAACTTCTGCATGGCTGTTTTTGTTTCAAGAGCTGTCTAATGACGATTAATGTGTAATCTAGATATCAATGCTACAGCCACTAACAAGCTAACTGGAACTCCAACAGTTTAGTTACGGTACCGGAACAGTTATGTAACTAACCTTGACAGGAAACATCTTGACTTGACAATGAGTGCGCAAACAGCTCTAAAGTTTCAAAGTTACTGGAGTTTACAAACCTCTCTCTACCACCACACACTAATTCCAAGTATTAGATAATCTCCATCTGTGACTGCTGAGTCGCCGGTTGCAATAATTGCCATACTTGTCAAACTGATCCAAATTCAGGGGCTTCAGTCTTAAGAAAAGGAAAGCAAATTCCCACCTTGAAAGGGCAAGATGATACAAAGTGAAGAGTCATAACTACCCAGCATTACTCGTTAAAAATAAGGTTAGTTTGTTGCGTTCCAAACCAGTTTCTATCAATGTGAATCCTTTTTTTTACAGTTCTAGTATAGCCTCAACTCATTCTTGGCAGTGCGCAGAAACGCAGGGTGCACAGGGTTTCAAGTAGCTGTAATGAGATCTAATCATTTCTCATATATTATAAGTGACAAATTATGTGAAAACATCTCACAGCATAGACTAGCAGCCAGTAGTAGCGAGCCGACATGCGCGAGACGAATTCATGTAACTGCCAAGAATCAGTTGACAAGCTACACCTTTCCACAAATTGAACCTCACGTTAGTTTATTGCATCTAAGTTCTTTGGAAGAACAATTTAATTCTCTCAGAATGATCACTTCCCCTACGTTTTGAAAGCTATACTTTGGAACCTGTGATGTTTTCCATGACGAAATACTTAATGAACAATCTAATATTAAAACTGACACTGTATTTCACTTTTAAATAATATTTTACTCACATATATTGGAGACGCTTGAGGAATGCATTTCACTTCTGAAAAGAAGCTTCGTCAGCCTCAGGCATCTTTTTAGAAGTGAAATGCACTCCTCAAGCATCTCCAATATATGTGAGTAAAATAATATTTAAAAGTGAAATACAGTGTCAGTTTCAATATTAGACTATACTTTGGCTTTAAGATAAAAAAACCTGAAAAATGTTCAAAACCCGCTATAATTTGGCTAAAAAGTCGAAAAACTGAAAAATGTTTGAAACCCGTGAAAATTTGGCTATTTAGAATATGGTTCAACTCAACTTCATGAATGTTTTCTGAATTTTTTGATGTCAGTAGTGCGAAGGAGAAAGATGTTATTTTTAATTTGAGACCAACTCTGCTTTTTTATCTTGAATAGTCTGCGAGTTTTTTTATGAAAAATTGTCATTTTCTAAGTACAGGATAGGAAAAGCCTTATACTGCCCTTCCAAGTAAAATTGCAAGTGATAAGCAAAATGTGTCACGTTATGAATTTTGATCGCTTCAATGAGCTGGGAAGAATGAGCAATATCTCGATGGGGTATCACTAATCGTTCTTGAATGAGAGGTGTGACAAAGGGGCAACCCCTTCACACTTCACCAATCTTGAAAACTTACAGTTTCACGAACTAAGAAGCTCGAAATTCGGATTCAGTGCCTCAAAATACATACGAATAACGATTAAAAGAACACTTTATTCATTATTATTGATTTGCTTGTGAAACAGCTCATGATGACAAGTAATAATGTGGGGGGGGGGGGACCGCGTTACAGCGTATCGTCTACTATTCCCCGTCCCACAGCATCATCCATGACCGTACGTATACAACCATATTTTTCTTCTGTGAAGTGACGAACGAAAAAAAAGAAAATAATCAGCACTATTGGGTTTACAGGTTCGTGTAGTTGAAACCCCCCCCCCCCCCCCCAATGAAAGTACTAACGTTAAAAATAGTATGTATTAATGGTTAGTGGTTTGTTAGTGCTGGTTAGTGCTTCAAGTCCCATCGTTAGTGCTCTATTGGTTTCGGAGATATATGCAAAAAACTTAGAGGGGGGTTAACTTCATGGAAGTTAGCCCCCCCACAGTGGAATATCTTAGGCTATAGAGTTAAAAATTGTGTCAATCGTTAGTGCTTCGTTAATGCTCATAAATAATACAAGTTCCATCGTTAGAGCTCATTTGGTTCACGAGATACAAACCAAAAATGTTGGGGGGGGGGGGGCTAACTTCCATGAAGTAAGTTTCGCCCATGGCAGACATACTTAAGGTATGAAGTCTAAAAATGGTTTCAATTGATAGTGCTTGTAAATAAAACTAGTCCCATCGTTGATGCTCTTTCGGTTTGGGAGATATAAGTGAAAAACCTGAGGGGATCATCATCCCTTGTTTGAAAAAATTGAGCTATGAAGTCGAAATGGTGTCAATCGTTAGTGCTTCGTTAGTGGTCTAAAAACGATACAGGTCTCATCGTTAGTGCTCTTTTGGTTCGTGAGATACAAGAGCAAAAAACCTTGGGAGGGGGGGGGGGAGGGGCTAACTTCCATGATGTTAGCCCCCATGGCAGATATACTTGAGGTATGAAGTCAAAAATGGTATCAATCGTTAGTGCTACGTCAGTGCTCAAGAATGATAGAAGTCTTATAGTTAGTGCTCATTTGGTCCACTTATATTACGGATTTATGAAGATTATTTTCCTAATTCTGACCCGAGGAAAGTCTCTCAGATACTCCTTTTATTATAGAGAAAATTTAATTTATTTTTAAGTGTAGGCTAAATGAATTTTTTAAACCATTTCATAATATCTATGATTTGCTTATCACCTACTAGGGACCTGAATTCGTGTTATGAAAAGAGGAATCTGACAAGCTGCTTAAGCTTATTTCTCTCATCAAAAGAAAAAAGTTAATAAACATAGATCTGAAGGAATAGATCTTTTCTATTGTCATCAACTTTCAAAAGGTCATAAATATTTCTCTAGTGGTCCGATTGTCTAGAACGCGGTGTCAAATTAATCTTTGAGACGAGCCTTACCTAGAACTTTCCTATTTTTGTCGATGAGAGCGATATCACGTGTTGCGCTGTCACAAATATGTTTTCAGAGTGGAAGATAGCTGCGAATTATTTCGAACTGAATTATCTTTCTTATTCTCATAGAACTATTGTTATATCGACTTCATACCTCAAGTATTTCTGCCATGAGGGGGGCTAACTTCATGGAAGTTAGCCCCCCTCAATGTTTTTTGCTTATATCTTCCGAACAGAAAAAAGAGCACTCACGATGAGACCTGTATTATTTACGAGCACTAACGAAGCACTAACATTTGACACCATTTTCGACTTCATACCTTAAGTTTTTCTGTCATGAGGGGGGCTAACTTGAAGGTGTTTTGCATATATCTCCGGAACCAAAGGGCTCTGACGATGGGATTTGAAGCACTAACCGGCCCAACGAAGCACTAACCGTCAATACTATTTTCAAAGTTAGTGCTTTCATGGAAGGGGAGGGGGTCAACTTCACTGACCTTGGATTTACCGACCATTAAATTAATAATTTTGGAATGAACACTATTACTGAGTTATAAAATTTCCATTAATTGCCTACATTGAGGAAATATGATTAGAGGGTAGGTAGAAAGGACATCGATGGGATTTTTGGGAACTTTTGATAAATACATGCCTAGCGATAGTTCAACACCTGGTAAGGTTATAACTTGTTACTAATAATCACTTGAGACAATAATGCTTTATCGCCTCCATTATCATAGTTAACAATATTGCTTAATATAGAAACTACAAAATTGTATTCTCAATTTATTATATGCTTTTGTTTTATTTTATTTCATTAAACTCCTCTGGGCAATTGCAATTTGCTTATTATTGTATTGACTGCAATCAATAGAAATGTTGAATTATTAATTGAATTATTTCCAAACGATTGAAGTGTATGGAATTCTAAGAGGAAGCTATTTGAACTGAACGATTTGCTGGAGAAAAATCCAAGACATTTTTGACAAATTTCCAAAAATATCAAATCATTTAACATTCTAACGAAGAGAAACAAAACTTTAAAATCTGAAGTGTTGAGAATCACGTAGTAAAGTATCTTATCAACAAGTATTATTTGGTAGTGTGGAAATTAAATAAATTTTGTCGAAGTTAATAACTTTCAAACTAATCTCCACTGAATTTAAATCAAATATAGACATGTAATAGAAACGGCATCACCAGTAAAAAAACAGTAGGACAATTCAAACGTATATAAGAGTGCAATAAATTCATTGGAAAAAGATGGATTTTATTAGCAATTGGCGGTGATTTCCTAACAAGTTTCTCAAACAATTTGATAGATACCGTATTGAAAATGATGTGACATTCGAGACTATTTTCGAACTATTTTGATTGAATATATTTTTCATGAATTGTAAGCCAATTAGTTTTCAACAAGTTAATTAAAATGAATTTTCAAAAGGATGAATTCCCAACAGTGTTCATTTTTTTATAGGAAAGACTGTACAGCAACATCGAGTTATCAACAAGTTGATAAAATATTTCGAGTCGATAAATTTGATACAGTATTTCTTCCTTCCATGGGGAAAACTGTAACAGGTTACAGCAGTATTGTAACTCATGAATTCACCACTATTGATTTCACTTTTCAGCATATGATGGAGTGGTGACGCTCACATTATTTCTACGATAGATAAGAAAAAATGGGGTTGCATGGAATAAAAAAGGTGCCAGCAATGTGTGAGAATGATAAAGAGAGGTGATGGAAGCGTGATGAAAAGAAACATTACCTGGATGAGTAATACTCGAAGAAGGCGACAAATATCTCTAAAGATCTGGAAACGGCAGCCCACATGACGGCCGAGCATCTTCAGAGCGGAGGCGTCACCATCTGCGTGCTCGCACGCAACAAGTCGCGCGGCGCGTTGATGCAGCTCAGAACTACCAACCTAGCCGCAGCAAAATACCATGCCCGGGACGGTCGACTCTATCGATCCTACTCACACACACACACACTACACTAGAACACTACTACACACCCACTCTCCTCTGAAAACACCTCGTCCTCTCACACAAATGCCGAAATTTCAATCGTATCTTAGGACCCAGTACTGGTCCTCCTACTACTCCTCCTCCTCCTTCAATAGATACACTCCTCCTGTTTCTCCACTCTTCAAACTCCTTCAATTGATACACTCCTCCTCCTCCTTCTCAGCTACAGCTGCAGCGCTTTCTCCTCCGTTGCATTCAAAGATCACAGCAGCCGGACGGTGGCGTCAAATAACGAACGACTAGCGCGCAAATCTCTTTACTCTGCAAATTCGAAACATTTAAAATATCGAGCGCGCATACAAAAAAAATCCACTTCAAAGGTCTTACTTGAATCTTAATTGAAAGGTCCTACTTAAAAGGATTTTGGTAGCTGGTCAGCTCGGGGGTGGTGCAAACAGCATCGCGTAGCACAGCTACACTGAGAGAGGCGTTTTTCTCTCAACTGACGCGAGAAGGTAAAAAATAATTTATTGCCGTATTTATGAACGTTCCTTCAGTTTCTGTTGACTCGAGCGGCTCTTGAAATCTATGTTTTATATAGGCATTTCAAGAATCCCTCGAGTCAAGAGCCATTGAAAGAACGTTCATAAAAACGGAAATTATATTCATATTCGTTTAGATATTTGATCATTGATAAATAATTGAAAAAAAGGAAGAGCGAATGTGGATTGAAATTGAATTTTATTTTAAAATGCTCAGATCAGCTGATGTGACTCAATCAGAATCATAATACTGAGGAATGATCCACCTAAAATGAAATTTTAACCAGTCCTAGACAAAAAATCGATGCTTTTCAATGGGATACGAGAATGGTTCTATCTTGTCAAAACAAAATTCAATGTTAATTTACATTTCCTATTTTTTCAAAGAATGGAACCACACAGTTCTGAGCATTTTGCGTGTGTAATAAGTTGTTTGATGGAGATTGATGAGTTGGACCTACAGCTAAAGGTGGATTTCGAACCACCGGGAAGGAGTTCGTAGCTTATCTTCATCTGACTGAACAGATACATAGCTCACGGCTATGATAATACTCTTTAAAAACTGATCGGAACAAATAATGCTGGAGGATAGTACACCTAAAAGAGAATTTCAACCAATTCTATAATAACTTATATCCACACTTTCCAATGGTGAACAAGAATGGTTCCATTTTAGGGAGGCAAAACAAAATTTAATGTTAACTTTTCTTTTCTATTTTGTAATGTTTCTGGGATTTGGTTGAGGTTAATCATACCCTATATTTCGTGCCATACCCGATAATAAGAAAGTGTTTGAAGTAAGATTCTCATTATAGTTTACCGTATTCAAGAGATACTGGTTGCACGTTTTGAAATTCTTCTTCCACTGACAACAGTGTCAACACTGTCTGACGGACAATAAGGTTTTTGTATTGGCTAACATTGAGCATATGATTGCAACTTAAACCCTAGAATAAGAGACACCCTGAGTTGAATTTATAAATATCTATTGTACTGACGTATAGCTCTTTTAAAATGTTGATCCTTTGAAATCTAGCGACGATAAGAATAAAAACGTACAAGAATAAATTGTCAATCAATCGAAAAAATCATGTTTGCCTTTTTCGGAGAATAAAAGCTCATGAAGTGAACTGTTATGAGACAGGACAGGAGCTGTCAATCATTTCAAATTTATTTTTAATACGAGCAAGTGAAGCGTTTCCCAATATTAACTCATTCTAGCTCATCGGAAAAACTAAACTAAAACTCTTGAAGTCACTTCATTCGCTCCATTGATTCACATTGAAAATCCTCAAAAGAAGAAATGAGAAGGGCCGAAGCTTGTCAGATTCACTTCAAACTCACCACACCACTCCAATCAACAAAGCCAAGACAAAAGCGTCAACTCAACTGGCTTCAAATGTTACTGTGTGCTCTGTTCACTTCTTCCACTTTTATATTACAGGTAGAGAAATTTTTGTACAATATTTTCTGTACAAAGTACTGCAGCTTTGAGCATGGCTCTTGGGTGCCAGTTTTCTCTGCTTTTCAGTACCTCACAGGTGGTTACCTCAGGGCTACTTTAGGGTTGAGTGGTAGAAGATCTTGAGTCTCAACTCCGCCCTTAATAAACTCCGCCCCAATAAATCGATCAATCAATCAAAGGGCAGCTGTGAGAAGGGAGTGACAGCTGGAGCAGCTCATGGATCTGTACTTGGGTCAGACCTTTGGAATATGAGCTGCAATAGCTTACTACAAATGACAATGGTTGAGTTCATGGGCGACTTACTGTTTACTGCTCAAATGGAATTTTACCGAAAACTAAGGCATCTGATTGGTTCATTCAAATTCATAGACGTTCAAGAATTTTAATAGTCCAAACGTCTCAGTTTCCGGTAAAATTCTATTTACTGGTGAACAGTGAGGCTCCCATGAACTCAACCATTGTCAACAGGAGCCTTTCTTTGGGTTTACAGATGATATGGCCACTGTCATCAAAGTCCAAAATAAAGAGATTGCTGAACTTGCTTTGAACCAGGTCGTGAGGGTAGCTGGCGAGTGCGTGCGTGACCATGGCCTGGAGTTGGTTCCAGGAAAGACTGAAAAGACTTCTGCAGACCTTTGCAAAGACTTCCTTTTAAAGACAAGAGTCCAAACTGACTTTTCAAAGATTGTCCGTCATGAGGAGGTGATGCACGTGATTCTATTATTGCTTTCATTTCAAATGCACAGTAAGCTATAAAAGAGTCTCCCTTTCAAAATGAATACCTCTCTAAAACTATATGGTACAAATATATTGAAGACATGAAGAGAAAAATCTCTCTAGTTTTGAAAATAGTTGAAGTTTTATTTGGAGAAAGTAATTATATTGGAGTGCAACGAAAATAAAAAATGACTAGACAAAAGAGAAAATTATTATCTGTATGTGATAATGTGAAATGTGAAAACAAAATAACGACAGTAAGTGATCAATTTAACCATGATGAACTAAAGCTTAATAATGGCAGAAAGAAAGTTAGGAGAGTCGATGCTGCTCGGGGAAAAGTATTTATTTGCGTGAACTCTGATAAAATCAAAGGCCGGTAAGAGCTATACTGGGGTTCATGAAACTTTTGAAACATTGCTACTAACACCGAACAATGGCGAACAAAACGAGATTATCCTTTGATATGATTTTGTTCATCCGCAGAATATGCTCTAACGGATTCTCAATACAGTATTTCAACAAACACTTCGGTTTCCACTCAAATTGATTGATTGGTATCAGGCTGGCTACTAAAAATGCTAAACCGATGTCATCATCTGCTTTGATCAACACCTAGTGACCTACTGCTGTATGAGACTCCAATACGAAACACATTTTAAGAAAACCTGTTGCTTCAATTTCTTGTTTGAAAGATTTTGAGCAACAGTTTCCTTGTTTATCAGCTTCCACGTTAAAAATACAAATTGGAATACTGTACTTTCTCCATTCAATTCGCATAGTGCTGACATATAGTTTTGCTAATCAAGTAAAATCAAAACCATAAGTCGGAGGATATTCAAATAGCTTGATTAAATTATGACAATTTGGAATTATATCTTGAATAGTTTTTGGCTCGAGAGGAAATGTGTAATGATTGCTACAAAGAGATTCTCCAGTATTTTGAATCACACAACTACGAGTAACTATATTTGGTAAATCACAATAGTAGTTTAGTCCAACAAAAACTTGGTTATACTGATAGGAAATTCTATAATAAGGTACCGCAGTTGGAAATATCGAAGTATTTGAAGAAGCAAGAAAATATTTGGTTGATAAAGCTTTTTATAGTATAAAAGAGTTCCTTTCAAATCTAATTTTTAATCTGAATTAACTTGTCTCATTGTCCATAAACGGAGTCTTCAAGATGTAATCTTAGAAAATTGTACTTCAAAAAAATAAATTTCTATTTTACATTGGGGGCAAAAGTATTATTCGGGACTTGAGGGAGAAAACTAAGCTGTCACTAGACAGGGAATCACCAGTGCTGATTCATCACTTTTATAGATAGTTGGAAGAGGAAGTTCCCATTCGGAAGTATACCTGTGGAGTATCAGCCTAAGCTGTCTGAAGTACTGGAAAAATAGAATTGAATATTTATTTTCTATTGTGCCCTCCTCAGGAAGGTGAGAAACCATTTTTTTCCATTTATTCCATTTTATTCCATGGAATATTTTCTGAGTTCTCTTCAGGCAAGAGTGTCTAATAAATTGTGAAATTATTTTTTCCTGGAATATTTTCTAAGTTGATAACTCCCTGAAAAGATATTCTGAGTTCTCTTCAGACAAAAGTTATTATTATTATTCGGGACTTGAGGGAGAAAACTAAGCTGTCACTAGACAGGGAATCACCAGTGCTGATTCATCACTTTTATAGATAGTTGGAAGAGGAAGTTCCCATTCGGAAGTATACTTGTGGAGTATCAGCCTAAGCTGTCTGAAGTACTGGAAAAATAGAATTGAATATTTATTTTCTATTGTGCCCTCCTCAGGAAGGTGAGAAACCATTTTTTTCCATTTATTCCATTTTATTCCATTTTATTCCATGGAATATTTTCTGAGTTCTCTTCAGGCAAGAGTGTCTAATAAATTGTGAAATTATTTTTTCCTGGACTATTTTCTAAGTTGATAACTCCCTGAAAAGATATTCTGAGTTCTCTTCAGACAAAAGTTTCTAATAAATTGTGAAATCATTTTTTCCTGGAATATTTAAGGAAAGTTAATAACTCCCTGAAAATCAATTCTGGGTGCACTCCAGGCAAGAGAGTCTATAAATTTGTTAGCACTTGGATTGAAAATTCTTTTAAACGCGTTAATGAATGTCTTATAGTTTTGAAAATTCAGAAAAGCATAATATGTGATAGTAATTTTCATCGAGTATTTGCAGTATCGCATAGAGGATGCTCCACTGTGGAAGCACCATTATTTTTGAGAGCAAGTTCAACTGTTGACGAGTATCATACGTGAAATATACTTCTATCAAGCAGATCGTGATTGGAAAGAAATCTAAGAACTATTATACAGAAAAGGAAAATATTTAGCAAAATAGACTTGGTTTTCTGCTGTAAAATCACTTCATTGTGGTTCGGAACTCACCCAAAAATGTAGGTTCAATTCATCAACCACCATCATCCAACTCGTTACCAACGAACAGGTCTCAGACCTTTGTGAACTTCATCCTCGAAAAAAAAAAACGTTTGCTGACCGGCATAGCTCTGAAAGAGGAAATAGTCTTCCTACCTATGTTCAAGCTCTGAATAATACATTTTGTACTAGGTCTCTCCTAGAACTATGTATAATGACAATAATAATCATTATGTTGAAAGCAATCTGGTAGAACAACAATGTAGTTGAACAACAAATATCATATTATTATTATTATTATTATTATTATTATTAATGTTATTGTTATTGTTATTGTTATTAATATTATTATTAATATTATTATTATTATTATTATTATTATTATTATTATTCCAAGATCGAACAACTTCTTGTAAATCTCGTGTAAAAATGCTTTATTTGAAAAACGGAGCTTTTCCCGATCTGTAAAGATTCGATTGCAATTTATTCTACTGTTAAGAACAACTTCATTCTTGTATATTTCGTGAAAAAATGGTCCCTTGCTGTTTGAAAAAAGTTTAAGTCCCTATCTGTTTTTTCGATAGGATGAAGAATAGAATCCAATCGATCATGACGTACTCTACTGTTGCTAGCAATTTATTCCTGTATTCTGAATCGTGGAATGGTTTTCTACATTTGAAGAAACTTCTCACTATTCGTAACCGAACGGAACGATTTATCATTGGGCTGTGGAAGGCATGTGTAAAAATCGTTGGCTCATGCGAGAGCTTTTTGCTTCAGAATCCTTCAGAATAATAAGCTCGACTTGCAGGGCAATGGCAAGGGCCAGGGCTAGGGCAGAACAGAGAAGAGCAGAGGTTTCTCTTGAGCATGTTCTTCAAGCCGTAGAGTGCTTGTTGAACGACGACAGCTCATTAGCAGCCTGAAAGTCCCCCTTCTTTCTACAATGCCTTCAGTTATCACGGTGTCATTTAAAAAGCGCTCTTTACTCTCTTCAACCGAAGATCAGACAAGACAATAGCTACAAAAACTATCGTCCGCTGTTATATACATCACAATAACAGTTCCACACTATTTCCCATCTCATTTTTTGGTATCATAGTTAATTCAATAAAATAAAAAAATACTTGAATACTCCAATTTTTTCGTGAAACAACTCATCCATTCTAAATAATTTCAAAAATAATAATTATTTCGGATGTTCAAAACTACTAACTGCTACACCATTAAAACTTTGTATTGAGATTTTTTTATTAATTTTTTCTGATACAATATCGATTGAATCACAAACTATTTTCCATTTTTTTTACTATTGAAGTAATTTGTAGGTGTCTTATGTATAGTACCACTTGATCGTTGAAAAATAATTGGAAAACAGAAAGAACGAATAGGGATTGAGACTGAATTTGATTTCAAAATGTTCTAGTCAGCTGATGTGACTTTTTTAAGAACAGAGTCCACATATGTATGAGACCTATGCGTGAGTAATGAGTTGGACCTACAGTTTAGGTGGGTTCCGAACCACCGGGAAGTGATTTTACAGCAACATTGTGTTATGTTTTGGCCCACAGAGCGTACTACGCAAACAAGGAGTGAGGTAGGTGTGATCGCTTTCCTCACTGAGCTAACAGAGTTGCATCTATGCCTATGCCTAGCTCACCGAAACAAAACATGAAGCGCCAAGTCGTTTACTCAAAAGATAATGACAGAAAATTAATAGTCGAAATTCCCACGACTACCTCACTTTGTTAATGTTCAATAAATGATGATAAAAATAATACTATTGAACCTGGTAGTTTTATGTAACAGATTATTTGACCCAGAATCTCTGACTTAGATTGTGGTGGGACGTAATAATGTGTATACTGTAGTATTCATATAACTTGGCAGCGTGTAGCAGATGGGACATGCTACATCTGAACCCAGCATACTGCTGCCAAGTTATATAAAAACTACAGTATACACATTATTACGTCCCACCACAATATAAGTCAGTAATATGTATAATGCGTAATAATGGACGTAGTAATGTATAAATAAATTTGTGTTAATAACTCAATTTTTCCGAGCACCTAACTGATTGATTGATAAAATGTATGTTCAAAGTTCATTCACATTTTATGAATTATTTTCTGAGTTATAGTTATGCTATCCTAAATTAATATGACTCCAATCCTAGAAATATAAATATGAAATTCCAATTCTAATTCCCTAGATTCTCATTCTTATGAAGATTTAGTAGACCATAATAGTGATTCGGGAAAATTATAACATTGTAGTACGGGAAAGACCATCATGTTGCATTAATTTTTAGTCTTAATTAATATTTCCACTTCATAACATCACAATGAAATATTAATATTTCAATAAATCCGAAGGTTTAATTCCATTTTAGGATTTGAAAATCGATCTAAATGATTTAGTGGTTGGTATTTTGCTTCAAATGAGCTGATAATCAGATTAATCAAATCATACGAATTCAATATTATAATAACTGAAACTTAATCTTTCTGTTAAATCAATCAAGTATTTATACATTCACAGAGTAGTGTATCTATCAATTATTATAACTTCACATTATAAAAATCACAAGTGTATGTTTTTTGAATCAAATTTGTAGAATATCATAGCATCTCTCACATTCCAATCACTAAGAAAATGACATTAACAACTTTCCATGAGATTCAACAACATCACAATTCCAAACCTTTAAACTACAGAACATTCATATTAAAATGAATATGGACTGGAACATAAATAAAGAGAATGAAGTAGAGAAGCGGAAGAATGAAGAAGTGTCGAAACGTGTTCAACAAGTTGCTTGAAAAGTTCAAAAAAGTCGTAGCCTAATGGTTGGTTAGACATTGCATGCCTTAAGGGCGAGACACCTCTTCTTCTTTGAAGATTGTCTTGGAATGAGAGCTTTTAGCTGGGGTTTCTATTAAAGTCAGTGAAAGAATGTCAGAATATATACCGGGTGTTTGAAAAGTGTATGAGCTACCTGATCTCTGAATGTAAACCTTTATTATATCTCAGAAATGCACAGGTCGAATGAGATAGAAATAAACGCAGTTACTCATAGCCGTAAGAAAACTTCTTTAAATAAATCTGAAATTATCGTCCGCTATTTGGGATCCGCCATATTAATATGAACTTTACTTTTTAATGGGAAGATAACATACTTTATTGTTTCCTTTTTTGATAGTTACTTATTCTTGTTTTAACTACTAACAGCTACACCATTATAACTTTGTATTTTAAAATCTTGCATAATTCTTGCATGACTCCTCTTTTTTAATGCATTCACAAAATGTGAATTTAATTGTGTTAATAAAGTTGTTGTGTTTCTTTTGAGTGTTGCCAGTCTTATTTTAGTAACAGAACTCGTGACAATATTTTAGATGAAAAGTTGGGAGTTTGAAGGTGAAGTTGCAAGGTATAGCCTATAACTTGCTTGGTTGGTTATTAAATTATGATGGAGAAATGAGAAATAAGCTGCGAGACATAATAGAATTTTGGTCAATGCTATTCAAGCCCAAACTCAAAAATGCTTGGAAAGCCATCTCCTGGCATCTTCTTATCAACCTAAAATGATGATTTCCACTTTCCCCGACACATCAGATTTCCATCTACTATTTCCATCAGATTTTCATCTAGTAGTCAATTTCCTTTTTGATACTCTCTTCTGAGATTCCCATTTTATTTTGAATATTTCTTTCCACCGAATCGAAATAATGAAGAACATTGGTAGCTGGGAAATGAGAATTTAAAAAAAATGTTGTTACTTCAGGTCTGTCACATTTAGTAACTGTAGGTCCAACTCATCAATCACCACTAATTACCCACGCAAGGGTCTGATTCCTATATGAAAAAATGAACTAAACCCTGTTCAGCGAGAGTTGACACTAAGGCTCCACCTCCCGAGGCCTGACGTCACGGTCAGGCCTATTCACAAGCGGTCCTAGTGCTATTCTCTACTGCTCTACTCTGTCAAACGCCCGTTCACGCGCATTGTTGTTTTCATACAATGAACGGTGGAGGCGAGAGCATGCACGGCTCATAGTTGGAGACTGACTCTGAAATTTGTGTAAGGGATGACTGTGACCTGAAAAGTGACACTCGTCGGACGATGACCTTGCTCTGTATTGGCCGAGCGCTCTGTCCCGTTAGTTTTTAGGAGGAGCCTAATAGTGTCAACTATCGCTGAACGATAGTATAGGGTATAATTATTATATACCTATAAAAAATGATGCTACCAGATTCTATCAACTGATGTATCTCTACCTACTAGAAAGAGATTATTAAAAAATTATGATTTTGAATTATGAATTGAAGATTATTAAAATCTATGGAGAAGAATTTTAAGGACGTGATAGCCGTGAGCCGTAGCAGGCATCTGTTCAGTCAGATAAATACTCTTATAAATAGGTTATCTTACAAGGGTGACCGATTGGATCGACCAGAAAAAAGGACTCTGTTCTTCGCTGTAAAATTACTTAAAACTGGATCAAACTCATCCATCACCATCATCCAACTCATTACTAACGAACAGGTCTCAGACCTATGTGGGCTTCGTCCTTCTAAAAAAATTTGTCATTTGTATGTAATTAATGCTGACTTTTCATAGAAATTTTGCGAGTGTTCAATCATAGGCTGAGTTCAGAACCAAGCAAAATTCCAATAATTTTACAGCACTAGATTGTTTGTTTGAAGAATACCCGATTATTATTTGGAATGATGGTTCGAGTCAATAATTTGTTAAGTACTACTATTTCTCTAAAAATGATTAAATGACTTACATGACAGAATTATATTGTGAGCATGTAAAAATTCTTGGCCAAATATTTTTATTGTGGATGACTTTTTGACAATAATTGATCAACTAAAATTGAAGTTTAATGTGTTCTACTTCTTCAAGCTGGTCAGCTAGTTCAAGCAATCCTTTATTAGACATTCCAATTTATTATTATTTTCCATATGTCGTGCTTCCATTTGTGAACAGAGAAAATACAAAACTGCAACCTTGTTTTACAATTGAATCTGTAATAATTATAACTGTTTCATCGATTGCCAGCTCCTCCATGACTTTTTTATGTACATGACCGAGTTTCCAGTTAAGTTAACCGACTATCACATTTCATTCCCGTTATTTACAGAATTCTCGTCCCGATTTACGAAATTCCCCACCAAAATTGGCTTCGATGGCGCCGTATATCAAATGTGCCCTATCTTAGCGCTCCTGATCCTATAAATTGAATTTATTCATTTTGTTTATTTATTGATACTAAACTTACAATTGGGCCATTATTCAAATTCATTTTATTCTGTACATAGTATAAAATGACCAGTTTTTGTTTTGTTTTTTTGTGGGAGGATGAAACCCACATAGGTCTGAGACCTGTGCGTGGGTAATGAATTGGATGATGGTGATTTATAAGTTGAATCTACAATTGTCGATGTACTTGTCTAATTGAATCTACAATTATATTAATATATAATTAATTATAATATATAATTACAATTATATTGTCGATTATAATTATTTCCCAACCACTGGGAAATGATTATGAAGCAAAGAACAGAGTTATCTAGTGGTGGTGATTGGTCATGCGGTGAGCGTGGTGTTCAAGTGGTCGTGATGTTCAGTCACGACCGCTCAAGACTGCGCTTGGATGGGTGACCGTGCTTCAATGACTTGATGTTACAAGCTTTATTATCACTTACCCGGTGGTTCGAAACCCACCTAAAATAGTAGGTCCACCATGTTCCCCGTAACATGGCACAAAACGGCGAGGTGGAACTACCCGAAAGGGTCTCCCCACCATTAAAAGCCATACGCTTATTATTATTATTATTATTATCTGAAGACTAGAGTTAATGTTTGACACGAATGGAAAATAAATGGACATATTTCGAAAGACCTTACCTCCATTTACAAGAAGTATTTTTCTGAGAGATATTATGTCTTTTCAGTGTAGCAGTAAGTTATATCATGATGCATACCTTTTCAACTTTCATTTTATTGAAAACTTTTCAATAACGCTAACTATATTCTTTGTGTGCATTTATGAGCAGATTATCTAGCAAATAGGCTACAAAGTATGATCAATGAGTGACAGAGCATTAAAATAGAGTGTGGTGTGTCGATTCTAATACAATATTCTTTGAAGAAAAAATGCATAGGTTACCATCAATCTATTTTTAAAATATTCAAGCGATCGATTTATTGTGTTGGGCTTCTGAAAGCCCCACTACATTCCAGGCCGGAGTCAAGGAATAACCTGACGCTGCCCGCCCAACTCGATCGGTAGAAATGCATGCAGTTAGATAGATGGATTTTTGGTGACGCGATATTAAAAAACCTCTTCTCACCACCATTCTAGGCAACAAACATTCAACTGTCTTTTTTGTCGAGATCTTCATAAATTAACGGTCAATTTGATATAACTTTGTTTTGAAATATATTGTTTAATAATGCAGTTTTGGCGTTCAAACAATTGAATACACTATATCACAAAGTTTCAAAGTTCACCCACCTCTAACTGAACCCTATGCTCTGATCAAAATAGATTTCCTTTGATAGCATATGGGTATTCCACGAATCTCAGGTACGTTGGCATGACCGTACTCTAGTCATTAACAAACAAAATATCAAGGAATTCCAGCAGGCTACGTACACAATTCGTAAATTCTCAGAAGAGGCAGCTGGCTCAAAACATTTGGCACCTCAGTTACAGTTCTGTGATCATGTTGAACTGTAATTAAAGCTTCTTTGAAATTCCTTCCGAGAAATTTTAGAAGTAAGATTGCTACCTGACAATTTGAATAGGTAGATCATCTTTATTCTTCTTTCTGTAGTGATTCTTTTTATGCTCTAATCGGGAGTGACAACTTCGAATTTCATTGCAGTTTTTCTCAATGTATAATGAATAATATATATAAAATAAATAAATAATATACACTAGATATATTCAGTAATAGAATCTTCGAAGTCTTATTAGTATTGGTGATATTGTGGTAGATATCCATCGAATAATGTTGTCACAACCACTAAAATAATAAACATCTGAGATATTATAGTTTCGACTGAAAAGACATTTTCAATCTCTTATAAATATAATCACTTTATACGAATATAATCACAATTATAATAATAATAATAATCATGTTGAAAGCAATCTAGTAGAACAACAATGTAGTTGAACAACAAATACCAATTATTATTATTATTAATAGTCATTCTTCTATTATTATTATCATTATTATAACTATAATTATTATTTTTATTATTATTAATATTATTATTATTATTATTATTATTATTGTTTGCTATTTTAATGTTGTGAATGTTCTTTTCCTTTGATCGTTGCCACTATTTTTCACGATCTGCCTATCTGTTATATCCATATTTATGCTTTTATGTGTTGTGATAAGTTTTTTCATGTAGTGATATTTTTTTACAATTAAACATTTTCCATGTTTGCGCTTTTGTTATTGATATGTATTTAATTGTCAAGAGGATTTGTCTCTTGCTATCTGTCAACTATTCTCAATAAAAATCGATTTATTCATGAGCGTATCTGTTTATAATCATTTCATTTACATCATTTCTGAGGCTGAACCAACATTAATCATTATCATATTTTCTGATAAATTTATACTTAATTCATTTGCAGATTATGTAGATCAATGCGACATGCTGAATCATTTTACGAAATACATTCTAATTTGAAATATTACGTTGAAAATATGGTGAGAGCTATCAATTTAACAAGGGCAAAATAATTACTTATTATAAGTTTATGTACAACAAATCTATACCAAAATTGATCTTGAAATCATGTGTAAAATGGTAATATGAGCCACTTGCACATTTGCGTTGAGGTTTATGACAGAGAACGTTCTTCAGTAGCGTGTCACAAACAAATATCATTATCGAAAGCAAGAGTTTGCAAGGCCAAAAAAGTATTATTTATCATGATTTTTAACTGAGAAGCTACATCAAATTAATGCAGAATACAACAATATAGGTCGTTTGTACATTTGTAGAGTAGTTTGTGGATGAGAGGACGTCTTTTAGTAGCGTCTTTTAGAAAAGCCTATTTAAAACCATGCATTTTGTTTGTGGTGGGTGGGTAGCTAGGCGTACAACCCTGAAGTGGAAGGGGTGACTCCGGCCTGGTACAGCAGTAGGGGTTAGGCTTCTGTCGCCTCTATATTAAATGATCATTACTTATGCAAAGAGCCTTGAGCTTCGCAATCACTTTCATATTCAATACTTTTTTCAGAAAACGCTCAACATCATAGTAGCTATAATTCATTAATGATGTTACATTTCCATTATTTATTGAGTTTGAAACAAGCTTGTTTCTTCTTCATTTGCTCCTATTATTCTTTGCCGGATAATGATGACAGTTATGCCACATATTATCCATTTTCCTTATATGTTAAATAAATATATCATTTGATAATATATGTAAGCTTTGTGATGATTTGAAGCTTTATTCTCATAAATCAAGAGTTTAGTGCAGTTATTTCCACTGAGACACGTTCTACTTTTCAGAATACAGATTTTTTAAAACATTTAAATTTTTCAAAGAGATTTCGAATACTTTTTATCATTCAAATAATCTGATAGGGCTCTATTTGAGGCGGAACAGTGTTTAACAATCACGTTCTCTAAATAATGAAAAATTTGGGTGGACCTTCTGTAAAGTGGTTAAGTTTTATAATCGTATGAAACATGTCACAAGTCTGTGACTACAGTAGTTATCTAATGGCGAAAATGCACCCAAAACTTATAAAACCTAGCTTTATTAGGTCAAAACACGACGAAATTAGAAAACCAAAGGAAATTAATGTGTTTTGTTTAACCATTATTCTGACTTTTCATGGTGGAGTACCCTTACGGGTAGTTCCACCTCGTCGTATTTCATGTATTAAGTAAATATTATGTAGTGTCTGGATCTTAAAAGATGTACAGTATGGTTGGTAATTCTTGTATGATGAATGCTATTTTTTATAATCTCTATTATATATTTTCCGGTCTGTAAGAAATTGATTTGATTTCAATTGTATGCTTCCACCAGCGAACAAGGCTCCAACCTTCTGCTGTGTTGGTGCCAACTGAAAGATTTACTAAAAATTTATAATAATTATGTTTCATATTTTGTAATCTATACCTATCTGATTTTTATTGCTTTTTTCAATGATAGTTTTTGCAACAGAGAAATTCAATTTAATCCAATGAAATTGAATTCAAATAAAGCTAGCTTCTACGAGTTTTGAGTGCATTTTATTTTCAATGATTGATTTCATACAGGTTTTGTAGGCAAAAATTATCGGTTAGTTCTTGTAACTATCGCATGCGACCAGGCTAGTACGAACGCAAAAACTTTTCGGAGAACTTTTGTCCAAAGATACGGCCACAATGTCAGCAACACTAGGATGCTTCAGAGAATAGACAGGGTGACCGAAACCAGGAACGCAGAGCACAAAAGGAGATCTACTAGATATTTGACGGTGGCGGTTGCAGTGGCGGTGGCGCAGCGGTGTCGGCACGATCGATGGAAGCGGACAGGCTAGTACAGGACAGGACACCGACTATTTCACTGAGCGGGAAACTGTTGCTGTTCTCAGCCACTGCTGCCAACACAGCCACCACCTGTTCTCCGTTTTCCCACCTCACTAAACTAAGAGCTGAGCTAGTGTTTCTAGCTTTATATGAGCGGGTGGTAACGCGCTAGTTGGGCCAACGCTCAACAGGTAGCGGGCATCTGTCCAACTGACACTCTTGTCCAACTGATGGCCACTTGTGAATAAAGGCCGCCTTCAGAAACCATTGTCTAACAATGACAATACAATCGAAACAAAATGTCGAAGGGAACACTGAGGCTATAATAGAAGGCATTCAACAATGTTGTGTCTGTAGCTGCTCGACATTATTCAAGAAGTCCCCACGGTATAAAGGGTCATAGAACCATAATTCATTGCCAAAAAATATTAAAAGTTCAGGCATAGACCAAATACTTACCTTACCATCGCTATATATTCTGGAACTCTGTACCTATACCCACAAAATCATAGGTAGCTTTACACATTATAATGAGTCCCATACAAAGCAATCAGCACTGTTATCAGTAGCTGCTCATAGGACGACAATATTTGAGAAATCCCCACATTATAAAGAGACCAAAGATTTATAACTTACTGCCACAAAATATTGAAAATTCAGAAAACAAAAGCATTTAGAACTTTGACGAAAAAATTGTTAATTGATGGAGTCTATTAATCAGCGTCTTAGTTTCTACAGAGATAGTTGTTATATTAAGAGTTTTGTAGCTCTATAAAATTTTCTTTAACTTTTTAGGCGAATTTAACTACTTGCAGTCAATTTTAATTAAGAATAAGAAATTTTACTCAATCTCTAGGCCGAACGTTTTTGAGTTATGGAAACTCATGTTCAAGCCTTGAATGCAGCCTTGAATCTTCAAGGCTTGAAGATGAGTTTCCATAACTCAAAAACGTTTGGCCTAGAGAGTGAGTGAATTTATACTTATTCTTAATTAAAATTGACGGCAAGTCGTTAAATTCGCCTAAAAAGTTAATATTAAGAACGCAGTTCGTCATGGAACAAAAATTAAAATTTTCTTATATTGTTTTTCTGTGATATTGTATACTGAACAGATGTGTATCATTTCATGCTATGTACTATTATGTTGACTCATCCCCTGTTTATGTGAATACTGAATGTTCTAGAATGTAATAAATGAATTGAGTCGAATGTTCAACAATAAAGTTGAGCGAATCACGGTGCTTTAGTAGGTTGGAGCGCCTGCCTGTGATAACATAAAACTCTGGCTGGCCTCGTTTTCTGTAGCCTTGAGTTAAAATCTCATTCAGCCATTGATGTTTCTCATCATTCACCACTTTACCCATTCACAAGTCTTAAGACTCATGTGGGCATCATCCGCAATGATAAATAAAAATCGTTGTTATACACAATGACAATACAATCAGAACAAATTGTAGGGAGCATAAAGTCAGAAGAGTGTAGTCGACGTTCTTGAGTGGCTATGCGACGGCTTTACTCTACTAGATGTACACGAATGTTGTTATATATATGTCTATGATGATCTATGAACTCTAGCATGGCTATCTTCAAAGATGGCCGCCACTCCTCACTTCGTTGTAGGTTGAAGCCGTATAGTAGCCATTAAAGTGATCAATAAGACTGATAAATCTTGAATGTTTTAAAAAATCATTTTGACAAGCAAAATCGTTTTCTACAGATGATAATCGCAGTTCAAACATTTGAACTGATATGAAAGTTGAATATTGTGAAAGTGATCTAGTTAGTTTCAAATTGGCGGTGACATAGCCGCGAATGTCGTCAGATCTCTTGCAGCAGGTCCTGTCTGCTTCCATTTCCGGTTACACGTTTTTAAAATTAGCGGTATACGTTATGCTCCCTCCACTTTCGTATACCTCCATGATCTGGTAGCGCAGTTGGTTGGACCTCACAGCTCACAGGCAATAACGATTTTGATATCTCAAGGGTGAAAATAAGGGTTAGAGAGATGAGGCATTTGAATGGTTCAGTGCTAATGGGTTCTCAGTGAATAATGAGAAGCCTCAGACAGTTTTTATGGATTGAATCCTATGACAGACCCACAAGCAAATTTAAATACTCTCACAAAGTTTCCATATAGACTTAAAGTTGACATGGAACTGCATTGTAGACATCTATGATAGTAGGGTCTCATGTATGTATTAATTAAATAAATAAAAATGGGTCTGATCAGATCTCTTAAGGGCCTTCTACCCAATAATTACTTGCGTACAGCCTATTTTAGTTTCTTTCAGAGTGTGTCATATGGTATTTTGCACTAGGGTAGGAGTAGTTAGGTGTCTAATGTTCTGGTGCTTCAGAAAAAAAGTGATTGAAATTCTCATGGGATCCACAGCTAGTGGAGCACTGCAAACCTATATTTGTTTCATTAAGGATTCTGACAGTATACAATCAGTATATTTATCTTCTTGCCCAGTACGTATATACTGGGCATAGTACATATATATACATATATAGTACATATATAGACATACATACATATACATATATAGTATATAGTATATATATAGTGTATATATAGTATAGTAGTAGTATATAGTACATATATATACATATAGGCATGAGTTCTGTTCAAGAAGTGATTTTCATGGTTATAAAACTCGCGGAAGGAAAGAACTTGATATCCTTATTAAGGTAAGGTTGTCTAAAGTTCAGAATTCATTTGGTGTCAGAAGTAGAGATTTTTAATAGCTTACCTGAATCGGGGACGACTCTCCCTCCTGCTTAATTCGGAGAGGCTGCTCTTGAAAATTTGTTAGGCAGGCCCTTCCACTCTTTGCTAGAGTTTGCCTCTAAGGTTCAGTAATAGATATTGTTTTTGTGTACTTTTTAGTTTTTAACGTTGTCAATGACCGTTAGTGTCCAATGGCAAAAAAATGAGATCTATTTCTATCTCATCTATGAGATCTATCTTGTCTGTGATTAGATAAGACTCTGGCTGGCTTAATTTCCTGCAGGCTTGAGTTAGAATTCCATTCAGCCATGGATGTTTTTCATCATTCACCCACTCACCTCATTATCCACGTACAAGTCTCCAGACTAATGTGGGTATCATCCGTAATGAAAAAAAATCGCTTATTTCTCAAATTTACAGAAGAGACACAATTTCAAACGTGATATATATTGGAGATACGAATTTTAAAAATTCTTATGAGATGGCACAATCATATTATAGAAAATAATTCAACAGAGTGAATGTACAGTTGGATTTAAATACTTATACTTATTGGAATTAGTTTTCAATCACTTTCTTCTGGAAAGGAAATCGAATTCCCCTCGTTGATGAAGAATATATTAAAGAGAGCCCAGCCTCTCTGTTGACGCGTAATAAATTGAATTTTCTCAGTTTGAAAATGGAGGTAACAATAATTAATTATAATTGAGGGGTCTGGTTCTATCAGATAATCACTCTGAACTGCAGTGTGAGATTAATGCGATTAATATTAGAGGAGGCTGAACACAAACAGAGCCAGTGATCAGAGAATCCCCTCACTAATTATTACCATCGAGCCTCAAGGGTCACTAATTCCTAACTGAGATGATAGGCTGATGGGCTAATGCCCACTGATCGAGTGAGAATTGTTTCACCATCATCAATCATACGTACATTTGCCCGCAATGCTATATTAATGATTCAACAGTTCTAAACTAACGGTAACAATAATTATTCATAACTATTGGAATGTCATCTACTATAAAATTGTCAGGATAATTGTTCATGAATGATAATAGAAAGGTTGTGCGGATCTACACTAAAAATCCGTTAACGCTAAAAAATACAATAATCAATTTCAGTACTTGTACGCGCAAGAATTTGATATAATCGTACAGCAAAGAGGTTAGAATGATCGAATTGTTTGGTTTCTTACAAATTCAGAGAGATATGTAATACGTATAAATGTTAAGAAATTATGCAGTTATTTCAATAAATTAATCTAATTTCAATTAATAAATGAAATATTCAAAAGTAAAATATGAAAGATTACATTTTTGTGCAACATCTTTGGAAGGCAGCTTCTGTTTGTAATCTCTTTGTTTGCCGGGATTGGCTATAATATATATATATATTATTGCAAATAAATAGTTGTACTGGAATCATAACCTCACTTGCATTCACTAGATTTGTGATGTATTTGATTCATTTATGACTGACTATAAATGAGTATTTACATGTCTTGTATATTTTTGCCCAACAGCTACATTATTTTGGCTAAGAGAATGCATGTCAAGACATAATCAATTTCGCTCAACTATGAGAAGCAGATCGGCCATTTCCATTTGTTGTAAGTATATTGTTATAAGTATTTTTGTTGCAGTATATTGGGTTCAGATGTAGCATGTCACAGATGCTACACACTGTCAAGTTATATAAATACTTTACTATATGTGACTTTGAATTGATTATCGTATTTTACTTTGTTGACTGATATCGTTGACTATTTGACTATTTTTGTTGACTATTCGTCTGATATCGTAGTGTGACTTTGAACTGATTATCGCTTTTTTAGCGTTAGCGGATTTTCCTCTCTGATGTTTTCGTGATTAAAAATAGCTCATATTCATTCGAAAAATATTATTATAAATTATATAGGATAACTAAGGCTACACAGTTAGTTCTACTGTAATAAACTTTTGGTGTTTGATGCTATTCCCATTTTGAATATATTTCAAGGAGACTATAGAAAAATTAATTGATTTCACGGTCACAGGTCTGATTCCCGTTCAATTTTGAAATATTCTTATATAATAATTGATCTTATTAACTACGCGAAAGTCTCAGGCTCAACTAAGCATGGAAAAACAATAAACTCCTGAAGTGTTCCACATAAAAAAAACTAGAAACTACGAGCTCCAACGTCCGTGAAGTACATCACGTACATCAACTTCTCAGGTACAAGTACAAGAATTGATATTTATAGTTATTAATTATTGTAAGTACTATTATAATGCTATTGTGATATTATAATAGAAGTTGTAATTATTATTCATAATTTGTAAATAAACTGACCCTGATCAGCGTAGATCAGCGTTGATACGCTGAATTTTTTTATGTTCACAGCTTCGCAATTATTTGTTGGAGAAATTGATCATAATATTAATTTATAATTTTATAACAGATTGATAATCATATAAATCATTGGTCACTGTTTAGCCACGCCGCCTAAACTCCAGTCCCTGAGCTGTATCCTATTATTCGCTATAAAAAAAAACTAGACTTAACATTAATTATTCCTTTAGTTGAACTCATTCCAAACTTCGAACCGAACCGAATTATTCAATTAATTATTTGTGAGGGTACTCAATTATTTGAATGAATGATTAGATTGTGGTAATTTATTACCACAGTTTACGACCACTCCTCAACATTATCATCTTAAAGATTGTGGCATTTGTCATACCTGTAAATAAGCATTCATGAAATGTTGCCGCCAGTGAATTTGAGTGAGTCTTGGCCTTGTTAAAGTTCCTCAGTAGCTGTTAGGAATCGCTGACCTCCAAGTCATTCCTTGCACAGTTAATTCAGTTTTTTACCAAATAATACAACATTTGCGGCGATCCATTCAGTGGCACGCTGGTATTATGGAATTGTTCTGCAGCATGGCAACACCAGCTCTCACAGTGCCGGTGTAACCCAACAACGTCTTCAACAATTTCAGTGGGAAACCTTTGACCACCCACCATACAGTCTCAACCTAACCCAAAGCGACTCCATCTTTTTCCTGAACTGAAGAAATGCTGGCTTGGAGCTCAGCACTTTCCGACTTCTGAGGCTCATCAATCACCATCATCCAACTCATTACCCACGCACAGGTCTCAGACCTATGTGGGCTCCAAAAAAAAAAATTCAAGGCAAGGTCAAGATTCACTGGTATTCACTGGCGGCAACACTTTATGAATAGGATATTAAAAAGATTGTTCACAGGTATGACAAATGCCTCAATCTTTAAGATGGTTAAGTTGGTAATTAAACATCAGTGTAAGCACATTTTGGTAATAGAACAATTTTTTTATGTGCACTGGTCTTATATTTATGGGCCATCGGATGTTGAAAAAAATCGGCCTCGTATATTCTTCTGTAAGTCCCACATTCCCCAGTACGTTCTTTGAACTATGGAAAGCAAATCATCAAGAGCTTTTCACTGCTTAGAGATGCGAATAGTGATAAACGAGGTGTCCCATTTCAAGTTTCAACACAACTAAGAAGTTATGTTCAACTCCTCTCATCTCATGTAAGTTAACAGCTTCACAAGGCTTGAAATTCACGCTTGTATAAATTTGAGTGGAATGGTGAAGAGCGCTGAAGTTTGAATCTCGCTTAGACACCTTGTTTCACACTTATATACATATATACACTTTCGCCCCCACCTTTCCTCCACACAATCACAGCCTTCATCTACCGACAACCCCCCCCCCCCCCCACAACCAACACCCTACGACGTTTCCCAGACACGTCGTTCATACCGACTGGCGTTTGCTCATGATGACATAAATAGCAAATAGACTGACATTCCTCTCTATCAGTACTCCGCATTGCAAAAATTTGAACAAACAAGTTAGTAAAACTTTGGCTATTAGGCGATTGATTGTAGTTCTACTAAAATGTAGTGCACATTGAATGTGCATTTGGAACGTAGCTCTGCAATGCCAATAATTATTATCAATCAAGACTTGGTATATATTTTCAAATTGATTCTTGACATGAATTGATTTTAATAATAAATTGTATAATGAAAATTTCACTCTAATCACCCTAAGTGAGTAGTAGTAGCAATTACTATTGCTATTATTTACTCGTTTACAGACTTATGTCCAGATGAACAAGTTTTTTTTCTTTATTAAACTGTGCTATATCGTATAATGTTTATTTAAATAAAGGTTCAAATACCTGCGTTTTGGTATCCAATAATTATTGTATTCACTACCGGTTTCAGCCCTTCTATGGGGTCATCATCAGGTGGTTGTAGACGTTAATGTATCATCGCCGACTCGGCGTAATATAAAATGTTGAATAATAGAAGACGAATAGGCCTATACGAAAGACAAGACGGGTAACACGCTCGCGTCGACTGACAAGTCCGGTCTTGTCTCCCGTATAGGCCTATTCGTTTCGTGATATGTGTTTTTGTTTGTCTTTTATTATTCGATGTTTTATATTACGACGAATCGCCGAATCGGCGATGATACATTAACGTCTACAACCACCTGATGATGACCCCATAGAAGGGTTGAAACCGGTAGTGAATACAATAACTATTTGGTACCAAAACGCATGTATTTAAACCTTTATTTATATTAACTGGTATCCGGAGGCTAAAGAATCCAATATGAATGTTTATTAGAAAAATAAATTAAGCGATTTCTATTATTTAAAAAAATTATTATTATTAAGTTTGTAATCATCATGAATTAGGATTCAGCTAGGGAAATATTGTCTGTAATGATTTGATCAACCGTTGAAACCACAGAGCAGGGCTTAATTTCAGCCAGAGCTCCGGCTATCTAAATCGATAATAAAATCATTTATTTCAAACCAGATCTGAACTAGCTTGTTATTTTGTATACTATATTATGTAATATTATATAAGCATTACTAATCATGCTCAAATTAGTTCAAAATGCACCAATTCAAGTGTTATTTTCAAACATTTTCCGGGGGAGGACTCCCAGACCACCCGTTTTGCTGGGGGGTATTCCATACCCCCCAGACCCACCGGTAAGTCACTCCTCCGGTACTTCTCAATTAAGAAATTAAACCCTGCCACAGAGTATATACAGAGGCCAATAAAAGAAGCCCACTTTTGCAATTTATAGGCGCCGGAGAATCTGGTTTGAATCCTAGAGGCTAGAGTGGTGCTTTTTTAATTACAGTTGAAAGTTTTCACCTCTCTTTCATACGTTGTTAGTTCATGTTATATTTTTATGATTAACCTTACTTCAACTACTCTTCTGTTCCAGTGTGTGAGCACCTGAACACTACTTTATAGGTCGCATGAGTGTCAGGATTGAACTACTCAACTTCTTTTTTTCGTGTAACTTATCACTCGAATCCTTGCTTCCATTTTTTATTTCACAGCAACGAATTCCTGTAAAATTATCCACAATAGGTGATGTGAATAAAGTTGAGTCAGCTAAGTATCACATATTTTTGACTCGGCACTTGGGATTCTTGTTATTTAATGCGAATAAAAATTAAGTAAATCGTTGCTGTTTCTCACGCTTTCCGATCGGACTCTCGTCGACTCAATAGATCAGCAGTCAACTCCAATCACTCAATAGAGTCCACTCACACAACTTACTCAACGCACTCAACTGGAAGTGATAGCCGAGTGCCGTAGCAGGTATCTGTTCAATCAGAGATAAGCTACGAAACTCCTGGACGCTCTTTGTAAGGGAGACCGATTGGATTGGCCAGCAAAAAAGAATCAGTTCTCTGCAGTAAAATCACTTCCCGGTGGTTCGGAACCCACCTAAAACTGTAGGACCAACACATCAATCACCATCATCCATTAGACCTCTGTGGGCTTCATCCTCCATAAAAAAAACTTCATATCTACACCACCCATAGTCTCACTCCAACTCATAGTCTACTTATTTTTTATATAAAAAGCTTCAAAATAATTCCTAGATCGTCGTGTTATCATACTTAATTTATTCACACCACCAATCATCGTCTCACTCTTATTTTTCTATGTAAAATACTTTACAATAATTCCTGGATCGCTGTGTCGCTAATTATGCAATCAATTCAGGTCTTAACGCACACAGGCCTCAAAAGGTGGTACAAATTGTTGCACGAATATTTTGATGATCAAGCAGCTATACATAAAATAATTATAAATAGATTGGCTTCGCGAATGTCAATCTACAGTGCTATCAATCATCAAGTAAAAACACAACAGCAGCACAAATCACTCGTGTGAAGCGGCATCGTGAAATATGACGGGTGTTCAAACGCGAAGATATTATTTATGTGCTGTTAACACCTCATTATCAAGCGCTAATGAATCTTCATCACTGCCCTTGTCATCGAAGACATTGAAAATGATCGAGAGTAGGTATTTCCTGTAAAATTAACCATGATTTCCCACTTCAACTCAATTAATTGGATGTGATCAATCTCACTTGTAATGATAAAATTATTGTGTAGTTGGAAAAAAGAGCTCAATTATTTAAGTCTCGGGACGCCGGAATAGAAAGTTAATTCGGTCTCCCTTCTTCCACCTCAATTTATTGGACGTGACGATGCTACTCGAAATAATAATCGTTGTTGAAAAAGAGTTAATGTGAGTCTAGGAGCCCCAGGCAGGAAGTAAATTCGGGACCCTTTTTAGCAAGTTTGAGCTCTTTTGTATCCTCATTGATCAGCCATTTTGTGTCCTCAAGGACCAAGCTGCCACAGCCTAGCTGCGGGCCTGGTTCAATCACACCCTAAATCCACAATTTGACCAATGATTGGGCCTATTTGTGGATTATTGTTAGAACTCCTTAACATTCTTCATAACAATTCTCAGAAAAGGAAATTGGACTGAGACTTGATTCCCAGTGCTGCCAGAAGGGACTTTTCATAACTTTCGTCAATATTACTGCTGTAAGGACAGTCTTTGAGATTACGATTGATATTGATATTAAAAGAATAATGAGGACCAAAAATGTTATAGATAAATTTATTATTGTTAAATAATGAAATATTAATCTATCTTTTAATATTATCATTCCTCTTCTCCTTCTGTTTGTTGTTATTATTGAACGAGCGTAGCGAGTTCTTAGTTTTGACTTAGTTTTGGCTCGCGGGTTTTTCTGTATGTTTGTGTGTTTATTTGTATGTTCGACGATAATTTTCGAACGCTTTGACCAATCAACTTCAAATTTTAAACACATATTCTTGGAACCTTAATACAGATAAAGTTCGTTTGCCAATGAAATTGACCCACTTATTCATCCTTTTTGAGGCGAAACAAAAGGATAGGTTCTCAGCCCTTCATTAATATATATATATATATATATATATATATATATATATATATATATATATATATAGAAAACAGTTGTTTTCACCATATATGGAATTCGCTATGGATTTCAAAATATATATTGAGTTTTTATCAGCTGTAGGTGAATAAATGCGATCAGTCTTCTTATGAAATTCTCTATCAGCTGGTATACTAATTTCATTGCCCTAATATATAAACAGCTGTTTTTTATGTGTTAAATATACCCACTCTATAGATACACTTATGCCATTGCCCTGATATATAGGTATACGGTAGGTCTTTTTTGTGGAAAATAAATTTGTGTATCAGAGCAACAATGAAATTGAACTTCAAGTGATAGATGTCTTGTGAATTCTATCTAAATCAGTATCTTCAAAACAGCCGTTCTTTGTTACCACCTTCCCCTACGATACGCTTTGCAAATGAGTTTCCCTTTCCAAAATTAGTTGTTTGCGAGCGAGTTCTCCAGCCGGTTGGGCTCACTAGTTATTATTATCATAATTATTATTATTTTTGGTATGCCTTTTGTTTGTTCGCTACCATCGTACCCGATGACGCTGGGATGACGCTTGATGCCAAGCTAAGTTGGAAAAGTCATGTCAAGAAGAAGAGAGATGATCTCAACTTAAAGTATAGTAGAATGTACTGGTTGATAGGAAGGCATTCAAGCCTATCAACCTACAATGTAATTCTACTATATAAACTAATTCTGAGGCCTGTCTTGTATGGTGTCAAACTCTGGGGTTGTACTGCAGAGAGTAATATTGGCTTCATTCAAAGGTTTCAAAACAAGTTTTTGCGGCATTCTGTTAATGCTCCACGTTACATCAGAAACTCTGATCTACATTGAGACATGCAAGTGGAGACAGTCATGGACATTATTGAAAAATCAACAAAGTCCTATGAAGAGGCTCTGCATCACCACCAAAATGTTGAAGCAATCCAACTCCTGGATAATTCAACATCAGTGAGAAGACTGAGAAGAAAGAAGTCAACAGACCTGGGGTGACAGTGTTAAGTAGTGCTGAGTGGAAGTGTTCATTGAAATTATTAGTTGACATTTGAAATACGTAAATTAAATTCAAACAAGAAGAATCTACTGAGGCTTTTCTGGTAATAGCTCCAAATTTAATAATTTAGGCTAGAAAGTACGTATCGTTGGTCCTAGTACTAGTAACAGTTATATTACGAGATATAAAAAAATCTTATAATGTTGATATAAAAATATGGTGGACTCATCATTCCTACTTAGTCGATTTGGTAGCTCTGTAGCCACCCTAATGCGAAGATGGCATCCTCTGCTCTGTGTACAGAGATCTAGGACAGACAGTGCTCCCACTTGAATCATATGCCTAGGTTTCTAAATAGTATTTGTGCACAGGTGGATGTTTTACAGATAGCCCAGCCGTGTCGAAGAAGAGAGCAAAAATGTTGCTGTCACAAACTCTAAATCTATAGCAAATTCTCTTTTCTTTTTTCATATTATATGTATTCTATCGATCAAACACCTGGTTTCTCTACGTTTATCATTGACATAATCATCAGAAACTCTTTTTCTAAATTATCCAGTTTTCTTCTTGATCACATTTCCTTCACTCATTTTTTTCTCCTCTACTCATTTTTCCTTCTATTCTTTTTTGCTTCATCACTACATCACTAAATTCAGTAACTAATCTTACTCTATTGGTATTCAATTTTACTTCAATTGTTATTTTATTTTACTACAACTAGTATGTAGTTTTATTTCAAATAGTGTCAAGTGTCTTTTCTGTTTCTTTTGTCAATTGCTACTTGTCAGAAGGCATATTTGGATATTTAAATGTTACTTATGTCTTATTGTGGCTTGAGTTGCATTAAGTTGTAATTTATTATCTCAGATACAAAAAAGGCTACATTAATTGTGTCGATTTCCAAACGTCTTTGTCGAATGATGGCTTGGACACAGAAGGTCATCTCAACCATATCATAGAGGTGTGCTAGATAATATATAAACACTCATCTGTTCAGCCAGACCAAGTTTAGTGTAAAGGTGGGAGTGGACTCTCAAGCATAGGGCTTGAGAATTTCTTCCGGTGGGCTTGGCATACTGATAGAGCTCTGTTAGCTCAGTGAGGAAAGCAATCACAAACTACCTCACACCTCCTTTGTGTAGTAAGCTCTTTGGACTGAAGCACAACGCTGAGGTCTGAAATTATACGGCTATGATACTATATATACACATGTTGCTCCCATTTGTACTACAATATTGATCAAATAAAATAAATTATTATTGTTATTATTATTTTTACTATTATTATTCTTGTATCTCATCTCCAGGCGTTTGCAATATACAAAGGCCTTAAGCCGTTCTATTGCAAGAAAACATTATGTGATATAGTTGATCAATATTTTTGTAATTATTGTCATTGTATCATATAATAAATTGAAATTGAAATTATTATTATTATTATTAATATCATTCATATCGTTTTTTCAAACCTATGCATCTGGGGTATCCAAGGCTACAATCATAGCCAGCACTCATTAAATAAAGACTCTTTCACAATTATTACAAACTGAGGAACTTGCGCTCGATGTTTGCTGTGCCCAGCATAGCTGTCTTTCGCATCATTCGTACCAAGCTTTACTTTAACTGTCATCCATTCCTTTGTCAGCAGACCATTTGAGAATATTACAAGGCAATGTTTCCACTTCTTTCATTTTGTGAAGGCTTTTATCTCAACAGAGATCGATTAGTTGGTACTTCCTCTTCTTTCACAGATTGTGCGAGCAATATTCTCATCCAGAGGCACTGCCTTATACTGTATATAAATAATCAGAGCTTCTTTTCTCTCTTTGTCCAGGAAAAAAGGCTCGGAATTTTTGCATTATTCTTCACTTAAGTCTAAATCATCACCTACGCACATTTGTTAACAAAAAGAAAACGTTATAACATCCGACGAGAAATTCTATTCATCCTGGTGGATGAATATACAGGAGTATAACAATCATACACAAGCCTTCCCCTATGAAATTGAAGGAAACATGACTTTGGTGTACTAGGTTCACTTGTTATTAGCCATACTTATAATTAAATGCGAGTCTTATATTATCATATCGAATTAAAAATAAATATGTAAGCTTAGCCTACAATTGAGCATTGATAAAAAATCCAATCAATAAAAAATAATTTTCCCACTTTGTTCGTAAACAACTAACGCCTCTGTCGAATGATGGCTTGAATACAGGAAGTAGCACAGAGGTGTGCTAGATAGTATACACTCTCACCATTGTATTGGTCAGAATGGACTGTTATCGTATAGTTTCAGAATTTGCTTCGGTGGAATTGTCATAGATACAACTCTGTTAGCTCAGTGAGGGGAGTAATCACTACCTGGCTCACTCCTCGTTTCCGTAGTACGCTATCTTGATCATAACATAATGTTGAGATCTAAAGAGTCAAATATAGTTACATACATAGATATGCAAACAATGAGAATGGTAAGATGCTATGAAATGAAACGGTAGGTGATTGGCATTAATCAATGAAAAACTTAAAATGTCAACTTGAATTTGATCGCTAGAGAGGATAACTAATTGATTGCTCACATCTATTATTATTATTATTATTATTATTTGAGGAAAATAAATTGAAATTGAAAATTGAAAAAAAAAAAAAAAAATTGAAAAATTGAAATTGAATTATTATAATTATTATTATTATTATTATTATTATTATTATTATTATTATTATTATTATTATTATTTATCATTATTATTATCATTATTATTATTATAATTATTATTATTATTATTATTATTATTATTATTATTTATCATTATTATTATCATTATTATTATTATTATTATTATTATTATTACTATTATTATTATTATTATTATTATTATTATTATTATTATTATTATTATTATTATTATTATTATTATTATTATTTGTCTGATTTCTTTTGATAATGGCTGGTACTTGACTAAACAATCTAATTAACAACACCCCAATATAAGCTAAATTTAGCTTCATGGGGTAGCTAGCCACTGTAAAATCGAAATGGAATTCTTCCAATAATATCTCACTTTATTAATGATTATGAAATGAATTAATGATATAGGAATTGCAAAATATATCAATTTTATTGTAATTTGAGATTGTGAATTAAAAAAAAAATATGTTTTTTTATTCATCACAAATAATGTGAGTTCCACAATAAAAGTCGGATTTTGCAGTGCTTTCAATCTGCTATATTTATAAATGTCCTACCAATGATATTGTATTGAGCAACAATGCCTTCTGCATTCTATGTTTTCCACTTTCTGACACACCCAGCTGATTGAGGTTTGCTGACACCTTTTTGGTTACAACTGTGAATTTGATGAAAGTTGACACTTTTCCTTTTTTCAGGCATCCTTAATTTCAGAAGCCATGAGTTGTTTTTGGTTACCAAACTTGGTTTTTTTTTTCATTGTAATAATGGTTCACGTTGTGGCAGCATGGGATGCCAACATCCAACAATACAGCTTCCCTAGATTGCTGATCAAACAGGATGATGTCTGGCCTGTTGTGTGCAACTCTCCGCATCTGTCAGCACAGTCCCAACACAGTTTGTGTGCATAATTTTCCAGTATTGGGGATTGTGCGTGATAAAAATGTGACAGTTTCCGATCAGCTAACTTATACCTCAGAACAAGTTCCTGATGCATTAATTATCATTATTATTATTATTATTATTATTATGATTATTATTATTATCATTATTATTATTATTATTATTATTATTATTATCATTATTATAATTATTATTATTATTATTATTATTATTATTATTATTATTATTATTATTGCCGACCTCACAGCCTAATGGCTGGTATTCAGAGTACATACGGATCATTGATCAAGTATGTACCCACTAAATATTGATCAAGTATGTACCCACTAAATATTGTAAAAGTAGTTTCCTGAAATAATTGTTTCTTGAAAGCTGCTAAGGTGCTCATATACATTTAGTTACACAATTGCTATACAGTTACATTTTTGTGTTTTCTGTGTTTACAGTTTTATTATTATTATTATTATCATTATTATTATTATTATTTTTATTTTTTTATTTTATTATTATTATGTCTCCAATAATAAAAAGACGTGTTTTTTCCCACTTTATCATTACTGTACCATATACACTAATTTTTTTCTAGTCTACTATCATCACTATATTCATTTTTTATATGCTTAAAAATTTTCTTGTTATCGCGCATGTATCCAATACTATTGAGTTCTGCAGGGCAATGTAAATTTTATGTGGAAGATCAAGATATATCTTTGATATATTTATGTAGTGATTTTGTAATTACAGCAGTTGAAGAAATCACTGTAGGTATCGTGAACACTTGATTTTGGCCCCACATCTGTCTGATTTTTTCTGATAGTGGCTGGTACTTGACTATTTTTTCCGAAATTTTATTTTGTAGATTGTAGGTATTTGGTACCGCTATGTCTATGAGGTATGTTATTTTTAATGTCTTATCAATGAGCGTGATATCCGGCCGGTTATGCTTTATCGTTCTGTCAGTTGTTATGTCTCTGTTCCAATACATTTTGTCTAATTCGTTTTGTGAAACATTGTGTGGTTTATATTTGTAGTATGGCGTGTTATGTAAAATTATCGTAAAATCTGGTATGTAAAATTATCGTAGAATTATAATAATAATAATAATAATAATAATAATAATAATAATAATAATAATAATAATAATAATAATAATAATAATAATAATAATAATAATAATAATAATAATAATAATAATAATAATAATAATAATAATAATAATAATAATAATAATAATAATAATAATAATAATAATAATAATAATAATAATAATAATAATAATAATAATAATAATAACAACAATAATAATATTATTTGCGAGTTCTCCCTTATAGAAGATAAAAAACAGAATGAAAAGATATCAAACAATTATATTTTCTTTCTGCTCGCCCACACGTCTCGCATTTGTTCTGAGAATTTCCGCTTTCATTCATCTGACTATTTTGGTCTATCTCCCTATCTCCCACTTTTATACCTTGTTTCTAAAAGTGATTTCGGCTTCTTTGATATCTGATTTCTTGAAATGTTCTTTGATTTCAAACAACCATGGTGTCGGCTGTGAAATTATTTTCATTTACATTCATAAGATTCACCACCAGCAGCAAACAAATCTACTGAGGAAAAAGGTGGGTGAGGATTTGAGTAGCGGGGTAGGTGGATGATTTTGGGCTTCAAAAATGAAATGAGTGCGGTGGCGTTAAGCTTAAGCTGGGGTTTCCTAGTTCCGCACTTTTTGGACCAGTGTTACTAGACGTAAGCTAAAGAATTTTGGGTTGTTTGGCTCAAAATTATCGTGAGTAACAATTAAATGTACGGTTATTATCTTACGTAACAATTGAACGTACTGTAATTTTGAGCCAAGTCCCCCTCAATTTTTTAGCTTGCGTCTGGTAACACTGGTGCGCAGTGCTCTCCACAAAAAGTGCAGAGCTAAGGAAACCCAGCTTTATTGGGTCTAGCTGACATGTAATCAGCAGCTACCAGGGTAGCATAGTACTCTCGATACAAGGATACCAGGAGAGGAGAGCTGAACTGTGAACTGCGATCGTCAGCGGCAAGACCGGATTGGATATTATACGCGCTTACTAAGCTTCAGCCGAGAATCAGAGCAGAGATCATTGTGATCATCACAGTAGAGGAGGCAGGCATCGAATGGAATGAAATGGTCGACTCTCTAGAACCAACCTCAGTTTCGGGAAATCGATGCTATTTAGTTTGTAGGAGCGCCGCAGCGAGCGTCGTTCCACGAGGGAATCGATAACGAGTCAGGTAACCGCCGATAGGGACCAGCACTGATGGGAGTCGAGACCAGTAAGCCTCCAATCACGCTGTCTTAGTATGCCTTACACTTGGCGACTTAGTAGCGCTACTAAATCGCGCTGCTAAGTCGCGGCAAAAATTTTACTTCAGTTTTTGTCCAGTTTCGAGATGAACTTTGACGTATAAAAAAAACCCAGAATAGATTCAAGTAAAAGTCTTTCTTTCTATTGCATTCATCAAAAATCCTTTTTTTTCCGATATGTTTGGATAGTTTATGGATGCTTCTGTAAATCCTAATAAGTTACAAAATATGTGTTTAACATTGTTTTTTATGAGACTCAGTTCCTGCGCACAGGCTTGGCCTCTGCGGGTGACGTTCTCATTATATTTCACTGTTTTATATAATATATTATCTTGATTGTATAGGCTGTCTATTTTTTATTCTATTTTATAAATAGTAAGATTATTTATTTGTATTTCTTTTGATAAATAAAAGATTTGATTTGAAGTAGTGCTAAAATTCACTACAATAAATTAAAATTGAGTGTGAAAAAAATTGAGAATTTATTATTATTATTAGTAGATTAGTTCATAAATACGATAGATGAAAACATTCAAAGAAACACTGGAATATCGTAGAAATATTCCAAAGCTGTAGTAGAAATATCGCATAAATATCTTGGACATAAAGGGAACCACTATCGGTTTGATTGCAGGAATTTAGAGAAGAGGCACAATTCATTTCCAGTTTTTGATTGAGCAGACCACTTTCAATGCAAACCTAAGACGTGACTTCTCAATCTATAGAAATTTCTTGTACTCTAATAAAAAAAAACAAAAGATAAACGTTTGAAGTGTGCCACTAGAATAATGCATTTTTTTAATACAAAAATAAATCCAAATAAACATGGGAGTGGACAAGATCGATAGAATATTAAATTACACCATCCTTGGAAGTGCATTACTGAATGAAACGAAAATGGAAAGTATAATATATTATATTATAGAAAGTATAATATATTGTACTGAGCCTACAAGACTAACGCAGAGTTTAAAATAATTATTTTGTCAATGCTGGTGTCGAGCACGCAAAAAACTGTAAAATACTATAAATCATATTAAAATAACAAAATTACAAAATCGGGTGATGAATATAAGGTGCTAATTTATCAGCTCATAAGTCTCTTGAAATGTCATGAAGAAATTACCAAACAAGAATTTCAAAATACCTGCAAACCAATAACTTTTTGGAAAAAAGTCAATTTGGTTCCCAATCTAGGAATTCTACGACATCTGGACTTGAAAATTTTGCCGCTACAGTGTGAAGGGCTACAGCGCAACTAATGGTGCAACACTAGTCGGTCTTAGTAGCGACTGACGACGTGTCGCAACGCTGTAGACTTAGCAGTGCGAAATAGTCAGAAGAAATTTAAGCGACTTCAGTATTCAAATAAAGACAATTTTTGCGCTCAATGCATTCCCATAGGGCTCAGACGCCCAATGTAAAGGGGCACATAAAATAATTTTTTTCACTTGAAATTTCATCTTTAAATTGACAGATTTACCTGGGAGAGAGGTATTGGTCCAAATAATAAAGTACTTCTCAGGTTTTTAATGTTCTGAAGTGACAAAAGTTCTTTTATACTGCATTGACGTCGAAGATATCAAACTTTAGTAACTATTTAAAACAAATAGCAAAAATAAAAAGGATAACAAATTGTAGGCTACACGCAATTTTCTAAAATCCGTAGTAGGTGGTACAAAACGATCAAATTATGGTAACATGAGTGTCTTAAGATCAGGTGATGCAATACATAAAAAGATAGAAATAGGATTTTAAAACAAGTGCAAGAAAAAAATTACATCACTGAAAATTTCTTAAAATTATATTAATTGTATTCTCATCTCTAAAATGACTTTCCACCAAATTCCTCTTGTTATAAACAGTTCTGCCATCAAGAACTCACAAATTACCCCGCAAACTGTTAAATACCTTGAATTTCATTCCTACCCTTAGGCAAAGCCATATCATTGTTTTCTAGTCAAATAGGCCTATCGGACTAATATTGTTCAAATATTCAATTTGAAGTATACAGTAGTTTATTGTACATAACAGATTAAAAAATATCTGTCTGATGTTCACAGGGCTATAGTGATGTCTGATGTTCAGTATTCACAACTATTTTGAATATTCTTTTCTGCAATGTTGCAATCTTTGCTATATGGTTGGCATAAGTGCCACCCCGAGCTTTAATGCGTGTGGAAAGTGCATGGAGATAGTGCAAAAAAAAAAAATAACTCGAACGTCCTGTAATATGGTTTGTATGAAATTTCCATATTAAGCCAGCATAGGAGAGAATGGCAGAGAGTGGTCGTGTGAGGACATTGACAGAAGAACTCTGAGGACTTTGAAGAATTGAATATCAATTCGAACGGATGAGTAGTATTTTTGTTTTTTATTATTATAATATCTTGATAATTTTCAGTATTAATTTGTCTAGTATAAATTAAAGTATCTCAATAGAAAGCCAAATTCTGTTTTTGAGGTTAGGTATTGATGAATTTTCTTGAAATCAAATAGTCTCAAATTGACAATTATAATAAATTAAGTAATATTTAATCAAACATTTTACTAAATCAATTCAAAACAATTTTTAGCTACGAGAATGAGTCCAAACAAGTCATCTAAATCTAATTGTTCAACTAAAACTCAGGTAACAACGCGATCTCAATTAATAAAAAAATCACCATCAGCTCATAAAGCTACTGTAGATGAAGGAGAAAAGGTTGCTAAACTATTGAGTGATCACACCGAACTAAGAACAAAATTAGAATCATCACTAAAAAATTCTGAGGAAGAACGGATAGAGTTGGTGAATCACCGGCCGTTTAGCGCAGTTGGTTGGGGCTTCACAACTGCAGCTTGCTGTCGTTTAAGCGGTCGTGGATTCGAATCCCGCTCCTCCGTTTGGCATCTGTGTGTAATCATTCACCTCATCACCCACGCACAAGTCTCGGACTTATGTGGGCTTCATCAACAATAATAAAAAAAATCTCTGAAGGTTATTGTGAAAATGCAGCAGGAAGATTATAAAATCGAAATCCTAAATCTCACGAGTCAATGTAGGTCAATGTCAGAGGAAATTTAATTATTGAAATTAAAAATAAACGAAGCTGATGCAAGATCTGAACCTCTGATCAATACAAAAAGTAGAGCCTAAAACAAATGTGGAAACATAGAAAATGGTCAAACTAAAAGTTATAGTCAGGTTTAGCAAACAGCAACCAAACCAAAGTGAGGGGAAATAACGATAGGAAAGGTAGATTACTGCTCTTGACATCCAGTCATGGTGATCTACTGAATAGAAGATTAAAAAAAGAATATGAAGTTCAGAGTTTTTTCAAGCCAAGTGCCCCTATGAACGCAATCGTAGAGTCAGCTAACAAAAGATTTTGGTAAAAACGATTTTCCAGCAGTACTGGGTGGCTCAAACAATATAAGTGAACCTAGTCTGAAACATCTTCCTGAAATAAATGAAAAAATTAAAGAGATTGTGTCACCCAGCCAAAAAACGAATGTAATAATAATTACAATTCCGTATGGGTTTGATAGGCCAGTGCTCAATGAAACCATGGAGTCAACAAATAAATTAATTCCATAATACAATAAACAGCCTAAAAAATAAGAATTCTAAGCTATTGGGGACTTTTTTCTAAATGAAAGGCTGAAAAAACAAAACTTCAGTAACCACCGTCTACATCTAAATCGATCTGGCAAAGTAATATTTTGTTAATATTACACATGAAAATTTAATATTAACAACGCAGTTCGTCATGGAACAAGAAATCCAGGAATTTAATATTTTGTAATAGGCTGGCAGAGCTGATTGAAAGTCGTTTGCAATCTACTGCCAATAATTCTCCCAAACAATCATCTAACGAAACTTTTTTAGTAGAGTGGCTCATTACCGGGAAGGGAAACTAGTTTCATATGATCAGTTCATATCTGCAATTGTATTAAAAGACGTTAATCGATCAAAAAATCAGGATAGCGTTAGTGGAAGGAACTCTTGTAATAATATGATGGGCTCTCAAGATTCTAAGAGATCAAGTAGATCTAGTTCAATGTGCAGAAGCAACGATAAAGTAGTAAGAGATGATAGGGAAGTATTCACAGTGTTCCATCAGAATATTCAATATATTCCTAAAAAATAGATAGAATTGAAGTAGTTTTAAAACAGGAGGCTCCTGATATAGTTATTTTCACAAAGCACGGCTTAAAAGAAGATGAAATATCACAACTTAATATTCCAAACTATTCATTGAAAGCATCTTATTGCAGGGCATTCCATCGCAATGGGTAAGTATTTTCACTAAAAATGCTAAGAATATACAAACATTTAATTTTGAATATGTAGAGAAATTTTCTGTGGAAATGGATTTAGAAGTTACTGGTTTGAGAGTTAAAATCGACAATAATTTCGTAGTAGCGGTGTTTTTACAGGTCACCAAATGAGGAACTATTAAGTAGTCTTTCAGAGATTACTACTACTCGTTTTACAAACGTTATTGTAGCGGTAGACTTCAATAGAGATTTCGCAGCACAGAATAAAATGACAGAAGATTTAAAGGATATTATATACATGAATAACTTGGAAATTAAAGTTCATGAACATACAATAGTCACAAGAGCATTACAAACAATAATTGATAACATTCTTACAAATATAGATTACTGCCAAACGAGATTAGGCGGCTCAGAACTATCTGATCATGACTATCAAATCTTAGAGGTAGGTTTGCAAGCCCATAAATCGATTAAAAAGAGTAGAGCAATGAAAGAAACTCAACAATGTGAACAGGGAAATATCAACTGTTCGAAGCAGAATCTGCTACAAGTAAACTGGAGTAGGGTTTACAACAGCAATAGTTTCATTAATATTTCAAGGTTTCATAATACTATGAGTTGTCCAGTTAAAAATGTCCCTGTAAAAACAAAAATTAGACGAGTGTATAATTGATGATATTTAGCTCGACTGCTATAAGGATGGAACTCCCATCAGTTCAATCGTAATTGAACGTGTGTGGGGAAGACTGACACTTCAACACTCCACAGTACAATTTTACTACGCGTCTACCTAAAATTAGATGAAAACTGTCAGTTTAAATGGTTACAACTGTCATATTAAACTTTCAGTTTTAAACTGATATACCAAAATGAGCGTGTTTGGAGGACCATTGACACTCAGAGTAATTACTGTATTTATGAACGTTTCTTCAGTATCTCTTGACTCGAGGCACTCTTAAAATGCTTATAAGAATACCTTACATTCTAAGAGACACTCCAGTCAAGAGACACTGAAGGAGCGTTTATCAATACCCAAGAATGTAGTTCCATGAAATCTCTCAATTTTCATGTTTGTTATAAACATTGGGCGTGAAATCTACTTACAAGTATATTCTAGAAATTTGAGTAACATACTTAGGATTGAAAAATCCTTTTGTGCTATTCGTGAAGCATGATGAGCTTCACTCTAAATTCTGTTGTGTTTGAGGAAATTTGAATCTGTGGATTATCCTGGATACGAGAGTACTCGTACCAACTAATTACAAAATGAGTGTTTCGAGTTCGTATCCTTTGAGACTGGAGCTACCACTTCTAATTACCCTGTGATTTTTCGTGTTTTTAAAGCGTGTTTGCAGCTCCAATTTCCAATAATATACCAGGTTTTCCGGATAGAGTTATCGAGAGCTGTGTTAAGCATGAGAGTGTTGAGCTTCGTGGGCTTGTATTCATCAGAATAATGTAACAAGTTACTTTCAAAACTAAGATTCGGAAATGCTTCTCAACAGGATTTTTAAAAAGAGACAAAGTTAAAGTTGGTAGCTAGCATTATCAATCTACTTTTCAGAAATTTATAGTGCCTCAATTTTACTTTTAATTTGGTCGCGTTCTTTGTAAAATTAGGTTAAAATATTGAATAAGAAGTATAGTGTGGGTAACAACAGGAATGCTTGAGCTACACCAATACAAATTCAATCATCAGACATGAGGAATCAGCTGTCTTGAACAACGCAAGTACAAGCTGAATGAAATTGAACGAAGCCCAGGTAACGTGATATAGAGTGACTATTTGTGGAAAACAGACTATGCAAATCCAATCATGGTTTAGGTCTGATGATTGTGCTTAATTTTGAGATGGTGATTATCATTAAGTACATAATGTTCCTCTGTTCCTCTGTGCAAGCACCCTTATTCTTGGGCGTGTTGTTCTCATTTCACAGAACTACTGCTTTATATGATGAGAAATTCAATTCTGTTCTTCATACATTTGACCTTGAAAAAGATTATAGTGGGCCTATCATTAAGAGCGAATATAAAATAATAGGCAGTGGGTATAAGGCTCTCTCAAACAAATGTATTATTCTTATGAATGATAACTTTATATCATGAATATAATACGAATAATATTAAGGAAAAACAGAATGTATGCTTTATTCCCACTGTTCCAAATGCTTCAGACTTTGCCTTTGAGACATTTGTATGTACAGAGCATATTGACTAAGCATCAAAATTTTATTTTACAAAACGATGAATCAATAAAGTATTTACATTCAAATAGAGCTTCCCGACAAAACAGGGTATGCTAATTACACGAAGACCACAAATGGAAATGTTTAGGCGTTTTTATCTGTATATGGCTCCAAAAATGTACAACAAGCTACCTGAAGAAATCAAGTCTATTAGAGGTAATAAAGATTTTTTCTATGCCGTGAAAGAATGGCTCTTGAAAATCCAAGATTTAGAAGCCTACATAAGATGAGTAATGTTAAACTATGTTATTATATAATAATAATAATCCATATGGACTGTTTGCTTTTTTATTTCAAATGTTTTATTATGAACGTTAATTCGAGGAAATATACCTGGTTAAGAGACAGCAAGACGTAAGAGAAGATAAAGAGTTTGTTTTTATCAAATTCATATAACATATAAATATAAGCAAAAGCACAGTTTTATTTCAGCAATTTATTTCTTTCCAATGGAATTAAATTAGGTTGGTAACCTCCAATACAGTTTTAACTCTAGGAGGTACCTAATTCCACAAAAGAGTGATTAGAAATCAAGTAGATTCTGTGTAACTGTTTTTTGTTTTCTATCGTTTAAGCTAGTATATAGAGGAAAATAATTTTAGTTTCTTATGTAAAAATAATATGTTATTGTGGAATAAAGATGATTTGATTTGATTTGATTTGATGAATGCTCAACCAGATGATTGAGAAGGCCCGAGTGCCCTTGACATTTGATTCCAATTGCATATGATGGAGAAGCTCATTATAAACATCATATGTTTTGTATAGAAGAAGGCGTGAGTGCCTTTCCTTTTTTTCAGAAGGATGCATAATTTCATAGAATTTTGTCAACGCGTTTAACCGTAAAAGCGTTACAAGCAGATAGACAAATGCAAAACGATCGACTTGAAGCAGAGACCAGCACTCTTTGTTCCGTCAAATATGATATATGATGAGAAACACAATAATTACTTTCTTTGTATGTATGAGACAATGTTATTATAGGACATACATAGTGCTAGCTAGCTATTCCGACCAAGAGAGGGCCCCACAGAAGATTATAGTGGGCCTATCGTTAAGCAAATACAGTACAGTAGGCAGTAGGCTCAATGGCTGACGGCGGTTCGGCTCTGTCTATTTCAACAACAAAATAATCATCATCCTTTGTACGTACCGGTAACAGTATTGTGTTAGCCCTGTGTACTGGAATCGATCGATCCGTACACCTTGTACCCCACTGACAGGTTCCATAATCGTATTTGCTTCCTATCTCCTCACAGCTGTTTCACTTAATTAATTTACTAGCGGCACTGGACCGTGCTTTGCTACTCCATCCTACCATATTCTATTAGGTGATGTTCATTTCATCCTTTGGATATATTAGACAGAATTTCGCAACAATTTCCGAGTGAAATTTCTCTTTCACAATCAATGACAATCTCTTGAACGACATGCATGCCGGTCGCACAGTAATTTGGTTAACAGACTGGAAATTACATTATCGAGTTCCATTAGCGTTAGCAATTGGGCCTTTCTCGGAGACATGAGTCAATGTGTTTGACCATAATGTCGAGAAAGATGCGCACAACGAAATCAGCGCACAATTTTGGGAAGGGTCTACGACTACATGTGACTGGAGAGGAGAAAGAGGAGGAGGAAGAGGAGGAGGAAGAGGAGGAGGAGGAGGATAAGGAGAAGGATTAGGAGGAAGGGTAGAAAGAGTAGGCGGAGGTGGTTGCGGTAGGTGGTGTAGAGTAGAAGGTAGTGTTGGTGGAGGAGGTGTAGGAGGTGATGGTGATGGAGGAGGAGGTGGAGGAGAATAATTAGGATGAGGAGGTGGAGAAGAAGAAGAGGATAAGAAAAAAAAAACATTGAATTAGATTAAATCAGCAGAGGGTTATTGTAGTGAGGTATGGCCTGCATCCCAATATTCTATGGGAGGAATTCCATACCCTAATAACAGGGGTCTCCAAAGTACGGCCTGCGGGCCAAATCCGGCCTACCAGTCTGATTAATCCTGCGACAGCTAAGGCTCTTACCTAAATGATAGTGTTTTACCAGTTACCATTTCTACTATTGTCTAGTAGTTCATAAAGTGCCACGATTGTCTAGTAGATTTTCTAGTCATCAAGTGCCACGCTAGCATCAATACATGATTTATTCAACTATCAAATTTAGCAAAATTGCTCAGTATGCATACTCAGCGATTGTTCTAGAAAATGTAGATGACAGTTGGCGTGACTATAGGGGTACCAGGGGGACAGATCACCCCCAAAGACAAAGATAATTTTGGTATCAAGCCTTGAGAGAGAAATTTTGTACAAAATGTGGTTTTAGAGGAATTATTTCATTAAAAATGTCCGTGATAAGGGGGTACCCTGAACCACCCTTTAAAAGAATGCAAGTACAAAATTTACGGTACCTTAATTAGTTGAAGTGAGGAATCGAAAATGGTACAGTGATCATAGTTTCCAGTAGGCCTGCTCCAATATTTCTATTCCGTTTCATATTTCCATTTTCATTTCTTCATCTATTTTTTCGTAAATAGATTGTTACAGCTTGTAAATAGATATAGCTTGTTTTATGTTTAACTCTTCTTTGTTGGATTAAGCGATTGGGGAGCAAATTTTGGGATTTCCTATGCCCCTACATGTATTTCTTGTAGAAATAACTGTTTCTAGTAAAACAATGAGAGTCCAGATCTCCCATTGATTGACAATTATGTAAGAGCTAGATGAAATCTAATTCGACTCAAAAAGTCGGTTAAATTGTTAAAATGTGTGTGTTTATGTCTAGTACAGTAGAAGTTCGATAATTCGGACCTCGATAATTCGATATCATCTGTAATTCGTAGTAAAAGCTCAGTCCCTTGAAATAACCTCTATAAATCGTGGAAAAACAATCCATTATCTCGATAATTCGTATTAATTTTGCAGCCAAAACGGGCGCTGGCTTTCTCGTCACACTCTATAATTCGTAGTTATGTCGGTGAGTACATGCTATAATTCGTATGAGCTAAGAATTTTTATCATATCTGTCCATCATCAAGTCTAATGTTAACTTGGCGTCGAATGATGTTTCAACGCTTCCTGATTCTCTAGTGCTGTAGTCATAATCTAAAAATAGATCAACTGCATTCTCACCAGTTCAGTGTACTCCGGTTCAGTTCAGTGTACAATTCAATTCGTGTTCGGTTAAACTGCATTTCTGCTAGTTGAGCGTTATCGTGTGCAATTCAGTTCGCGTAGTTCAGTTACCGAATATGGGTCCAAAGCGATCACACTATAAGTGTCTCTCAGTTTTCGAGTAAAAACAAATCATAGAAACAGTCGCGATTGGTGTGAAAAAGAAAGAAGTGGCAGATCGTTTCAGGATTCTTGTTTCTACATTGACTAGCATCCTCAAGAAAAAAGGATGTGCTAGTTGCTACTTCGTCCACCGCCCAGTGGGAAAGACAAAAATTAAGTGAATATTCTCATTTTGAACATTACCCAATAGAATGGTTCACTCAATATAGATTAAAAAATTCTCCTATTGGAGGCCCTTTGTTGAAGGAAAAGGTAAAATTTTTGCAGAAAAATTAGGAAACAGCAGTTTTAAGGGAAGTGGTGGATGGCTAGACAAATTTAAAATAAGAAATTCTATCAAGTTTTACAAAATTTTTGGTGAGAGCGCGGATGTTGGAGAAGGTGTATGCAATGAGTGGAAAGAAAAACTGGTAGAGATGATTTCCAATATATATCTACAGTATCTATAATTCGTATTCTTTTCTTCACAGCCTTCCATAACTTATAGCTTGGATAAATCGCAATAAATCCTTGGTCCCGTGAACTACGAATTATTGAAGTTCTACTGTATTACTTTAAATGAGGTTTTAGAAGGATCATTTTTTAAAGCTTTCCAGAGGAGTACCCCCGGACCCTCCATAACTAGTCATAGCCTATATTATTATTATCTTCATGACAGTTAGAGGCTTTTTCTACTTCACCTTTGATTTACCACTTAAAGAAGTACCTAGAGTCTACCCTCTGACTACACTATATGATTGCCCCCCCACATTGAGCATCGAGCTACGCTACTCAAAATTGTAGGAAAATGAAATCGGTTCTGGTCCTTGTCACTTACTGGAGTAATAATTTTGGCCCTGAAGCTAGAAAGCTTGGAGACTCTGCCCTATGACATTAGGTTAACGATTTTGTTCGTCTAGGAAAACTATTTTTTCACTAAGTAGTTTATATACCTAATCAACTAGTTGGAGCTCTCGAAACTCCAAGATCTCCTGCAAAATTGTCTCTAGTAGAGTGACCGCTTGAACAAATTACAATAATATGCGAACTAAGTATTATTCCAAGAATTTAGAATAGGAATTTCTATTTCTACAGCTGTTGGGTAATACTTTACCTAGAATGAGAGGCAGCCTGTACGTTTCCAGCAAGCTAAGGCGCTCAGCTCTGACATACTAAAAATATTTATAATTTCAGCATCAACAAAAAAAAAAAAAAAAAAGGTTGAAGTTGGATGGAATTTAAACTGAAATTACTTGCAGCTAATTACTTTGAGCGAATCGTTCCCGCCAGCGAATGCGGATGAGGGTGAAATAGATGATAATTATAATAATTGTAGTGTAGCTATAGAGTGGATGTGTGTGGGGTCTCCCTCGACTCACCCCCTCCTACAGGGCGCACCGTGGGGAGACAAACAGGAACGGTTATTAGACCCCAACCCCAGGGTAGACTTCTATCAATCTACAATATAATTATTTTAAATGATAAATCTCTTTTTTTTCTTTTTTCGAGGATAAAGCCCACACTGCTTGATTATGAAATGCATTCATCTGAAATAAATCAATTTATGAACAGCATTCCTCACTACTGATGACAATAGATGATCTGTACCCCGTACCATTTCAATAAGATTGTCATTAGTGAGTGAGATTGTGATTAATTAAAAGTATTTTAATTGGCATATGAATGACTGAATTCTGCTTGAATATCAGAATAGGTATTACCGATAGACCTATCTTTAAAAATATGTTTCTATTAATTTAATTAGTTTGTTCTCATAAATATCTTGTTTCTTATACCACAATGCACCAATACTGGAATTATTTTCATTGATCTTCTATTACTTAATAGAATCGCTCCATTTTTACATTGAGATCCATTCATTGGTTAGTACATCAATATTTTTCTCAGCAGAAAAAACATGTTTTACACCATGCAGAAATCCCCATCCACCTAGATGATCTGTTCCATTATCAGTTACGCTCACTAACCTATTTCATTTTTAAAAGTTACAGATTCACCAATTATAGATATTTTAACAAACTAATACAGTTCATTAAGTCGCGCATATCCAAATAAACAAGTTTGTAAATAGTAGGTTTTATATATTAGTTCTAGTGGCTACCGCAAGATAGCACCACTGGTAATATAGACAACAGAGATGTAAAGCCCATTATTGTGTACGTTCTGGGAGCATCTGGTTTGGTGTACCAGAATTCTCTCGGTGCACCGAACCAGGTCACGTGACCGGTGTACAAACATATGTTCCCAGGGATGGCAGTACAGCACTCACTGGTGTACAGTTTGGCACGTATTTTTGAAATTAATCTGTTTAAGTCTAAATATGTTGTACTAGCTGCGCAAATAAAAGAAAACCGCAGCAAGGTATTATTAGAGTAATTGTTTTCATTATTTAAGAATGAATTTGGTTATTCTGAATATTGTTCAATGCCCATTAAAATGTTAAGAGTCCTTAATCATGAATACATGCACTTTGCAGTTTACTGTTTCAGACTATTAATTATTGGAGGCTATAAACTGTAATAGGAAGCTATAAAAAACACGAATTTCCTGTTTCATGAACGTTATTAGTTACATAACTTGATTGAAAGAATAAACCTGGTCATACACTATAAAAGTCACTATACACTATGAAATCTCTATTTGAAGTCAACCGTTTTGCATTTGTCTTTCTGCCTCTTTGTAACGCATTCATGGCTAAATGCGTGGACCAAATTCTATCAAATTTTTGCATGGATCTTCTTTCAAGAAATGCACAGCAATGTACAGTAGGAACATTTAGTCTGGGCGCACGGCCGTTTGGTAGTCAGCCATGGCGAGGGGAGTGTTTATCGCTCATTTCTAAAAACATGTGGCCCGTGCGACGCTGCAGATGTCTTCAAGGTCAACTAGTCAACTTTTAACAAGACGGCTAGTAGTGAAACCAGAGCCACGCGCCCAGACTAAATGTTCCTACTGTATGTGTAAGGATCTTCAAAATTTTTTTACATTCCAGAATATGTGAGAGAAAAAAAGGAAAGCCACTCAGGCCTATGGGAGACTCATGGTTTTTCAAATAAGCTTCTCCAACATATGAAATTGGAACCAGATTCTAAAATAGCCCTCTGGTTATCTGGTTGAGTCATCATATACGAAATGTGTTATTATTCATAGATTTATGTTTGAGAGACAAATAATTTCTGATATTTCAATTAAGTACATTAAAAAGTTATTACTGAGTAAATTATAATAATACAAATTCCATTAATATACTTATTAGTCCATTATATACTTATTCCATTGATATAACTTAATAAGGTGACTACGAATCCATCAAACATGTGAAATTTGAACTGATTTGAGCAAGCAGCTGTCTGAAAAACATAGGTACAGGCTGAATGAAAATAGAAATGAAGCCTTGATAACGTGATACAGAGTGACTTTTGAGGGAAACAGACGTGAAATAGACTAAGCGAATTGAGGTCTGATGACTTTAATTCTACGACGGTTAGTATTATTATTCAGTTCATCGAGTTTATTCCTTGTGCAAGCACCCTTCAAATATCAAATATCAAATCAATCAAATATTTTCCACGCTCATTGTTGTCTATTATTATTCAACATTATCAACTTCGTTCCTTCAATTTATACCTAGAAATTAGAGCGTTGTAGTGAAAACTTCAAATTCCGAATATGACTTTTAGCGATCATAAATATGTCCAGTCTAGCTGAAATTCATTTCCCCGGAATCATTTATTTTATAAATGAACAATAACATTGTTAATCTAGCATTTGTTTTTATTACCGGTTACTGAATTTCCTGAAAACGTCTTATTGGTGAGCTCATTAAGATATAGAAGCGTTCATAAATATGTCCAGTCTAGCTGAAATTAATTTCCCCGGAATAATTTATTTTCTATTTCAGCTAGACTGAACATATTAATGATCTTAGGCGTAAGGCCTACAGTTCACAGAGCTACTTGTTTAGTAAATAAAGTTCGTGTATTTTGGTAGAAGATCTTATCTGTTTTATAAGTTACCGGTTTTATAAGTTGAAGAGAATATTTCGTTGTATTCGACAATTTGACGTGATCATTGACTTAATAAGGTGATGAGAATGTGAGAATGATAGTCCAGTAGAGACTGATTCGATTCAGTTGAGTTATAAACGTCTAGCTCTCTTCAAATATACAAGGATTTGAAATAAGAACCTACTTCCAGCTGAATGTGAAAACGACAATCAAACTAGACGTGATATCCTCTAAGCAAATCCATTCACTCTACTACTATGTTATCTTAATGTGACAAGCTTTCGAGAGCACTGGCGAGGCAAGAGGATTTTGGAATGGCATTCTCTGTCTCTGTGCTGATGATGGGCTAGTTTATAGAGTGTGGGGGGGGGGGGGTCGATGGTTACGACAGAAGAGAATGAGATCGACCACAACAAAGGTGACAGGTCAAGAAGCAAGATGGTTTGCAATTGAAATGGCAGGGCGTGAGAGAGTGAGTGAGTGAGTGAGTGAGTGAGAGAGAGAGAGAGTGAGAGAGAGAGAGAGAGAGAGAGGGAGAGAGAGAGATAGATAGATAGATAGATATTTGTTTGTTTTAATTGTCACTAGTCTTGTCACCTATGGTGACAGATACATATGAGAAATAGAAGTGCAAATAAAAATAAAAACAAATATATGCGTAAAAAACAGAATAAATGTCAAAAATACATTATATATCATAATTGTGAAATAAACTGCTGCTGCAAAGAAAATAATTAGCTGCAAAATTTAATTGGCCTGGAAAAAAGTAAAGATTCTCATTCAAAAAATTGAAAAGTCTGTGTTTAAATGTTCTATAAGAAGGTGAAAAACCAATTTTCAATGGGAACAGATTTCAAAGTTATGAGGCAGTAGCAGCGATGGACTGATTGCACATGAATGTACGTTCATTTGGAATCTGAAGGAAGAATAATATTCATGTTGCCATGTGACCCTGGAATGAACGTCACAATAAGAGTAAACCTATCTTACAAATATTGTAGACCTTTCCTCTCAACAATAAGGCGATATGCAATAAACAAAAAGAAATACTTCCTTCTATCTTCAACTCTAACCAACACACAAAATTATCACTTTAACCACAGTGTTTCAAAATACCTTCTAAAATACGCCCAAAACTGCCATATGAGTCCAACATTATTGATATTTGAAATTCTCAAACGAGATTCTCAAGAAACACAAAGCAAAAGCTATAAAAGAGTGGTATCCAGGCTCATTCAAGACTAGATGAGTTCTAAGTGACTTTTTCGAGATTTTCCTGTACAAGGTGCAACAATTGATAATAATTTTTTAAGTATTGTATGAATTTCCCTCTCCCGTTACTGAGTCTATTTGGACGCGTAAGGCGAACGAAGCTAGCCTCTTGGGTTTTTCAATAATAGAAAATAATAAGTTTCAAAATAAGACCAGACAAGTCAAAATGGAGAGCTGCTCTTCAAACAAACCAAAGTAATCTTCACTGGATCCTAGACTAGAACGAGAACAAGAGCTATCCCAATTTAAATACAAAAACGTATGACGGTTTGAGATAAGTTGGATTGATAAAAATTGATTTTAAAGTTCTCATTATATTGTTCGGATCCAGAAACTAGCAAAATTAGATTGAGAACTAATCAGCAATAGATTATGTTGAAAAAATGTTTTTGAAACTGGAGTGAGAAGCTCCAGAAGTACTCACAGCTTCATAAAGTTTATGTGAATACATGTGACTATTCAAGTCACTATGATGATAGATAGACTTTACTTCCTGTAAAAACTGAGTCCTATCTCAACAAATTAATGTGACTTCAACTTCCTGACAGCAGACAGGCAGAGCTATCGAACTCTCGGCAGTTGCATAAAAGAGAACGCTATCTGTTTGGTCTGTTTGAAATGGATTTTAATAATATGAGGCAGGGGTATCCAAACTTTCCAAAGTCAGGGCCAAAATTATTACAGGGCCAGAACAGTCTTCATTTCTCTACTATTTGTGAAGTTACTCGATTTGTGAACAAGTCGTATTCGGGGGAGTCGTATAATGTAGTGCGGAGGGTAAACTCTAGGTACTATGATAGATTGAAGGTGAAGTGGGACGAGCTCACTTCCAATTTACGAAAATAATGATAATATAGGCTTCGATTAATGTAGTTTGGGGGTTCGGGGGTACTCCCCCGAAAAGTTTTCAAAAATAACCCTTCTGAAACATCATGTGTGTGTGTGTGTGTGTGAGAGTGTGTGAGAGAGAAATTTTCTGTCAAGTATCATCAGGTTAAAGCATATTTCAGCAAAACAGTACAACAAAATCTTCCATACATTCACACAATATCTGTTCCACACAATAGAAATGAATTTTTTTTTTGGAGGATGAAGCCCACATAGGTCTGAGACCTGTGCGTTGGTAATGAGTTGGATGACGGTGATTATGAGTTGGACCTACAGTTTTAGGTGGGTTCCGAACCACCAGGAAGTGATTTTACAGCAGAGAACAGTATCTTTTTTGCTGGCCAAGCTAATCGGTCACCGTTACGAACAGGACCTACGAGAACGCAGCTTATCTCTGATTGAACAGATACCTGCTACGGCTCGCGGCTATCACTTCCCAATAATAATAAATGAACTCATCAACGGATAATAATTAAAAAAAATCTCTTGAAAGAAAGAATAACAATTAATTTATTTATTTATTCAACAATAAATTAAAGATGCAACAGACAAAGTTTGAAACTACGCTCTTCACAAATTTTGACTATGTCATGTTGTCCAAAACAATAAGGTTTAAACAATTATCTACACTGAAAAATATTCACAAAAAAAAATCACAAAAAAAAAATGTTTTTTTCCATTTAAAGGCTATAAATTCGAAACCCTTCAATAACAATAAAAATGTGTGACATGGAGACATTGAAATGTAGTATTATTAATTTTATTTTGTTGTAGTGATTCAGTAGAGATATATATGATTATTTCATAATAGTGAATTTTCAGAACATTTTAGAATTAAGACTCCATTTAAAAAGAGACTCGAATATTAAATAATAATATTATTTCCTTATTCATATCTTAGCGTGACAAGTGTTCGAAGTTTTTAATAATCACTTTCTATTTCAGCGACAAATGAGATTTTGCAAATCTGCGTCTAGTCTGCACTGAGGCTAACAAATTCGTTCAGAGTTCTCGAAGAAATCGCTGCTCCATGAGGAGAGGAATCGGCGGATGTTTGAGGGCCTGTATAGATTTTTCACAGGGAAATCTTGCAAGCTTTTAAAATATCCACTGCCCGAACTCGTGAGAACAGATTTTTCTCCACGTGCAGTTAGGCCGTCCTGGCGCACTACCAGGGAGAGGGAATTTTCCAGCCGGAAAAATTCTCAGTTCAAACACAGCTTTTGTTAAGAACAGATCAACCAAAAAATTGTGTAACGTTGCAGTAATAAAACGGGTCGGAGTGACTTATTGTGCTGGTGTCCAGTGCTGTGTAATTGGGTTTTTCTGCCCCTTTTTTCAGTTGGTGAGTGTCGTAGTTTGTTCTTGCTCTTCCAAATTTCCTGACCGAGACAGTGGCGTAGCCAGGATTGAACTTCGGAGGGGGAAACCATGGGGTGTGGGGGGAATGGGATCCCCCCAATTGATGGGGTGTCCGGGGGCCCTCCCCCTGAATTTTTCAAAATATTCATTGTTTTTATATTGATTTTTTGAGCATTTAAAAGTAATTTTTACTTGGATATTTCAATTAAAGCAATTTTTAATTTAAATGAAATATATATATTTCAGATCCAAGAGTCAGTGACAGACATCACTCAGAAACACTGCATTGCTACATTACTCACTAAACTGCACAGGCCACGGCAAAGTAAGAGTAACATAATAACATTGTCTACTTTTTGGCAAAAGGTTTCTGTGATTCCCGTGACAAACTCTTGTGCTAAATAGAACTAAGGTTTAATTTTGCATTAACTGTTTTAATTTAATCTGTGAGTTATTAGTATTGTAAAAGATAACTACAAAATTTTGGGGGAGGATGTATGCTACGCCCCTAGCTACGCCCCTGAACCGAGATCCTAGAATCGTGAGACATGGGCGCAAAGATTTAGTATTTTATTTGTTGTAATCAGTTTTATTTTTGTAATGGTCAAACATTTTATTTAAAGATTAACAGAAATTTCAAATTTGCAAAATCTCCGAAGTCTTAAATTTAAAAAAATCACTATAATGTTTTTAATATTAATAAAATTGTTATCTAAACACGTTTTTTTGTAGAGTTTAAAATTTCAAATTGTGTTGATAGAAAATTGGTGATACAAAAAAAAATCATATTGTGAGCAACTATGATTCCCTTATTGTTAGAACTTAGGCTCAGAGTAAGGATCTCAATTAGTCAGACATTTTTTGAGAAATAAGAGTGGAATGCCTCTCCACATTTGAAGAGCCATATAATCGCGACGGATTTCATTTAGGGCTAGTTCAGAGGCTTACGACGGAATGGCAACAAATCTCAACTACTATCCTTAAATAGTGAGAATCCCTGGTTAAAAATTATAATACCGCAATTGTAATAATAATAATAATAATAATAATAATAATAATTATTATTATTATGATAATAAATATTATAGTAATAATAATTATAGCTTATGATGTTCTTGATAAAATAATGGAAGAAACCATCAAGGAACGGGAAAACCCAAATTTTAATGTCTTTGCCAGATTAGGTACAAAAAATCATGGAATCAACGCAGATTGTTTTGCTTTTGCTGATGATATTGCTATAATTACAAATACAATAGAAGAAGCAAAGATCTACCTTTCAACTCTCAGTAAAATGGCTTCAAAGACAGGTTTACAGAATGATATCTACAGAAAAAACTCAGTGGATATCCAAAATAAAGGAAAATATTCCCTTAAAACTGACATCGGCAAGATATTGGCAGAGTGAAGTCCTTCAAATATCTGGGAGAAATTCTCAAAGAAAACGGCCGGGATAATAAGAGTATTTCAAGAAAGATTTCAATTCCAGAATCTGCTTACCACAAAACCAAAAATGTTTAAAATTAGAAGAACTTATCTTGAAACACCAAAGTGAAACATTACAACACTGTTGTAAAATCAGGAATAAATTCTTTATGGAAGTGGAAGTTTTATTTTGAATGTAAAATCTGAAATAAATGAAATTACTAAAAATAGAAAAAAGAATTCTTCGAAAAAAATATGGACCAAATCTTACGCAAGATGGATACCGCCTTAAAAGTTCTGAATAAATCTACAAAAACGTGAATCCCATCTACTCAGAAATCAAGAAAAGAAGACTAAAATTCCATGGACATCTCTATAGAATGGACCCCTCCCGACTTACACACAAGATTTTCAAATATTTTGATTCAAAGAAAATTATCTATAGTTTGATGGCTGCCACAAGAACCTTAGAACGCTCAACATGTTGTTGGAGGAAATTAAGAATAGGGACTGCTTCAGACTCAAGATTGATACTTCACGAGAGTTTTTGGAGGAGATGAGAACAAGAAGAACAATGAACTTGTCTGAACAAGAACGGAAAAGACGGGGACAAGTGCTGCGAGATTATCATCAATGATTAAAACTGTCTAAATTGTTAAATCGTGGTGCTTTGTGACCAATCACGAAAATAATAATAATAATAATAATAATAATAATCTTTCTTTCTTTCTTTATTTTTTATTATCTCACTTTTACATGACAAAATCAATAATATAAGTACAGTATACAGATACAAGCGTAATTTATACATATATTGTGAGAATAGTAGAATAGTGAGTAATTGTAGAATAGTAAATTCAATCATCTGTATTCTGGTGGCTACCCTATGAAGCTAATTTTAGCTTTTATTAGGGGTTTATATCAAATTATTTTTTGTTTATTTTGTTTTTTCTAGACTTATTTCAATTATTATACCACAGTATAATAATAATAATAATAATATTTATTTTTTATTTTTATTATTTTTTTTATTAAGCTTTATTAAATGTAAATAACAGTACATGCAATTGATAAATAATATACAACAATTTAACAAAATTCAATATATAAATAGTTATTATGATAATAATTCTAGTGGTGGCAACCCCAGAAGCTAAGTTTAGCTTGTATTGGGGTGATTTGCTAAGTTTTAAATTTAATCAGGTTTTTATTATGAATTTTATGTGATGAATAATCAATATCCTATTCCTCTGTGATGAATATGTTATCCTTGCTCAGTAATATAATAAGTTTTGATTTCATGTTTTACTGCGGAATATGTTTGTAGGTTTTTAAGATGGTTAGGGATACTGTTCAGGATTTGTGGTACAAAGTATTCTGGTACTGCTTTCCCTATTTCTGTATAATAATCTGGTATTCTATAATGTGTATGTCTTGTGTATAGTAATTAATATATTATATAGTAATTAATAATCAATATATAATAGTAATTATAGTAATAATATATTTTATTTTATTTATTTATTATCTCATTTCTACATGACAAAATCAATAACATAAGTAAAGTATACAGACCGTTTCCCCCTCAATTTGTCTCTTCACTTGTCGAATCCACTTATTATTATTATCATTATTATTATTATTTTTATTTTTATTACTATTATCTCAAGGAATCGGAGCTCATAGTTGGAATGGAGGAGGCACCTCTCAATTGGATAATAATAGTAATAGTAATAATTTTTTTTTTATTAATTCACAATCTCAAATTACAATAAAATTGATATATTTTGCAATTCCTATATCATTAATTCATTTCATAATCATTAATAAAGTGAGATATTATTGGAAGAATTCCAATAATAATAATAGTAATAATAATAATAATAATAATAATAATAATAATAATAATAATAATAATAATAATAATAATAATAATAATAATAATGATGATAATAATAATTGAAGAGACAAATTGAGGGGAAAACGGTCGAAGGTTAATCTCTCAACTTTGTTCTATTTTAAACTTTAAAAGCAAGTTTAATGATCTCATGTTTTCTTGAAATTCTCACGTTGGTTGAACAATGTTCTGACTCGTTTATTGATTGCCGCTGAAGGTGAAAAAATGGTCAATTTATTTTCTAAACTAACTGAAGTGTATAATGGAAGTTGTATGATTCATGGAATTTTTTACAAGTGAGTAGAGCAGTACAAAGTTGTCGGGAATAATGGACTCATCTGTCAGGATAAATTGAAACTTGAAGCATCAGCTGGGAAAGTCATTATATTGAAGGAATATTGCAATTATCTCGAAGATGAGCACAATGAGCACTCAATAATACTGAGTTAGTATATTGTGAAGCCAGCCATATGAGGAAAACATCATGGTTCTTAATTAAGAGGTGGGATTCCCCAGCAAAACAATGCACATTCCCAAGTAGGCAAATACCGTGAAGCTATTGATAGAATGGGCTGGTAGGTACCTCCTCTCTCTTCTTATAGCCCTGCTTTAGCGCAGTAATTTTTATTTGTTTGGTTCACTGAAAGAGACATTACGTGAGAAGAAATTTCAGGATAACGAGGATGTCAAGAAATATGTGGGAAATTTATTGTCTCTTACACCAGAGCAAACAGTTCTTTGCAGACTGTATATTATCGCTAATGGCCCATTCAGACAAGTGCGTAAGTTGTAGAAGGATAACGCTGAAGGGTAAGAGAAGTATAGTTTTCTAAAAATAGATCTCTGAAGATTTTTAGCATTAAGTTTGTAATATTTGTAGTGAGGAATTGTCTCTGACATCAAGGCAAACATTTCTTAGCAGACTGTATAAAATCGTCAATGAGAAATCGCCATTGAGAAAAGTGCATAAACGGATTATGGATTATGCTCAAAAGAAGAAGTATTGTGTTCTAAAAATTTTTTTTTGAAGATTTTCAGCATCTTTGTTAATATTTGTTGAAGAAATTACAAATGTCCACTCTACAGAAAATAATAAAATTGCACCTTTGGTGATGAGTTATTTTGCCATTCTTATCCTTTGTAGATTGTTTATAAATCATCTTTGGTGATGAGTTTTTTGCCATCCTTTGTAGATTGTATATTTGTAATAATCGATTCCAGCGGATCTTTGCATAGATGAAAGTCTGGAAATAAAGTCCAAGAATCTTATATCCTGTCTCATAGAATAGTTGTTTGCGTGATGGGGCGTTGTGGGAGGGGGGGCTTTGTGATAGCGAATGTTGGTGGGGTGGGGATTGGTGATAATGTGGGGTGTACGGGGGATGCATTCCTTTGCAATACGTGCACTCTAAAGCCGAATAATAGGAGCAACGTCTAGCGACAGAGAATTCTAATTAAGCTATTCATCTTGAAAGTTTACGACTTTGCTTCCCCGGGCGGGCCAGAGCTGCATATCATCCGTTAGTGCCCACCCTATCTACGCCTCACAGTATGCTAATGAAAAAGATAAGTCGTCAAAAACGCCTCTGATAATAATTAGAATCGGATTATCATTATGAATGAGAAGAGCAATAAACCTATAATAAACTGAGAGTAAATATTCACTTTCTCACGTTCCATCACTTTTATTTTCAAATACATTTATAACTTCCAGTATACATTTATAATATATACTGAACAGAGATTTCTAACAAAGAAACTGAGAAAAGGCATAAGTATAACACCAGGAATGAAGAGAGGAAGATAGAACAGCTCTGTTTGAGAAAAAGCCTATTGGTCTTAAATTCATGAGTGAGCTGCCAGCATGGTTGAAAGTACAGTTATGGAAGTACTTGATAAATGGGGCTTATTATATTATTCAGGTGTTTATGTGTGATGATATTATGACAAGGAGCTAAGTGTTTTTATTGTTTCGGGTTTTAATTATCTTTTAAGTGTGATGAGGTATTTTTTGACGACTCTTATACTCTGTTAAGACTCAGAAGGATTACACAACCAAAACCATCTTGACCACTAGCGAATTTTCTCATAAATTTTTTCCAAATTTTCCATCTACAAATACAAGTATTTCTTGTTGCCATGAACAATTCCATGTATTGACAATGTCATCTAAACAAGAGACAATTCCAAGTCAAAGAGTTTCCAATTAAAACGGGGTATACATAACAAATACATACAAATATAAAAAACAGTACAATGGTACAGGCTTAACCCTTAGCGCTCGGAAGTCCCATGCTGTGACACGGCTAATGTTCGCCAGAGATCGGGATACTATGGAAGCGAAAGCGTCCACAGCTCGGGTGTCACACATGCTATGCCTTCCTCTATAGTAACAGGTCGGCGCTGAGCTCACTGCGTTTTACTGTCTGGCTCGGAACATGCATTCTTCTCTCAAATCAAGCAACTTCATCTATTCGAATAGTTTTATCTTTTGTGGGCAATTAAGTTGATAAAATATGCTATTGTAATGATGAAATATTTATTCATAATTCTAAATGAATAATTACAATTATCATAGAAATTGCAGCAACATAAAATATAATAATAATGTAAATTAAGCTTCACTCTAGACAGTTGAATATTGACTGGATATTTTGTTTAGTTTTATTATAGAAAATAATTGCCTCAACCGTATTTCTTCACAATGAAGTTCTTTTATTACTCGTCATAATTGCAGAGCTCACATGCCACTTCAAATGAAGTTATGAACATGAACGATGAGCTTGACACGCAGTGTCTACTGCCTCGTCACTGTCTCAACAAAAATCTAACCCTACAACAAAATGGAGGAAGAAATGTTGTGCTGTCAAAGTAGTTCAGATGTTTCCTGAGGTAGGGCAGCACTTGTTAGGGATGTGATATCAACCACTAAATTAGTAAACTAATAACTGCATATCAATACACTGGTCACAGCGTATGTGCCTTACCGAGCTGTAGCGAACGAAATAGGATGGCACGGCATGTGTGACAACCGAGCTGTGGGCGCTCTCATTCCCAAAGTAACCCGATCTCTGGCAAACATTGGCCGTGTCACAGCATATGTGCCTTCCGACCTGAGGGCCGAAGTACTGTTTTCTATTCCGAGCGCTAAGGGTTTTAATAAATAAGCTACTAAAATTTCATGTCAGGATGTTCAAAGAATTCCTCAATATCATAAAAAGGATTTTCAACCTTTTCGATTGTCACGATAACATAAGAAGACACTATAATAAATAAGCTCTACAGTATAATAATGTAGTTATGTGATTATACAGTGGAAATAATGAATGTGTACATTTTGCATATAAGTGATAGAAAAAAAATTATGTTCCAATCGCAATGAGCAGAGTTGTTGATCAAGCTCCGGTTTCAGTAGGCCTATTGACTATACTGCAACTAAACAGTTTCCAGCAATAAACAAAAAATGCATCATGCCACTTTAAAAACTTAAAACTAAAAAATATTTCAAATTTTCTTTAAGCATGGTTGTAATCTACCAACTCCAAAAATTTCAGCTCTGTCAGAGCTAAATTTTTTAAGCTCCATACTGACGCTTAATTAATGGGTTTAAATCTAAATTGGCAGGAGCATTTTTCAGTTAAATTATCGAAACTCCATCACAGATAGAATTTTAAAATAACGTAAGGGTTTCCATGATAACCTATTTCACAAAAATAGATAAACAGAAACTTTCTTGAGCGAATATGGTAACTATTATATATAATAATGACATTCACACGTATTCTATTAGTATTTTTCTGTAGTATTGCTATGAATTTTTTTGTCATTGACTCAGCTTCTTGAAGAAGAGAATTCGACGTAATTGTAAGCTAAATTGAATTGGGAACCTGCATGCAGTCATAATGGATGTGCTTTTTTATTGCTCTTTCATTTTATAATGTGCTAGTACAATGTACGTAATGTACTTTGCTTGGGTTTATTGGAAAATTTAGAAACCCTCAATTTAAAATAGTATATAAAAACTGGCGTGCTGCTTAGATCACACTTTATGATAAGAAAATTATAGCTTATAATATTATACAAGGCCCATTTAGTTGGAAAGTGCTGCCTTCAAAGCCATTTCTTGCACAATTATTGCAGATTCTTATTACCAAATCTTACAACATTTGCAGCGATCCATTAAGAACAAACGATAAGGCATGCTGACGTCTGGATTTGTTCTGCTTCAAGTTAACACTCGCTCTCACAGTGCCATTGTAACCCAACAATTTCAATGGAAAACTTTTAAACACCTACCATACAGTCCCCACAATAACCCACTTGAGACTTTCATCTTTTCCTGAACTTGGAAAATACTGGCTTGGAGGTTAGAACTTTCCTGTAACACTGAGGAACTTCAAGATAAGGTCGGTCAATACTCATTCAAGTTTACCGGCGGTTATATTTTATGAAGAAGGTATTGAGTTTCAGGTATTTCAGTTTCAGAGGTATAAAGCTTGTCCACAGGTATAACAAATGCCTCAATCTTCAAATTGATTATGCTGAGAAGTGAAAATGATTGGAAACGTTCATTTCGGTTGTTTTATATCCACTCGTCTTTTATTTATAGCTCATCTGAGGTTTAAAAAATGACACTCTTATATTGGTGAGAACTAGAATGATATTTAAATTTATGGTTATGCAGTTATCATTCCATGATAGTTGAGGTGCTTCCATATGAGGTTGAACGTCTTATTGATATTTCTCTATAAATATTTTGTTTGTCATTGACTCAGCTGAGTCGTAGTTTTCAAGAATAACATGTTTTAGGTGGCACGATTCTCAATGATTGCAGAAAATAATTGTAAAAAGTGAGACAAACTGGAGAAAAAATAATAAACTCATACAAATAGAGTGGAACAGATCCGAATCATGATGAACTGACACTTTATTAAACTAATCAATGTAATGTTTCAATGAATTATTGTTGTATGCTATGAATTTGGATCAACAATCTCATTTGTTATCTTCAACTGACGTGTAGCGAAACTGAATTAGAATTGTTTTTTGCGTTTTGCAAAGTTAAACGAAAACACAACCGAAAATCTACCCCTTTTCAAGGGAGGAATACCCACTAACTTTGTTATTCATGGGCCGAATTCTATCAATTTCGAAGTTGCTTGAAATAAATAAAACTCGATTTTCCAAAGCTGTCCCTCCGAGAATTTTCAGTTTCAGGGTCGTTTTTAAAGTGTTAACTCGAAGAATACTTTTTCTACGACAAAGCACTTTTTTCCCAGAGAGATTATGGAGAGTGGGGAATCAATAAGCAGCTTCCAATCACCAATTCTCCTTCTCCGATTCTCAGTTTGCTCTAAACTGCCCCTTCAACAATTTAAAAGTCGTAGTCGTTCTTCCAATCCCAGCTCAAATTAAACCTATTTTTAATGGATGGAATAACTTCAACTTGTATATTGGTTAGTTAACAGAAATTTATTCCAATAACAAATTGATTGGAAACAAATGTAGCATTAGAAGTAATGGTAGTACTGGCTACAGCAGAATACAAATTCAACAATAAGAACCATTCTGTCATGAATATTACTCAGAGTGTCAGACCAAATTTTACAAAACTTCATTTATTTTTAAGAGATTGTCCTATTTCTGAAAAGCTTTAATTACAAAATGCAGATACTTTTAAGACTCTTCAAAAGTTTTATACGAAGAATATCATTTCTTGATACAGCTGCTTGGAAAATTATCTCGGTAGTAGCGTTTCATAATCAGAATCAAAATTGTCTGGAGTGGATACTACAGTGTCTACTTCAACTTGTACAAGCTCTAATATCTGCAAGTTTCGAGTTAAATCGATTCTAGAAAAAGAACAGACCGAAACAAATTTTGAGAACGACAACAAGAAAAAACTTTCTCATGAAGAATGCAAAAGCCAAGGCAACTGAAGTTCAAGTGTGATATTCCATGACATTTGGATGTAATCAAAGATGACAAGACGTGAAAATAAATGATGACGCAACTGCATTCGATATATTATGTTTAATGCATTCAGTAAGTTGATTCTTTGGAGGAAATTGATGAACTCAAAGGTACACAAAGATTACACAGAGTGAACAACTTTCTTAAAATTGACACCTTTACAAGTAAGTAGAAGATTTGAGAACAGAAATAGATAGTAGCGCAAGTAAGAGTCTTATTATACAGAGCCACTTCAGTTGCGCAGTGGCACGTCCAAGCCACAGCATCGCCCTGAATTAAAAATGCAATCAATTCAATTGGAATTTCACAATCTTCCATAATAACTTGATGATGATCTATAGCAACTGCAATTTATAATCTTAAACTAATCACAAACAGTAACAAAATTAACCTACATGCAATTCTAGATGAAACTCAACACTACAGCAGTGGACAAACGCTCATGATTAAAAGCTTCATCTCCAGCGCGTTTTCACTTTTGTGATGTTGATAGGTTATCAGGACGATCAAGATGAAGGGTTTTTGGAAATGCTGAATATTATTAAAAGCAGATTACGTATAAAGAAGGTAAAGGGGTATAATAACAGGTTATATACAATTGATCGAATATTCTGCCATATTATAATATTATAAACGTTATTTTCAAAGAAAATCGAGTTTATGTATTGTAGTGCATGCAGCCCAGTCCTATCCACTGTCCATTAAGTCCAAATCCGTGCCCTAGGAGACCGAAGTTTAAAAGCCTGTGGGATTGGAGTGTGAGCTGAAACGAGAAAGTGGCTTCTTGAATGATCCTTTAGAAATTTAGACAAGAAAGTTTGCCTTGCGCATGTTGGCTCATGTAGCGTGTGCAGCCCTGTCTACTGCACATTAAGTTCAAATCCGCGTTCTAGGAAACCGGAGATTTGGGGCATGACCTTGAATATGGGTAAGAACACTCGAATAGTTTAATACACTAATATACCAATATAATTCAATAATACTGTACCAATAAACGGATTGTCTTATGCGCGCGTAAGTTATGAATTTCTGTAATCATGCACTAGGAAACGTTAAGGACTAATTTCCTCTGCAGAGCATTTAGACAAATAAAATCTCTTACAATGTTGATTACTTGGAATTGACAAACATTCCTGTTTTTACTCCTTTTTCAAAAATATGTGAACCTTACGACTTGAAAGGCATTCATTTTATGAAGTCTTCAATGCCCGGTGCAACTTCAGCTGCTCTGTAGACTTTAGGAGCCTAGAGACTACAATGACATTCATTAGCCATCTGGAATAAGTAGGCTGGATAAGCAAAATGTACTTTTCCAGCTCAACTGTAATTATATTGCTCCGTTTCATAGTACTAGAGTGAAATCCTGTATACAACAGAACTCCATCCTACTTCTACAGCGTTCAATTAAAGAACTATAACTTATTCAACTTATCATTGAATGAGTCTATAATAATTACTTGTTTTGGCTGTCTCAATTGGAGCCGTCTAGCCAGGTTGGGAATAAATAGCAAGTAATTATAAAGTAAAAAAAATGTTTTAAAAAACCTTTCAATTTGTTCACCTATTAAATCATATATTAATTTACTTTTTTAAGACCATTTTAATTTCTTTTCAACTCTCCAAATTACAAAATAGCATAATAATGATAAAAACTTTTTTAAGGACTTAATGAGTGCTGGAAATGTCCACCATAGTTTCCAATGTCTTCTTAAATTGCATGTAATCTTTTCTCAGTATAACGCTTGTTATAAAGTCATCAATATCATTCTGTTTTCAGTTAATCTAGTATATGTGGGTTGTATGAATACATGTTGTTTTTCCATAATGCAGGGGGACTCAGGTCCCCCCAGTGTTCAAGAACATTGTTGTTCTTGCATCGTTCTTGTACGAAAAATGATTATAGGAGCCTTACTGGTAATATTTACCGGTGGCATCTGATTCGTCTATTCAAAGACATTGGAGAATTTGAATAGACCAATCAGACGCCACTGGTTACATTCGCCGGGTACCGGTAGGGCTCCCATGAACTAAACCATTGTAGCTCGGACTTTACAAACTGTTTTGTGCAATGCGCTCCTTTCGTCGACGGCATTATTTTGCTCTGACCTGACACGGCTCAGTCGGTAAGGTAAAACTGGCTTATTATTTTGCAACGGATTGCATATTCATGTCAATCAAAATAATGCGAAAAACTGTGTATTTTTATTGTGTCAAAAGAATTAAACGCGCATTATATTATTCTCATAGATCAAGGAGCAGAAACATTTAATAATCCAAATTTGAGAGACATCGTGAGAGAAGAGACAATTTTCCTGCGCTAAGAGTTACTCTGCAGAGAAAATATGTCGATTCTTTTTTTCGAAAGATGAACCTGTGTGTGGTTTATGAGTTGGATGATGCTGGTTGATAAGTTTTAGGTGGGTACTCACCGGTGAGTGATTTTACAGCAGAAAACAGTCTTTTAATGGCCAATCCAATCGGTCACTCCTACAATGAGGGCCCAGGAGTTCGTAACTGATCTTTATCTTTAGATAATTGCTACGGCTCACGGCTATCACTTCTCTGAAGCTATTCTTCCCCAATTCTATAGAGCTAAGGTATCGAGAGAAGAACAAGGATTATGGATGAGCGTCATATACACAGAGAAATATTGAATTATAGAGAAATGTAGTACCCCTATTATCTCAATGTTTCACTGGAACCCACAGGCTTCATATTTCACATGTGATTTAGAATAAATTATGATAACATGCAGTGATTAAACAATATCATTCAATTTTCTTGAGTGCCTATTGATTTATCATCGGTTTTATCATAGTTTATCATTTATCATCTCAGTATTATACATATTCCGCTAATGTTTGATATCTTATAGTGAGTCAAATTCATTATTGATTCACTACCAATTAGTAAATTGTAGGCAATTTATTCATAAGCTGCTGATATTTAATCATCTTACATTCAGTATTACAACCGATAGTGGGTGATGACTTCTGCAAATTGACTTATTGTCAAACACTGAATACTGTTAAATACTGAAGCAATTGATTTGTTTGATATCAAATGATTTTTACCAAGAAATGTTACTCTACATTCTAGATCATATTACTAGCAGGTTGCCCGAATCGATTGAATCTTGATTTATAGAATGTAAAACCAAATGTGTAACTCATATAAAAATTCAATTTGATAGTCTGTTTTTTCTGAACCTTCTTCTTTATTCATCTTTTCTCTTTTCCCTTCTTTTTGATTTACAGAATAAATAAATTCTTCTTACAAAATAAATATTTTTTCTTTCATTGTTCCCTCTCTCCTTCTTCAATCCCTTATTCATAAGCGTTAGAGTTCCGCAGACAGAAGACAGTGAGTACCTGTTTATTATATAAAATTGGACCTCAGATGCAGACTCGAAATCACTAGCTTCAAAGCAAAACAACCCTCTGACACCTTACAATTGAATAACGATCAATAATAAATTATTGTTGAAGAATCAAATCCATCATTATCATCTTCTATGTGACTATAAAACCTTTTTAAGAGCAATTTGTGCCAATCATCAAGGGAAAAAATATATGAAAAATACAACTCCAACTTCAAATCCAGTTCCCAGAAATCAAATTACACTCACAATATGTCATAATACAAACAATAGCTTTATAAATTCATTATAGATATATATATATTATAGATATATATAGATATAATATATCGTAGATATATTAGAAATTTGTAGAAAATGAAAATGATGCTAGCGAAGGTTCCCCAAGCACAAAAACGAGTTATACAGCTTATTTTTCAAACATAAAAATGAAGATTCACCTACATATGAATTATTAATAACTATACAGAATGACATAGAAAGAGTAGAATATGAAAAATTCGAATATTACTTTGTTGAGGAAAGAAAGAAGAAAAAAATCACAGAAACGCAGAACTTCAATGATTGGAGTCTTATATTATTAGATAATCTATATATTACTAAGAGTATCACTAAGGGCCGTATCTAGTAAGGATCCTCAGGTTTCTGGGAAATTCTTGAAATGTATCTCGAGGAACTCTTGAAATGTAATGTATTCATATTGACATTTCAAAAGTCCCTCCAGCCAAGAGATACGTTCATAAATATGAAAATTTGAGCATCAAACTATCTTCACTTAAACATGGGAAGCATAGTTTAGATGATTTGAAGAATCATCTAAACCATGATTAGCTGCTGATGCAACTCTCTAATTGGTGCCATAGAGAGAATTTCATTGAAAACAGGTACATAGCCAGGGGGGTTGAAGGGCTTCAGCCCCCTCCCCAAAATTTTGAGGGATAATGATTATTCCATACCCCCTGCCACCCCCCTCTTAGTATAGAACTAACCCAGTTTCAGTGCCACACGAAAAAAAATCCTGGCTATGTGCCTGATTGGAAATACTATCTAATGATGCTCAACCTCAACATGATTTGCTTATAATAACGAGAATTAAGATTTGAACAACTATCGTGTACATTGCAGCGTCAATGTGTAGATAGAACAATGATAGAACAAAGTTGGTGCTGTCTCGAATATGAGACAGCACATGAACTTAGGTTAGGACAGAGCGATGATAGAGACACCAGTTATCAACCATTAACGTGAGGATTTCCGGGATGGTGCGGAAAGCTGATGAGGATTTAGGTAAGTGAGACGCATTAGTCACTAGTGCTGCAGTTTCAAGCCTATGTGTTCGGGTTTGCTGTAATTTGTTGTACAAGTTTGCGTTTTGATGCATTGTGTACAAGTTTTAGTAATTTAATTTTTTGATTAGTACAGTTTTTCAGGATTAGGTGAACTGCTCTGGTTGAATCTCGAGTAAACATTGCTTTGTGATTAATTAATTACTCCATCAATATTATAGAAAAAGTTAATCTTTTAATATCCCTAAAAGCCTCCGATGCCGAGCTCTACTGGAACTAAAATTACTGCATTCTCATGCCATCTATCAGATATTTTGAAAAGTATTTTTATAAGCTCCTTGAATCCAATATTTTCTTGTACCGGTTTATCAGCTGTAAAAATGTAAAGTTTGCTGGTTCCATCTCAATAGTTTTGTTTACTTTCTTCTCAGTTATATGTGTGGTTGTTTACTAGGTTATAATTATATAAGATATTCATTCATCTCAACACAATATATTACCATGTATTGTAATGGATAAAACTGGTGTTGTTGATTTAGAACACAGTGCTTTAGATTTATTAGACTATTCAATTCAATGGATTAACTCAGACATGATAAGTAGAGATGATATTGAGTGACCTGTTTTGAACTACTTTATGACGAATACCCTGTTATCTGACGAATCGTATGAAAGAAATAAACAAAATAATGCATGATATGACATAATCAATAGAACGAACATTGGAAGATTAAAACTGAATGAACTGAGAACTTGCTTTAAGAGCTCCCTTTTCCATGCTGGCAGTACACATATGTACATATGAGCCCACTCCAACAGCTCCAGAGATATCAATATCAGAATTTCTTCAAAAGACTCATGGAATATCTTTTTTGACGCGAGTTAACCTCCAGACCTGGCCTGGAAACTGGAGGGCAGTGAACCAGTAAGGGAGTAAGAAAGATATGTTTCTCTTAATGAGAATAGAAACGTTATAGAGATACAGACAAGGGTGAGGTCCAATTGAAGAATTATGTATGAGAGATGAGAGCCACGTGAATATCATCATTGTACAGCATGTGTTAGGTTTCCGATGGTGACTATCACTGAGTATTGGATGCTCCACTGTGCAAGCCTTATTCTTGAACCTGAGATCTACTTTTCACAGAACTACTAGTCTATGATATCTGGAATTAAAGAGTAAAATCCGGGTGCTTCACGGGAGCTCAGGCCATTGATAATAAATTCCTTTCCATTGCTAAATTGGTATATAGGAGAATAGTATTTATCAATAAGATTAATGTTGTCAAAGCCACTTCAATATTATTAAAACATGAAAGATTATAGTTCCGACTGTTACATCATTTTCAAGCTTAATTAACCAAAACTAAAATATAGGATACCCTAGTATACTCTTCTTAGACAAATACTGAAATAGACTGCAAGCCTCTCATAAGTCGAACATGGGGGTTTGTCATTGACGGATACTAGACTCGCCCTTCAGTAACTTTAATGACCTACCAATTGCCGTGGAACTCCTCCTTACAGACAACACATAAATTTTTTAGGCCCTCGCAGATTTATAGTTAATTAGTTATACCAAATTCTTACATCATGACGTCACCACCAGCATATCATTGCAATAAAGATCGAAAGTAACAAACCAAGGGGAATGTTTCCTCTTTCTCACTACCCCTGTTTCTTACTCCTGTCCCTCACACTTCAAACTTCAGGGAAACTGGTAGAAATTCTCAGCATTATACTCCCAAACTTCATGAGTCATTTACGTGGGTCTTAAACCACAATACACGTTTTGAGCTAAATTTACGTGAATCACGGGCAGAAAAATAGAACTTTCTCTTTGTCGTTCTGGAAACTTGGTAAGCATCGATTTTTGTGAATGGAAGAATGGAAAATATTTGTTGGAACGCGGAACCAGGAAGTGAATGTTTCTGAAAATTAAGGGCCGCTCCTTTACTGTCTCTCGAGTCGAGGGACACTTGGAATGCCTATTTTAAATGCATTTCAAGAGTTCCTCGAATCAAGAGACAACTAAGAAACTTTTATAAATACGGTCCTCACATTACTATTCCAAAGCAAAAGGGTGATAAAAAACTATTTAAATATCACTTATTTCATAAAAAATAGTGTCAAAAACGTATTTTTGTTGTTTTCCATACTTCAATTTTCCCATTTAGCAATAACCAGAAGTACAAGTGCTATTATTCAATTTTCGATAAGGAGAAATTGACGAAATTTGACTCATATGATATTCTTTGATTATTTCAACAAAATTTTCAAACAGGAGCGACATTGATTGATTGATTTAAACTTGATAGAGAAGAGAGAATTGAATGCGATTAATTGTCCCTTTATTGCGGGGTTGTATGATGTTCAGAGGATGTTCCTTTTTTTTTGTAGCATAACATTTATGTTCAATACTTACTAGAATAACATAGTAATCACTGTAGTTACAGACTTGTAACATTCGATTCGATATTTTAGCTCATTTTACATGATACTGGCCACTATACAGAATATATAATTACTTAACATCCATGTGAATTTGTAGATAAATGAACACAGCTGCCAATTTTAAGAATCTTAGAGACATCGTTATTCCTGTAACAGAGCGTTGCCGGACGTCTTCACTTTAATGATATGAATGAGTTAAAGTAATATTGCATATTCCTCCTGGAACACTCTGCAGTTTGTAGATTATCGTTAATCGTTAATCGTTAATCACTATGCTGCCTAATTTTAGTGTTTCTAACAGAGTTGACTGTCATTTTTGATCGATACTTTACGCCTGATCAGCCTGGGGAGGCCCAAAAATCAGCGGACCCTTTGAAGTCACAATATGACCGCGTGTAGCACCTGCTACCCTAGTAAAAGGCTCCGACTGTTGCAAGATGGAGGTGCAAGAAAATGTAGGGTGCATAAAATCAGAAAAGTGTAACCAACGATCTTGAGCGGCTCTCTGGTGACATCTGGCAGCTTTCCACTACTTGTTGTTGTAGTTGTTTTACATATATCTATTTCTTTCAATCTAATGAACTCTGAAATGGAGATTTTTGAAGATTCCCGCCACTCTACACATCGTTTCAGGTTAAAGTCATATACTGGCATTAAAGTAAAAAATACCACTTCTAAATCTTGATAAGTCCTATCAAGAAATCATTTTGAGAAGCAAATCGTTTTTCATAGATAATAATAATAATAATATCGTGTGACCTGGCTGGCTCAGGTCTGGTGTCAGAGTTATCAGGTCGCACCTGAATAAGTTCAGGGCCTCTGACGTGACTTAACGACTGTTTTTTTAGGCAGCCGGGACCGACAGCTTAACGTGTCCTCCGAAACATGGGAGTGGCCCGAGGTAAAATCTTTCGGTCAGAACTGGGATCGAACCCGGGACCTTTGGGCTAGCAAACCAGCACCAAACCCACTCGGCTACGGCCACTTCACAGATAATAAGCCTAGTTCAAACATTCAAACTGACATAAAAGTGAAGTCCTTTTAAGTGATATAGCCGCGAATGGCGTCAGATCCCAAACAGTAAGGCCTTGCTTGCTTTCATTCCCGGTTACATTGTTTTAACAGTGGCGGTATGTGTTATGCTCCCTCCACTTTTTTATACCGCAATGGATATTTCCATAAATATGTGAGATTTCCAGTATCGCATTGGAGTTTCGTCTATTTTGTGTGAGCACACTTAATCACAATATTAAATGATCGATCGATTGTACGATAAGGAGCGATAAATTGCCTGTTGAGAAAACATCTGTCAGGAGCATATGACAACTTCCGGAAAGTAAAAGCGGAGCTGGGACTGCAAATAAACCATGATTGGTTGAGAGGAGTGCACTACACTCGGATCAACCTCCCTCCCTCCGCCACCCATCACCGCACCCCCTCGAAAATTTGAGTGGATATATTTTAGAATCCCATTAAGAATGCTGCCAACCATTACAATCGATGACCAAGTAAACAATGACTGAGGATCTAAATCTACAACTAAGAATAATAACTATCATAGTTAATTAATTTGACTATTAATTGATTAAACTATTGATTTTAATTAATTATTATTTAATCACATAAGCTACGATCAGCAAAAGTCCCAACAGAGAACATAAATTTCTAAAAGTAGCTACGCAGTGTGTTCTATATCAGCAATAAGAAGCTTTTCTTTCTCTAAGAAGCTATAGAAATAGAACGATAGTTATAGACATTTTTATAGGAATAGAAATAGTGTCTGAAAAAGTATGTTTAAAAACATACCAGCTGACAGTTCAGTAGACACAAGTTTTACCAATGTACCTGTCTACATAAATAAAATAATAATACAACTTGTGTTTCAGGAAGAACATGTCGTACTGCACTGGCTGATTCCTCTCATCACAATAAATATTTTTTTTATGGAATCAAAATGAGCTCATAAAGGTCAGGAAAGATCTTATAAAGGTCAGGAAACGCTTTGTTACAGATATAGGGATGACACTAGTTGACAGTTATATCTACCAATACAGAAATTTTTAATCCCTGAATTTGGGTTGTGGCCTGATCAGGTTGTTTGTGAATTTGGTGAGAAAATCTTATAAAACTCTTTTTAAGTCTGCAACTACCGCAATCAATGAAGTATTAAAAATGATATTTGCAGAAATAGTCATAAAAACACGCTCAAAGAAGGTTTACTTGGTTTGTTATCAAACTGAAATAACCTTATAGCCAAAAACACATCCAAAGTTCATAAAATACTTGCTTATTGGGTCAAACTGCACGCTAGTAGCAAGTTCGAAGCAACTTTGCAAAACAGGTCTTACATTTTGATAAAATCTAATTTTTTGAATTTTAAGTGTGCAAATGGGCTATTCAGAATTCCATTTTCAAAATTCATCCCTCTACAAGTTTTGTTGGAAAATGTATCGATACATTGATATTAATCAAACCTGAAAAAAATTTGTTTTATGACAGTTATGACATATTTGAAAAAAAATTCAATAATCACTGGAGTGACAGTCTTCGTCGGTAAATGAATGTATAATACTCGTGTATCATAAGTGAATACTGAATGTGGTATACTTGTACAGTTAAAGAGTGTAATAGGCATGCAGGATATTGTATGGATCTACTCACAAGCTTTGAGAGAGGAACTTGAACTTGGAGAGCGGCAGCTTCTTGAACATGTTTTGTTTGTAGCTATGATGGTCGGGCCGGGCCGGCAGAGGGCAGGGTGGTTGGACCACGCGGTGGCCTACAGTGGCCTTCGGTGGCTGCTGCTTCACTGAAGGTGAAGGTGATCACTGAGTTCACATATGGACAAACACATCCAATGCGGGTTGCCTATGGAGCGCCTTCTGTCGCGCCTTTCCACTTATTAATACGGTAAACGTGTACAATAGCAATAGTAAAACTACTACAACAGCAACAAGTACAACAACTAGAATAACTTTATTTGGCAGCAGCGGTTTTTGCGGCGACTGTTAAATGCTTACGAGCACACAAGTAACAATTTATTAACAACAACAACAATAACAAGAACAACAACAGTAGCAGCAGAGCAACAACAACAACAACAACAGCAACAACGATTTTTATAAATAATGATAACAAGAACAGTTTTAAGCGGTGATGAACATTACAAAAGATGTGTTTGGGCCGGCGGCGCTGCTGGCTTCCGACTGGATTCGCTCTGAGAACCAACTCGCCACCGATTCTGCGCCGCCGATCGATTTCACTTGTTGGAGCGGGGAACGCGGCAGCAGCAGCTGTTTGTTACTTCCCCCCACCACTCACCCCCCCAAAACTACCACCACCCCACCCAACAATGATTATCCATTAGTTCTTTCATTCATAATCTTGATGGACTGTCCATCGCCGACGGATGGACAAACCCAGCCAACACTAAACTTCACTTTTTTTGTGGAACATTTCACCACGTAGCTTTAAGAAAGTGGAGGGAGCATTATCGTATACCGCTAAAGTTGACCCGATCACTCGCGCTTCTTTTTTCTTTTCTTTTTTTTGTAGATTACGTCTTGGAGACTCCAGTTGAGGAGTATAAGACAAGTCAGATCAACAATTATACACTAGATACCATTATTACTATATCTATTAGTTGAGGTGAGGCTTAATTTTGATGTGTCAGGAACTCTTGTACACTATAAAAAGCTTCAACTAAATTTTTTTCCATTTGTTTTTAAAATATTTCGACATTTTCAAGACTCTTTGAAAACTGCGTAGCTTGTTGTAGAGTTTCCTACCAATATAACTAGGTTTTTGTTTGAATAAGCTACTATTGTGACTCACCAAGTGATAATCTCCTCGGCTTCTTGTATTATAATCGTGTACGTCAAGAATTTGGTTAATACCATTCGTTTTTACATATGAAGTAGCTTCATACACATGTAATCAGAGTAAATTTAGGACACCAAGTCTCATGAACAACGGCCTACATGAATCAATTAAATCTACTCTTTCTATACACCTAACCGCTTCCTTTTGGATCTTAAACACCCTATCAAGGTTTTGTTTTGATGAATTACCCTATACTAAGATAGCATACTCAATATGTGAATAGTTTGCTGTAAATAGTAACTTTTTGTCATTCAATCTAGTGAGCTGTCGCAATGGTCTATCCAACAAAACTCCTAGAAATGCAATGTTTTCTTCCTGGTCTAGTTGATTATTGTTTACAAACACTTTTATAGTCATTTCTTTATTTGAGGAGTCTTCTGCGAGGAGTCGCGCCATCAGATTGAATTCAGATTTGTTAGCATTTGAAATTGGCCTTAGAATTCCAGTTATCATTTTCCAAATTCCAACTTGTGGATTTAAATGAGTTCTGAACCTGTTTATCAATATTATTTATTAAGAAAATGTCTAGATTTCTCTGGGAGAGCAGTAAATGGCTTCGAGACTTGAACAGTTACGTGATCACTCGCGCCGTGAGATTCAATCTAAAACACTGGGAGTCGACAGGAATGGCTAGTTACGCGATCGCTCGGGCCGTTAGATTCAATTTAACAATGGCCGACTTCCATCATTTCCTTCGATCCTGCTGGCCTTCTCCCACCACACCGGATCAAAGTCACAAGCGTTAAGGGTGGTCGAAATATTCAAAATCATATCTGAAAGATCAAGGACATGCAACGAAAGATCAAGGACATGAACGCGGGTTGAAAAAAGTGCAACCGGAAATCAAAGCAAACAAAGCCGGATCTAACGCCAATCGCGGCAATATCACCGTAAATTTCAAACTGAGTAGATCACTTTTACATGATTCCACTTTCAAACGTTTGAACTACGCTTACCATCTGTGAAAAACAATTTGCTTTTCAAATCATTTTTTTTGAAACATTCATCAAGATTTAGCAGTCGTATTGGTCACTTCAAAGCTAATTTATAGCTTTAACCAACATGGAGGTGTGGAGTGGCGGCCATGTTGAAGAAATTAGAAGCTATGGGGATAAGAGGAATTCCATTGGAGTGGTTTAAATCGTACCTCAGCAACCGGCAACAAAAGGTCAAAGTAGAAAACCATCTAAGTGAAGAGAGAACTATAAAATTTGGAATACCTCAAGGGACTGTTCTAGGACCTATTTTGTACTTGGTATTTGCAAATGAGCTGTGCTCAATTCCAATTCGAGGGAGAGTCATAGCTTTTGCCGATGATACAGCTCTACTCTTTGAGGGGAATACCTGGGATGAGGTTCTCAATACAGCTGAAGCTGAAGTAACTATAATCAATAAATGGCTGAAGAATAACCTTCTAACAATTAATGCAAACAAAACTAAATTTCTAGCGTTTTCTTTAACGGATCACACAAAGCCATCAAGAACTTCACTTAAGCTGCATCAATGCACAGACATAAGCCAGCCGTGTGATTGTCCTACACTCCAAAGGATTGATAGAATAAAATATTTAGGCACAATAGTGGATGATAATCTGAAGTGGGATTGGCACATCATTCAAAATGTAAAAAGGATCAGAAAACTAATTTTCAAATTCTACCAGCTTCGCAGGATCCTGAACCATGAAACGTTAAAAGCAGTTTATTATTCGTTAGTAGAATCTATTCTAAGATATAACATAATTGTTTGGGGAGCTACAAATTACACTCATATTGAACCTTTATTTGTAACTCAGAAACGCATACTTAAAATAATACATTTTAAAAATAATCAGTCTCCAACAATTGAACTATTCAAAGAAAGTAGAGTACTCAGTGTTAGACAACTTTTTATTCAGGCAGCGCTCTCATACTTGAAGAAAAGACCAGAACAATTTAGATTTGTAGATCACATTCATCATACTAGGTTAAGAAATGTAAATATTGTTATTCCCAGAATGAACACAGCGTTTGGGCAAAGATCCTTTATTTACATAGCACCAAGAATGTATAACATTATTCCTGTAGATATAAAAGTAGAAAGAATTATTTATCGGTTCAAAAGAAAATTAATAAATTGGATGATAGATCAGGAAGTAACGCAATTTGAAAATTTAGTAAGAGTACATATCAATTAATTATTATATTTTTGTTTGCATTTATAATTTTCTTGTATTATTATGATGATATATTATTATCACTGAGTAGCTATTTCGTATAACTCTAGGTAATTTTTATTATTTTTTTAATTTTTCACATTTATTAATTTTGTTTAATTACATAATATGCACTAACATTTATCATAACATTTTAAACTACTAACTTCATTTTTGAAAAATGTTTCAACTATATATTATATAGCACTAAAAAAAAAAAAAAAAAAAAAATAATTATAATATTGACAGACTCATATACCCCAACACATAGTTTTTTATAGTGGGGTTTCTAAAGGTGTATTACTGACATAGAATATACTGTATTTATGAAGTTTAACTAAATTTTTTGTAATTATTATATTATTGATTGAATAAATTTTGATTTGATTTGATTTGATTTGATAGATATAATATAAAACAATATAGCAACATGGCTGTAAAGCCGCTGGAAGTCGCCGGATAGCCGCTCAAGATCATCAGCTACACCTCTCTGACTTTATGCTTCCCCCCCCCCCCTACTTTCTTATACATGCATTCACGTCCTATACATAATTTTTGCTTCATGTCCATTCGCACTAGTAGCAACTTGCCAGTGAAGCTGGAACGAAATTTAATCAGACAACCATGAATGTTTTACAAAATTCTTCAACTATTTCGTGATAAATCACTCACATGGGCACCCTTTTTCTGATAAATCATGTTTTTATTAAATTTCAATGGCTAGTTTTCTATTAATTCGATTTCCAACCAAGAGACAAAGCTTGTGAGCAATGATTCTCAGTGTGCATCATTCCTGTTGGCTAGCTCACTGATAATGCTATCAATCATTTGAAAAAGTAATTTTTTAAAGAGTTCTTCAGCTGTGAAATTGGCTGCATAACCTGCATACTCCAATATTCTCTTCAATCATATTTCATGTTCTCGAGTTTTTGAATAAGGGAAGATGCGTTGCAAGCGCTTTAAAAAAACCGGCTGAATAACGTCTTGAGAAGTCGCATTTACTTCAATTATGTTCATCTTATTCCAGGTGAAAAGAGAGGTTGATAGGCTAGAAATCGAGTTACATCAAGTGAATAGAAATAGTTCTATCAAATAAAATATTCTGTGATTCACATTCCAATGGTGTGAAAACTAAATGTAATGTAATTTGATTTTGATGAGCCGACGCTGTAATAAAAAATTAAGTCGAAATATGATAGAAATAATCACATAATGACACAAATAATCACACCCAGTTTGACTGAGAACGGATTTGAGATAACGATTCCAATAAAGTTATAACTTTTAAATTGAGACCTTCCAGTTAGCGTTATAAATAGAAAATTCAGTTGACGTGTTGATTGAACAGGGCGAGTTTTCTAGCTGACAAATCAACGGGTAGCAACATTACAAGCCAAACTAGCTTTTCTTGCCGAGTTCTCTAGCTGACAAATCAACGAGTAGCAACATCACAAGCTGAACTAGCTTTTCTTCACATATGACAGTAGACCCCGTGTAATTTCTTATATTTGAGTTCATCTGTTGAGCTTAGTTGGTTTGCTTCAGTTTGCATTTAAATGAATTAAGATGCTATTCTATAGCCATGCCTCTCTCTTCCATGAATATAAAACAATAATTATATTTGAGACACCAACGAGAAATCAACAATTGAAAGCGGAAAATCGCTTCCGATTCAATGAAAACTAGTTCTTGAATATATATTGTCTATTAGTAATGATTAATTTTCTTTCCACCGAAAATTAAATTTAAAATAAAATCTTAGAATGACAGTCATTGATGTTATATGATAAATAAAAAACTGTCCCAGAGAAAGAAACAAACTCACAATATTTTTGAAAGATCACTCAACAAGGAAATTTCCACACATTGCTTACCCTGCTCCTTCCTCATGAATATTTTACCCTCAGCCACCCATAAAAACGTGTGGCCCTTGCTCTTCTTAGCCTCTGTAGTTGCAGCATGGATCCTCCTTTCCGGACCGAGACTCACGTTGATATAAACAGGAGCTGGCGATGTTTGTTGGAAACCAAGGTCCTGGGTAGATTCTGCTTAACCTTTCTTTTCGCAATCACCATGGATTTGTCCTTTCTCCTGACAAAGTTCTAAATGACTCCAGCAGGACCATTCTCTTCTACAGGCTTCCCTAAGCTATGACACACATCGATTTTTCTCGTGTGATGTTGAAGTTGAGAGCGGTGCACACCTTTCTTAACTGTCTCGTATACATCCACATTTTACACCTCTGGTACTCCATGAATTTCAAGAGTATTGGTGTGAGAGTACTGCTCAGCATCCTCGAGCCTTACCTTATTTTCCTTTTGAGTTCGACGTTTTCCTTCTTCAAATAATGAGTTAGTCTGAGGCACTCGTTAAATTTCAATGTCTGGTTCGCTATAGACTTAGTCTGTTCATCTATTTTATTGTGAAAAAACTCAAAAGAAGTATTGAATTCCTTTTACATCCGATTCCTATCTTGTTTGGCTTCCTCCAGGATGAATATCACTTGTGAAAAACTGCAGTATCATCCTCAGCCGCAGACACAGCCTTCATACTCTGTCTCCTCAATTTAGAGCATGGTCGACATCTCCATAACTCGCCCTTTGCAATGATAAAATCCATTGGCCTTGGTCACATTCACACTGCGGATGGCACAGTTTTTGGCGGTCACTGCAATCAATATTACTCCTAGTCGCCGTTATAGGACCTGACAAACTGTGCATATTGACTTATCATTCATACCAGCCTTTCTTAATCTCGGAGTTGGAATTGAGGCAGACAATAAAAGCACAATAACTGGGAATCGAAGTGAGAAACTATTGCGCAAAAGATAATGAAATTACAGAATTAGATTGCAAGGAAAATATATTCGCGCCAAGTGGGCTAGCGTGACGACTTAGGAAAGGGGAGCCCTGGAAATGGAAAATACCAATGGGAAAGAAAGGAGAAAATAGAGGAGTAAAAATTATTTTGCGAAAAAAAACTTGAATTGAATTAATCCGAATTAGAAAAACTAGCTTCACTAATTTTACGAAGCAGCAATTACTGTAGTAGTATTATTGCAATTATTGTAATTACCTGCAGTGTTTCGTAGGGTTGCAGATAAGCGTAATCAGAACTCAAGAGATAACCTCAATCCTATAAACCTCTAAATAGAGATTTCAAATTAGCGGTGAGCTTATTATCGAGACTGGTCTGTCATGTAACTGATTAATTCTGCAATGCAAGTAGGAACAGTTTTATGCGAGAAGAAAGGCTTGAAATATAAGCGTAGATTTCAACTCAGATTGAGTTTCAGACTAATAATATAAGTTCAGTCATTTGTATGATTTCTCATTCAATTTATGTGGGCAGTGAACTTTGTACTAGGTTATACATTCGATTTCCAATAATTATCGTGTATTAATTACTGAACTAACCGGTGGAAATTGAAACATACCACGTTTCGGGGATATTGCTATTGTTGTACACAGTACACAGTACAGATTAAATTGAATTAAATTCAGATTCTACCCGCGTATCAACTTGGCAATCCAAGTGGTCAAGTCTATAACAATGCGTTTACTAATCATTCCCAATTCTCATATTAATTTAAAACTGCCTTTTCAATCCATTATAAATCCTATTGAAAACCAATCATACTGTCCTCATTAATTCAGCGATTGGCTGAAACGATTCAATGTTAATCTCTATTCATTTTTTCAATTTAATTCAAAGTTCTTCTTAATTATCTATTGAAGCTTTGTTGGAACGGAATTGATTACGAGTACATCAGAAGCACAGATTGATTGATTTTAAAAGATTATATCAATCAACAGCAGAAATATGCATTAGCTTGGGATTCCTATCAAAGCTATATTAGCTTTTCTACCTCACCATTCAATTAGTATTCTTTTTAGTTCTTTCTCTTCTATTGAATCCTGGAAAAAGTCCGTGATTTATGTGATGCATGGATTTTGTGAACAAGAAAAAAGTATTCGCCTCACTAGTAATCAAATACATCGGGCACTTCCTAATGTCGAAGGTACTCTTTCCAGAAACTTCAAAGATTTGGTTTTGTTTTCTTGAAAGATTTATTCTGCAAAGAGAGAGTATCGCATTTTTTCGCATATTTCAGAACTCCTCATATTTCAGATTGAACTTGTCAGTGGTAGATAATCAAATTCCATTAGATATTGAATGGGGGAGAAATACTCCATTGCATGATGTTGACAAGATCGATAGATTTTTAATTATTGGACAGGTACAAATAAAATGTTTCTACATTCCATGCAAACTAATTAGCTGTCAATTAATTGAAAATTAATTGACAGCGAGCGACAGGGCTCATGATCACTAGAAATAGTGAGGCTCTGCTCTAGAGCTGGTTGAGGGAGAGGGCAAATGAATGCTAATAATAACCTCTCGACTCATGAATCTAGTATGATTCATCTAGTTTGAACTTTTCTACTCTGAATTGTAGGAGAGTGATAACCGTGAGCCGCAGCAGGTATATAGCCTATGTTAAGTCAGATTAAGATGAGCTGTAAACTCCTATCTTAGTTAGGGTGACCGATTGGATTGTCCAGTAAAAACGACTGTTTTCTACTGTAAAAGAACTTCACGGTAGTTCGGAATCCACCTACGACTGTAGGTCCATCTCATTAATCACCATAATTTAGCTCGATAGATAGGTCTTCGACCTATGTGGGCATCATCCTCAAAAAAACTACGATATTCGATTCATAATTGATACTCGCCGGTATGACCATATATCACGCCTTTTTTGTCCAATTATTGAGCAGAGTAGGGAATACTTTATCATCACACTAATGTACAGGATAATTGTGAGGAGTTCAGGAACAAACAAACTATTTAAGAAACAGACGGTATTTATGCCCATAATGCCCGTAGTTATGAACGTTCCTCCAATGTCTCTTGACTCAAGGAACTCTTAAAATGCCTATATGAATTTAATATACATTTAAAGAGACCCTCGAATCAAGAGACTTTGGAGAATCGTTCATATAACGACCCTAATTTTCTTTTAATCTGTGCATTCAAGAAGCACGCGTTCTCATATTTTTATTCCTTAAATACCTCAGAATTCAACAACAAATTGAACATTTCACTTTCGCGGTTGTGACTTAACAGCTTAACACATTATCTCCACATAATCAGTATCAAATCGAATCAACTCCAATTGCCAATTAAGTATAGTAATCCAAAATAAATCTTTTTCTTTTTTTTATCTCCGAAATATATTACAAAACGAAATTGAACTAATGAAGAAAATTTTCTCAAAAAAGAGCATTAATATAATCAATGTGATGGAAACGAAAAAAAATACTAGAAATGATATTTGTATCATGAAGGTATGAGAGAAAGTGGAGGGAGCATAACGTATACCGCCAATGTTAAAAAAGTATAACCGGAAATAGAGGCAAGCAACGCCCTACTGCTTGGGATCTGACGCCATTCGCGGCTATATCACCGTGATTTTTAATCTAAGTAGATCTCATAAACAGATTCCACTATCATGCCAATTAAAATTTCAGAATTGCGCTCATCATCTGTGAAAAACGATTTGCTTCTCAGAATGATTTTTTGAATATAGTTATCACGATTAGCACGACAGTCGTATTGATCACTTAAACACTAATTTATTACTTGAACCTATAACAGAGTGCAGAGTGGCAGAGTATCTTCAAAGATAGCCATGATATAGTTCATAGATCATCATTGATATGATATATCAACAACATTGGTGTATACATATAGTGGAGTAAAGCCGCAGGAAGTTGCCGGATAGCCGCTCAAGATCGTCAGCTACACTTTTCTTCACTTCTTATACCTCCATGATTTTCACCTTTTTTTAAACCCTCAATTGTACATTTGCTGACAATTGCGTTTGATGCAGCTTTGATCTTGGGTGTTACGGTGTTTATTGTTGAATGAAGTAAAATTCTTGTGTTATTCTCCTTGAATTGTTTAATCACTCACTTTTATTAAATTTTTTTGTCTCAGCTTTCTCTTATTCATGTATCCATGTATCAACGATTTTATTAGAAGTAATTCAACAAGAGAGGAATTTATTGTATGACAGTAACTCGACTGATGGAATTGAGGAGGAGCGCTATCAAGTTTATGCTCGTTTTGTCCCAGAGGGAGTTGACGTGATTCAGCCAGCTACACTTAGCATATTGCAAATGGCTGGCACTCGATTAGATTATCATCCTGCTGCTTGCTGCTTGCTGTTTCTCCATTCAGGACTCAGATGTAATACGTGCGGCAAATGATGATGTGAATGAGTAATGAGTGGCTCATCTAGCGGCTCACAGACGTTATGGCTAAACTTGAATGTACCAAACTTATTATAAATATATTCGAAACATACACTAATTGGTTCATGAATAAATAGAAAATCAGATTTCAACAAAAATGTGTTTCAGAAGAGTAATGGAATCGACTTATCAAGGAAACGATGGAAATTTTTTATTACAGAAGTCAGGGTGGAAATGATGGCATGCAGCAAACATACTACATGGTTCATTTATGATATCACATTGTCTTATTGAAATCGTGCCGTTGCCCGTCCATCCGTCTGTGACCTAGGGCTTCAAAGGAAGATTTTAGACTATTGAAACTTGATATATAGCTTCCTCATAGTCCAAGTGAGATCGCTAATGATTTTGGAGTTTAGGGGTCGAATATATAAATAATTGATGTAATATAGATTTCCACTATACGCTTTAGGTCATTTTTGACTGGTAAAAATGAAAACATTGAACATTACGATGGCGGAATCACTTTTTTTATTTTAGCGGGAGTCACCGCTGACGCCCGCCGCAGCTGACTAATCATTTTTATTATACGCGGCAGGAGTCACCAGTGATACACGCGGAATTAAGATGTGGTACAGTCGTTGCTCAGAGCCAATCAAACCTCATAAAATATTCTTTCAGTCCAGTTAAAGCCTCATTCTTTCTTTCTAATGTTCTCAATTCCAATGGCAGGGAGTTCAGCAGATAAGGCATTCTACATGCTGGGACTCTTTTGTCATAATTTTTATTGTATGACAATTGAATCTATTATTTCTAAGAAATTCAGTTTCAAGACAGATCGAATTAGATTATCCATTTTCCTTCAGTTTTATTCTCTGATTCTTGAACACTACTTCTCTGGTCTTCTATGAGTTTATTTTCACCTTTCTTTGTAGTGGCGAAGGTGATATTGTGGAAGATACCCATAGTGAAAAGCAAGACGAAGTTGTCAACCACATTTTCATTGATATAACACATTTAATGAATGTGGTTGTGACAACTTTAAAGCCGCGTCTCCACCAACCGAACATGACTGCCGAACATTGTTGGAGAATACAAAAAACGGGCAAACATTAAACATATGGATCACCGAACATGTTCGTGAGTTCAATTGAAATGTTTGGTCTGTGAGCGAACAGTGACGACCAACAACAGGTTCCTGCCACTATTCCCACCTCACCGATCATAATGTTCGAGAAGGCGTCCACACCAAACCAACTCCAAAAAATGTTCGGCAACATCAGCTGATTCCAGCGAACACTGTTCGCCGAGCACGTTCGGTTGGTGGAGACGCGGCTCAAGTCTTATTATTCATTAGTCTACTTTTATGTGATCGTTTGAGATATATTTGACTACCAAATCAAGATCTTGTTGCATATATCTCAAGCCTGTTCTTACCTCATTATAAGGCATTTACAGTATGTTATAGTCAGCATATCGCAGTATTTTACTCTTAAATCTAAGACTGACCAAATCATTCACATTATAAATTGAGCTGAGTTTGTGATAAAATACATCCCTGAATCAAGCTGCATATTTTGAAGATCAAAAGATTTAATAAATATTGAAAACAGATAAATTATTCTCCTTATTGTAAATTATTCTCCTATTTTATCATTTAGGTGTGGGATGGTTCACCCGTTAATAACAAAGAATTGAAAAGCCAATTTTTTTGGAGGATAAAGCCAACATGGATCTGAGACCTGGGGCCTATTTCACAAAGCTACAAGTATGTAGCTGACAGGTAAATCTTCACAAGTTTGTAAAAAAATGTGGTTACAAGTGTTTCACAAAAGCACACTTGTAGACTTGTAATTACAAGCGAATTCTCACAAGTCTACAGGCGATTCGCCTGTTACGGACAAGTCTACTTAGGTAACTTACAAGTGTTGATTACAAAATTGTAACCAACACTTGTCCGCAACTGAGAATTTTCTACTATGATAGAAAGGTAGGTGAGCTCGTTTACTACAAGTGTGGAAGAAGCATCAAACTTAACCTATGAACTTGGTTACTGAGGTGTATTTGACCGATATTGCGATAAAATCACAATAAACTCCTTCATTAATTAATTATAATTCAACTTAATTAAAAATAGAACAATGAACCCTTGATAATTTATGCGGTATGTACTAGGTATGTTATTTTTTAATAATAATTGTAATGAATATGATTACTTTTTCAACCCTTATGGTTGTAAAATGTGTATAATCTATAGTAAAAATTACTATTTAATTATCGTAGTTATAATAATTAATGCAATTTGTTCTAGAAATTGAATAAAGCGTTAATATTCAACAGTAACGATGATGACTTTTGAAGAAATATAATTATGATGATGACTTATGGAGAAGTAAAATATGTTTTTAGTGAGAAAAATGAAGAATCACGTATTCATATTGTAAGTTACTAATACATAAAATGAGATATTTGTTGAAAAACATAGATAAATCTACAAGAAAAGTATCCATAAACTGTCAATTAGACTGTCAAGTTGCATCCCTTACATTACCTTAAGCTAAGGAGATTATCACTTTGTGAGTCACAATAGTAGCTTATTAAAACAAAAACCCAGTTATGGGACTACAGTTTTCCACCTTTCTCTTTCACCACTTTTGAAGAATCGCAAGATCTTCCCTTCTTTCAAATTCTCTGGAAAAACACCTTGTTCTAATTAATGATTGTTCAGATGATTCAAAGGGTCTAACAATTAATCTTTACATTCTTTTAGAATTTATATCTATAAATAGTGATCTATATTTGTAAGGGTGTTATCAATTATTATTTGTGATGTTCTTGTGACTCTTGTGTATTTATGAACTTTTATTCAAAGTTATTAATGTACTAGTTATTGATATTCTCATTATAGAAACTTAGAATAAAATAAGAACCAATAATACTTCAGTAGATAGTTTTTGCGTTTCCTGAAAAAACGTGTTTTGTGACTTATGTACTTTTTGCCAAACATGCTTTGTAACTCAAACATGCTAGGTATCATATTTAAATATGATACCTTGTTTACAAGCCATTTGATATCAATTACTTTCTTAATTATTACCGTAACTCAAATTAACTTTGTCTAAGATTGTTTTATCATTATTGTTAGGTAAAGGTATTGTTGATGTCCTTTTTTGGACTGTAACGAGCAATTTATTACATGAGAACGAGTTGATAATGTAATTTATTATCAACTCGTTCTCATGTAATAAATTTTAAGTTTCAAATTTTGTCTTCTTGTTCGCAATATAATTAGACGTTCGCAATATAATTATAATGTAGACGTAATCTAGAAAAAAAAAATTGGATTTCTTTAAAATGTATTCAGTGTCAATGTATAATAATTTTTATACTCTTGTTGTCAAGTTATCTCATATATTCTGTCATTAGTCAGTTTTTAGCTGTAGACATGAAAATTGTTATTGTATTTAATAAAAATGTTTCATGATTATTCAAATATTTTCCATCTTCACGCCATTCTCAATAATATTGTGATGGGGTGATATTGAGAGGTGAAATTATTTCATTAATTTATTTTTTCTAGTATTTTGCACATTTTGATTAAACTTTGGACCTGATTGTATGACCATTTTGACATTTTGTAGTTTTTAAGACATAGCATTATTGAAACAGACTCAAGTTGAACTTTGGAATTGATTTATGATTTCGCGTTTAATTTTATTAGGTTATGCACAACACAGCGTTCTTGTTTCTTAAGGGGAAAATAATTGCAATTTCTTTGCAGTTCTTCTGCTATTAATTGACATTACCGTTGGTGGAAGCTTAATAGAATTGATAGTAGGCGAATTTGTAATCGTAACTGAATAGTGCTTATAGTGATTTGTTGTAAACCTTCAAGATAAATTCTTGCTTGTATTGACTTTCGATTGCGATGTGTACCTGGAACATTGCATTGCGGCTCTATTAATTATCATTTTTGGTGTGCTAATTATGAATTTCTAAGCCACAAACCTAATATTTCTTGACCAAACCTTTTAGTTTGATTTGTAAATTTTTCTGGTAATTTAATTTTATTACCTGGCGACTGTAGAAAGGGATAGCGGTGCATAACCTTAGGATATTGATTCATTTTAATCGTTTGAATATTTTTATGACCATAACATAATTTTGATGGTTGAACATTTTTTTTTATGAACTTGATGTAGAATTAATTGTTTGAATATTTTCATGACTATAACATAATTTTGATTGTTGAATATTTTTATGAACTTAATGTACATTTAATCGTTTGAATCCTTTTATGAATATCATGTAATTTTGGTTGTTTGAATTTCCTTATGAACTTGACGTAGGTTTAATTGTTCGAATATTTTGAGGAATTGAACGTGAAATGAGTTATTTGAATATTCTGGCAAACGAATCGTAGTTGTTGAATGTTGAATTAATGTAATTCGATGGTCTAAATATCTTTATGAATTTCACTTAATTTTGATCATTGCTTACTATTTATATTTGAAATCGAAGTTGGTTTGATTCATGATCAATCCATGAATTATTATTGATTTAATCTTTGTGTAGAGTTAGGGTTAATTGTGAGACTCGTTCAAGTATTTGAAGAATTGAACGTAATTTGATGATTTAGCTAATTTTGTTGAACGTAACCTCCATCACTTGAATATTAATTTTATCTAGTTCTTTAATTAATTTGGTAATTTTTGACAAGTTTGTCACTTATCGTTGTCCTATTGATTGAACGTTTATTTCTTGAATTGATTCATTAAAATAATTATGTGTTTTTAAACTCTGTGTTATAACTCCAGTCGCCCATTCTCTTAGTGGTTAAGGCACGCTAGATTAAGAGGAGTATTGTACAGGTCTGCCGTGGTCTGCGATATTTGGAGGAGATTGTGCCTCTTTTAGTACGAATTATTATCCTCAGTAATCTGTCCAAATTCAGAAGGCCTCCTCCAGGATCGTATAGGCAGGTCTGGGGTCGATCTCCGACGCTGGTCCAGACGGGAACTTGGCCTGTTGATATTATTATTATTCATATGTATAAACTTGCTGTGCAGAACTTACCTTTTTTTTGAGCCGCGGCGGACGCGTTTCGAACTATGTCGTTCTTCTTCGGCGCTTGGTTGCAGTACGGCGTCTGCAATAGGTTACAGACCAAGCGCCGAAGAAGAACGACATAGTTCGAAACCCGTCCGCCGCGACTCAAAAAAAAGGTAAGTTCTGCACAGCAAGTTCATACATATGAATAGTTCTACTGCAGTTCTCGAAAAATGGATATCCACAACAATAACAATAATAATAATAATTATTATTATTATATGTCAGGACAGGAAGGGCATGCTACCAAATATTAGCCCCTGTCCTGTTAAAATATCATGTATTTGAAGTTAATGAATATTTTATTACTTACTGGGTGGCAAACGTGCAAGGCAAGCTAATTAATAATTTATTTGCCTTATTTACTTAATTACCTTGAGTATAGAAATATATTGAGCATTAAAATTTTTAAAATGTTCAACTCCGGACCCCCCTTTTGGGGGGTGGCCTGTCAAACTCCACCTCGATCCTTGACAGGGTCTATCCAAACAATTAATCCTGGAACCGCCTCTGCAGGATTACAATACAGTATTTCATCATGCTACATTATAATGTACAAAGTTTAGAAATCTAAAACCTAACTCTATCTACACTAACCAAATAGAAACCTGAGCATCCAACCGAATTACAACCCTACCTTAATTGAACTATTAAACACATAACAAGTTTCATTGTGCATTTCTAAAATAATTGACCAGTTCTTGCTTCTTTCCTCCCACCAGTATTGGCATTGTGCTCATGTTCATAGTTACCAATCTCATCATTTTCGTTTTCGTACATTACCAGTGCTACATTATTTTCTTCCCTAGCTATGTTGCACAGAGTTGCACAACATATGAAGATTTTTGCAGCATAAATTGGGGATTCCCGAAGATGATTTAAACAGGGGAATTTCTCTTTTAAAACATCAAGAGCATTTTCGACTATTCTACGTGTCTTTTTATGTGCTCTACTGTAATTTGAAACTCCATTGTCCTCATGAAGATGATCTAGTGGTGTCATCAACCACAGAAGAGTATACCCAGAGTCCCCAAGAATGACAGCTCTCTGGATGGGTCGCCATCCTCCTTCAATTATTACATATAAGTTACTGTTTCTGAGCACCCTGGCATCGTGTACACTACCAGGCCAATTGCCACTTACATAATAAAATTCTAGGTTGGGGCCACAAACAACCATACAGTTTATTGAGTGGTTGCTCTTCCTGTCTACATAAGCTGCCTCATCATGAGAGGGAGCATATATGGGGATTAATGCAACCCACAACTTGTGGGAAACCCGCTATAGCATAAAAACCCCCACACACATTCATTACATCTGGAGGGAAGTTGACTACAGTCTGAAATAACGTTTCATCCACTGCTTCCACTACACTTTTTATACACATACACACACTAGACTTGCTTACCCCATGCCCATCACCTACAGAATGGTATTGTCCACCATTCCCTAGCCAGTTTAGCGCTATGCACAGCTGGTCTTTAGCTGACAGCGCATGGGATCGGTGTGTTGGGTGCATTAGTATTCGCCCTATGTTATTTAATAAATTTTCCATTTTGACCGATGACATTCGAAAACGTTCATTGAATTCATAAACTGATTCAAAATTGAAATTAACTCTATCTCTAAACACTCTACTTATTTTTTGAACTGGCTCATCCTCATCTGAAGATGAAGATGATGAAGTAAAAAGCATTTTCACTTGAATAATATTGACATGAATAATAATTGGGCTATACTTTTTATAGAAAACATGAAGAATGATGAAGTAAAAAGCATTTTCACTCAAATGTTAGTAACATGAAGAATAAATTATGACAGTATGATGATACTATGACGTCGTGAAGAATAATATTATACTTTTCATAGAAAACACGAAGAATTATTAGCATTGTATGAATGAATAGATTGAGATTTTCCATGGATTCGAAATTGAAATTTATTCAGTATCAAAAAATCGTTTGAAAATAACTTGTCTCATTATCAAAGAGAAGATGGTGTTAAAAAGCATTTTCACTTCGAATATAGGTTATACTTTTCTAATAAAAACATTGTAGCGGACAAGTGTAACCAACCATGGTAGCTAACAAGTGTTTCACGTATTTCACCTGTAGCGAACAATTGTAGCATATTCTCTGTGAAACGCCTGTAGCTAACAAATTGTAATTACAAGTGCCTGTTACTAACAGGACTTGTAGCTTCGTGAAATAGGCTCCTGAGGGTAGGTAATGGGGTTGATGATGGTGTTAATGAGTTGGACCTACAGTTTTGGGTGGGTTCTGAATCACTGGAAAGTGATTTAAAGCGGAAAAGAGATGCTGATGCTGATCAAACGAAAGCGGTCATAAAAACCATCCTGATGACATCTTATAAGAAAACAAACGTTTGTATTACTTGTATGCGGCGGGAGTCACCGGCGGCTCCCAGCTATATGATAATGTAGAATACGATTTTTTGTCATATGAAAAGTAGAGGTCCAAGTAGTTATAAAACTCTCTCATAGAGCGTTCTACTGTTGCTCCTCACTGCGATAAAATTTACTGAAGCTCAACCCTGCCGGGAGGCACCGGTAACGCCCACCGCACACAAGTAATACATACCGGGAGTCATCAGTGACTCCTACCGCAATCAGGGCAAGTTATTGAAAAAACACGACACAGTGAACCTGTTGAATAGAAAACATGGAGTCATTTGATTGCTAATTAAAAACAAATATGATACCCCACCATAAAACTATGTGGCGACGTGATCATCAATATAAACCTTAGGTCAAGCTAACACTATTCCTCACTAGCCATTATAACTAATACAATAATTAAAGACTATTTACTACCTAAACCTACCTTAAGTATGCATAATCGTATTTTTTTCACATCCTATTGACTACGAACTCCTGACTACGGTAGGCTCCAATATTATTGATTCAATCCCAAATTTAAAAAAAAAATCTATTGATGTAGCCTTCTTCTTTTAATTCCATAATGTAAGGCATAAAGTGAAAAGGTTATTAATGATTAATTACATGCAGGACTTTCCCAAATTCAATAGGTCTTCGGGATTTTCTTTCAATGTTACAATATAACCATCACTTTTTACAGCATTTAGTTCAATTTTCATTTCTTGGTTTGAATCAGTATCATCCTTGATAATTTTCCAAGTTTTTCTTACATTACTACACGAAAAAGTGAAAAAGACAAAATATGAAGCTTTACAATGAAGGAAAGTTCTCAATTGATATGAGTGACCAGATGGCCATATATGCCACTGCCTTGAGACGAGGTACAAAGTAGTGGTACCGTAAACTTGCTGTTGAGATGTTGTAAATAGTGGTAGTGATAAATGCAGATTTCCTCTGTGTGGGAAATACTAGCAAAAAATGTCATTAAAGAAGTTCAGAGAAAGCATTATTCTTTCAATGCTTGGATTTAACAGTGAAGCTCCTAGAAAATAAATCAGTCATCTGCAGTCAAAAATAAAGGAATTATCCAGCCAGTTCTTAATATTGGAGATGATTTGTTCTGCAATAGTATCAACTTCGTTCCATGAGTTTCCATAAAATATTACTGCAGTATCATCTGCAAATAGCAATAGTAATAGTAGTGTTAGTAGCATTATTAGTATCATTAGTAGCATTATTAGTATCATTAGTAGCATTATTAGTATCATTAGTAGCATTATTAGTAGCAAATGCAATAGTAGCATTGTGCATTTTCTGAGTCTCAAATTTAAGAGTCCATTCACATAGACTATAAAAAGAATAGGAGATAGCACAGTAGCTCGAGGAAGACCGTATTATGTTAGAATAGTGATGCGTGTATGCCCATTAATAGTTATGGATTGGGTCCGATTTAGTAAATCTCAATTTAAGTCGAAGAAAACTCCTCTGAATCCATAAGACTCCAATTCATTAAATAGTATATTATGGGGTATTGTATCAAAGGCTTTGCGAATAACTAGGAAAACGGCATTGTATCACAGTACTCTGATTTGAGGCATTCTTTGGCAAGGTTTATGATCCTATTCAGAGCATTGTGATAGGCTTCATAGTGTTATTTTTCGAGTAATTGTTGTTGGGTTCTCTCCTTAATCAGTAATGCAATTCGTATCATGTGATTATAGATCTTATTATGCCTTCAGAGATCCAAGGTTTTAGGGGATGAAGAATACTGGGATTTTTTACATTTGCACAGTTCAATTAGACCAGTTAAATGCTCGACAAATTCATGCATAATTGTATCAATACTTTTATCCATTGTGTAAATGCAGTTTTCCACATGCTCCATGAGTGCGTTTTTGCTTATTTTACCTATGATGATGATAACTTTCCTATACTGAGCAAAGAAATACCTGTGTAATTGGCACAATCGGTTCTACTACCTTTCTTGTGAATGGGGCACATTATTGCAGTGCGCCATTCAACAGGCATTATTTCCTTTTCTCATTGTTGTACTATTAAGTGTTGTAGTCATTCAAATAGGATTGCCGGCTTTGAGCATTTCAGCAGTTATCAAATTTTCTTCAGGTGCCTTGGAATTTTCTAAGAGAATGGATAGCTTCTTCTAGCTCACACATCCTCGGTTCCTCAACTAACTGATCCGGACCCTTGATGATGCTTTCTACTTCTTCTTCCTCTATATTTTGGCTCAGTAGGTCACAGAAGTATTCTTTCCAAAGCTCCAAGATCTGCTCTTCTCCTCTTGAAAGGTTACCTTCCTTATCTTGACAGAATACTGTTTGAGGCTGAAGCCCATATTTCCCTTCTCTAATTCTGAGATAGATTTTTCTCACACACCTTACTTCAGCTATTTTAGCTTTTTTCAAATTCTCTTCTCTTTTTACGACATAGTTTGCTGGCATACCTCCTTTTTTCCTGAAAGTCTGTAATTGTTGCTCTTATTCTTCTATTCATCATTTTCATCCTATGCCTTTAAGCACTCATCATCCATCCAACATTCTTTTTCTCCTTTTTTTTTTATACCCGATTGTTTCTTTTGGAGTTTCTGTCAGAATTCGCTTGACATTTTCCCACTTCTGTTCTACTGAAGTGCCCTCTCTTACTTGTCTTTCTTCAAATTTTGAAATTATCTATCTTGCAAATCCTTGTTTTTTTATAATTTTTCACTATCAAATTTCTTCTTTTTCATGACTTTATATTTCGTCATATTGTTTTTTTTTTGCTTTATCTTCTCCAGAAAGTGTAATCTACATCACACTGACTTTGTACATCTAGCATGTCAGAGCCATGCTACTTATGAATTACAATGTGATCAATTTGATTTTGTGTGCTTCCATCTGGCGAGCTCCAAGTCATCTTAGTATGAAGTATGTACTACTAACTGTCATATTCCTTCCACTAGCAAAATCAATCACACAATGACCGTCATTACTTTCCTAATGCAAGCTTTGTATGCCTGTCACTGGTATCCTCCACTCTCAACACACAAATTCTTCCATTGACAGCATTGGACCAATTATCTTATCTTTATATTTTTTATCTAGAAGAAATACAGTTCCTAACGTATTATTTGCATGTCCTCTGTAAATCAAGGATTGATTCGCCAGATCCATCATTCCAGTCTAATCCATCTTTCCATCTAACTTCCTGTGGAGCAGCAATTCCTACTTTGTACTTTTCCATAACATTCCTCAGCACAGCAGTGTTCCCTGCACTATAGCCCAGGCAATGAATGTTTTGTGTCGTAACAAATTAGGGGAAAGCTGAATTTTTGCAGGATGTTAGTATACATAGTACTTACTCAAAAAACCAAAGTCCCGACCCCCACCCCGCTTGCTTCCCCCACCAACCCACTAACAACATTGCAAGAGCAGTACTTCAGTTAAAGGCTTATAACTCGAAAACTAATTAAGGTATCGTTGTGATTCTCATCTCATTTGATACTCAAAACTATTCTCTAAAAAATATGTCATATACATTTTTTATGTAGATAGCCTAGCTTTTCAGTAAAAATATAGTTTATAGAAAGAAATGTCACCACGAACCACAAAAATCAACTTCAACTGATCATATCTTTTTTAATATCGCGTTATTGGTTGTGCCGTTCCCCACAAAACGTATAGATAATTTAATAAGCTTTAAAATGATGTGTCTATTGATTACTATAGTTCAAGTTATGGCGTCATAGTGAGTGATGAAATAGTAGCGTACACCGCGTCGCCGAACCCTACAGCACTGTGTATTGCATGGCGCTTGGCTATCCAGCCCAATCCAATAAATAACTATTGTCAGACAAGCAGGACTATATATGCCAATCAATAATACACGTTTCCGAAAAGTCCCCAAAAATCCCTCCTCAACTTTTCCCCCAAGCCCCCTCAAAGTTGAAAATGTTTCTAATTATTGGAAATTCGATATCTCTGTAACTAACTATCGAACATAGTTGATTCTTCTTCCATAATATCAGTCATATAATGTTCTGCAATAAATGTGCTGTTCACTTTGCCGGTAAACCTGATAGTTTCTTTTATAAAAATTGAAATATCTCCAAAAGAGAATTCTATCAACTAGATTTTTCATTATTTAGGGGGACATTTTTGTATGTCATTTTACAGAAAATAGCGTTAAATAGAAGTTAGAGAACTTATTTTTATGAATCCAAAGATGGGTATAACAGCATACTGACGATTTGAGATGATGATTTGTTCGATGAGAGATGTAGGGAGGAGGGGGGTCCACACATTAAAAAAGGTCCAACTGGAATGTTTAGGCTCAATAAAATTGTGCTGAGCACTTTTATCCAGAACAAAAAAAAATGTGGTTGTGACAATTTCGTCTTATTTTTCATTATGGATACCTTCCACAATATCACCTTCGCCATTACTAAGAAAGACAAAAAAAAAGTTGAGCTTTTAGAGTGAATAGTGAAATATACCAGACATAAGTATAACTACCGAAACATTGAAAAAAACTTTACTTGTTTTCAAACTGAATATAAAAGTGAAATTAAATGTAAAATGCCATCCTATAAATAGCATGATTGTTAGTGGACATTCAAAATAATGATAAGAGCACAAAATGAACTTCATACTCTAATGTGCGTCAAAATGAGTGAAATGATGTCTAGAGCTTAAATTACTGCTTTTAAACGCTAATTTACCAAAACCATTGTGGAGAAGTACCCCTTGACACCTTTTGCTTTGATAAGATGGGTTAAAAATCAGATTGCTTCTAAAGCTAATCTCAGTTGGATTACTGCATCCCTTCGTGAGTTAAGCAAGAGTCTTTCTACTACATCTTTAATTATTTAGGATAATATTCATTGAGATTTGAATTTTTAATTGATGATTGAAATGTGAAAAATGAGTACTAAACAATTTTTTGACCCACACACATAATTTCTCATTTCATCTAGCTCCCTCCTTCAAAAGTGTGCCCATGTCTGATATAGGGGGAGCCTATACTGCCCTTTCAAGTAGAATTCCAAATTCTCAAATGTCAAATGTGGCCTCAAAGAGCTGAGAAAATAAAGGTATGGAGTGCGACAAACCATTCCTGAGAGAAGGGCCCAACAATGTTAGCAAGGGGCACCCGCCCTCTATCAAATCGTCATCTCTAATCGTCAGTATGCTGTTATACACATCTTTGGATTCATAAAAATAAGTTCTATAACTTCTATTTAACGCAATTTTCTGTAAATTGACATACAAAAATGTCCCCCTAAATAATGAAAAATCTAGTTGATAGAATTCTCTTTTGAAGATATTTCAATTTTTATAAAAGAAACTATCAGGTTTACCGGCAAAGTGAACAGCACATTTATTGCAGAACATTATATGACTGATATTATGGAAGAAGAATCAACTCTGTTCGATAGTTAGTTACAGAGATATCGAATTTCCAATAATTAGAAACATTTTCAACATTGAGGGGGCTTGGGGGAAAAGTTGAGGGGGGATTTTTGGGGACTTTTCGGAAACGTGTATTATTGATTGGCATATATAGTCCTGCTTGTCTGACAATAGTTATTTATTGGATTGGGCTGGATAGCCAAGCGCCATGCAATACACAGTGCTGAAGGGTTCGGCGACGCGGTGTACGCTACTATTTCATCACTCACTATGACGCCATAACTTGAACTATAGTAATCAATAGACACATCATTTTAAAGCTTATTAAATTATCTATACGTTTTGTGGGGAACGGCACAACCAATAACGCGATATTAAAAAAGATATGATCAGTTGAAGTTGATTTTTGTGGTTCGTGGTGACATTTCTTTCTATAAACTATATTTTTACTGAAAAGCTAGGCTATCTACATAAAAAATGTATATGACATATTTTTTAGAGAATAGTTTTGAGTATCAAATGAGATGAGAATCACAACGATACCTTAATTAGTTTTCGAGTTATAAGCCTTTAACTGAAGTACTGCTCTTGCAATGTTGTTAGTGGGTTGGTGGGGGAAGCAAGCGGGGTGGGGGTCGGGACTTTGGTTTTTTGAGTAAGTACTATGTATACTAACATCCTGCAAAAATTCAGCTTTCCCCTAATTTGTTACGACAATGGCTATTTTTTGCATTCATTGCCTGCGCTACTATTCAAACTTCCAACATTCCACGTTGCGAAAAATGGGAAATGCAAGCATTTGTAAATGCGATGTATATTTCTGTCTCTTCTGGTTTTTCATTCTTCTGTTCCATCATCCTAATTCTGTTTTTGGTTAGCCTTGTATTATTCCTTATTTAAGGCATCTATAGGTTTCATAGCAGTTGCTTTTTGATGGTGCAGGATGGTTAGCCCTGTGCCCAACCAACAACCAGCAGGACCAGGGTTCTCCTTCCTGTAGCCAAAGGGTTCCCGTTAGTACAATCTGGTAACTCTCCTTCACTAATTCGTGGTAGGATTTGCTGGTTTCGTAGACAGTATGCACTGTCAACTAGAGCATTCCCTGGTAGCACCTATTTGGCATCAGTAATCCCACCAGGGCTCATTAACCAGACGTTCACCCTCCTCCTTTTGCAACAAGCTTAGGAGCATCTAAGGCGGAGTTTAACAGGATATTACTTTATATTTTACATTCATAAATAATCGTGTTCTATGAATGTTATTCATATTGTCAAAATTCTATTTGAAGTTTATTTGAAGGGTTGAGTGTAAGAGAGGACCAGGAGTTCTAGCTTCGCCCTAAATAAAGGAAATTAATCAATCAATTCCCCTCTTTTTCCCCAGTACTCATCTTCAGGATCTTTCCTCTACATCTTTTCCTTTTCCTCCCTCACTTTTCTCTTCCTACTACCTGCCTAGTACATGGGAAACTATAGATGGTTGGGTATTCTCCCCCAACCCTTTCTTCCCAGCAGCACACCCCACCAAACAATCAGTTTCCTGTATTGATGTCTTTCATTGTATATTTTCTGTCTTTATCAAACTTCATTATATATTTGTATTTTGTATGTTTTTGTGTGTGAAATAAATAAAGAATTGAAATGAAACAAGTTCAGAGATTTTAATCCCTTAAGATGCAATTTTTAACAATGATTACTACATTATTCTAAGGCCAATTTTAAATGTTAGACTCAATCGAATGGCGTGAGCCTTCGCTGAACTTTCCATGGTGTTAAGACGGTTCTGTGAAAAATGTTACAGTTCAAGTGTGGGGATAAAAAAATAAGAAGAGAAACGTTATGTAGTTATATAACAGGAGCGCTGATGGGGTCACTACAATATGGAAACTATATCTGTACAAGCTTCAATGAAAATTTGTTCAAGATGAATGGAACTTTAATAACAAAGCAGATCACTGAAGTATTGGGAAACAAACCTTGTAGCCTACAATAAATGGCTCAGAGAGGTTTGGGAAAGTAAGAAAAGACCCCAGGATATTGAACTGGATCAGGAAGGCGGCTTAAGTCGATGAAGTTCCAGGTCACTGATCAAGAACTTTGGAAATTCAACGATACAGAAGCATAACTGAGCGTAAAGAAGAAGGAAGAGTAGAGCGTTGGTGGAGAGGAGAGGTACGTCTAGAAAAATGGATGGCTTTAAATGACCGAGCACAAAAAATTACTCTTGTATTTCATTGTTATTTTCGTTCAGGAACAACAATGTACTCTAGGTGTGATTTTTTTTCCAAGTATTACATCGCCTGAGAATTCATCTATGTTCAAAACTATATGGTTCACATCTACAAGTCTGTCAAGTCCATTTTTTTCATGCACTGACAATAGAAAATTATTCTCAATACAGACGTGAGATGTAATAGCCGTGAGCTATAGCAGGTAGGTATCTGTTTAGTCAGACTCCTGGACCCTCTTTGTAAGGGTGACCAATAGGGTAGGCCAGTGAAGAAGACTCTGTTCTCTGCTGGAAAATGACGTTCTGAAAGTTTGGAACTTATTAATTTCTGAGGTTTAACTCTGAAATATTAGCCATTTATTACCAATGCTTGAATTTTCTTGCTCTTGCTCTATTCGAACAAGCGAGGTAGAATATGAAGCATAAAAGAGATTTGATGATGATGAATAGCTAGCCAGGTTATAAGATATTTTCCTGACGTGTCATTCCACCAATTGGCCAAATGCAGAAGCGGTCATTTTGGGCTCACTCTCTGCTCAGAGTGAACGATTTGGGGATGACAGACCTGTCATGATTGTTTACCCCAGAGATGTATGGAGAAGTCATGTCATAAACCACTTGTCAGACCTCTCAAGGAATCGGAGCTCAGAGTTGGAATGGCACCTCTCAATTGGAAAATAATAACTATAATAATAATAATAATAATAATAATAATAATAATAATAATAATAATAATAATAATAATAATAATAATATAATAATAATAATAATGATAAAAAAAATAATAATAATAATGTACAAAATTCAACTAACAAAAAAAAGATATACCACAAGGACAGATCAAAAGAACAACACAATTCAAATACTTGGGAGAAATAATTGAGCCAATATGAACAGACAAGAGTGCGCAGGGAAAATGAATTTGAAAACTTAGGAGAGCATAAAGGCCGTATGCACCTACTATACAACAAAAAAAGTATATTCTTACAAGCAAAAATGAGACACTACAATACAGTCATCAAAACAGAAGCATTGTATGCATCCGAAACACTGACACTCACCAACAAAGAAAACATTCAAAAGGAGGAACGAGAAATTATCAGAAAAGTTTTGGGACCAAGGAAAATTGACGAAGACACAGGTTACAAAAGAACAGCATAGTTGAAGCCGTCACAGACATAGCATCCGACATCAGGAAAAGACGTAATAAAGTTCTATGGACACATCCAACGACTACCAGACACCAGGCTAACAAAACAAATTCTACTGGCAACAGAGAACTTGAAGGGAATGAAATGGGCAGAAAATATTCACAGAGACTTGGCAAAAATTAAACTAACTACACAACAGTTTAAAAACCGGGAAGAATTTAGGCAAGCAATAAATGAATGGGAAGTGACGTCAGAGATCAAACCAAAGAAGGGTTGAGTTCTTTGGTTTGATCTCTGACGTCACTTCCCATTCATTTATTGCTTGCCTAAATTCTTCCCGGTTTTTAAACTGTTGTGTAGTTAGTTTAATTTTTGCCAAGTCTCTGTGAATATTTTCTGCCCATTTCATTCCCTTCAAGTTCTCTGTTGCCAGTAGAATTTGTTTTGTTAGCCTGGTGTCTGGTAGTCGTTGGATGTGTCCATAGAACTTTATTACGTCTTTTCCTGATGTCGGATGCTATGTCTGTGACGGCTTCAACTATGCTGTTCTTTTGTAACCTGTGTCTTCGTCAATTTTCCTTGGTCCCAAAACTTTTCTGATAATTTCTCGTTCCTCCTTTTGAATGTTTTCTTTGTTGGTGAGTGTCAGTGTTTCGGATGCATACAATGCTTCTGTTTTGATGACTGTATTGTAGTGTCTCATTTTTGCTTGTAAGAATATACTTTTTTTGTTGTATAGTAGGTGCATACGGCCTTTATGCTCTCCTAAGTTTTCAAATTCATTTTCCCTGCGCACTCTTGTCTGTTCATATTGGCTCAATTATTTCTCCCAAGTATTTGAATTGTGTTGTTCTTTTGATCTGTCCTTGTGGTATATCTTTTTTTTGTTAGTTGAATTTTGTACATTATTATTATTATTTTTTTTATCATTATTATTATTATTATATTATTATTATTATTATTATTATTATTATTATTATTATTATTATTATTATTATTATTATTATTATTATTATTATTATTATTATTATTATAGTTATTATTTTCCAATTGAGAGGTGCCATTCCAACTCTGAGCTCCGATTCCTTGAGAGGTCTGACAAGTGGTTTATGACATGACTTCTCCATACATCTCTGGGGTAAACAATCATGACAGGTCTGTCATCCCCAAATCGTTCACTCTGAGCAGAGAGTGAGCCCAAAATGACCGCTTCTGCAAGTGACGTCAGAGATCAAACCAAAGAAGGGTTGAGCAAAATGGACAGAAGAAATAACAACATGAGTGGAAAAATGAAAGCAGCCTGGAAACTACGCAAGAAGAACCAAAGTGCTCAACGTGATCCCAAAGGGTCCTACACGTGGATAATAATAATAATAATGATAATATATACTAATAATAATAATAATAATAATAATAATAATAATAATAATAATAATAATAATAATAATAATAATAATAATAATAATAATAATAATAATAATAATAATAATAATAATAATAATAATAAAATAATAATAAAAATAATAATAATAATAAATTAATTCCTAGAAGGAAAAGGAAATCCAACAGATTGAAACCAAAGAGGTTTGTTGCAGACAGAATTCTCAACTCAGATGAGTTCGTAAAAAGAACTGAAGATTTGAAAAATAAAAATTGGGAAGAAATCAAAAAAAATTTCATTTCCATAGCTGAAGACATTGCCCCGCTCAAAAAAATTAAAAAGCATGCTTGGTGGAATGAGGAATGCGACAATTTGATAGAGAAAAGAAAAAATGCATGGCAAAAATGGAACTCCAACAAAATAGAAGACAATAGAATAAATTTCATAGAAATTCGGATAGAAGTGAACAAAAAATAAAATTTATTAAAAAACGTTTTGAAAATCAATTACTAACACAAATAAATGAAGATTTCGCTGAAAATAACATGAGAAATTTCTATAAAACATTTAAACAAAAACTATCAAAATACAATCCTTTAAGCCTGCAACAAGAAGAAGAAGATGGTAAATTAGCTCATAATAACAGAGACAACTGCAACATATTAGCAAAACATTTTGAAAACTCCTCAACTGTAAAGAACCAGAAGAAAAATTTAATTTCAACATTAACAACACAAACAAAGAACCATCTGAACCTCCAGGTATAGACGAAATCCTAAAATTAATATCGCAACTCAAAAACAATAAAGCGTCAGGCGAAGACTTGATAGTGGCTGAACTTTGGAAAAAGTCAAACATCAATGCTAAGCTATCATTAGTTTATATCTTCAAAGAAATTTGGGAAAAAGAAGAGATACCTTTAGACTGGAAAACAGCTCTTATTCATCCACTCCACAAAAAAGGACCTGAGAAAGATCCAAATAACTATAGGGGAATTTCACTACTAGAAGTAACATATAGTCTATCATACTATCAAGTCATACTATCAAATGCATTACTAAATGGAGCGGAGGCACAATTGGACTGTCAGCTTGGAGAATACCAGGGTGGTTTTAGGAAAAGGAGATCATGTGCAGAACAAATTTTTAACCTTAACAATATTATGAATTACTGTAAAATTTCAAATAAAAAGTATGTAATATCTTTTATCGACTTTCAAAAGGCATATGACTCTATTGACAGATCCTCATTATTATCAATATTGAAAGAATTTGGCCTGGATAAGAAAACCGCAAATCTAATTAAAGCGACATTAACGGATACCTATTCCAAAGTAAAATTCATGGGGGAATTGTCTGAACCATTTCTTATCAAAACAGGGGTCAGACAAGGAGATGGTTTATCATCTTTATTATTTAACTGCGCATTGGAGAAAGTGGTCAGAGAATGGAATAAAAATCTGAGTGAAAACAGTGGCATTGAAATAGGAACTAAAGGATTCAAGTGCAATTGCTTAGCTTTCTCTGATGATATGGCACTTATAGCGAAAGACTGGTTAGAGGCTGAAGCCCAAGTTGCAGAATTAGCAAAACAAGCAGCAAAAGTTGGACCTAACATTTCCTTTGATAAAACTAAAATATTAACAAACATTAAAAACTCACCCACCCATTTGGAAATAAATAGTCAGAGAATCGAGAAAGTGGTACACTTTAAATATCTAGGTGAATGGATAAGTTGAAATTCGGGAGAGAAGAGAGCTGTGGAATCAAGGATACAAATAATGGAGATGGCCTTCCAGCTAACCAAAAATACTTATAATAAAAAGTATCTTGGAACTCGAAATTTAGACATTATAAAACCGTTATAAAGCCAGAAGCCTTATATGCAGCAGAAACATTAGAATTAAAAAATACAGGATTACTAGAAAGCTTAGAAAAAAAAAAAAGAAAAATTTTAAGGAAAATATTAGGACCAAAATTTAAGAACAATGAAGTGCATTTGATCTCAAATCAAACTCTCTACCAGAAAATCGAGCAGCTTTCAGTCTCAATGCGAAAAAGAAGAATAAGTTTTCACGGCCACATATTTAGAATGAATGAAAATAGATTAACAAAACAAATATTTGACTTTTTTAAAAACAGGAAAACAAAGTGCAACTAGTTTAGACAAGTTGAACTTGATTTGAATGAATTGGATATCTCAGAAAATATAATTGGAAACAAAATAATTTTGAGAAAGTTGTTAAAAGATGAGAATAAAAGATTCCAAGAAAAACCTAAAACTAGAAGAACAGTAGTCTCGGAGGAACAGAGAAGGGCAACATCGGTGAGAATGCGGGAGTATTGGAGGAAGCGCAAGGAAGCATCCACAAAAAATTATTGATTCCACGTACCCCAAAGTGGGTGATTCGAAAAAAATTATAATAATAATTATTATTATTATTATTATTGTTATGAAAATAATAACAATAATATCTGACGCTTTCTATGATTAAATGGTTTCGGAACAATCTAATATCAAAACTGACACTGTATTTCTATTCGAACTATAAGTTCTACTATCTTATATTGGAGGAATGCATTTCACTCTAAGGAGAAGGATTTTACTTCTAAGGCTGATAAAGCTTCTCCTTAGAAGCGAAATGCATTCCTCTGGTATAAGTGAGTAAACTTATAATATGAATAGAAATACAAATTTAGTTTTGATATTAGATAAAATAATAATAATAATAATAATAATAATAATAATAATAGAAGTAGTAGTAGTAGTGATGATGAAATAGTTATTTATGTATTAAGAGCGTGAAGCGCGACTTTATCGCTCGAGCCAAAACATTTACTGCTCGACGCGTAGTGGAGCGCAGTAATTTTGCGAGAGCGATAAAGAAGCTTCACGCGCGAATTGCATACAATATTTTTCCTAAAACTGCAGTTCTGGATTCTAACATAATAAAAGCTTGTAGTTTGTAACATCACAGACCATGCGCGAATTTGGTTAGCGTTCGCCTTTTTTGAGGTTATGTGAATTTCACGGATTCAGTGATCCACCAATGAGAAGACATCAAAATCAAAACAGAAGCGTAAAGAAAACAGCTGGCGAGCGTTAAGTACTTTACCGCTTGCGGAGCAGTAAAGAGGTACTTTACAATTAGTTTTCAGTACGTAAAGAACTACTTTACGAGCAGTTGTAGGAAAAAATAATTATGTAATAATATCAGGAAAAATGAAACATTGTGTATTTTTGAAATTCTATGTTAGTCCGCATATAAGCATATTCCAGCATAAGAGCTGTGAAGCAATACATAGAAAATAATAATAACCTTTGAAAAATATTATTACTGGAAGCAAGATATTCCGCTAGTCATTCTAAGTGCTATGATAAAAAATAAGCTTTAAAAATAATTTTCTAAATGTATCTCAAGGCAATAAAGAATTTGAATGTGAAATCGTAGCTGTAGTCGAGATGATGTGGATTCAGTAATGGCTACCCATTCACTGCGTCGACTTCGTATTGGATTCTCTTTGAGAATGATTTTGTAATGAAATGCTTTCAGCACTTGAGGAGGAATGATGGGAGTGTTGTTGATGGTGGGAGTGGAAAGGGTTGGATGAGATGATGGTTGTTCTCTAAAAATAACAAGAACAGCAGCTGCCGTAGCTAGTTCGTTCGTTTTACAGCTTCCATAAAAAATCCAGCGATCGATGTTGACAAAGATTGATGATGGCGGAATAAGGACAACAGCCGAACATTGCGATAGGCCTTTAAATATCCACGAATCGTTCCAATACAGGCTCGTTTCAAACTGCTGCTGCTGATTGACAGAGAAATCCTCACTCACTTCATTGAGCACCCCGATTGGATATTGATGAATATACAACATAATCACTTTATAGTATTAATCCTCTCCAAATACAATTACTATGCTTTTGAAATCTCGCAGTGTCGATGAATATCTTCAGTCCACTTTCAAGCTTTATCGATACAAGAGTTACCCAGCAACAAATACTTGGTTCTCCGCTGTAAATCACTTCCCGGTGGTGATGTCTATGATAGGGATAAAAAAAACTTGTCTTACCCCCAGTTGCACAAACGTGCTATCATAATGATGGTTTATTATCCGTTTCACTTTCTCAATTGAATCCGTTTCACTTTCCCGTTAATTGCATTTCTAGGAGTTATGTTGGATAGACGATTGACCTGGGCTCCATACATCGAGAAAATATGTTGTAAAATTTCATCTGGGGTATTTGTCCTGCGACAGCTCGCTTGATTGAATGACAAAAAGTTACTTTTTACAGCTTACCATGGGCTCTTACTGACACATATTAGGTATGCTATCCTAGTATGGGGTAATTCATCAAAACAAAACCTTGATAGGGTGTTTAAGATCCAAAAGAAAGCAGTTAGGTGTATGGAAAGAGTAAATAGATTGGATTCATGTAGGCCGTTGTTCAAGAGACTTACTTGGTCTCCTAACTGTACCCTGCTTATATGTGTATGAAGCTACTTTATATGTAAAAACGAATGATATCAATCAAAATCTTGACTTACATGATTATAATACAAGAAGCCGAGGAGATTATCACTTGGTGAGTCACAATAGTAGCTTATTCAAACAAAAACCTAGTTATATTGGTAGGAAATTCTACAACAAGCTACCGCAGTTTTTAAAGAGTCTTGAAAATATAGAAATATTTAAAAAACAATTGAAAAAATATTTAGTTGATAAAGCTTTTCATAGTGTACAAGAGTTCCTTTCACAACAAAATTAAGCCTCACCTCGACTAATTGATATAGTAATTATGGTATCTAGTGTATAATATTGTAGATCTGACTTGTCTTATACTCCTCAACTGGAGTCTCCAAGACAAGACGTAATCTACAAAAAAAAAACTTTTATATCAAGCTACTATCATACCATGCTACTACTATATCATCACGCCATTCAGTATAAAAGTTTTCTGTTATTCCCGGTATGATAGATAGATAGGTAACAATGCAACCACCAGAGCCAACTAAAGGTTTTTAATTCCGAGAACTGAGCTTGAAATATTATACATAAATCAGTAAATAATTCGTTAGAAAATGGATAATCTGAATGAATCATTCTATTAAATGGTCTGGAGAGTAAATTGGTTCTTAGAATTATGAAATACATATATTAGTGACTAGTATTGGCCACTAATATAAGGCTTGTTTTAGGTTATAGCAAGTTGAGTTATACCAGAATGACGCATGCATGTGAATGGAGGAATCATAATACATATTATGTGCTGGTATCTGGTTCACCATTCAAGGTATTTAGATCATACGAATGATAGCATGTATGTAGGTATATTCATATTCTTTCACATAGCAGCTTGGTATAAAGGTGGTACGGAAAATAAACCATAATCATAATACGACGTTTGTGCAACCGGGGGTCAGTGTATTTTATCATTGAAGTTTCGGCCCGGTTCCATTTTAAGTATTGTTCAATGAAGTCAGTTGCAAAGTAAGTATTGTTTAATCGGTGACTTTGGTCAGTGAAATTGTATGTCTTGTCCAGTTTGCTATCCTGTTTGAATATAGCAGCAACACTGTAGGCATTGTTCATAGTTGGATTATTATTTTGAAGTTAACATGAAAGAACAACTTTCAAGTAATGGAAAAATTCTTCCAGAAGAAGCAGAGCAAGGTAGAAGAGTCTCACGACAAGAGTTACCCAAAACGTAGAAGACCCTCATCTGGAAAAAGTATCCTCGAAGAAGGAAGGTAAGACTTGTTTATCAAAAATTGTTAATCAAATTGTTATCAAAAATTGGTAGAACATACTTTCGGTACGAAGAATTTAGGCTGTTATTCAAAGGTATTGAGAAGAATACTGTAGTAATATAATCAGATCTGATTACAGAACTGTTTCATCATTGATTATGAATAGAACTGGCTAGAAATTAATACGATCGTGTATTATTATAGATGAGACTGTATTGATGCATGCTGGGTACATTGGTTTCATTGCAGAATTGTCAGGATCCTCTGGAATTTTCATTTTTGGTGGTTCTAAACAGATTCATTGTATCAAGAGGAGTGGGCTGAAAGTTAGATGGTCTAATCCTTCCGTATTTTGGAAAGTAACCGTAAAGTAACCGGAAAGTAACAGTAACTAGAAGGTGTCCGATTGATTTATGCTGCACACTATTTAAATGTTATGGTCAAATTGAGACGATGAGCAAAATACTGAGGTCAATTAATTAGAAGTACTATCTTTAATGGTAAGCTCCCACAACTTGAACCAAAGACGATTATACAAACATATACTCAAAGTGAGAAGAAAATGATTAAATAAATATCACATAACAAACTCAATGAAACAATAAAAACTCGAACTATTCATGAAGCTCAAGTTCTTACTTTTAGAAATTTTATTCTTGTAAGGAGTGTCAATGTTTGTATCTCCCACGACACATACACTGATACCATTTGGAATGTTATTTATTCTATCACTTAGGCAACTTAGAAAAGTGTCGATGTTTCAATTACTAGGAAACCTATAAATTTCAATGATTTAGAAATGTTATTATTAGCCAACATTAAATCAGCAATTGAAGCGTTTGCTTTTGAATTACGAAGGGAAACTTCATCTAAATTCAAATTATTTTAACACAATTACTCCATCGCATTTGTTCTGATTAGAATATTTTTATTTATTGCCATATAACTTGGAGTATTAAGAATCAAAGGCATATCAGCCGTTAACCAAGACTTAGTTAATATAATTTTTTGAATAATTCTAGTTTTGAAACTCATCAAGACAACAAATAAATTGATAGAAGCTAGCATTGATACTACTTATATTCATGGATAGACCACATCAAGTTAACAGCTTCTTTTCTTATTACATTGTTCTAAACGTATACGTATTATTTGTAAATTTAAGTTTCTTGACTAGTTTATCTACAGTATCCTCAATCTATCTAGTTGTCAAATACCTGAAAGTTGCTTTGTGACAAGATAATGCTACAATAGCATGAACATGCTCTTATATATTTCATTTTCCTTATGATCTATCCCGATTAAAATTACATTTTTATAAGCTAAACCTTGACCTTCGTGAATTATGTAAAGAGCAACATCATTTCTTCATTTGATCATATCGCCTACCATACGTTTTTCCTCTTGGGGAAATGTTAATACTGTATCAATGTTTCTGATTCAATCTGATAATATTCACCATGTCTATTTGTAGGCAATATAAAGATAACTCTACTGTTTACGTAGAGTTTTCTTCGTAGACAGAGGAAAGAGCGAATCAAACATCTACCGGACATCGACGTGTTGCAGTTAGATTGCTATATGGTTCATAGAATCCAGAAATATAATGCCATTTTGTTTTCAATGAGATTTTATCAATATATCCACTGAGAGTCTCCAACTACAATGATTGCTGAGGCCTTACTCAATTTTGCAATGAATCCTATGTGACCTGCTTGTCCTAGCTTCATGACCTAGAGCTTTATCAATAAATACTTTGTCGAAAATTCTACCTTCAGTTTTATTTATTATGAATTATCCTACAGTCCTATAGTCTAACTTGAAACCCTTATTATATCTTTTGTCATGTATTGTAAAAAACATTTCACGTATTGACTCAATGCCAGCTCCAGTTTGAAGAAGTGCAAGATCCTCACCAGGATCATGATGAGACACTTTAAAGTATGATTTACCACAACCTGGGACATTATTATACTACTTTATATTAGGTAGCTCACATTCATTCAGAGCAATTTCATTTAGAGTTCCTACTAATTCACATTAAGCATTAGCCCAGTGTCACGCATAATTGATACGTGTCTTTCTTTTGTTACAAACTTTGATTTATCTTCTTGGAACTAGAAATTATGTTCATTCCCCTTCCATAGAATACCTCATTCTGTATTTAAAACCAATTTCAAACCCGAATGTTTTCATCAATTTATCATAGATATTCCGTTCCTTGACTATCTTCAGGTTTATTCAAGGACTTTATATCACAATAACCACGTAATGGAAAACAAACTTTAAACTTTTAGCCTCTAAAACAACACTAAGAAGACCAATAACGAGTTTATTGAAATAGTTTTTATTCAAATTATTGAAGGCATCTACTCCTAGGATTAAAGGGTAGTCATATTGCCCCAATCATTTATAAGATGTAGAAGTACACAGAACATTTGCACAAAATTTTCTTGATCACTTGCTATCAAAACGGGTCTTTTCTTGGCAGTGTATGATAATTTAACATTAATTCAACGCACTAAGCTGACCCCATTCTTTAAGAGTGAAGTTCCTTGTCTTTAAGTATAAAGAGACCTTTAGATATGCCTATTCTGTCATCATCATGATATTTGGCAACAGATAATAACGCAAAAAGGATATTATCATTACACTATACTTGTAGATTATAAATTTTGTGGAGGATGTTATTTGAGAAGACTGGCTTAGGTGTATTAGTTTGTTCAAGATCATTTACTTTTATTATTAGTTTCATTTTGTATTCCTTGTTCATCAATAAGTATCATCTTGAATCTCATAATCTGTTTTATCAGTAACTTGCTACAGCGCTTTTTTGTCAGGGCAGTCTTTGTTACTTACTTTGTGATTAAATGGTTTTTTTTTTTGTTGCGGATATTTATACAACAAGGATCTTTTTCTTCATTCGAGCAGTTTTCAATCTTATGATTCATATTTGCGCAGTGACCACACGTGATCTGCGTTTGATTGCAGTACTTACTAATAAGACCAATTTTTTGGCATAACTGCTACGTTTCGTAGATACTGCTATGTAATTTTCAACTCGACATATTCTCCAATCAATACAAAAACGCGATCTATTTATCAATGTAACCAGTGCATTGTACGACCCAATTGTATTTCCAATTCCTGGATTTCTTGTTCCATGACGAACTGCGTTGTTAATATTCACTTTTCATGTGAAATTTAACGACTTGCAGTCAAATATTTGTTAAGAATAAGTATAACTCACTTAATCTGTGGGCCTACAGATTAAGTGAGTTATACTTATTCTTAACAAATATTTGACTGCAAGTCGTTAAATTAAGTGAGTTATACTTATTCTTAACAAATATTTGACTGCAAGTCGTTAAATTTCACATGTAGGTATTTCCAACCCTACATATTCTCCAAGCAATACAAAACCTATTTATTATTGTAACCAGTGCATTCTACAACCCAATTATTGATATTATTTGCGGAGTAAGTATCTAGGAGAGCAATAGAGCAATACGCGATCACACGCGCCATTAGATTGAATCTACTACAATTAGAATCAACATAAATGGCTAGTTACGCGATAGCTCGCGCCATTAGATTCAATCTAACAATTACAGACTTCCATCTCTTTTCTCGATCCTTGAGGCCTTCCCCCACCACATCAGATCAAAGTCACTAGTGTAAAGGATGGTCAAAGTACACAAGAAAGCATTTCTGAAAGATCAATGACATTCTACGAAAAGATGAAAAAATTCTTAAAAAGAGGTAGAAATTTTTATTTAATATAATAGCGCGATTGATCACGGGATAAAACTCATTTTTGTACTCTGGAGGAACCTGGTCAGGTTTCTATCCATCTAATAGGAATTATTCGTTCTAATCAAGACAGCCTTATCATCTTTTGATTTGCAGCTCCATTAATACTGTTATGGAAGCTAGGAGGAAGAAAGAAGTGATTATGTGCCGGTGTCAATAAGTCTTCCGGTCGGAGCTATAATTGGCATGATTGTCTACTTCTGTAGTTTATCCGCCTTGCAGTTTATCTGTGACACCTTTAGAATATTTACTTAGAGCTTTATGGAAAATTGGAGAATGTCTAATCTGTTTACTTTAGAATTTGATAGAACATTATAGAACCCTCTCCGTCTTTCTGAAACATTAAACATTTATTTAAAACAGAAGCTCTTGTAAAAGTCATTCAGTTGTGATTCAAACTTTAATGTAGCAGAGTGACAGGTTTCCACTCATACAAACCATATTATCAGTGAGCACTAATACAAACTGTGTTCAATGTGTTAAGTGTTAAAAGGAGTATATTGTGACAGATTATTATCAAAGGTTTTTAAGTTCATACAGTGACTCATAAGTGCTTGTAGTGTTTCAACTGTTATGTTTTAGACGCTTCTCCTTGAATTATTGGACAGTTTATTGAATAGTTATTATTTAGTATTTGATCGGCCTCTGAATAGTTAGTGATTGATTCTTGAACATTAATATAGCAAATTTTTTATTAGGTGAGCATTATCGATGTAACTGTTTCTGATTATTTTGTTTAAGATATTACTGATTAGTGCGAGTTGACGATAATTGGTGTTAATAAAGTGCGAGTGTTAATTTTAAGTGTTGCCAGCATTATTTTAGAGATAGAACCCGTGACAATACCAATAGGCTATATAGGTTATTAGGCTATAACACATAATTATGAACATTATATAAACAAAAGCTGCTTTCACACTTGGAAGATCTACTGCGAATATTTATAACACAAGGGATAACGTGTTTTCATTTTGATAGGAAAAGCAACATCCAATATTCGTGTGATAAACAAGTTTAGTAAAATCCTGCAAGTGTAATAAGTTTATTGGAATGTTCGCAGTTTAGTCTGGATAAGATTTTTGATAGAAAAACAATTTCCAACTTTTTTGTGACAAATGTTGCACTAAAATCCGGCCTGCGCTATTATTTTGTCTGCACTTGAACTGAGGAGCCTTATAGGCAACCCACAATACAACCTACTAGCTAAAAATTAAAATTGTTAAGCTGGCTATTAGACTTGGAGCTGGATGGTTCTGAGTATGAAAAATGTGAGGACCGCATTCTGTAAATGGTTTTGAACTCAGAAAAGCTTGCAGAATCGAATTCTGGATGCTGCCAGGCTAAATAATGGTCCATTTTTTTTAAATACCCCCTCTCACCTAGATATCAAGAAAATGGACTGAAACAATGAATTGGAACTATTTCAATGATTGTTTTCTATTTATTTTTTATTGCTGATTATTACATGAGTACGAGACTTGTGTGTGGGTATTGAGGTGAGTGATTACTCATAGTTGCCAGGCAGAGGAGTGGGATTCGAGCCCACGGCCGCTTAAACGACAGCAAGCTGAAGTTACAACGCCCCAACCTACTGCGCTAAGAGGCCCGCCGCTTTGATGACAACATCCATTAGTTTCTTATGATTAAAGATACATTCTAGCTAGCTAATTGAAATAAAGACCAAAATGATTAAAAAAGGAAAACAAGGAATGTTTAAAAAAAGAAATACATGCAATATGGGCCGCTTAGCGCAGTTGGTTGGGGCGTCACAACTTGAGCTTGCTGTCGTTTAAGCGGTCGTGGGTTCGAATCCAGCTCCTCCGTTTGGCATCTATGTGTTATCATCCACCTCATTACCTACGCACAAGTCTCTGATGATGTGGGCATCATCAGCAATAAAAAAAGTACGAAGAAGCAAATTTTATTATAAAAATACAAAAATTAATTAAGATTATATTATGAAAATACAATTGTTTCTTAGGATTACAGTTATTTGTAGCTAGTCAAATAAAATAAAATATCTAATTGTCCTTTGTCCTTTATCTCGTCCTTTTGTCCTCTATTCCAATTGACTAGCTACAAATAACTTTAATCATAAGAAACAATTGTATTTTCATAATATAATCTTAATTCATTTTTGTATTTTTATAATAAAATTTGCTTCTTTGCAGTCATAATACAATCGTTGCATAAACTACTATTCCACCTAGTTTTCACTTGAAACTTACTCCATAATAGGCCAATTGAGAAAAATCGATTTGGCCCCTTTTCTAGAAAAAATTTATTGGCAAACCTTGGTATTCTCATTTTGTAAAGTACAAATCGTTTGGCATATACATGTCAAATGCTGAGGAGAAATCCGAATCCATTCACGAGATATGATGATTTTTCCAAGAAAGCAAAATAAGGCATAAACTAAGGGGAATCTACATTTTTACAAAAAAAATTTCGAACTTTCTTAGACTTGTACAACTTGAAATTTGTTTGCAGTCTTCTGAATAAATCAAATCGTATTTTTCTATTAGGAATTACTATGTGATCCATCAATTCATCGTTTTTAGTAGAGTTTCTGTTAGCAAAGAAAACACGTATTAAAAAAAATAGTCTGATGAAGAAGCTTTAAATAATTAATGAATTTCTTCGAGGCCAATGGAAGTATGTATGCGGAGGATGGTTTTCTGCTATTATGAACGTTTACCCTTTCCGCAACTTAATCGATAGAGTTCCGGCAAGAAGTTCCAGCATTGGCCGACAGAATGCGCTCATATGACTGTTTAGTTTGAATCCTGTCAGTTTAACACGCTCGTTTCTGCTTGTCTACTTTTGTCGGTATCGATATCCTTTTCGTTTCTCGAAAAAAATGAAATTAGTGAAACAAATGAATCTAGTTATTGAACCTATTTCATAAGTGAGTTCAGTCAGAAAACATGATTGAATTCATATGTACAAAATAGAAAACAGCTTAAAACCGTTGTAGCCTATGGATTTATAAAAATTTTTAATTGTAAAACTTAAGGTTGTAAAACTTTTTAAATTGATTAGGTATTTCGAGAATTTTACGTTTATTGTCACCAATAGCACAGCGTGTACCAACATCATTGTATATTTCAAAATACACTAATAGAAAATTAGATTTCAACGAAAGTTGGACAACACCAAGGGCGGTATCAGAAATAGGGGTTATGATAATGAATAAAAAAAGCCTTTATCAAGTTTCCAAATTTCTTTAACGATTGGAATTATAAAAAATCCTTCCATAATATTTATATTGTTCCCCCTCATTGTACTATTTTCAATATTATGAAATTTAATAATCGATTAAACAAATAAATAAACAGTTGAGTTTGAGCTCACAAAATCAAAACGACGTTATTATACATCATTGAATTCAGAATTTCCAAGTCACCAGTTTCAAAAAAGAGTCTTATTCACTTTAAAAAGTTCTGGCTAATGTGAAAAACCTCTTCAATTAATTGATTTTAGACCTTTTTGACTAAAACTTGTCACCAATAAATGTACCAACATCATCGTATATTTCAAAATACTTATTGGTTCATGGATGAATAGAAAATCATGGAAAAAATCATGAAATACATCGAAAACTAACATTATTATATATTTCAAAATAGACTTATTGGTTCGTGGATTAATAGAATATTAGATGTTAACCAAAATGTATTGGATGGAGCTATTTGGAACAACAAACCGTGGACTTATTATGATTTATTATGATCATGATGGAGATTGTTTATTACAGAAGTCAGGATAAAAATAAATAAGTTACGAATAATAAAATTCATGATGTACGTTGAAATGAAAATATCAAGATACATAAAAGGTATGACAATAAAATCAACTGACGTATCAGTAAAAAAAATGCATTGCAGGCTGGTAGGTTGTACAGTGAAGTAATTAGACAATGAAAGAAATATGCAATATAGAAGGTGGTGCAATGAAGTTTTTCAAAATTGGATATGCATTTTCAGATTGTCTGTGGATCAATAGTTCTTCCTACTGAGAGCCTGTTCAATTTTCTACACGTGAAAACAAATTGATGAACATTAACCTTACCATCCTTCTTCGAGGATACTTTTTCCAGATGAGTGTCTTTTACGTTTTGGGTAACTCTTGTTTTGAGACTCTTCTACCTTGTTCTGCTTCTTCTGGAAGAATTTTCCCATTACTTGAAAGTTGTTCTTTCATGTTAACTTTGAAAAATTAATACAACTATGAACAATGAGTGCCGCCTACTGTGTTGCTGCTATATTCAACCAGGACAGCAAACTGGACGAAAATGCCGATTGAACAATAATTACTTCGCAACTGACAACATTGGACAATACTTTCAATTGAGCCAATCCTAAACTTCAATGCTGAACTACACTGAGGCAATATTTTTTTGGTCTCTATCGTAGACGTCACCACCAGGAAGTGATTTTACAGCAGAGAACAGTGTCTTTTTCCATGTGCCATTCAATCGGTCACCTTTACAGAGAGGATCCATGCAATCCTGCTTGAATCGTTTTGCTCCAGCAAAAGAGAATGAGAAATAAATGAACTGGCAATAATGTAGTGGAGCTATTGAGTGGATGGGTGTGTTTGGTATTCCATCTTTCCCCCCCCCTCCCCCACGAACCAAAGGGTCACACCGACACCGACAAGGAGGAGGGGACGAATGGGACCGGTTCCGGCTCCGGTTCCCTCCCCCCAAGAGGTTTTCAGAGAGGTATTCTATGAGACATTGTTGGGGGAGCAGAGGATTCATATTCATCTAATATGAATTTAAAACAAATTTCATATAAGAAATCTCTTCTTTTTTTGAGGGTGAAGCTCACATAGGTCTGAGACCTGCATTGAACCATGGTGATTGGTGATTGACGAGTTGGACCCATTGTCTTTGGTGAGTTTCTAACCACCGCGAAGTGATTTTACAGAAGATAACAGAGTCTTTTTTATTGGCCTAGTGGATGGGTGAGTATCCTCTCCCCCCCACACTAGAGGGTCACGCCGTAAGGTGGGACGAATTGAACCGTTTCCGGTCAAAAGGTCACCCTTACGAAAAGGGCCTAGAAGTTTATAGCCTATCTTTATATGACACAACAGATTTGTACCATGACTCGTGGCTATCACTTCACTCATCACCTGAATATCTCGCGTTTTGGACACTCACTTTAAAATGTTAGTAAACTCAACTAAATCGATATCTGGATTTTTCCGTGCCTTCTGAATTTTAAAATTCATCTTCAAGCTACTCAATTCATTATGAATTGTGGAGACTATGAAACTCTTGAAGCTCCTCTAAAGACAGAGCAAGTTCACAAAGTTACAAGCTAGTTAGTATCTGTAAACTCAGATACCCCAACAATGACCTGACTTCTGATAATAATTTAACACCAATAATTAACATTAAACAACACTAATCTACAGAGATATATTGATTTACACTACATAAACACAGCAGACTGATATGACTTGTAGTGCTATTTACTCGCTGACTTGTCAGTAACTCAAAAGTAACTCATACCGATGTAATCATACCTCATCACTCATGTCACCCAATATCGCACAAACTTGCAGTTTTCAATAGTATGATTTATAGAGCTTTAACCATTCCAATGAGCAATCATTACTTTGAAAAAGAGATTAGTACGATTAAACAGATAGCTATTGCAAATGGATATGAGGAAATCATTGTCAATAAAATATTAAATAAAATAAATATGAGACTAGCAGTCAGTGCTAGCATTAATATAACTGAAACTGGGGAAAGGTCATGGATAACGGTGCCTTACCTTGGCCCAGTTTCTGATAAATTAGGAAAACAACTGAAAAAGAACGGTTTTGTTGTAGCTTTTCAAACCAAACCAATTTTAAAGAGCTTATTTGGGCGTAGTAAAGACAAAATTGATATCTGGGATAAAAGTGGGGTTTATAAATTGAATTGCGGTGATTGTAATGCTTGTTATGTAGGTCAGACTGGTAGAAGTTTCAAATGTAGGGTAAATGAACATATCAGGGATTGGAAAACCCAAAAAGGAGATTCAAATTTTGCAGAACATCTCATTAATAATGGACACAAGTTCAAGGCTGAAGAAAATGTTGAATTTCTGCATTTGATTGGCAAAGGCAGACAACTGAACATTTTAGAAGCTTTGGAGATAACTAAGTTGGTAAAAAACGATTCCATAACTAATTTAAATGACCAAATTTATTTCAACCAATTCAATACAACTAACTTGGTTTCATTATAATTCCAGAATATTTTTAAAAAGCAGTTCTTGTGTGTATTTCTCAGTTGACCTTGATTGCACTTCAGTGAGCTTCTAATTTTTAAAAAAATTTTAATTTTAGTTTGATTAAATTCTAGCCTTATTACAATTTTTTGTTACTTTCTTGATTTTCACAGTGTTTAGTTATTGATTTGACTCGTATTTTTGCTTGTTACTCCTCCCACCAGGGGGCGTGACTTGACAACCAATCACAACGTCCGATTAAGGTCAGCCTCTTTCCCTCTTAGCCAATAGTATCATTCCATGCACAGTATATATAAGACTTCTCTGTACTTCAGTTTTCAGTTTGATTGAGATTGATAATGATGTAACAACCGAAACTAGTTTCTCGAAGTTTTAATAAATGTGGTTGTGATAATTTCGTCTTATTATTCATTATAGAATTTATTAATTTCGAATTCCTTTAATTGCTATCAGTTTATACTGAAGACTTCCGCAATGGCGGATATTGACAATAGTATTTAATAGCTGATGGAAATCGATGAATGTTACTGTACAAAAATATCAGTCACCACCGGGAATCGAACCCGCCCGACCGGCAATTGGGAGGTCCGTGGTTCGATTCCCGGTGGTGACTGATATTTTTGTACAGTAGCATTCATCGATTTCCATCAGCTATTAAATACTGTTGTCAATATCCGCCATTGCGGAAGTCTTCAGTATAAACTGATAGCAATTAAAGGAATTCGAAATTAATTAATTCTGTTTAAGTAAATTTGTCAGTTTGTTCAATTGTCAGTAACTTCGAACTAACTAACTACATTTATCTTGCATTATTAGAAAAATCTAAAACATAAAACATGACTATAGAGGATATTGGTGTACTAATAATTGCTCGACAGCAACTGTAAATATTCACATACAATACATTATTTTTCTCTTCATTCATGATAATTTATGTTGCTTGGTGTTTGAAATCAAGCTACGAGGTTAGGTCATAATGACTCGCTGGCAAGTCAACTTGTGAAAACGTTCAATCTAATAGAGGAATGTAAAGATTTCCCCGAGTCAAGAGACACTGAAGAAGCGTTCATAAATATGGCCCTATAATTGAATGCCTTTTAATAATTGCTCTAATTTAATCTGCATAATTTATTAGTCCGAAGTGGTACTTCACAACCACTTATTCATTGCGTATATTTATATGCGATCTCTCGTTGTTTAAAATGTCAGGGTATAGATCACGTTTCTAAATTCTGTAAAGTAGAATCAAAAATGTATGGTCATTGTGCATTGAAGGGATTTTAAAAACTGCCCGAACGAATTGCAAGAACCTACATGTGTGAATTGCAAAAACCAGAAAAATGAGCATAAACATAAAGTAAACGATACAAGCTGTCCCACGTATATTGAAGCAATTCAAACGTTGATAGATAGAACGGATGAACCAGTAAATTCAAAACGAATTATTGTATTATGTTGACTCAACAAAAAATTGCTTTGCAAAACTATCCATTAAGGCTGGGTTCAGACAATACAGTAGAGTTCCGCTATTGCAAACTAATTTGGACCGAACCTTGCTTGGATTAGCGGGAATTGGAAATATGTCAATTTCATTAGATGACTTAAGTTCAATCAAGTGCAAGAAGAAGGACATCTATACATTATACTATTGGTCGGCTCTTGAATAGATTCAGTGAAATTTGGAAGAAAAGGCAATGTCTGCCCTGCCCTATGACTCAGCACAAATGTTTAAATACTATGTTGCAAAGATAGACTATAAAATGTACCAATTTGTTTATACGTTTTTCGTGAAAGAAGTAATGTTCCCCTTATTTTTTGTTCCTTGTTACTTTTTGTTTAAAAAAAAAACTGTATTTTTACAAACATTTTTCGGAATAGATGGATAAAATATTGTGAGCAGTATTGCAAGGAACAATATTTGGTATTGAGGTATTTCAATACCGTAAAGAGAACCGCTATCCTGTAAATCCGCAAAACAATGTTCGAAAAAGTACTAGTTATTTGAAACCAAAACATAAGGAAAACAGTATTTTTCTACGTAAAACATTTATACAAAATTGGTATATATGTCTTGCAAAGACGTGAATTCAGTAGAGTAGACAATATTATCTTTGTTTTCATATTTCCATTGCTACAGAACAGGCAATATGGTATTCAGAAAAGAGCAATTAACTTTTCCCGCCAACATTGCCCTTTCAGACACATTCTTACGGTGAATGCTAGTATCAAACCAGCTTGCTGGATGCAAACATTGATTTTTTCTGCTCCAAAGAAATGAAAGTGTCACGGCGGAAGCGGCGTATTGTACAAAATATAATACAAAAGAACGAGTCAATGACCTAAAAGGCTGTAAATAACGGGGGATGCCATATTATAACGATTTTCAAATACAAACAAAATAAGTTTCTACAAGGAGTTTTTAAGGTAAAAAATGTTTTGAGCCAACTCCCTGATTGATTAATTGTGTATGTAGCCTGTCAGAATTCTTTGATCTTTTGTTTCTTAATGACTAGGGCATGGTCATGTCAATGTACCTGAATTTCCTGGAATATGCTCGTACTATTGGTGGAAATCTATTTTGATCTATGAGCATAGGCTTCATTTTGGAGGTAAATGAACTTTGATACCTTGTAGTTCATTGCGATTCTGTAGTAGTTCGTCCGAATATTGATTCATCCGATACCCAAATTCCTGGGAAAAAGTACATACTGTTGGTTGATTACAGGGGTTGACAGTTGTCCTTCAACAGTCTGATCTTGTTGTTATTTTTGTCAAAAGCTTTGTCAGACCAAATGCTACTACTTCAGGTATACGACCCAAAACTACCTGACCCCAAAACTATCTGAAACCTGACCACCGGACGAACTACTACGACACCGTTTATTCTTATTGCATTCAAATGTTTCGAACGCCAAAACTGCATTATTAAACAAGATATTCTTCAATAAAGATATATCACATTGCCATCAAACAAACATTGCCCATCAATTTATACACATTACGACTGTATAAGACACTTGAATATTAGCTAGACCATAGCCTAATATACCGATATTTGAATTATATTACAGTAAAACCTGTCTAAGACGGACGCCTTGTAAGACGGAAACATGCTGAAACGGTATGTTCCATCCGGTCCCTAGGAATTTTGTATATAGTTACGTATAAAAATACCTTACTAAGCCGGAACCTTTCTAACGTGGAAACGGAATGCTTAAAAACTCCCTTGCAATAATTAAAACTGTGTAAAACGGAATTTTGGTAAATATTTACAGAAGCTGTTTGCTTTTGCAACGCACTGTATTCCGGATTATTTTCTGTATAAAATAAATATATAGTTCAATATTTGTTTTTTAAACAGCAAGATGTTTTTTAACGTATCAAGTACACTACGATATATTATTTCTTATTATCGGATGTCTTAGAAGGTTATTGCAAAATAAATAAGGCACAGTGTCTCACTCGATTTTATATGCTTTATATGCTACGTACGTATTAATGGCTAATTGTTTCCAAGAATCGGAGCGATTATCAATTCATTTTAAGGTGAACTGAAAGACTGTACACACGGTCAGTAGCGTAGCGAAAATCTTTTCATGGAGGGGGGGGGGGGGGTATTGAAGATTTGGGGGCCCCCGGGGGGTCTGGAATACCCCCAAGGCAAGGGGAGTCCGGGGCCCTTCCCTGGGAAAATGTTGATGAATAGTCCCTATAAAATCGTTTTTTAAGTGATTCTAGACCCACGTCTAGAAAAGCTTAAATCCATTCATTTTAGTCCATTCATTCGTTATGGGGAAATTTTTTTGAATTTTTGATGTTGAAAGCTTGATTTGCGGCTTAAAAATAGTACTCTAATTTTATACAAGTATTTATTAAAATGAAGTTTATAAATTGGGTAAAGTGAAAGCTTAAATACAATAAATCATTGCTTTTATGAATCGTTTGCCTAAGAGCTTGAACCTACTTTTCGTATATTGTTAGTACATTAATTAGTTGTGAAAAACTTTTAATGTATAAAATCCAAAAATACTAATTTTATAAAGCCAATTTAATAATTTATAGTGGTTTCAAATTATTATTACAATCAGGGCCACCTAGATACATTTCAGTGGCAGAGTTGTGGCTGGAGGCTCCCTTACACCTTCACCCAAAACACCAATTTTCAATAATTAAAAACTATTAAATAATTTAATAATTAATGACTCGATTTCCCAACTAGCATTGATTATGTATTCCAGCTATGCCTAGTTCTCTAAAGAATTTGTACAACTGATTTGAATTGTTTTTTAAATTTAAAGATAAAATTCGAGTTTAGACCAACTGAAAACCATTCCTTGAGAAAGTTGTGGAAGCTAGGGAAAAAGGCAATGAGTGGCACCAGAGAGAGCAATAAACTTCCCCTCTATTTTTGTGTAATCTCTTCAATTCGCATCGAACTAATGCTGGAATATGTGAAACGTGTAAAAATATAAAAATTATTATGACTTTGAAAGGAACTTGATTGAACTTGCGAAGAGAGAATCAATAACCACCACATCCAATTCCAAACTCTAGCTTATAGTAATTTTGCATTTACATATACAGTGACTGAACCCCAAAACATTGGGGATTCTGAGGGTTCTCCAATGGAGAAAAAAAAATTGTTTTCCAGGTCTTGAAAGGGCAATTCTAAGCTTCTTTTGTGGTTATCAACTCTTCCCTCATATTATTTTTGTTGATTGATTCATGGCCTGACAAATTTCAAGAACACAATAAACTTCATGGGGTATCAGATCTGAACAGTAACAGAAATGAGCATTTAAAGCCCGTCTGCAAAAATAATAAAGAGACCTTTTCTCCTTTCAAGCCTACTGTGTTGACTTCATTCAAGAGGTCTGGGGGACCTTCAAACCAATGTTTGGGGGCTCCGAAAATACTGGGACCTTCCAGCATCTGAAGGCCCAAAGCCGAGACAATTAGGGGACCCTTGTTTATAAACGCTGAAATTTGAAATATTCTAGATGCAGCCTACTTGAATCTCTACTTCACATGACTGGCAATAAAAACGGGCCCGAAGGTCTCGCTGCACCAGGGGCCTCTAGGGTCTGTGAGGCTTCTTAGGGGTCTCTAGAGGTCTAAACTGGAGAAAAAAGGGACCTGGGGGGCCCTAGCTGGACAATTTGGGGCCCCTTATTTTATTTTTGTTTTGTCACTTGCTTACATTTTTTGTAAAATAATGTGACCCCTTGACCTTGAGGTCCAAGAAAACTTGCCTTGTTCGTTCCATACTCACTGTAACCTCAATGGAATTATTATTATTAGTTGATTAAAGTATTTAAAATATTAAAATTATAGTATTTTTTCTAGCTGTAACACTTCACGTATGAAAACTTTGTTACCTCCAGTAACCGATATTATCGTATTGATGCCTCCCTACTCAATTTTGGGGCCTCTTTTACAGTCTCAAGGGGAAGTTGTAACCCGGAAAACCCCCCCGTCGCTACGCCACTACACACGGTGTTTTGACGCCATAGCACCCATCACATTAGTCATAACATCCCTGGCGTTTTAATTTTGAATTGGAACTGTTTTTACATCAGTTCAAGCAAGTTCTTTCCGATTCATTCCGAGTTCTGTCATTTAAAGTAATGCGTGATTGTTTCATCAGTGTTTAATGTTTATTTATTTAAAAAAATTGTGTTTAATTGCTGTAATAATAATTGTTAGTTGAAAGTGTTCTTTAATTTTGAAATGGCAAACCCAAAAACAGAAACTTTGTCTTTAAATATGTGGATGAAAATGAAATAGGTTAGTGAAGGAAAATTGTTTTATACAGCAGGTATAATAAAAACTTAAAAAACACTTGAAAGTGTTTTTTTAAGTTTTTATTATATTATTGGAAACAAGATGGATCTTCAACGTCACAGTAGATATAATTAATTGCACAGCTTTTTCATGAGACAAAATTAAATTACAGTAATTTTTTACCTGTCACATGCTTTTAATATAATCACCCTGTCTAACCCGGTAACCTGCCAAAACGGGAATTTTTTTCAGTCCGCTGGAGTTCCGCCTCACACAGGTTTTACTCTATATTATATTGTATCAGCAGAGAGCAGTGAAACGGCATAGCTTAGAAATGATGCATCACATTCCAAAACTCGGAGTACAACCCACTAAGCACCCTTTAAAACTGCAAAGGGATTAAAACTCCGAAAAATCAATTTCAAAGGGATTTGGAAACATCATTCCACGTCGCATCGTAGCAAACTTTATGCCGCCGGTAGTCTGCCTCATCCCAATACCATATTCATACATTTTGAATCAATTAATCATAGTCTCTTAGTTCAATTCAATAATTATTTCTATAAAAAATGAGGATCATGAATCGCCAGCCATTTTGTATGAGATTATCTTTGAAAATTGTTGATATCATTATTTATATCTCAAACAAACCTGTAAATTGATGTATCACACTATGGGTGTTTTCATATCTTTTGAAATACAATACCCGGACCACTCCCTAAGAAGGGGTTGAAATTTATTTGAAGGCAGATTGGTTGACAAATCCTGGAAGATGGAGAATTTATGTCTGACAGAATCTTATTAATCGAGGGGTATCAACCTTCAGTAATCACTTGGTATAATGGCAACTTATGCAGTTCAAACAAATATTCTGTTAATATTTGTGCTGGAAAAAAATCTCAAGTTCCTATGTATTGATGACAATGAGCAGAGTACAATAGGATATTAAAAAATATGAATCAAACTTTTTTTTCTAGATGAGTTGAAAACGGAGATGACATTGGCTACAAGCGCGGGATTCTCGTAGAATCGGCTACATTACAAGTGTAGCTTGTGGGAAGGGCATAATCTGATCCTGTGCTCTATTGGAATCGTACAACTCTCAATAATATAATGAATATTTCTCTGGCAACAATCCCGTGATTCCACTGGAATGGTCGGTCCGTCTCCTAGGAGGTCTGCGAAATTCCAATTCATGTCTTGAGTAAACTCGGGAATTGTACCGCAATACCGCACGACCGACAACAGTTCTGCACCACTTCAGTCAAAACAGTGAATAATCTTCTCACTGCCCAAATGAGCACCAAATTCCACTGCAACTTCCAGCTTTAACGCTCAACAATTTGACGTTTACTAGTGAGTTACCGATTTATATAATTATCTTACTATTTATCTAAATTTTTAACACAAATTAATTTCTTAGCAATTCGATTACCGCCGAAGCGCGTAACTGACCCTCCCCAGGTTTCATCATTGACTCTACGAAAAATGCAGGAGCGCTGTTCCCCTTCTATCAAAACAGCGTGGAAAAACTCTCTTGTTCTCACGATGGAAAGACAGAGCTTCCAAAATGGACAAGGAGGGAGATAGTAACTCAGCAAAAAATGCAAGGAACGTCGTTCTCACGGAAGCTAGCAGAGACTTGTGCATAAATTTCAATGTGGAAAAATAAAATAATAAAAATGACAATATCAACTTGAGTCCGTGAGAGAAATTTTTTTTTTCCATGTTCAAGAAAATCATTTCTTATGAAATTGTATTTCAACATTAACTTTTTTAAGTGACTTTTTAACTTTTTTCAACACATTTTTAAGTGAATTCAACGACTTGCAGTCAAATTGAATTCACTTGAAAAAGTTAATATTAACAACGCAGTTCGTCATGGAACAAGAAATCCAGGAATGTATTTCTACCTTATAACTGAAAATGTTCATTTGGCCATGCCAAATTACAAAGTTCAAAATGAAGTTTTAAAACAATTGACCAACCAAATTGGAACACACTATATCTCTCAATATTATTCCATCACACATGTCTTGTATATTTATGTTTTATATTTTATAAATAAATAAAAATTTAAAAAACCTACACTTGCATTCCCCAAAATTCAGTCTTTCCTGGCTCTCAAGTATTCGCCTTTCCTCAACCCTTTTGTTTCCCTTGTCATTCTCTTCCCACTGTTCCCAGTTTTGTTTTTCGGTGACACATTTTCTGAGAAAGGTCAGAAAAACTCGGCATAATCTGGCATGAAGTACGACGCTGCGCTGTGTGGGTGTTGTGGGTGTTGCGGGGAAGGGCTTATGTAAATCGCAACCAAGCAGCAGAAGCCCACGCTCTGGAAATTTCATAGCATTTTCATGTTTGTTATACATTCCGTTATTTCAGATACAATTCGCATTCCGACTCTCCTCAGATTTTTTCAATGAATTGTCCGCAAAGAATGTCGTAATTTTTTGTCGTCTTAAAATACATAATAATTACACAATGTTAACAAAAAATATCAATTTTTTCAGTCACTACCAGCAAAAATAGAATACTATAAAAAACTAAATTCACAAAAGCCGAAAAGTAATGATCCAGCTTAAATAAGGGTTTTATTTATGAACGTTCCTCCAGTGTATATTGACTCGAAGGACTTTTAAAATGCTTTCATACAAATAAAATTTCATACTAAATACAATTTCATACTAAATACAATTTCATACTGAATACAATTTCATACTAAATACAATTCAAAAACCCCCTGATTCAAGAGACACGTTCATAAATATGGCCGCAAGTCTCCTATTCCTTCACTTAAAAGTTTACCCTGAACAATTAAATCAGGATATCTAGAACGTTTCGTAATCTATTTAGAAATTTAATAGTTAATTTTCTCTTGAATTCTCCTTCTCCTCCATCTTATTTGGCTCTTCATTTCTATCCTCCTCCTCTTCTTCTTATAATCTACTGGAAATATTATTGATAATAAATAATTACCCTTGATGATTGAGGATCAATAATAAGAATCATTTACTAAAAACAATTGGTTAAATTATCAATATGGACGTCACATGGTTTTTACTACCTTTTTACATCAATCAAACGCACACTACAAGATAATATGAAAGTTATTGCAGGGTAAAAACTCAAGCAGAATATTAAATCACGGATACAGCTTTTGGTACGGAACGGACGTTTCTTCTTCTTTAGATAACTACTGGATAAGTACTGTATTTGGTTTTTCTTTTTCTTCACTTCCTTTTTCCCTATAAGTAGTTCTTCTCATTCAAGTAATCAATTTTTCGTTATTATAAAAAAATATATTTTTCTTTCCATTTATTTTATTCTATTCACACCAAGTTATTAGTATTTTTATGATTTATATAAAAATTTTACAAATTTTTGATGGTAACTCCCATATGGGTTAGCCTCGGGAGTACTTAGTTTCTCACCATATGGAAAATTGTATTTTCTATATGTTTCATATGTTGTATATATAGTGATAAATAAAATTTTATTATTTTTATTATTATTATTATTATTATTATTTATTACATGAGTGAATGATGAATAATAATCTATATTTGATGAGAGAGAGTAGAATATCAAAAAATAATGAGACAGCCAAAATATATAATCAATGATTATGAAATATGATGTAGTAAGAAATTAATAATAAATTACTGGAAATTTCATGTATCAAAAAAACAATAAATACTATTCAAATAAATGCATAACACATAGAAAGGGTGGAACTATTATGGAGAACTTTCTAACCAATAGAAAATGATGTATAATTGAAATTTCAAAAGTAATAAAAACCACTTAGAAATATTAAAATAATTTAAATTTCAATTAATACATTTTATAAATAAAATATTACATGAATATCATAATATGAATTTGATTTTCCCTCAAATATATCAATTGATTTTTCAAAACTAATCTTTTCTCCAGTATATCAAAATAGAATTAATTAAGTTAATTGTGTTGGAGTTTATGAAAATCAATTCTATTTGAATATATTGGAATGTAATTGGTATATTTTCGAATATATTGAAATGAAAATTGTTTTTGACTAACAAAATAAATTCCTGAAACTGAATTTGAACACAATATTCCGTTGCAAATTGGGATTAAAATAATTGGTTACATGCGCTACGATCAACTACACTACGATAGATTGCTAATCATTTTTTAATTAAATGTGCTTCTGTGAAGAAATCAGTGTCGAAACGTTGTTTATCACTTTGTCATTTGATCACGAATACGAGTTCACCTGTCATAGTTCAGTTTTTCGTTAACAGGTAGCGCTAGAAGTTGAAGAGCAAGAAGTCAATTTCAAGATGTATTAGTTATTGATTTCCATTTCAACATATCCATATACGAAGCTCAACTTTATAAATCGTGGTATCTGTCTCATGTTACTGTCTAGAATCATCAGAATTGTCTCCTTGGTGTCCAAATTCGTTTTTATAAGAGAAAAAATATTTATTAACTCTTATGAGCTTTTTTGATACAGGAATTTCACAAAGGTTTGTTAGATAGTGATGAGTTCAGCCTCAGTGTCTTCTAAAAACAGTTGAGCAGTTTCTAATGTATGGTAGAAACTACCTTCTTCTTCTTCTTCTTCTTCTTTTTCTTTTTCTTTTTCTTTTTTTCTTCTTCTTCTTCTTCTTCTTTTTCTTTTTCTTTTTTTCTTCTTCTTCTTCTTCTTCTTCTTCTTCTTCTTCTTCTTCCTCTTCTTCTTTATTGTTCATGAATAATAAATAATATTGTATTGTAATGTATTAGTTCACCCTGCAGATAGGCAACTGGAACACATATTCTAGCGCACAATACCTGATGGTAAAATTGATAAGTATGAACTTGATAACGTTTCATACGGAATAGTGCTTACCATGTAATTAGTGCTTACCATCCAACTCATTACCCACGCACAGGTCTCAGACCTATGTGGGCTTCATCCTCAAAAAAAAAGTGTTCGAACAGGCAATAAATTTGCAAACGAAATCAATCAAACTGCTTGAATTAGGAGGACTTTCTTAAAGAAAATGGGCAAGTAACTCTTAAAAAGTCCTTGAACGAGTTCCATCAGACCTTCATGAACAATAAACGTATTTGTAAACGATAATCAACTAGACCAGGAAGAAAACATCTCATTTCTAGGACTTTTGTTGGATAGACGATTGACTTGGGCTCTATACATTGAGAAAATATGTTGTAAATTTTATCTGGGGTATTTGTCCTGCGACAGCTCGCTAGATTGAATAACAAAAGGTTATTACAGCTTACCATCGGTTCTTACTGTCACATATTAGGTATGTTATCTTAGTATGGGGTAATTCATCAGAACAAAACCTTTCTGCACAACAGCATTCTTTTTAAACTTGGCCACATCGGCTCGTATCTTACAAGTTAGTTAGAAAGGTCATAATAGTCTAGTGGTTAAGGCGCCGACCGGCAATTGGGAAGTCCGTGGTTCGATTCCCTTTGGTGACTGATATTTTTGTACAGTAGCATTCATCGATTTCCAGCAGCTATTCAATACTGTTGTCAATATCCGCCATTGCGGAAGTCTTCAGTATAAATTAATAGCACTTGAAGGAATTCGAAATTAATAAATTCTGTTTCTGTATATTTGACCGTTTGTTAAATTGTCTGTCATTTCAAACTAACTTTTAAAACTGCTTGTGGGAAAAATCATTTGCCCTCGAAACCGAGAAATTTCAACTGTAAGCCCCCAGATTTCACAGAAATAATATTTAACCGCTTCCCAGTTTGGTTTGGCTGGAAAATAGCGCTTATTTATATCGACTCTTCCAAATGCATTCGAATTGAGAGTACATCGAAACATAATAGCTCGTGACCATAGAACTTTGAACTATAAGTTTATAGTTCTATGCTCGTGACGCTAGCATTAGCCTATCTGCAAAAAAAAGAAAGCATTTTATCTTCGCTCTGAAGCGCCGTTGGATAGTTAAACGTTTCTACTCAAAGCAGCTCCATAAAAAAGTTTCCTCGCCATTGTTGCGCTCAATTACTCAAACAATTTGTAGTAATCTCTATTCAATCGCTTCTGAAAGGCCTACAAAATCCGCCGCTCACATTATTTACTGATTCGTCTACAGTATCATCATGGTTACATACACCTTTTTACAAATCGAAGTAATCTGTTGCTTATCGCATAGTTAACATTCATGAGAATGCAAATCCAGATCAGTGGAGGCAAACCAATTTAACTCAAAATCCTTGTGACTGTGCAAGTCGAGGACAAGTATCTGAAAATTTGTTTGGTCACCAGCTTTGATGGAATGGTCCCGAATTTCATATCAACCTATTGATGATTGAAAAATTTCTGCTTCACTTATTAAATCAAGTGAAACGCTTTCAGAAGTGAAATTTGAAACACACCCTATTAATTTCGAGTTTTTCAAAGTGATATCAAATAATTTTCTGTACATTTCGCAAAATTGTCAGTGCTTTCAAATTTTGTGTACAAGCTATTATTTTGTACACACTAGATGTGTTGTCTGGGTTTTTGTTATTATTAGAATGTGTGACTTGTTTTATTCTGTTTCGCGTTCTGAAAGCAGCGAAAGTGTCATTCGAAATGAAATTAAAAAGACACTGTTCTCTGTTCTAAAATAACTCTCCGGTCGTTCGGAAAACACCTAAAACTGTAGATCGAACTCATCAATCACCATCACCCAACTCATTACCCACGAAAAGGTCTCATATCTATGTGGGCTTCATCCTGGAAAGAAATTGAAATGAAATGAAAAAACTCTTTATTACATTCTTTAAAAAAAATTTGTATGGCTTTTCGTTGTGGGGAGACCCTTAAGGGTAGTTCCACCTCGCCGCTTTTTTAACGACTGCTTTTTTTTATATGCAACCGGGACCGACGGCTTAACGTGTCCTCCGAAACACGGGAGTGGCTCGAGAAAAATATCTTGTACTCAACTGGGATCGAGCCCAGGACCTTTGGCTTATCAGACCAGCGATAAGCCAACTCGGCTACGCCGACTCCACTTTCTTTAAAGTCCAATAATAACAACAACTCGTTCTAATCTAGGGGGTACAAATTGAAGTGTTCTGATTGATGCAAGTTCTACATGGGACAGACAGGCAGCATTTTTAAACACAGATACAAGGAACACAAATCTGCCCTCACCAACTCCACTGAATCAGCCTCTGCAGATCATTTGATAGAACAACGATATCAGCACACAGACATTGAAAATAATATGATATCCCACACATACTCTGAAATGGCTAAAACCAAAACATTCTTGATCAATTTGAAATTTATAGACACATAGCTGAACATAAGTACAACATCTTTAATGAAGAGAACATTTCTGAATCACACACACTTTATAGCTAGCTACCTTCTGAAACTTATTCCCAATTCCCGCCAACCACCTTTTGAATGACAGAGCTGACAAAAGACCTGCAAGATCATCCAGATACAGGCGGTGAGATCCAGCCCGAAAACATGTTATGCCTCTTGTAAAAAAATATTACTCCTTTTCAACTTTAAATATTGTTCTGCTTGTCAGTCGGAAAGTGAGAAAGTAACTATTCTACTCGCAGATCGTCATGGATCATCAAATACTAAGTTTTTATGCTCGCTAGAATAATTCATGAATTGAAGAATTGTTTCGTATTTTCTGAATTATGGGGAGTTTTGAAAACGTACATAAGAAAAGGCCAAAATTGATTGACATTTTGGATAATCACGATAAAACCTTACTTTACGAAGTAAAATGGAGATCACTATCATAGTGCAGATCACACACCTATTTTTATAATCACTAAAAAAAAGTTGTGGAGCTTATTCGACGTTAGGCCATACTGTGAAGGATGTGAAAACAATATTTTTTTCTTTTACAAATATATAAATAATAGCCTAATAGATGGATAATAGAGAGTGGGTGTAAAACCGAAAAGTGCGAAAAACTCCTATCAGGTTATACACCTGATAACAAAATTTCCATTTTGACTAAAAAACGCCAGATTTATAAAAGTTGTCTATTTTCAGCGTCTATTTTCTTCTCACCTAGGATAAAGATCAGTATTCTGGGATTTGAAATCTACAAAGTTAAATAGTATCGATGCAGAAGTTATAATAGTTAATTCAACTCACGATTTGTGGTTAATAGTTGATAGATTATACAATGGTTCAATTCAATGGAAAGAGAAAAAACCCACAAGACACGAGTCTGAGGTTGATTTGTAAAAATTGTATGAAAAAACAAAAATACAGCACGCTACGGATTAATTAGAGAAATATGAAGTAGTAAAACAGAGAGAAATTTATTATGAATAATTAGACGAAATTGTCAAAACCACATTTATTGAAAAATATTGAGAAACTAATTTCGGTTGTTATACCATTATCAATCTTAATCAAACTAAAACTAAAGTTCAGAGAAGCTGAACATGGAATGATACTATTGGCTGAGCGAGAAAGAGGCTGATCTTCATCGAAGGTTGTGATTGTCTGACAAGTCACGCCCCCTGGTGGGAGGAGTAACAAGCAAAAAATGCGAGTCAAATTAATAACTAAAAATTGAACATCTAGGAAGCAACGAAGAAGAAAAATACGTAATAAAGCTAGAATTGAATCAAATTAAATCTACAAAAAAATTAGAAGCTCACTGAAATGCAGTCAAGGTCAACCGAGAAATACACGAAAGAACTGTTTCTTAAATGTATTCCAGCCTAAATTCAAGATCATTCACTTTATTATCAGTTTCATTTTGTACTCGAACACGTACTTGTACAAGAACTGTTTATTATATCCAACTCATCAAACTAGTATTGGAATCGTTTTTTACCAACCTAGTTATCTCCAAAGCTTTTAAAATGTTCAATTGTCTGCCTTTGCCAATCAAATGCAGAGATTCAACATTTTCTTCAGCTTCGAACTTGTGCCCATTATTAATGAGATGCTCTGCAAAATTTGAATCTCCTTTTTGGGTTTTCCAATCTCTAATATGTTAATTTATCCTACATTTGAAACTTCTACCGGTCTGACCCACACAACAAGCATTGCAATCACCGAAATTCAATTTATAAACCCCACTTTCATCCCAGCTATCAATTTTGTCTTTACTACACCCGAATAAACTCTTTAAAATAGGTTTGGTTTGAAGCTACATCATAACGTACATCATGGGAATTTATTTTTCAATAGACAGTGCCTGAAATTGGGATTAGTACCGACGTTTTTTCAATAAAATCCAATAAGTCCATAATCACGCGAAAAAGTATTGAACAAGCACATTAGTTTTGGATAAAGGAGAAAATTAGCTGGTGGTGCATTATTTTTCTACCTATATTGTTTCATATTTTTTAGTGTCTAAAATTATGCTTAGAGTTTTGGTTTGCTTGTTATTACGTACGATGTAATAGAGCAGCATTTCCAAATCGTACTAAAAAAAGAGCGCTTCAAGTGACGTTCATTAATACGACCTCTAATTCTGAGCAAGAAATCAACACTTAATTACTTTCACTCAATATAACGTGTGTTGTTGTCATAACGTCATCTTGCCATACCATCAAAGTGACAGGTGATGGAGTGAACAATAAATTATTTTAAATACAATGCAGCGTGCTCCAAACGTGAGTAAGGGCGGGAAAAGCTTTTATCGATTTACAACTGATAAGTGCGGACTCTGACGGTAAGTCGTTCAACTTGTACGACTCTGGGGCAACAGCCCAAAATACAGTTAGTTCCACTGACACACAGAGCGTAATGCTGGTTCAGACGCGTAACTCAAGCAGAAACAGCCATGGGTTCAAATCGGTCGTTTTTCAGCAGTCTCAGCATTCTTCTTCATTCCACATCATCCAAAAGAGTAACTATGGGAGGGTGATCAGGGGGAGAGATTCCCCCTCCCGAAGCCCAAAATAGAAAAAAAAAATTGAACTTCTACTCACTTGCCATGAGAGACAATTTTTGACCGAAGTTTTTTCCAATAAAATCCAATAACAAGTCCATAATCACGCGAAAAAGTATTGAACAAGCACAATAGTATTGGATTAAGAAAGAAATTAGCTGGTGGTGCATTATTTTTCTAGCTATATTGTTTCATACTTTTTAGTGTCTGAAATTATGCTTAGAGTTTCTTAACTTCCTGGGGAAATACCCCTGAAATCCCCTTTTCAAAAAAAAACCAAGTACAGAACTGTTCGGTACCCGAGTGTACAAAGGTGGGGGATCAAAAATAGTGGCGTGTAAATAGCTTCATCTAATAAACAATGAGGTCAAGAACAGGAGATTAGTTTTTTTTGGAGAATGAAGGTCTGAGACCTGTGCGTGGGTAATGAGTTGGATGATTGTGATTGATTAGCTGGATCTACGGTTTTAGGTTGGCTCCGAACCACCGGGAAGTGATTTAACAGTAGAGAACAGATTTTTATATATGCTCTTTTATGCAGGCCAATCCAATCGGTCACACTTACAAAGAGCGCCCAAGAGTTTCTTAGCTTATCTATGATTGAACAGATACCTGCTACGGCTCACGGCCATCACTTTCCTATTCTATTGACAATGACTCAAGAAATAGATGAAATCTGCTTCAACATATAAGGCCCTTATTGGACAGAGCCGCTGCAGTCGTCGTAGCGTGCCACAAGGCTGTCGCTGAGGTCTGCCACAGCTGTTGCCCGTGCAAGCGACTGCAGTCGCCCACGCAAGCCACAGCTGTGGTGCTTTCAAACTACAGCATCGCTCTGAATTCAAAATGTCATCAATTTAATAAAAACTGCAACATGTCTCCTTAAATAACTTGATGGTGATCTATAAAAACTGTAATTTATGTATGTAAACATGAACTTTATCACATGCTGTAATAACATTTGCTTACAGACTGGCATGACCTCCAAATGATGACAAGTTTATACAGAGCTGTCATGGGCAACTATAAAAAGCCATGAATTTATGACGCTCGTTGGCGACTGGGGTGGCCCAGTTTAATAAGCGGCATAGCAAACAATGATCGGCTGACAAGGCGACAGTCGCAAGGGCTTGTCATTAAAAGCAAAATTAGGCGACTCGAGCAGCCTGTGGCCACGACTAAATGAGTCGTGACCTAACCTGTGGATCAGTATTAAAAGCTCCATATACATTGCATGTATCGCTTCAAGTGGCTTGTCTGAGCATCTGTGGCAATCCCGCACGCCGGCCACTGTAGTGGCTCTGTATAATAAACTCTAACGTGGGTTGAAAAGTTGAAATTGATGCAATTATGTCTAGAATCGCTTTGAATGTGGTTTTAGAAAGATTATTTTCAACAAATCTCGGGGAAGTATACCCGAATCACCCCTTTGAAAGAAATGAGACGATTACTATATTATCCTATGAAATGTTAGAGTTATTTTCCTTCTTCCCCTTTACTATACAGTAATTATCCAAGTGCCTCGTGCTGAATCTCATAACCATGTCATGTACTTGGCTCATGTACATAACCATATACTTGGCTCAAGGTCTTTATGAGTGAAAGAAACCTCTTATGAGGCTAGACCTTTTCATGAAGTTCAAATGATGTTAATTAGATTTGTCTTGACTTCATAATTTGAAGTAAGTTGTGATCCATAAATTCTGATATTTATGTCCAGTTTTCAGAGTTCAGTAAATCATTCAGTAGCTATTGATTCAATAGCGGCCCCAAGGCCTGTTTTACACATACCCCGCAATTGGGTAACCGGTGTCGTTGATGAGGCATGATGCATTGTATCATATGCTTTCAAAAATTAGGTGAATGTGAAGCGCTCCGTATGATACAATGTCTCTACAACTGGCTGAACAACACCGGTTACCCGGTTATGTGTGAAGCAGGTCTTAGGGCCGTAATTGAATCAATAGCTAATAGAAGATTTACCGAGTGACTGAGAAGCCGGGGCATCAGAGGTTAAAAGTGTCACGATTATAGTTATGTGGTATTGTTGGACATAATTCAAACAAGTAGTGCTTATAAAAATAAAAATGATTTAGCATAGCCTGTTATTGAGGCGAGTTCAGTTCCGGTAAACTTGACCCAAAAACCTGAACCTGACCTACGACAGAGTCAGAGCCAGAGCCAGTCCACTCTCGACTAATCGATAATCAGCTTGGTAGATGTAGTAGGTAGTTGAAGGTGCCTAGCTCTTTGTCCCTGTTATTCGTCAAATCTTCTCCAATTCACTCCCTTTCTATCTATGAATCGATCCTATTCTTTTCCTTTTTTCGTGATTCTACTCCTACTATTTCTTCTCCTCCTCCTTCTACCCCTCCTTCACCATCACCTTCTCCCTCTCGTTATTCTCTTCATCCTTCTTCTTCGCCTCTTCGCCCCTTCTCCTCCTGCTTCCTCTCTTCTAACTCTTACTACACGAAAATGACATCGCATGTGCACAGAAATCACATATAGCGCAGAGTCTAGAACTGAGTTCCTGGAAAATGGGAAAAACTGTCACTTCGAGACATTTAAAATTCTATTTTCTGAAAAGGGGAAGTGATATTATACCTAACTAATAATTAAATACCTGCAGGTACAGGAACAAGATGTTAAAAAAGTAAAAGTGAATGGCTTTCATTGGTGGGGAGACCCTTACGGGTAGTTCCAAATGCTTGGGAGCCATGGAACCATTGGAAACATGGTAGACCTTTAGTTCTAGGTGGTTTCCGAATCACCAGGAAGCGATTTTTACAGAAGAAAACAGAATCTCTTTGGAAGACCAATCCAATCGGTCACCCTTACAAAGAGGACCTAGGAGAGCGTTGCCTGAACAGATACCTGCTACGGCTGGTGACTATAACTTCCCAGAACAAGATAAATGAAATTATATTCTTTTTAATGAAGGACTGTGTTTGATATAATACAAGTAATTGAGGCGAGTTCAGTTCAAGTATTAAACAAAAATCATCTATTGAAATCAACTATTAAAATTACCGGATCTAGATTTTTTACATCTAGTGATTTTCAGGAAATATCAGATGTTGATTTTTGGCTGATCACGAATATAGCTTTACAAGCATTAAATTTCAAATCATTTTTGTCGTTAGGATTCCACCTTGAAAACTAACAACACTACATCTGGAACTTCGCCATGCTTCAATGGCTTATCTACACATGAAAAAGTCGAAGCCATAATTTGCTGTTTTAATCTTATAACATAAATTTATTCTTGGATTTCTTGTTTTATAACGATCTGCGTTGTTAATATGAACTTTCTGTTGTAAATTTAACGACTTTCAGTCAGTTTTATATTGTAAATATATAATAAATGTACTCATATTCGGCCGAACGTTTTTGAGGTATTGAATCTCGTCTTCAAGGTATTGAGTCTCATCTTTAAGGTGAGATTCAATACCTCAAAAGCGTTCGGCCGAATGTGACTACATTTATCATATATTCCCAATATAAAACTGACTGCAAGTAGTTAAATTTACAACAAAAGGTTGATATAAATTTATTGGTATTGAAGTTGTGACGGAATCGAAGTTATTGCGATTAATTCATTTGTTAGATTGAATATAAATACATCAAATGAGGGGAAACAAGTTGATCAAATTAACTTATATGTTGACTGTTATTTGAAAGACATCGAGGATACCACTGACTTATTGATGGTGGCGATATCTGAATTTAATGTCGGCCTATCTGCACTATATATGCATTATTCATACAATCTGTATTTATACCTATCTGCACTACATTGATACAATCTGTTCTGTTTTCATACAAGTCAAGGATCTCCCGCATTGCTATATCCACAATCTCACTTCCCATAGCAACCTACTAACCGGTACAAGCCAAAGTAAATGGATATTTTGAAGGGAGTACAATGCATGGATGCCTACGCACAATTAATATCACTTTATCTCATACATTGTCCATCGTTTGCATTACAACAATGCCGAAACTGTCTTCCTTAGACACAAATGCAATGAACGTCAATCTATCACAATCTACACAGTATCTTCAATATCTTATACCTTCGTAGAGTTTTGACAAAAAAAAATTAATTCAGATGCAGTTTTCTATTCAGTTCCCGAACAGAACAAGCTCTTTATATCATGAGAGTTGATTTTCAACAACGAATGAATTTTCTCTTCAATGGAAACGTCGTACTGTAGTGAAAAGCTCACTACTTGATGAAAAGCTTCTTCTACGTTTGGTTCTTGTAGTTTACTACTTATTCGAGCACTAAACATTTGGCGAGCATATAACAAAGTATATCCTACATCCGACTTTCTTTCCATCAACATAACATTAATCTAGGAGAAGCTTATGACATTTCATGGAAACTAAAGCTCGATGAAAGAACTTTTAAGGAACTATTATCAAGAAAACTATTGTTACTCTGACATGAAATCATCATAATTTTCATTTATTCAGTCAATGACAGAATAATTGAAACAAAACAGAACGTCTGTTTTGTTTCAATTATGGAGAGATTTCACAATATCAACACCAGTACTACTAATTTAATTAAAGAATACACTGGATAACTAGATACCACCAATTTAAAGTAAGAGTTAATTTTTCCCAACGAGTACTCAGAGTAAAATAGAAGAAGAGCTGCTTTTTTCCTCTCTCAACTCCTTCCCAGATAAATTGTTATCACTAGGCCTACTCATAGAGAACAAATATGCTGTAGCGTATTCCCCATATGTATTCTTGAGATTCTCTCTTATAATCATAGAATTCATGAAATAAGAATAATTAAATTTTAATAGCATAGGCAAATTGCTGAGAAAATTGAATCCGTAGTAAAGAGTTCATGACTCTTTTCGAGTTATATTGCTATTCTGTAACAGATACGGCAAAGAATACAATAAATATAGAGAAATGACTATTTTTATAAAGTCTATAAAAGCAATTGAGCTAGACAGTTGTTGAATAAAATATTCTCTCCTGCTAATTTTTCTATCAAAATATGAAATAAAATACGAAAATTATTCTTCAAGACAATACTGCTCCTCTACCAAATATACTCGATAAGTATTGATACTTAAGCTCAGATTTGATACAAAACAGACCCTGAACTGTTGAAGTTTTGTATCTAAACTCTAATACAGTTTAAGGTCTGTTTTGTATCAAATCTGAGCTTTGTATCAAAGTTTTGTATAATACCACCCCCTCCCCATCTTTTCTAAACTAACCCAACTCCTCCTACCAAGTCTATCCTAGGTAAGTCCAAGCTTACCAAACCTCACCTATCTGGTCCCGAAAATTCCCGTTTCCATGGGAACTATACCGCAAGGTATTGCTAAGCGTTCTCAGGAAAAAATCGACTTATTTATTCTTTATGTTTGTAGAGAGGTAGAGAGAGAGAGAGAGAGAGAGAGAGAGAGAGAGAGAGAGAGAGAGAGAGAGAGAGAGAGAGAGAGACAGATAGAGAGAGAGAATGAGAAAAGAGGAGTATCTGTTATTTACAGTAATAGAATCTATTCAGTTACTTTATAGTTGATTAAAGGTTGCCAATGACACCATGTTTCCTCGCAACATTTTATAATTTAACAATCTGATAATTTGTAGTAGGTGTAGCAGCTGCCACAGTTTCGTAGCTCTGATTTGATTCAAATTCCAAAGTACTTGTAGTACCGTAGCTGTTCCAATAAAAAAGTTTATTCTATAAATTTAATTGAGTTTGACTAAAAAGTCAGAGTTAAGCATCCTAACCAATTACTTAAAAAATAAAGACTATAACGTTTTCTTCGTATACATCAACTTCATTATTAATTTTAAATTTTCTTTCAATACTACCAATGGTATTGCAGTATGAATAATGAGAAGATTAGTTTTAGGTTCATTGCATTCCCTTTTCAAATTATAATAAGTGTAGGTCTTTTAATGGTGAGGAGACCCTTACCACTATACCTTTTATTAATCTGTGTGATGGGGAACATGATCCCTATATTTTAGGTGGGTTCCTAACCACTGGGTTAGTGATTATAAAGTTTATAAAATCAAATTATAAAAGTTATGGAACTTAATTTTTCTCAGTAACTTCTAATGAATTGTACAGCTAACAAACCTTTTATTCATTTTCAACAGTAATTCGGTTTTCTTTTCAGTTGACACTGACATTGCTGTGCTACAATCACAACTTTTATTTGTCTATAGAAAAATGGATATCTTTAGATCCTCATCCACACACGACATATCATCAGCAGTGTACCAACATAAGACTACTATAAACAAGAATTCTTGTCTCTTCTTCACATGGGATCTTTCAACAACATTGATGTGAAAATATTGTTTGAAACTCTTAAACAAAAAATGATTAATATCATACTTGAAGAATCAGGAAAATTTCAGAACAATATAAAATGTTATGGTAATGTATGTAAATTCAACTGTTGAATTGAAGAAAATTCCTGGCGACAAAGAGTTGTATGTACAACCAACTTTCCATGGACAATCAAGGTATGTCATCTCAGTGTATAATAATCTTGATAAATTTAGTGTACAGGGGCGGAAATCATTGAAGGGTTAGATAGATTCACAAAATTTCACAGTGGTTGGACTGATGGTATATTTAAACAACTTAATTTTAACATGGCTAGATACAGACCCATTTGTGGTTCTGAGTCATACATTGCCACCCCAGAGAAAATATTAAGAGCAGAGCAGTTATAAATGTGAAACATGAAGATGAGCTCTCGTTTGTCTGTCCATCCTCTTCTATTTCAACACCAGTAAGAACAATATTGTTTTTGCACTCGAAAAAAAAAACATAAAACTAATATTGAAAATTTGAGTTACCTACTAAAACTGCAAGACATTCCAAGATTTGAGAGCCAAAACACAACAATAGTTGTTGATGTAATTGGATATGAAGAAGAGAAAGACATGTTTTATCCTATTTTTGCATCCAAACACAGAAACAGAGAGCACACAATTACCTTGTTGTTGTTGTTGTCCACCAAAGAGCAGAACCACACCCCTCTTTTTTTGCTATTGAAATCTAGTCTAAGAAGGCTAATGAGCAATTTTTTTCTGATATTACATAATTCAAATAATATTATTGTTGTGGTTATCCATTTTTCGTGAACTGCAGTAGAACTATTCATATGTATTATCTTGCTGTGCAGAACTGACCTTTTTGAGTCGCGGCGGACGCGTTTCGAACTATGTTGTTCTTCTTTGGCGCTTGGTTGCGAATTAATTGTAGTGAATTAATAAATCTTAGAGTGTTATTTAGTGATATTGAAATTATCTTTTCACTTGCTCTTGCTATACAGGTTATTCTCTTTTTATACTTACTTAGTGATTGAACATTTGAAGTGAGTGTCATAATCAGTAAAAGTGTGAAAACGTAAAGGAATAAATTCAACTTGTTCTGCATTTAGATCACATGATTGATGTGCTTCAATAAACATTCCGGTTGAATGGGAGCGGTGTCACACAGAATTCAACAATAAGTTGTTCTAATTACAGAGACAACAAACATCTACCAATTCAACTCTGCTTTCTTCCTCAGCTGTTATCTGCGTTAGTGCTTTACTTTTCATCTGCTCTTTTAATTCATTCCCATGCTTATCTAATTCACCTAAAAACTGTTCTATCAAATTTGAAAATTCTGAGAGGGAAGCTCTCACTATTTTCGGTTCATAATGGACAGATCCACTTCCATTGATAAATCTCTTTGTAGTGACAAAGGTGATATTGTAGAAGATATCCATAATGAATAATAATACGAAGTTGTCAAAACCACATTTATTAAAAAATAGTGAGATACTAGTTTAGGTTGTCACACTATCATCAGTCTCAAACAAACACCAATTAATTATTACATATCCATACACACATCACATATCATTACATTCATTGATTATTACATATCCATAGCCGCAGGGTATATTTATGTTTATCATCATATGTTTAATCATCAATGGGAAACCTGTTTCATATGCTAATGAGGCCAAATACCTGGGCATGACACTAGTTGCAAGGCTGCGCTTGAAGGCACATGTCACGAAAAAGAGAGAAGAATTAGGAATAGAAAAATCTATTGACTCTAATTCTTTTGACTCCATTGACACTATGGAAAAATCTATTAGGTAGGAATTCAACTCTATACATTTAAAAAAAAATTCTTATCTATAAACAAATTTTGAAACCCATATGAATGTATGGAATTCAACATTGAGGTTGTGTCAGCAAGAGCAGTGGGGATATAATTCAATGCTTTCAAAACAATATCTTGAGGAACATTGTTAATGCTCCAAGATTCATCTGGAATGCCGATATCCATAGAGAGCTGAAGGTTTAGTTTGTTGCAAGCGAAATTGGGCGCTACGCATGCAAACTTTGCAGACCAAGCGCCGAAGAAGAACAACATAGTTCGAAACGCGTCCGCCGCGACTCAAAAAGGTCAGTTCTGCACAGCAAGATAATACATATGAATAGTCAAATAATATGTTTAGTAGTTCTCACCAGGACTACTACTTCTAAAATCTAACTAGACAATGAATATATTAAACATAAAGAGTTATGTGTGCACTGTTTAACACATTCACACTGTTATCACTGCTCTGCCTTATCACAACACACAAACACAACACAATTTGAAGGGTTTGATCCGCTTCAATCAGCAAAGCATATCAGTGTTGTCAAGCAGATGCATAACTTCTCCATTTTCATGCCACTGGATCTTATCTACACGTTTGCATGCGTAGCGCCCAATTTCGCTTGCAACAAACTAAACCTTCAGCTCTCTATGGATATCGGCATTCCAGATGAATCTTGGAGCATTAAAAATGTTCCTCAAGATATTCTTTTGAAAGCATTGAATCATATCCCCACTGCTCTTGCTGACACAACCTGAATGTTGAATTCCATACATCCATATGGGTTTCAAAATTTGTTTATAGATAAGAATTTTTTTTTAAATGTATAGAGTTGAATTCCTACCTAATAGATTTTTCCATAGTGTCAATGGAGTCAAAAGAATTAGAGTCAATAGATTTTTCTATTCCTAATTCTTCTCTCTTTTTCGTGACATGTGCCTTCAAGCGCAGCCTTGCAACTAGTGTCATGCTCAGGTATTTGGCCTCATTAGCATATGGAACAGGTTTCCCATTGATGATTAAACATATGATGGTAAACATAAAATATACCCTGCGGCTATGGATATGTAATAATCAATGAATGTAATGATATGTGATGTGTGTATGTATATGTAATAATTAATTGGTGTTTGTTTGAGACTGATGATGGTGTGACAACCGAAACTAGTATCTCACTATTTTTTAATAGATGTGGTTTTGACAACTTCGTATTATTATTCATTATGGATATCTTCTACAATATCACCTTTGTCACTACAAAGAGATTTATCAATGGAAGTGGATCTGTCCATTATGAACCGAAAATAGTGAGAGCTTCCCTCTCAGAATTTTCAAATTTGATAGAACAGTTTTTAGGTGAATTAGATAAGCATGGGAATGAATTAAAAGAGCAGATGAAAAGTAAAGCACTAATTCAGATAACAGCTGAGGAAGAAAGCAGAGTTGAATTGGTAGATGTTTGTTGTCTCTGTAATTAGAACAACTTATTGTTGAATTCTGTGTGACACCGCTCCCATTCAACCGGAATGTTTATTGAAGCACATCAATCATGTGATCTAAATGCAGAACAAGTTGAATTTATTCCTGTACTTTTTCACACTTTTACTGATTATGACAGTCACTTCAAATGCTCAATCACTCAGTAAGTATAAAGAGAGAATAACCTGTATAGCAAGAGCAAGTGAAAAGATAATTTCAATATCACTAAATAACACTCTAAGATTTATTAATTCACTACAATTTCTGAATTCATCTATTTCAAAATTAGCAGAAAACATGTTATCAAATATAATGTATTCCCACTTAAAGCACATTTTCCTAAAAATGCAGATCTACTCTTAAAAAAAAACAAATCTATCCTTATTGTATACATGGATAGTTTTGAAATTCAAAGAAACACAATTACTTTACATCAGTGGCGGCTCGCACTCCAGAATTATGGTGATGAATTATGGTGACCAAATAAATTGGGAATTAAGCGCTCGTGACTTATCTTTTCTGATGGAACAGAACAGCTCATGGCTATCACAAAACTGATAATTTGTGTAAGACAAACATGAGATGGCAAATATCTGTAATCTTTGGGGAGAAATTACCATAAAGTCTATTAATATAATTATATAGAGGATTTTGACATCCTTTCCCAAAGAGTAAAAGTACAATATCGATATTGTCATTTCTATTAATCTATGACAAGTTTATAACTGTCAGTATGAATTTGACGTTTCTATTGAAAGAACTGTAGTAAGTATTCGTAGTACTAATTTATTGATGATGACAAATTATATGTGGATGGGTGAATTATGTGGAATTTGACTTATCATTCATCATGTAGTTTTTTCTAGTAACATAAAATGCCGAATTTGCAAACCAATCTTATTTGTTGTTCTATAATATGGAACGTGAACTGTCAAAACATTTCTGAGGATATACAAGGGCCATTGTTTTACCATCCGATGGGCTATGAATAAAAGATCAGTGAATATAAACAAATCATTCTATCACCAAAATATATGCACCCTTTTGTTTACTTCCCAACATAACAACTTTGAAGACTGAAGCATTTGTCATTCTTGTATACAAGTTTTTTATATTCTCTTCATGAAATGCTGCCACCAGTGAACTTAAATGAGTCTTAGAATAGATAATTCATACAGTCCATCTCTCACACAATTAATGCAGCTTTTTGTCACCAAATCTTAGAACCTTTGCGGTGATCCATTACGAGCAAATGAAGAGGCATGCTGACATTTGGCATTGTTCTGCTGCATAGCAACAACCGGTTTTACACTTCTAGTGTAACCAAACAACAACTTTTTTTATCAATTTTAATGACAAATTTCTGAACACCCATCATACAGACCTGACCTAGCACCGAGCATTGCTTCATATTTTTCCTGAACCGAAGAAATGGCTTGAAGTTCAGCACTTTCCAACTACTGAGGAACTTCAAGACAAGATCAAGTATCATTCAAGTTCACTGGCGGCAACATTCGATAAAGAGGGTATGACAAATTTACTAGTTTAGTTCGAAGTAATTATGCTGAAAAGTAAACATAAGTGTCTACATTTTGATAAGAAAATGATTTTTTATATTCACTGGTATTTTATTTACAGCCTATTGGAAGTTCAGAAAATGGCCTGCGTATAACATCGTCAATCAGGATCCAGTCCCAATTATTCATGACTGTTTCAAGAAGTTAACAATATTTAAATATGCTATCATCCATCATTATTGCACTATAACTTGCAAGTTTTGTCAGGAGGTTTACAATTAGCTCGTTGAACCATCATTGTGTGAGTATTGTCTTTTATGTTTTGCGTGTATAGACAGACACATTCATTCACTCAAAACAACATATTTTAAATCAAGGGTCTCCAAACTACAGCCCACGGGCCAAACCCGACCCGCCAATACAGTGAATCCGACCTGCCAGTATCAATCTGGCTCGTGACAGCTAAGGCTCCTTCCTATAATTATTCATAATAGTGTTTTACCAGTTGATATTTTTTCCGCTATTGTTTCATAAATATTATGGAAGTTTCATAAATGTGAGTTTCGTGGTAGCATCAATGCATACATAATTGAACTATCCAATTTAGGAAGATTGTTCAGGGTGCATAGTGCATACTTGGCGATTGTTCAAGAAATTCAATATAATATAGTCAGTGGTGTGACTATCAAGATAACAGATCCCCCCCCAGACAAAGTTTTCAATAAGACAGGAAATTCTTGGTAAAAGTCATGAAAAATATCTGAGTTTTCTAGAAAAGTGGTTTGAGAGTTAGGTTTGGAATGGGGAATCAAGAATAGCACAATAAATAGTTTTAAGTAGGCCTGCTTCAAATGTTTTCAGTGAAGTAATGATAGTCCAGATCTCCCATTGATTGACAATGATGCAAGAGCTAGATATTATTAACTGTCACTCAAAACGCGGGTTGAATTGTTGAAATGGATGAATACATGTCTAGGATCGCTAGAAAAGAGGTCTTAGAAGGATTATTTTTCAATGCTATCCGGAGGAGTACCTGCGAATCACCATACTTAATCATAACTTAAAAACTAGAAATAGAGATACACCATTAATAAAATAGTAGAAGAATGAAAACGGTTCTGGACCTTGGAGCTTACTGGAGAAATAATTTTTGCCCTGAGGCTGGAAAGTTTGGAGACCCCTGCTCTAAATCACACAAAATTTTGGTAGCAAACCTGTAATAGGAGCAGTAACATAGGAAAGAATGAGATGGTTGTCTTTCTCTGACCTGGTGGGGGACTTGGGGGAAGCGGCTGGCCTTAAAAATCTGAAATAAAAGAAACGTTCAACTTAGGCTAAGGAAAATAAAATAATAAACAGAATTCCATAAGTAACTAAACATAGATGGGAAATTCAAGTTTGCTCAACATAGCGATAAATCCTTGTTGAAATGAGATAGCATTTTATGAAATAAATAAATGGAGGAGAAATGAATGGCAGTGTCACTCCAGACATAGGCGTAGCTAGAAATTTCTCAAGGGGGTCCATCAACTAGTCAACCCCCTTCAATGATGGGGGTACAAAACTGTTGTACCTGTAGCTCTATTATAGTACACCTACACCTGAATATTACAGAAAGCGAAAAATAGACATTTTTAAACATGAAAGCAATTTCATTTCAGAATGTATCAATCGCCTACTACTCTTGTTGTGACATTTATTAAAAAATGTTTCTCTGGTTTAAGGCTAGATTTGTACAGATAAATTAGTGCATTACACTGTAAAATTGAAAATAAACATAACATTAAATTAGCGGAGGATTTCAAGGACATTCTTTGAAAAAAGCATATCACAAAAGCATGGTGTGTAAATTAGTCTTTGCAGTAACATAACTATGGCGGGGAACAAAGATACGAAGGACATTTTAGATTTGGAGCTTTCAGAGACAGTTCTTTGACCTAAGAATAAAAAAGATGTCTGGAATCACTGGAGAAGTTGTTTAAGAGATTATTTTTACAAAACATTTAGGAATTTACCCAGACCCGCTTTTTGAAAGAAATTTTCAATTATGGAACCCCAATCAGGTGAGGTGGGGGTTCAGAAAAGGCAGAGGGAAATAATTTTCGGGTAGGCCTGCTTTTTACGAAATCGATGAGGGTCTGGATCTCCCAATGACAATGACGAATGAACTTGATAAAGTCGACTGTGGTACATATCATAGGCTGAAATGTTGAATTCATGTCTAGAATTGCTCAAAATGTGGTTTCAGAAGTGTTATTTTTCAAAAACTTTCCGGGGGAGTACCCCTGAACCCTTCTTACGGACTAAATATATTGAGTCCCTTGTACAAAAGAGAGGTTCGGGAGTCCTCCCCCTGGAAAAATGTTGAGCATTTCTATACATAAATCGTTGAACGCATAGTATGGGTTTTTTAGTGATTGAGTCATCGTCAAGGGGGTCCGGACCCGGGGACACCCCTTGGCTACGCCTATGACTCCAGATAACATGTCTGAGGCATTAAAGAGTACGGAGTGAAGTATTGAATCTGGCTTTGCACTTCATCAGTGACTGCAGATACCTAGAGACGTGCATGGAGGGCTTTCAATGGGGATTTCGGCTCACAAATCCCCTATTTATGAAGTTAGCAGCCAACTGCCTCTACAGAGCAAACATTTCATTATTGAGAACTGCTACCTTCCGGGCCACCTGGGAAATTTAGTGCGCACAAAAACCAGCCAGCTAAATCCCACAAACCGACATAAGTGGTTCATTTACGTAGCTCATGTTCCAATAAATTACAATGCAATATCGAAGTTCTTTAGGGATATCGTCGAATTTTATAATGATGGGTAAAATAATGTGAAATAAAGAGGAAATAAAATTGATCTTAATTTTTTTTTTAAATAATCACACTGATGTTGTTACACCTATGTTGATTACACCTGATGTTGTTACACCTAATAATTTTGTTACACCTATGTTGATTACACCTGATGTTGTTACACCTAATAATGTTGTTACACCTAATAATTTTGTTACACCTATGTTGATTACACCTGATGTTGTTACACCTAATAATGTTGTTACACCTTCTGATGTTTTTACACCTACTGTGTGTTGTGTAGCTTCTATAGGAAATAATAGCTCAGTCAATGATGTTTTTTTTAGCAAAAATATATACCAATGAATTTTTCACCATTTTCCCCAAGTGTCCCTGGAATTCCCACTTAAGGGCCCAGCGTCCCATGAAGATAAAAAATGTCAGCAATCAAGGGGTTCCCAGGGGTTTTGAATTTTTCTTTTGGGTTCTCCGATATTACAGCCAATCTTATTGAAGGATAACATAAGAATTTAAAGCGAGAAATAGCGAATATTATAAAAGACATCTTTAACATGAGTAAGAGTGTTGGTAGTGTGTCCAATAGTGAAGAGACGTATCGTGATCATATCTCCCAGACAATTTGATTCTCTTGAACTTGGCACTAATTCGGGAATATGCGATCTACAGGTACAACTTTCATTACTTCCAAGTTGTACAACTTCCTGCAAAACTTCCATTTGAAACTATTTTCTGTGAAATTGCACACAAAATAAATATCGAGATGGTGAAATTCCTTTCGGAAATATTAAAATTTTTATGGGAAAAGCTATAAGGTTGACCTTCAAAATGTATACAGCCTCTATTGTAGCCAATTATATGACTAATATTGTGGGGCAAGAATAAACGTTGGTACGTTACAGAGTTATCGAGTTTCTATTAGTGAAATTTTAAACTTTGACACTTTGAAGGGGGTTAGGGACGGAGCAGACAGAAAAATTTCAGGGGTTTTTCAGGAAATGTACATTTAGTCTTGTAATTATTAGGATATAGTCTTGTTTGTCTGATTTTGTTATGACGTATGCCGCTTTTTTGCCTCCTTTGACTAGGTTATTAATTAGGGACGAGTCATTTATTTCATAAATAAATCAACCCACTATAAGTTGAATTCCACCTCTAACTTTGACCGTTTTTATATGAAATTCAGTGTGAATATAACCTATGGTTAGTCTAGCTTATAAAAATACAAAGAAATAAGAAATTTGCCAAAATGTCGCATAAATGAGGAAGTTTCACTTATTAAGCACCTACAAATACATATAGATAGTGAATTTATCAAGATTTCACATAAATGGAGGAATTTGGCTTCTTGGCAGCCATTATTTGTTCAACAAACGTTCGGCATCAATGGTGTCAGATAACTGAGAAATCACTGAGAAAGATAAAGATATGTACGGTACCAGGAAGGTAAGGAGCTTGACACTGCCAAATAAAAAAACAATAAAATAACGAGCTGATTCCAGCGTTTTTGATAATATCGGTGAATATTGCGACAACAGGATGGAAATGGATTCAGTAGTGGAATTGGGAGAGGAAAGTAATATTTCGTTCGAGAACGAAATCAAAAAATAATTTTGTTCCGACAATTCATTGGTTCCGATAAGAAGTTTTGTTTCGCAGATCTTTAAGACATCAGATTGAAATATTAGATAAGAGCCAACGCAAAAACATCAATTTACCTAGTATAAAAATATCCAGTTCACCAAGAGTTCAGTAGGTGAAAATTTAAAAAGAAAATGTTTGAAGTTGAAAGTCGTTCGTGAGAAAAATTTCATTTTCACTAAATATTCGAAAATATTTGTAAAATAAGACGTGAACGCGCGAACCAAAAAATAATACGTTATGAGGACCTTGAAATTTACAGTAACTGATTTTGTGGCAAATCTTTAAACAGAGCGCATTGGTGATTTTTCATTTATCGACAAGCTTTTCCTTTAATTTTTATTTTATTATTTACATTTATTTATCAATATTCCATTAATTCTCCTTATTAGAGTATTCAATATTATTATTAATTGTTATTAAACTTTGTTTTGCTGGCTTTTATATTTCTAAACTTGTGGTTAGAAAATACTGTGGTTAGGAAATTCACTGTGGTTAAATGTAATAAGGTGCTTCTAGGATATTGTTGAAATTGAACTTTGTTTTGCTGGCTTTTATATTTCTGAACTAATACTATGATACATGAGCATTATTTTGATAGTTTGATTGATTTATAATGTTACAATACCATTGTAAATGATGGTGTTCTCCAGTTTAAACCGACATAGTTTATCCAAGAGAACCTGATACTTATTGCTAGCGCACGGACTCAGGCTTTGCTGGTAATGCCCCTACAAATTATGAGTAATATCTCTATATTATTCTAGCTTTAAGCTTTTTTTTTTCAAACTGTAAGAGATCATATTGAAATTTTGTTCAGTTTGTGAAATGTGATGAATAAAGAATTTCGACTGATTGCTTTTGATTTTGAGTTCAAATATCCACTCTAGATGAAGCTCAGAACAATCACTGAGCATCACTTCTAATATTAATAAATAGAGAGAGAGCTTTTTGAGATCAGTAATGTAACAAGAAACGGAAGCACAACCTTCATTCAGTTACTCAGTACACGGGCTGTCCCTTTCAGAATGAGGACCACATTACCCGTCACTAACAATACTAAATAATGTACGTAGTACAAGTGTTCTTCAAGTGAAGATTTTGAGAACTTTATAAAGGTTATTGAAGAATTTCTACCGAAAGATGCCCCTACACAATTGAAGAGGGCGTAAAAAATGCTGTGGTTCGGAAATTTACTGTGGTTAAATGAATGAGGTGCTTCTAGCATATGTCTCCTAATTATTGTTGAATTTTTATTATTGAAACACTATGTTTAATGTAACAATGTTTCAATATTATTATTTTGCCGTTTCAAATGTTGCCAAGCCTGGCTTGACCATGAGATGGAACTTGAATAATTGAAAAAATATATATAATCCCGAGTTTTATTCGAGCTCTTACGGACACACATATTGCTTAATATTATGGAAAATGATAGTATGAAAAACGTAAATTAGTAATAAATTAATTTGCTCTCCAGAAATTTCCAGTCGAGCCATACAGGGATCCGAAGTAGACTTGATATTGGAAATGAGAAATAAGAAGACAAAGTTGAGAGGATCAGTGGTCAATATAATACTGGTAAGTTCAGTAAGTATAGGATAAAGTACCGATAATCTTCTCTCCCTCATTTTTAGAAAATGGTAGTTTACAAGTTTATCAAGGCTACTAACCTTGGGTAGTTATGCCTATATTCTTTTACGCGTCAATGTGGAAATGAAGGATGACTTCACGTTTTAAAATTTGATTCAAGACAATCAACTTTAAATAAAAAGCTCAATGATTTTATTTTTTATGACGTACAGATCGGCGGACTGCATGTGTAATACGTAAAAGAGTTGTTAATCATCCTGTGGATTGGTCTGGATAAAGTTGCGGTTGCCCTGGGCTGCCAGGGGGCACGTATGATGAAATATTGGAAAATATTATTTTTCCTGTAACTATTTAGATGTATGACAAGTTGTTTGGGCCCAGCTCAAAAGTGCAACCTAACACCATTAATTTTAATAAATATAAAAATAATAATTAATAATTGAATGAAACACTCACCCAAGAGCTCTGGTCGAGATAAGAGGAGTTCGCAGACTAAGAAAACTGTTTTCACCACGACGTCCGTCCAGTTCCTGGGCTTCCGGGTTGCTTCCATCCTGACCGGCAGCCATCAACTTCCGGCGCCTACGGTGACACCAGAAAAACACGTACAGACCAAGAGCAAGCGCCAAGAGCACGGCCAAAGTCGAGAGGATAGCGGTCAGCACTAGGTCGCGTCGCTCCATCACAACCTGTAACACACCACATACTTTTTTATTTTAATTTTAAATAATTTGTTACATTAACCCCCAAACGTCCTATCTTAATGATGTTTCATTATTCGTTCCAATTTTATACCAGGCTACTAATCATCACATCATTCAGTATAAAAGTGTTGCCAACAACAATAAATATGACTATGAAATCATGATCTTAGTTTGTGTTGAAGCTTCTAGATAATTTTCTTTTCTTGTTACAACTAGTGCTCATCCCAGAAACCTTATTTGTATACGTTTTTTCTCTCTGGTGTCTCTTGCCGGCCTCGCATTTCCCATAGATTGATGATCCTCCACAAATAATTAAGCTTTTTTTGGCTGTAATTTCTTTTTCTCTTCATTTTTTTTATTTTATCTTTTTTCTTCTGTATAAAATTCTACGGATTCAGACTTCTTCACACACAGGCATTGTAGCCCATGTGAAGAATACTTTTTTCTCTGACTCATTGTTATTATCTGTGTACTTGTTTTTTTAAAGAGGAAATAAAGAACAATTCAGTTTTGATTATAAAATAAGCTTAAAATTTCAAACCCAAACATCAAAAGAATTTAAACTGCACATAAACACATTTGAATTTCAAATAAAATGCCAAATGTCAGCACCAGTAAATGTTCACTGTTCGGCCGAAATGATAGTATTTTCATACAAGATAACATGATTAATAACTTGAAGAAAAATCTGTCATGCCCGTATGTTTCATATGTCTACTTAATTATCGTATCTATTTATGTTTAAAACAACTTGTAAACGATTCTCCTTTTCTGCATCTTCAAAATGTCTATCTTTTTTAACTTATCTTCTTCCACAATTCCATCTTCAATTTCCCCATATCAGTTCTTAACGAATAAAAGCAACTCAATTCTTATAATTCCACATTCACGTGAGGCTATAATTTATATTATGCAGCCGATGTTGCATTTTGGGAAGCATTTGCAATAAAGCGCATGCGCGTGAATAATGGAACTACCTTTATTATACATTATAATATGCTGGTATCTGCTCCACCATTCAAGATATACAGATAATACGTATACTAGCATGTATATAGTTATAATCATATGCTTTCACATAGCACCTTGGTAAAAAAAAATTCGTATGGCTTTTCGTGGTGGGGAGACCCTTACGGGTAGTTCCACCTCGCCGTTTTTTTTTAACGACTGCTTTTTTTTATATACAACCGGGACCGACGGCTTAACGTGTCCTCCGAAACACGGGAGTGGCTCGAGAATAATATCTTGTACTCAACTGGGATCGAACCCAGGACCTTTGGCTTATCAGACCAGCGATAAGCCAACTCGGCTACGCCGACTCCAGCACCTTGGTATAAAAGGGTAACGGATAATGAACAATCATTATGATGGGACGTTTGTGCAAGCGGGGGAAAGCCGCAAAAATGATCTAAGCTCATGCAACATGTCACACGTCTTGTATTTTATTTAGCATACTTAACAGCCTCTTAGCTACTTGAAAATAGTAGCGCACTCAGCTATTGTATAAGGGTATGTTTCAAATATTTTCTTATTAAAAATTCTTACAATGCTATAGTTAGAAGTTAGAGGCTTCTAGTAAAATTTTAAGTTGATTAAAGAATCTAATTCCTTCATAATGAGGTACTTTTCAATACAAAGTTTGTCTATGAATTGGGCAATTGAATATTGAAGTCTGATGTCGAGTGTCATAATGATGAACGTCTCTGTCGTCATCAAACTTCTCTTTATTTCTTAGAACAAACAAGACCGCCTCCATGAGATAAAGAGCTGGGATCTTTCAAGTCCCTAGAAATAGACCTGCAGGTATCTGTAACGAAAGGATTAACTCCCCCAAGGACAGCCTTCTTCTCAACAAAATAGTTATTTATGTATAAAGAGCGTAAAGCGCGACTCAATAAAATGAAGAGTTGACAGTATAATATTTTTTTATCTACGACCATGTCATAATGTATACATTACAGTTTCACAATTGATGCCAAAACAGCTGTCTTTTCGAAATGCTTTTTGAAACCCGTTGCATGAAGAGCTCATTATAGTACAGGTTCTACATTATAACACGGGTTCTGGACCAATCAGAAGCATTTTTGATGGAATCAATATCGTAATTCAATATTGTGAAACTATCAGCTGATTTGATCAAACTGCTACACCAGCTGCTTTAACCTAACAATCTACTATAACTTCTCGTATTTGAGATGAGAGGTTAGGTATCTCTGACAGTCACAGGTAAAATGAAATTGTTTTAATTAAATGTATACTAGTGGTCGTAGATAAAATAGTGTATGCAACGATTTTATTTGGCCATTAAAGCACTCGTGAGATATTTATAATACTCGCATTCGCTCGTGTTATAACTTACATCTAACTCGTGCCTTAATAAGGGTCAAAATAAAATCGTTGCATAAACTACTATTATAGAGGAATCTGTTGTGGTGTCGGATATCTTGATTAATTGATTTTATTCTTCTTTTTATTGTCATCGAACTCACTTTCAGCTATTTTACAACTTTCAGGAGAAAATGATTGCTCCTAAGAGATAGGTAATACAGTAATAAGATATTAAAAAGGGGAAGTAAATAATTACTTTTGACAAAGTGAGAATCACAAGCTTATGCTATCAATTGATAGGATCTCATTTTCAGTTTTGATACATTTCAGCTACAGTATGAGTAAGACAAAAGTAAGACTACTTCGTTCAGTGAGATATTTAACTGAGAATCATGTTAATGAGAAGCTTGAGAAGTTTAACTAGCTATAAAAACTCAAGGTTTGATTCGAGATACAGATTAAGCTGTAAGAATTTTGTAATGTAATGAAAGTATCTAGCAGTTTAATACCAGCCATATCAATTCAGCACCGTCCTTTTAAATATGGACTTGTAGATAAAACTTCTTTTTTTATAAACTATTCTTAGTAGACTATTTTTCTTCTCCTGCCTATTCATTCCATAGAACCTGAAAGGGCATTGAAATACTCACAAGTAAAATTGATTACACTATAGTTTTTGTCTTATGACTCCACAAAATATCTACTCCAAAATGTGTGCTCTATAGTCAACACCAGCAAGGAAAGCTCAAAATCAACAAATTGGTCAAACTTCCTTACTAACTGTTATAGAACAATAGAAAAAGGATAGAGGAAGGAATATTTCCACCTTTACAAACAATAGGACAACCCTTTCTGATCCCATCAACCTGTTGATTCGTCTACTTTCAGATAGAAAATACATGTGGACTCATCACAGATCCCGAAGCCAATGGCTGCAGAAGAAATTGAGACAACAGCATCACATATTCCACCAATAAAGAAAGCAGATGGATCATGGACAGGAAAAGACAATGAAAAAGCTGATAAATTTGCAGAGTTTTAAGCTAAAACTTTCCAGCCTAATGAAGTTGACTGGAGTTATCTTGGAGACCACAGAAAGTACAGACTTCTTGAATATTCAGCCTATTAGTGTAAAAATGAAGTAGCTAGGGAAATCGGTACAAATCTTACTACAAGAAAAGCACCAGCATTATTTTGATTTGGAAACATAGTGAAAAATCTATCAAAAAAGGTCATTATCATGCTCACTTACAAGCTTGATGCATCATTCAAATTGAAGCATGTTCCTGGAAAGTAGTTTAAATAATAATGATGTGGAAACCAGGAAAATTACCACATGAGCTTAAATCCCACAGGCCAATATTATTTCTTCCTGTTATTTCCTATAAGTTGTTTGAGAAACTCTTTCCAAAACGATTACTGCCAATAATACATGACGGAAACCTAATACCAACACATCAATTTGGCTTCAGAAGAAAACACTCAACAATTGAACAAATTCACCGAATAACAGATATTATAGGAAAATCACTGGAAGAGAAGTATATTTGCTCTGCTATTTTCCTAGACATTGCTCAAGCCTTTGACAAAGTTTGGCATTAAGGTCTTCTCCAAAAACTTGACTCGTTTTTGCCAAAAAAGTATGTGTATTTTTTGTAAGATTTTTTCACTCAGTTGTAAAAGAATGGTAGAGTGATCAGAATCAAAACCCAAACATTCCTTAATCTGCAAATAATAACTAAAAGCTATATTTTCAATCAAGAAGAAATCTATGAGATCTGGTATTTTGCTTGTATCAGAAGGCCAATAAGTTGGCTTGCTGGTAGACAATGCCACACACCCATATTCTCTAATTCCTTTCAATAGCTCTCTCCCTTCAAGTGTTGTTGAACATGATCCTCAATGCACTTTTTTTGCATTAAAATCATATCCAAGAATGAATTTTGTCCCTTACATTTCGAATGAAGAGATATATTCTGGATGAAATATCTAGGAGGACAATGGATAGCAGCAACAATGAACTGATAATTTCTTTCTTGTACAGCTACACTAGATAATTTTGTATCTTCTCAGACTCAGATTTAGCTCCTTTATGTTGCTGGATGCTATATTTTATAATAACAAAACTTCCACCTAAAACTGCATTACTAGGTCTCGTACCCTTTGATTTGTACATAAAACTGTTCGGTCAGATGGATCCCTGATATAATTTTCTATAGCCAGAACTGCTCCTAACTCCTGCTGTTTTTGTGAGAGCTCGCATTCCATTAAATTATTTAAGTGAATTCATCATTTCGATTTAAATTGTCCACTGTTTTCTCGTTTCATAAACGTGCCTAAAAAAAAGATGAAAATTTTTTTTCTTGGTTATTGAGTTTTGATTATATTAATTGCAATGATTGAATAATGCCTTCTTCATCTCCCTTCTGCAGCTGGCTTATATTAGTTCCATTATCATTAGAAACAATTTGAGAAAGAGTTCTTCTTTTCATGACATTCTCATTTGAAGTTCAAGTTTGAGAATGCGTTTTTGTTTCAGTTCTGATGTAAGAGGAGTATTTTTTTGGAGGTGATGAAATCTTAGTTGTTCTTGTTTTATGTTTATTTTTTTGTAATTCAATTGTGATGGTACAACCCCAATAGCTTGCTGGGTGTGCTTCTCCACAGTGAATAAGCTTAGAGCAGTCCTTTGTCAAGTGCTATCCCACACACACTTGACACATCTCGGCTCTTTGTTGTAATATCTCTGTGTGTGGGATAACACCTTTTGCATTGTGGTATGAGGTTTGTCTTCTTTCTTGGCTCAATTTCCACTTTACAACCAAGTATATTATTAATTTCAAATACCTTTTTGGTTTCTTGTTCAGAGCTAAATAAAACTATGCACATATCTAGTGGCTCTCTAGTTTTCCATTTCAACTTATTAAACTTATTAAACACCTCCAAACTCTGTATGCTTTTGATTTCAAATCATTTGAGATAATGTCTGTATTGCAAGAGTGATGCATTTTTTTTATCATCACTCTTAAAGATCTCATCTGAATATTTTCATATGAATGCTATGTGTAACCACTTTCAACTAATTCCTTGTTTGCAATTCCATGATGGTGATTGATGAGTTGGACCTACAGTTTTAGGTGGGTTCCGAACCACCAAGAAGTGATTTTTACAGCAGAAAACAGTGTCTTTTTTGCTGGCCAATCGTTCACCTTTACAAAGAGTGCCCAGGAGAACGCAGCTCATCTCTATCTGATTGAACAGATACCTGCTACGGCTCGCTGCTATCACTTTCCTAGAATTCACTCAACTGAATTCATTCAAGAGCTTTATTTTAGTTTTCTCAACTGTTTACTGTTGTAACTCTGGTCAGATTGGCGAGAAGAGTATCTATCATTTTTATGCAATCCACTTTAATAAATTGTTGTTGGAGGCATAACTTTGTTCTTTCCTTCATTAGTTTCTCTACCAGTTGTGCTCTTATTTCTAAGCGTTTGATTTCCTGCCTTGGACTGTTTTTTAGCTCAGGAGATAGAGAGTCTGCCAATTTCCTCTTCTTTGTTGAGCACTTATTACACACTCTGTCCTTTTCTATTTCTTTTGCTAAATCCTTCTCATCTATTGCATAGGTCACTTCAACAGAGCTGAGGTTATTCTTCTCTTTTCTCTGGAATCGTGCTTCCAGATCTCTAATTCTCTTAGAAAGTTTTGCATTACCTCCTTCTAAATCCTTCCTTTTCTGATCCGTTTATTTTCAGACAATGAAAAGAATCTATTTGACCAGAACTTGAATTTTGTTTGCTTTGATGTATTTATCTGGTGAACTCTGAATTTCCAATAAGTTCTTGGAGATTGTGTCCATGGATTCATTTCTTCTTTCCCTTAAAATTCTGGCAGAAGGAATGTAGATGCTTTGAAATGACATTGAATGTAGTTTCCAATCATCCTGTTAGGGCTCTGTCAGACGAGGCTTCCTAGGTGGCGCGACCCGGGAAGCGCCACCTAATTTCATCGCCACTTGATGCGCGACCTGGAAAGCGCTACTCGCAAAAACAACAACTAAACAATTATGAGATCACTACTAACAATGGGATCACTACTCGCGACGACTACTCTTCACAGTTGAAATATGGAAGTTGACGAGTTAGCAGCAATAACGTACATTCATTTTATGAGATGGAAAAAAGAGAAGAGTTTTCTCAGGTCGCGCCACCCGGTCGACCATCGGCGACTCAGCCGACCACCTGTGAGTGGTGCCACCCAGTCGGCAGTGGTAACGTTATGAGAACGCTTGTCAGTCTGTCACACGCTGCAGCAATAAGCGCTAACATCAAACATGGATTCGTTAGATGTGTAAGCATTCATCATTGAAATTCAAGGTCGCCCTGCTATATGGGATATAAAGTTCAGTGATTACTCAAATCGGGAGAAGAAAAATCATGCTTGGGAAGAAATTGTCAAATTTTTATGAGTAAAAAAGATGCAACAGTTGAAGAAAAAATGATATTTGGTAATTTAAAATATAATTTTGTTTATAGAAATATATGAGCCACCTATGAGGTCTATGTAAAATAACATTCTCCTTTTCTTAAATATCTCAATGAAAAACTAAGATACTACAAATAGTCTACTTCAAAGTATTTTATGAGATCATATATTGTTCAATGAGAAAGGCTTATGAAAATTCTTTGAACTGTTTCTAATGTAGACTTATACTAAATCATGCCATACTGCCAGGAGAGCTCTCCCTCTCTGGATTATAAAATAATTGGAAAATTGATCAGGATCTTCTCGGAGTTAGTTGTGGATACAATGTATGGCAAACTAGTTTTCACTTTATCTCTTATAATTGATGGGATGGACCCAAAACCGTATTTTCTTTTTTTTCCGTCTCATAAAATGAAGGTAAGTTATTGCTGCAAACTCGTCAATTTCCATATTTTTCAACTGGGAAGAGTAGTCGTCGCGAGTAGTGATCTCATTATTTATTGTTAGTAGTGATCTCATAGTTGTTGTTGCGAGTAGCGCTTCCCAGGTTGCGCATCAAGTGGCGTTAACTTTGGTGGCGCCTCCCGGGTCGCGCCACCTAGGAAGCCTCGTCTGACAGAGCCCTTAGTATAGCGCTCGCACTTGCGCACGTTAGCAATTAACGACCGCTCGAAACTAGACCACTTTGCCGCGGATGATATTACCGCTTCGCATTGCATAATTCGTTCCTCTTTAAAACTTTTAAAACTGCTGCAAACAAATTGCTGGCTCACTATTCTTCTCTACTTCAGCTTCTACTATACGTCCTCACTTGACAAGTACCGACACAATACTTATGACCATTAACCATTGATACTGTCCTTAACCGTTTGAGCAATTTGAGTGTTTTATGTTGGTTCAAATGAAGTTAATCTGTGCAAATATGTCCCTACCTGAATAATTAATGGAAACATGTTTCCTGGTAGTAATTTTTCCCTCTTTTCATGAAAGAAGAACCCAAACTTGCAGCATATGTCTACTAGTTCCTTGGTTTTCCATTGTTCTACATGTGTTTCAGGCTGAACTCTATGCACGCCCCATTTTGGCATCTTTAAGTAGTGTATTTGGGCCGTATTCATGAACTTTCCTTCAGTTTGCCTATATTTAGACATTCCAAGTGTCCCTCGAGTCAGGAGAAACTGAATGAACTGAATAAAATGCGACTGATAGTCCATAAATGCGACTGGTAGTCAAGAACGATGCTAGTACCATTTGGCAACTTTGAATAACCAATAATTTCATTCTGGGATGTTGACGGTAGCTTGTAGTACATGATAATTTTGTTTTGTGATGTAGGCAGTTTTCAGGCCCTAACCTAGGGGTTTATGGAGACCCCTGGGAGTGAATAAATCAGGGGTCGCCTTCAAGTGTATAACCAACTTTTGCTAGTTTCTTTGCCCTAAGACATGAAGTTTATTGGGAAAGTCTCTTCATAACCTTTGTTTTACAAGTTTGGGCCCATTTGGGGATTCTACTTGATCGGGGTCCCCGGGCAATGTCCTTGCTGCTCTAGCCTGGCTATGGCTCTGACAGTGTCATTGCTAATATCTACATTGTTCGTTTTTTATATTTCTTCTACACGTTCTGTAATTTATAATATTATAACAAAATCTGTACTCTATCAGTGGACAACTGAGTGAAATGAGATTGGAAATGATGTAACAGTCGAAACTATAACAGTCTTAATCATCATGAATAACTTCTACAATATATCACAAACACCAACTCTAGGAAAATTTACAAGATTCATGAACAATATATTGCAATAGACTGCTTAATATCGCTACCCTGAAGTTAATACATTGCAAACTGTATACTTTTGAGGAAAAGACTTAATGACTGAATACGATTGAACTCTAATAATATTATTCTATCTTGTCTGAAATTTCGCAATGATATCATGCTTGCCCAGCCATTATTTGATATATCACTCTCATTTATTATTATGATTTTTTTTTCAGTTTTATTTTTTTCTACAGTAAGTTGGATAATGCCTCTTATGTTTCTTATGGCTTCTATTGCTATGATTAATTTTCTTAATGCTGTTTTTGCATTCAATTCTCAACTCGTATCAAAATTTCAGTAGAGATCTGTGATTACAGTCTTTTTCTTATTTTACATCGAGCAACTGTTACATCTTTTCATATGCTTTTTTCTGTGCGTACAACACATGCTCACCCTCAGACAATGACTGGTGTGAGTAGAGATTTATTCCATAGTATGTATTTGCACAATTTAATCTTGTAGAAAATGTTATTATTATTATTACTATTATTATTATTATTTTTATTATTATTATTATAGTTATTATTATTATCATTATTATTATTATTAATTTTATTATTATTATTATTATTATTATTGTTATTATTGACATTTTAATTAAAGGTTACTAGATTCTCATTCTTCTAAAGTTATTTTATCTACATCTATCAGAATTATTTGCAACAGTTTACTTGCAGACTATACACTATGTGTCATTATGTAATAAATTGCTTTTAATAAACGCCAGAAAAATGATCAAGAAAACTTCGCTTATTATTATTATCATCATCATTATAGAATATTATTATATAAAGCTATAATTATCAATATTATTGTTATCATTATTATTATTATTATTATCATTAATATTTCATTATAAATGTAATAATAAGTGTCTTTCGTGATAAATTGCTATTTAATTGTCAGAAAAATGATCACGAAAACTACCCTGAATAATAAACTTTAGTCTCAAACGACACAGACATTTCCACCAGTCAACATTCGAGAGGATTGTGAGGGGAAAGTGAGAGAAAAGTTATCAATACCTTCCAAGAATGATCGCATTATTCTTCAGTCCACCTCCAATGGGATTTGGTCAACTGATTGATTTTCCCTCGAGATGCCAATGTTGTTATGATACTGATAGGCTTTCTCACACACAAGCTACTTGATCGAAAACTGCGAGAAAAAAGATCCAGATTGGTTCACTTGATAGAACCTTCTCATTATCTGCAGCATCAAAAAGATTCAGTCCATGGTCAACTTGCAAGGCCTGCATTTGTTCCAATATTGCCTACACACCTTTTCTGCTAACTTACATACCCTAAAAAAGGGATTAATTCGTGACGGTACACGCCGGTACCGCATCCTGGTACCTTTCAACTTTCAAGTGAAATAGTCCAGTAAACCAAAACTTGCAAATATCACGCTAATAAATTGGTTTAGTTAAAGCCTTATACTAAAATTTCCAATGAATTCATTTCCTCTATATTGGGAAGGCTCTCTGCATTTTTTAATATACTCTATATTCCGCTTCCCACAAGACGGGAATGCGTACCGAGGTTTAAGTAAGTGGAGGGAATATAGCGTATACCGCTAAAGTTAAAAAAGTGTAACCGGAAAGAAGCAAGCAAGGCATGGGATCTGACGCCATCCGCAGCTATATCACTGCGAGTTTCAAACTGAGTAGTTCACTTTAGCAAGATTACACTTTCATGACAAGTTGAACTTCGCTTATCATTTGTGAAAAACGATTTGGTTTTCAAAATGATAGTTGAAAACATCTGTTGTGGGCAAGGCAAAGGAGAAAGAATAATTATCTGCCTGTGTCAATATTGATTTCCGGTTATCATTAAGCACCATGCTATTATATTTGCTCTTACTCCTGTAATCCCCTGACCCTGCGGTTTATTGGGACACCTGTAGAATGTTCTTATCATGACAATTAAAGTAGTCTCGAACAATGAAGAATATTCTATGAGTTTACGTTAGAAAATGATAGAAGAATGGAGAGATATCTAGTTCTTTCTAGATTATGAAAAATGTATAAATAGGAGAAACTCTTGTAAAAGTTAGTTAGTTGTGATTCGAGCGTTAATGCGATAAGTGGCAGATTTAGAGTGGAAGTGACAGTTCCCGCTCATAAAAATCGGATTACCAGTGAGCACGATTACAAACTGTGTTATGAATGTTTGTTGTTAAAGTGATAATCGCAGTATATTGTGACAGATTATTATTCAAGCTTTTTCATAAGTCTATGCAGTGACTCGTAAGTGCTTTTAGACTGTTATGTCAAAATAGATAGAAAAGTTACTAAAGTTCTTCTAAAGGAAAGTTTCTTCTTCTGAGAGTTTCAACTATATGGGTTCAACAGAATATTTATTCCACGCTACCTAAATTTTAATATTATCATTATTTTAATTATTATAGATTTAGTTTTTCAGTAAAATCGATTGCTGGCACTGAATTGGTGTCACAAGCTAGTTTTTTTGGGTTATTTTACGGTATAATAATACAGGGTTTGAACTAAACAAAAACCTGTAATTAACATTGCCCTTTTTGTAATTATGGGTTTGTTTTAATATTTTGATTGTTTCTGTTCTTAAGTTATGGAAGAATTATATCTGTTTATTTTGTTTTTTTAATTTTAAAGAGTATGTTATTGAATTGTATTTCGGTGAATATTTTTTTGCTGTGTTTATCGATTGTTTTACAATAAAAGGATGATAATTGTGTGTTTTTTAGTTTTGTCACCTCATTGAGATACTTTAAGATCTTTATTACTTTACCTTTAAATTCATTATTGATTTATCTCATTTCACGAGCTTTCTATGTTTACTAGTAATATTATTGAATGAACTCACAGCCAGCGCTCAAGTATTTACTTTGCTGACTGTGCCAAAAATGTGTTATACACTTTATATTGTAAATTTTCTTATATTTATATTTTTGTATTTTGGCGAAATAAAAAAATTATTATATATTATTATTATGTTTTAGACGTTTCTTCTTGAATTTTTGAGCAGTTATTATTTGATATTTGATCGGCCTTTTAACATTTAGTGATTGATTTTTGTACAGTAATATTGCAAATTCTTTATTAGCTGAACATGATCGATTTATCTGTTTTTAATTGCTTATTTGGTGTAAGGCATTACTGATTAGTGCGTGTTGTGAGTAATTTGTGTTAATCCTAGATAGGTATCGTGTCACAGTATGACGCTAAAGGTATGGATACGTAAATTTGATGTATTGAGTTTTTTTTAGCAAAGTGAAAATAGTTCAAGTATAGGTAGATCGCCGCAAGGGGCGAAATGTCATAGCCCCCCATAAGAATACATGTTAGCGATGCCATTCTAGGGCGATCACCCTACAGGCCTGTTTCAAGTTTGTCTACTTGTTTTGATCTAGAATCGCTTAAAATGAGGCTTTAGAGGAACTTTTTTTAAAAACTAGATAAAAATTATTTTGACACAAAATGTGACTTAATTTAATAAATTCATGTCTAGAATCGCTCAAAATGTTATCTTAATAATAAATGTGGTCTGCCGAGAGCACTGCTGGAAGAAGGGGAGCCTCGGTGGAGGGGGTAAGGAGTGGCGCACCAAAAATAACCAGTTACACGTCAGTTTTACGTGCGATACCCTTCTAGGGTTAATAAAGTGCAAGTGTTAAATTTAAGTGTTGCCAGCATTATTTTAGAGATAGAACCCGTAGTACATTTATCAAAATTTAGCAGTCGTATTGATCACTTTAACGCTAATTATGGCTTCAACCTACAACAAAGTGTAGAGTGGTAGCCATATTTAAAGATAGCCTTCGTATAGTTCATAGATAACAACTGCAACAACATTAGTGTACATCTATAGTGAATTATAGCCCCGAAAGTCGATAGCCGCTCAAAATGGCGTCGGCTACACTTTTCTGACTTAATGCTTCATCCACTTTCTCATACCTCGAGGACCAGAACCAATATTTTGCTTGATGAAATCTTGAAAGCTACATTTAGCAAAATGATGGCTTATATCACTTTTCTCATAATATATCAGGCACATCAGTTCTATTTTCCATTCATCTTGAAGAATTCAGCTACCAGCTCTTATATCCTTCCCCGGTGATTTCCCTTTCCTTGTCCCATTCTCATGCTGTCTGCACCTCTTCCTATAGAGGAATATGTATTCTCTATCCTCATTCATTTTAGCACCATTTGTCTCTAGCTCCTGATTCTCTATTCGCACATTGTGGAAATATACTGTGTGAATTTTCACAGTAGGCTACCTAGTAATAACCCAAACCACTTTTCTGTCAAGCATCATAATAATTTTGGAAATTTATGTAGGCATATATTGCATCTCTAGTAATTATATCTACCTCTTCAGCTTCTATTATTGTTCTGCTTTCTTTATTGACGAAGCCACTAAACCTTGTTGTGGGTGGTTGTCACAACATGTCAAAATGCTGACGGGCGGTAGAGCGGGATCGCCCTTCTAGATCTGGTTGTTTAACTTGGCCCTGAAGAGGGCCGTTTGTGTTGAAGGAGGCCTAGATAGACCTCATCGATCTGCTCCGGGGATCCGGGAGTGGGCCCTCAGGAGTTATGGCCGGCTGGAACTTCACTGGGCTAATCGTGGATAAGCGCCAGGGTAGGTGGCTGGTGACAGTCCGGCGGTCGATCGGGCTGAGCAGTTGGGGAACTTGCAGGAACTGGTCGATCTGATGGAATAGTTCTTCCAAGCTCTCGGGTTCCCTCGGCGGGGTGCGTGCCTCCTCAATGTGGGCGTCGAGGTGATTGAATAGTCCTCTGAATCGGTCAGCTGGTAGGGGTTCCCCGTTTAGCCCTGGACGGGTCGGGTCGTAGCCTTCGATTGGACTCGGTGGTTCAGCATGCAAGTAGGTAGAGCTGCTTGCCGCGATTCCCTTCACGCCCTCAGCCAAGTCACTAAGAATAAGAGGCGAGGTAGTGAATGGAGCCGCGAGCGAATCAGCGTCAGTTACCTCTGCCGCTAAAGCCGAGACCGCCCTTGACTCTTCCTTCAACGTCCAGAGTTGATGAAGGAGCCGGAGTCGCTGTATCCGCCTTCCTGCTCGCTGACGTGGCATAGAAGGAGGAAGGTGGTGAAGAAAATAATAACACTGATTTAGTTAAGGTCGCTCGACAAAACGGGGGTGGGGGGGGGTGTTTCCGCTACAGTGAGGTGCTGTGGTCAGCGACGTCACACATTGGCAGAGTAACACCAAGTAGGAGAGTGAGCTTCCTTTCAGGAGTAGTGAATGCAATGCTGTTGGCTGAGCGGTGCTGGCTTATATACGAAATTCTGTATTTCGCCTGAGGGAGAGGCTAGGCTCGCGAAAGTTGCAAGTGAGTGGGAAGTACACCTAGCGCCATCTGTTATCAGCCCGGGAAACTAACAGCGTTTTCGCCAAAGCCTACTGGAGAATGAGCGCGAGGTTCAAATGTATTTACCCCCGTGAAGCGGGGGTATGTCAATCCCCCCCCCGTTTAAGAGCCGAGAGCGAGTGATTTATTACAACAAAAATATATACAAAAGTTTGAATACATTGGTGAGTGCCACATAAGATAATGGCCTCTAAGAGTGAGTAACTTAAATCTACTGATGAGCATCTCCAGGCGGGGCTGGACGTAGTTGATCCTCGTGGACTTTTAGAACCTCCTGTTCTCGAGTGATCCAATAGGTGTGTCCTTGTTGGTGTGCCACTGAGTAGGGTCCTTTCCATTTGTGGGCAAGTCCAGCGTTGAAGCGTTTGGCCTTGTTTGACAGAGGGTGGGTGTGTGTCAGCACTAGGTCACCGAGTTGGTAGCGAGCTGGTGTCTCGTCGGCTGGTGTGGTGGCAGGCAAATAGTTGTCCTGGTTCTGTCGGGCTTGTTGTTGGTTTTGAGCTAGGGTCGTCAACCGATGTTCAACAGTGTCTTCCCAGGATTGAGGGGCAAGTGTGGGTTGATGGTTCCATTCGCCAGGACGCTGTAGGTTTTGTCCAAATAGAAGTTGGCTGGGGCTATATCCTGTAGCAGCGTTCTGTCGGTTTCTTAGGGTGAAAAGTACCGATGGCAGACGGCACTCCCAGTCCTGATGTTTGTCTTGGATCCTTACTCGAAGTCCTTTCTCGAGCTCCTGATTTCGCCTTTCGGTTGGATTGGCTCGAGGGTGGTAGATTGGTGTTGTGAAGTGCTCCGTTTCCCATTGCTGGCAGTGGTCGAGCCAGGTCTTCCCTGTAAACTGGGTACCATTGTCGGTCAGTAGTATCCTCGGGTATCCCCACCTGGGGAAGAAATGGGTTTGAAGGGTACGACAGATGGTTGCAGCCTCCATGTTGGGTAGCGGGTATGCTTCGATCCAACGGGAGAAGGAGTCGGTAACCACCAGTATGTAGCGGTTCTTGCGTTTGGATAGTGGGTAGGGGCCCATCAAGTCCAAACAGACGGTATCCCAGGGTTTCTGGGGTCGTCTTGGTCGTTGGTTGGCGGTGGTTGCACGGTTGTAGCTCTTGGTGCAGCTGCACAACATACAGTTCCGTACGTAAGCTTTCACTTGGGCTCTCATTCGTGGCCAAGTATAATACTGGGAGATACTTCGGAGGGTCTCGTCGCTTCCTGGATGACCTGCGAGGTCGTCATCATGGTGTTGATAGAGCAACCGTGCCTTGTAGTTTGCTGGAACCAGGATACGCCATTGGGGATCTTGTAGGCTGATGTTTCTTTCCAATAAACCGTTGTGGAGTCGGTACTGGAGTAGGAACTTCTGGTCTGCCGGTGAGTAGTTCGTGGGTGGCGTTGAGTTGAGTTCCTGCCATCGTTGCTTCCGCCCTTCCATCTGTGGGTCGTCAGCTTGGGCTCTCCGCAGGTTTTCAAGGAGTGTCGCCTCTGTTTCAATGGCATTAAGTGTTGGGGGTTCCTCTACGGTGTCTGGTTTTTCCGGGGGCATGGTGCGGGTTAGATCATGGCATTGTTCTCCCACGGGTTCGCCAGTAGGTTGTCTGGATAGAGCATCAGCTAATTGATTCTCTTTCCCAGGGCAGTGTTCGAGGGTGAAGTTAAACTCCTGTAGTAATAGGGCCCAGCGGGTGAGCTTAGCACGGCTGTCCTTGGAGACGTTTAGCCAGGTGATGACTTGGTTGTCGGTTCTCAGGATGAATGGCTTATCCTCCAGGTATGGGCGGTAACGCTTGATAGCCCATACCACAGCTAGACATTCTTGCTCGTTGCTATGGTAGCGTTGTTCTGTGGGGTTGAGCTTGGCACTGGCATATGCAATGATGTGTCGGTTGTTCTCAATTTCTTGATACAGAACCGCTCCTAACCCGATTTTGCTAGCGTCTGTTTGCAAGATGAAGGGCTGCGAGAAATCGGGCCGATGGAGTGGTTGTATGTGGGTTACTGCCTGTTGGATGTGTCGGAAGACAGTCGCTTCGGTGTCGGTCCATCTCCACTTTGCTTTGGTGCTGAGTAGTTCGGTGAGTGGTGCACACATTTCAGCAGAATGTGGCAGAAATTCTCGTAGCCAACCCACGAGTCCTAGGAATTCCTTGAGTCGTTTCCGGTTGGTAGGTGGCTCTGCGGTAACGACAGCTTGGATGGATTGTGGCTTTGGTTGGTTTCCTGCTGTGGTGATGACATGCCCTAAGTATTCTAGTTTATTTCTACTGATTTGGCATTTGGCGGCAGCGACAGTCAGGGTATATAACTCCAGTCGTTCGAGCACCTTTGCTAGGTGTAGCAAATGTTCTTCCCAGTTCTCGGAGTATATTATGATGTCGTCCAGATAGGCGTAACAAAACTTGTCGATGTAACCACTCAGGACGGTGTTCATCATGGACTGGAAGCAGCTTGGGGCATTTCGTAGTCCGAAGGGCAAAACCTTGAATTGTAGCTTCTCTCCATATGGGGTGGTGAACGCCATGTAGGGTCGCGACTCTGGTGTCAGTGGTACCTGCCAGTAGCCCATCCACAGATCCAAAGAGCTGAAAACTCGGGCAGTCCCCAAGCTTCGGATGGTATCATGTAGTGTCATCTGAGGTGAGGTGGCAGGGATGGTGATGGCGTTCAACCAACGGTAATCGATGCAGAAACGAGCCGTGCCGTCTTTCTTTGGGACGACGACGATAGGTGAATTATAGGGTGTGTCAGTTGGTTCGACCAACCCTCTGGATTTTAGTAGGGTGACTTCTTCTTCGATTACTTGTAGCTTTTCGCTGGAGTAGCGATATGGGCGTCGGTTTATCACCTTGGGGCTGTTGAGCTGGATACTGTGCATGGTTGCTGTGGTGGTTGTGAGGGGGGTGCTCTCGGTAAAGATGCTGGCATGCCGCTGGAGCAACTGTTGTAGCCCTGGTTGGTGGTCGGTTGGAGTGGCGCTGGTTAACTGATTTATCAGTTCTTCGCTCATTTCTTCCGGAGGGGCTGGCGGGGTTGTCCAGAGGATGGCTTCTCGTTGCTGACGGCCGATGATTAGGCGATCTCGTTCAAAGTCCATTACTGCGTGATTTGCTGTGAGCCAGGGGCGACCCAGGATCACCTCTTCTCGTAGGTCGGGTAGACCAAGGAAAAATACGGAGTGTGACTGCTGTTGGATCTGTAGCATCAGGTGTCCCTGGAGGGTTGTAGAGCAGCTGGTAGTTTGATTTGCGAGCATCACTGTTTTTTCAGTCATCTGGGCGTCCGGGCTGTGAGCGAGGTGGGCTGTTCTCACAAAATTGTGCGTGGCTGCTGAGTCAAGCAAGGCGTACACTGGTTTTCCCGAAAGGTGAACAAGGATCCGTGGCAAAGGCTGGCCGGTTACCTGTAGGGTCATAGCAGCTGGCTTGGAACTCGGTGTGGGGTGGGCTGGACTCATCTCGGTGTCTTCTACAGCATCTGTGCTTACCGTGGGGACGGATGGCGTAAGGGAAGCCAGCGTGGCTGCCTTGACGACCAAGGAGGGGCTGGTGCCTCCGATGGTGTGACCAAGACAGTCAGTGGTGTTGTCCTTGGGTGTGGCTGACAGAGTGTGCAGTTGGGTCGAGTGAGCAGTCGTACCTCTTGAGTGCGCTGGTGGTAATCGGCGTGGCAATGGTTTTGGAGCGCTTGTTCTTGGGGAGGAGGGCTCGGCTGTAGTTGGTGTCGGTGGAGGCGGCCGTGGCTGGGGCACGAGAGCCGGCTTCACTGGTGTGGTTGGCAGGTGGACTCCTACTTGCCTGGCTGGAGGGGCAGAGTCCGGGTCTCTCCAGTATTTCCGTTTCCCTGAATTTTGGCTTTCAAGACAGGGCAGTCCCGATGGAAGTGTCGCTCCGGGCAGTGGTGACAGTTCGGTGGCTGGTTATAACGGGGGGCTGGAGTGATGGCGGCGGCGGCAGGTGCGGCTGGTTTCGGCTTCGGGCGCTGGGCGAGGTCGCTCTTGAACTCGGTGGCTATGGCAATCAATTCCTCGAAGTCGGCAGGTCGAGCAGCTCGTACCAGGGTGTGGAGCTCGTGACTCAGTTGACTAATGAGAAGGGAGATAACCTCTCCTTCGGCGAGGTGAGCTCCTAGTCGCTGCTGAAGTTGGATTTTCTGCCTGAGGAATTTTTCTACCGGCTGGCTGGTTTTATGGGTTGCCCCATAAAACTCCTTGTGGGCTTCAGCGATCCGGTGAGTCCCAGAGAACCGGGTTTGGAGGCGGCTTTGGAGTTGCTCCCAGGTAGAGATGAACTCGCCATATTCTTGCCACCAGGTGGCGGCGTCCTCTTGTAGTTGCGTTTTTAGCAATGGTAGCCAAGTGTAACTGGGTACACCGTGAGTGTGTAGGATGGCTATGCTCTGGGCCATGAAGCAGGCAGGGTCTTCATGTAGCTTTCCTCGGAAACAAGGCAGAAGGGAGGCCACATTGGTTACTGGAGGATGAGGTGAGACAAAATTGACCGGTGTGGCTTCCAGGGCGGGTCTCCCGCTGGACTGGATACCATGGTTGTTTGGTTGAGCCAGTGTTGGGGTAGGCTCATTGGCAGATGGTGCTGTGGTTACCACCTGGTTACTACTGGCAGGGGGCAGGGCAGGCTCGCTGCTGGACTGCATGGTAGTCACCTCCTGGTTGCTGCGGGTGTTGGTGGAACCAGATGGGTGGCTGTCTTGGCTGGCGTCAGAGGTGGGGTTTGTGCTGGGCGTGTCGTCTGTAGAGGTGGTGACAGCGGCAGCTTCGGTTTGCCGCCGAGTGAGCACCATGGTGGTGACGGTCGTTGTGGTTGCTGGGCGCCACTGGAGAGTGCTGTCTCCAGACAGTGAGGTCTAGAAGGTGGTGATTGGGTCTACTGTATACTCTACAGTAAAGTCCCACGTTGGGCCATCAATATGTTGTGGGTGGTTGTCACAACATGTCAAAATGCCGACGGGCGGTAGAGCAGGGTCGCCCTTCTAGATCTGGTTGTTTAACTTGGCCCTGAAGAGGTCCGTTTGTGTTGAAGGAGGCCTAGATAGACCTCATCGATCTGCTCCGGGGATCCGGGAGTGGGCCCTCAGGAGTTATGGCCGGCTGGAACTTCACTGGGCTAATCGTGGATAAGCGCCAGGGTAGGTGGCTGGTGACAGTCCGGCGGTCGATCGGGCTGAGCAGTTGGGGAACTTGCAGGAACTGGTCGATCTGATGGAATAGTTCTTCCAAGCTCTCGGGTTCCCTCGGCGGGGTGCGTGCCTCCTCAATGTGGGCGTCGAGGTGATTGAATAGTCCTCTGAATCGGTCAGCTGGTAGGGGTTCCCCGTTTAGCCCTGGACGGGTCGGGTCGTAGCCTTCGATTGGACTCGGTGGTTCAGCATGCAAGTAGGTAGAGCTGCTTGCCGCGATTCCCTTCACGCCCTCAGCCAAGTCACTAAGAATAAGAGGCGAGGTAGTGAATGGAGCCGCGAGCGAATCAGCGTCAGTTACCTCTGCCGCTAAAGCCGAGACCGCCCTTGACTCTTCCTTCAACGTCCAGAGTTGACGAAGGAGCCGGAGTCGCTGTATCCGCCTTCCTGCTCGCTGACGTGGCATAGAAGGAGGAAGGTGGTGAAGAAAATAATAACACTGATTTAGTTAAGGTCACTCGACAAAACGGGGGTGGGGGGGGGTGTTTCCGCTACAGTGAGGTGCTGTGGTCAGCGACGTCACACATCGGCAGAGTAACACCAAGTAGGAGAGTGAGCTTCCTTTCAGGAGTAGTGAATGCAATGCTGTTGGCTGAGCGGTGCTGGCTTATATACGAAATTCTGTATTTCGCCTGAGGGAGAGGCTAGGCTCGCGAAAGTTGCAAGTGAGTGGGAAGTACACCTAGCGCCATCTGTTATCAGCCCGGGAAACTAACAGCGTTTTCGCCAAAGCCTACTGGAGAATGAGCGCGAGGTTCAAATGTATTTACCCCCGTGAAGCGGGGGTATGTCAACCTATACATCATAAACAATTCTTCCCTTATTGAGTGACAGTCAGAAGGAATTTCTGAGTGAAGTTCATCATAGAGAACTATTAAAAAGTATTCAGATTGTTCAATGAGTAACTCATTAATTTTTTTAAGTGCTCTTGAAGCATTTTCAAGAAAATAATATGACAAGTCTCTTGAGTTGACAGGTGACAGGTGTCAGGTGAATGGTGAGAAACATTCTTGGCTGAAAATGGCATGGCCGTCAATGCTTCTGATCATCAACTCATCTATTCAATTTTATAGTACTTTTTCACTGTGCAATTGATCGTCTCCATTCAAGCTATATACAAAGTAAAAGGTACTAAAATTTTCTTAACCAATGCCTATAACGTTTTTGTAGGGCTGACAGCTTGTGCACTATAAGACTTCTGAGTTCGGGGGTTGCTTGGAATTTCATAAATAGTGCATCAGTTGAAGGTGGCGAACTAACATATAAAAATATATAACATATGAAATTACCCAGCATTTGAAAATAACAAACATGTAGAAATATTCAACAAAGAAAATCATTTTTCCTACAGTGACCCGAAAAAGTGCCTATTTTTGCACTAACTATAGCATGCAAAATAGTCTATTCCTGCACCAGTGCGGGAAAGTAAATTCCAGTGCGGGAAACTACTTTTCCGCACTCCAAATTTGCAACCTAACAACACAAAATAGTGAGCATGTAATACGCAGGTTCCCTATTCTGCATTCAAAAATAGGTTGGCTACTCTGCTTCAGCTGTGAAATAGTTGTTGTTGAAATCGATTTGATTCAAAGATAGGTTATGTGAGGAATTGTCAGGTTATGTATGTCCTGTTTTGTTCTGTTTAAATTACTTTATACATTACTGTAGGAAAAATCTAATGTGTAATACGAGTGCAAAGAATTGTTTCTGCAGTCGAGAAACCTTTTTCACTCGCCTTCGGCTCATGAAAAAAACTGTTTCTCTCGATGCAGAAAAACGGTGCTTTGCACTCTAGTTACACAAATAGCTATTTCCAGCGCTAAAAAATGTGAAATTCTAAACAACCCTACAAAAACGTTACCAGTGAGTAATTTCGATATTTCCACACATAGTATTATCTGTAGTTCATCTCCAATAAAATAATAATAATTATATCAGTGATATAATAACAAATGAATTCTGCAAAATATTTGTTACTTTGCGGTCTATAATGTCTGGTCAAAATCATACTCAATTTCAAGCTGACGAATATATTCTTCTTCTACCATTTATGTCGAACTTGGTCACGAAGAAACTGAATTTTTCAGATTTCAGAATATCTGACATCACTTTATCCTCATGTTCATTTTAAGAAAAAAAGTAAGAATGACAATTTTATTCGTATATAAGCCATTTGATTGAGGCTCTGTAGCGTTTTTTCGGTTTCGTGAAAATATATTAAGTACCGTATTGAATTACATTTAGCAGAAGTAGTAACATTAATAGTAGAAATAGGTCATTTGCTTCTTACTGCTTGAAACAGCTATTACTGGAAAACATTTCAAAACTTATTATTTGTCAAACATTTTCAACTAATCGTTAACATAGAAATTTTATTTCACATTCAACAATGGACTTTTTGAAGCTGAAAATCGATGGAATACAATTGAAAGATTTGTCTTAATTTTTCGGTTGCATGAAAATTTGGAACCAATAAAATAGAGTCTAACTGATAAGGATATTATTTTATACTCCTGTGGTTTCAGATCGAATCCCATTGGTATATTGGCTGTCATCATTCACCCACAAATGAAACACAAATCATGATAGATCGAGTCAAGAAGACACAAAAGAAATTTTCTCGCATTTTGCTGGAGAGAGGAATAGTGTCATGCAGTCATTCAAACCTTACAGGGCTAAAAAAACGTTGTCAGAGATTCTCTGTCAAAGCTTGCTTCTTGAAAAGAAAAACTGAATTGAATAAAAACGAATTGAGTTTTCGTGTGAGCCTTTCAACATTCTAAACTTCAATTTGAGCTGCTATCTCGATGAATGTAAAGTGAGTAATTTCCGTTGTTATATTATTTGTGCAGCTATGCAATATTGGCATCAGTGATCCGATTACGTGATCAATAAAATTCGCTTTTAAAAATTGAGCAAATTGATATTTGACAGGCTTGCACTTTCGCTCTCAAATCTGACGTGTCTAATATTTATTAACTAACTTCTTTCTACTACTGTGATAAATTAAGCAGCACTATACAATGCTTTGTAGACTTACATTAATTATACAATGGCTCTGTTGGATGAATTGACTCGTTTTAATATAAAATGCACAGCGTACAGTTGTTGGAATCTAACAAAAAATACTTGTTTTGAAAATTGATTCTCACATTCCGGAAAATAATTGATTCGGGGCGGCCAAACGTACCGTATTAGTAGCGTACCAAGTCTACCATATTGGACTCTTATAGCCTAATTATTTTAATTTAAGGAATTTATAGCCGAAGTGGGTGGTTCAGTAAGATAAGATAAGCTACAAACTCCTGGGCTCTCTTCATAAGAGTGACCGATTCGTTTGGCCAGCAAAAAAGGGTATCTGTTCTCTGCTGTAAAATCACTTCCCGGTTGTTTAGAGTCCACCTAAAAGTGCAGGTCCAACTCGACCACCATTAACATTCAACTCGTTACCCACGCACAGGTTTCAGACCTAAAAACTTTAAATGATTCTGTGGAAGGATGAGTGAGAAACAAACATTTCTCGTTATTTCATATTTTGTACCATTCTTATTAGAATTGAAATATTTTCTACTATGCTTCCTCCTAAGCTATCTTTGAACTCTGCAGAACAATTTCAATTCTTTCTGTATTCAAGTTTTGAATTGGAATTTTGATCTTGTGTGCCTCAATAGTTATTTTCCATGCTCTGAGCTTGAAAACATAGCAGAGTACTGATCATTAATAATAATTAGGACGGAGATCATTTCCGATTTCCCATTTTGATTAAAATGTCAACAGTTAAGACGAAGTTGATTGGAACATTAATAATCAGTAGTTGATCTTACAATGATCCTAACAATACTACAAAGGGGTTACGGAAACGCAAAGCGGCCTTGACACCTGACTTACTGTGTCTACCTGATAACAACCCTCAAAAACATATTGTCCTATTGTTTATTCTTACTGTTTCTACACATATCGCCTGTTCATAGATGTATTGGGATATTGGGAACCTTTGGCCCCTTTCAATTGCCTAAATGTCATTTAGATGATGTTGCAGTAGTGTCTTACTACATTTGATTAGAAATTGTATGACTGTGTAGATCTGTTGGAGTATCTTTAATTTGATTTCAAGAGTACGGAGTAGTCATGGCAAATGAAGGTCGTAATAAGTATGGAGGCAGCACACACTTTGATTATGGAAATGTAAGGAATTTGATTATATTTGATGTTGAATTTGTTGGTTTTGATGAGGAATTTGATGTTGGGCGAGAATGTGCAGAATAAAAATGTTATCTTGTTGAATATGTCTGAATATGTCTGAATACCTATTCTACGGGAAACTACATATTTGGAGATTTCATTCAAGCAATAAATTATTTTTATTCGCAATAGGAGACTGATTCCAGAAAAGCATAAAAACAAAATAAAAAGCAAAAAATGTAACACTAAAAAAGATCTTACTCATCGGAACTTTTTAGAGAGCTAATTCCAATAATGTATAAACAAACTAAAAGGCAAATAATAAAAAATGAGAAAGACAAGCAAGACGCTCAGGCGCTTTTATTGATGTTTCGGAAATGATACTTGCATTAATTTATTAATAATAATAATAATAATGTTTGTTTATTGCCAAAAAAGAACTTACAAAAAATCAATACAAATACATCAAATACATAACGAAGTACAGATGAAACAAAATAATATCATTGATCTTACTAATTACAAATCATTGGCAAAATTACTGGGCGCAAAAAAAATGAATTTTTCCGTCCGCGCCCAGAAGGATTATTCATCACAATCTTTCCATATTATCAACAATCCCAAATTAAATTTCAAGCCTTGGTGTCTGCTACGCATTTCTTGATTCAAATAAACCTATTTTGTTAATCAATACCGTATTTATAACGGTTGCATGTTGTTTTATGAATAGTGAGATGTAAAAAGTATAAAAATATAAAAAAAGATTTACTGCGACTAGAGAATAGATTCTGGAGTGCCTATCAGTAGGCAGATGGGATATAGGTAGGAGAGTAGATTCTATGTTAGAAAGTGGTTAGCAAACTAACATGAATATATTAACACCTTATAATGCTGTTCTACTCATTTTTCAGTTTGCATTCGTTTTTTTTCAGTAGAGAAAATAACATAAAACTGAAAATTTCCATCGCTTAGAAAAGTGCCTTTAAACAATCTAAGAGGGACATCAAAATGTTTACCTTTGATATATGCAACCCTCATATTGTGTAACAATAAGTGCCCTTTTGGGGGTCGTAGAAGGGATCATTTATACCGTCATTCCCAGAAACAGGTAGCCTGGTGAGATGACCCCTTTATATGCCCCCTTGATATGTTTCTGGTCTTACGATCCAGATCAGGCTCGGATTAACGGGATGTACAGATAAGAATGTGATCAGATAACTGGGACTCTACTGATAACATGATGATGAGTTTTTTCACACCTAGAAACAATGAAATCAATATTAAAATCAGCACTTCGAAATATAATCAAAGAAATGCTTTTGTGTTATAATTTAAACTGGTAAAAGAAGAATTATACAGATTGTCCCACGAGGAACCCGACAAACTTCTAGGGTGGTTTCCTCTCATCAGAATAATGAAAAAAGTTTATATAAACATATGTCCGGAAATGCTATGTTAGGGAGTTATGGCTAGTGAAAGATTTCCCCCGATTCTCTTGGAAAGGATGGAAATAAAGCCAAACTGATTTTTTTTATGGCGTTAAGTTAGGTGTTACATCTATTGGATTTCATGTAAAATGAACTTAAAAATTGAATAAAACACGTCCCAGACCTCTAGAATCACCCATATTTGAGATATCAGACAAAATATGCAAAATTCTGTCTCGAAAAACATGCTTCATTTAGATTTCATCCACATTAACTTCGTTAAATGGGTAATAAACACAGAAACATTATGCACAAAACATGTAGTAAATTTAATTCTGAAGAGAATGGTGTAAAATAGATTTATAATAAACAAACAGAAAGTTAAAAAAATTAATTTTTAATTAAATCAACACATACGAAAATAAGACAGCAGCAAAACAAAAATTAAACAAAACATTTTAAGATATTGCGAAACTGTGCATTTTAGACACTGTGAAAAAATTCACAGTATAAAAAAGGTTGTTGGTTGAGAAATAAGATGATAAAAATACAGCGTCAAGTGAAATGCTTTTAGTTTATTTAAAATCAAGAATTGGCAGCACTTGTGCAACAATACCTGAATCCAAGTTATTGTACAGCCGTACAATGATACAGCAGTCGCAATAACTAGTCTGTCAACTGTGATTTGTGCAGTGCATGTGTGGTTTGTATTATTTGTACTTTATTCGTGTTTTTTTTTTTTTTTAATGAAAAGATGCCATTCACATTTTCAAATCAATAGTACGCAGATATTGTTTTCGTCTATGGTTTTGCCAATGGAAATAGTCGGGCAGCTAAACTTGAATTTGAAAGACGATTTCCGAATAGAACACCTACTTACGAAACATTTGTATCGGGATTCAATAACTTAAGAACAAATGGATATATTCCATTTGTTACTTGTTCGAGTGAACGTCCTGTAATGGCTGTAATACAGGCTGTACGCGAACAAGATAATCATTGACATGATACAGCGTAGTCCTCAACTTAGTATTTTCCGACTTTCTAATAGATTAAACATATCTCATACTCATAGTACAGTCTGGAGAACATTGAAAGAAAACAACTTTTATCCATATCATTTACAAAGAGTTCAAAATCTATGTGTTGATTTAATTAAAAATTAATTTTTCAAACTTTCTGATTGTCTATTATAAATCTATTTTACACCAGCATTCTCTTCAGAATTAAATTTACTACAAGTTTTGTTCATAAAGTTTCCGTGTTTATTACCCATTTAACGAAGTTAATGTGAATCAAATCTAAATGAAGCATGTTTTTGGAGACAGAATTTTGCATATTTTGTCTGATATCTCAAATATGGGTGATTCTAGAGGTCTGGGACGTGTTTTATTCAATTTTTAAGTTCATTTTACATAAAGTCCAATAGGTGTAACACCTAACTTAACGCCATAAAAAAAATCAGTTTGACTATATTTCCATCCTTTCCTAGAGAATCGGGGGAAATCTTTCACTAGCCATAACTCCCTAACAAAGCATTTCCGGACATATGTTTATATAAACTTTTTTCATTATTTTGATGAGAGGAAACCACCCTAGAAGTTTGTCGGGTTCCTCGTGGGACACCCTGTAGAGATGGTTATAAGTGGGAGCTTTGTGAAATATTGAGCAAAAATTGAACTCGAAGTCATTCTAGATGGAATGAAAAACACAACTTAAGAACAAAATAGTTTGTTAAAATTTTGGAGTAGGGTAAATCATAAGTGGAACTTAAATATTGAATAATTTTGTTGAATAACATCAAAATACATCAAAGAAATTTTGAAATGTTTTTTTAATTTTTCCTAAAAATGAAGACACTCAGGATCATCATACAAACCAATACCTTCAAATGAAGTTGCTGTACGTGAGGACTTATTCATGTATGGGCACTTTCAGCCATCCAACAAATTCAAATTTTCGTGCACTAGATAGTATTATTTCGGTACGAGGAAGTTGAAATTGTTGAGATAATGATCTTCCTGCGTCAAGAGTTCGAACATGTAATAATTATTTCAGGCAATTTGTCAGGGATTGGTGGAGTGAACACCAATGAATGCTGTGTTTCTCCATAATCGATATGAATATAGTTGTGAAACGATGAAACTCACCAGTGATTGTCCATAAACGCTGTAGTTGACACCGTCATAAGTAAGTGGGGCCTGGGCCGGGCCTGAGGCAGAAGGCGCTGACAGTGCTCGCCTGTTGCGTGGAGACATGGCGATGATAGCTAGACGTCGCTTCTTGCCTTACTAGATTGTGGTATTTGTGTCTAGTTGTCTGATGTGATTGTCTTGTCCAATAATCAATAATATTATCCTGATTTTGAAAGAAGAATCGATCGAATGAGAAAAGAGACAGTGGTAGGGAAGGAAAGAGAAAGAGAAACAGTAATATGACTGCATAAAAGTTTTGAGAAAACGGAAACGCTGAAGGGTGTCATGCAGATGCGCATAAGAAGTTGTATGGAGAAAAACTAAAACAGATCGCTTCAAGTGTTCGACATACGATGACGAGTATAGGCCTATTGTAGACAACAGAATTTGTGAGAAGAATAAAGTTGTGGAAATGCCACCATGAAAAATAAATATTTCGTAATAAAGTTTTTTCCCTATTTGGTACTCTTTCTCATCAACAACCAACCTTCAAAGCTATCATAAAGTGAATCAATTATAACAATGTATTCAACACTCGAGTCCCACAAATTGTTGACTAAATCCAAGTTCATACTAAATCTTTAATTGATATTTCCAGTTAGTTTTAGCGCTGATTGAAGATGTAATGAACCTACTCTTTACTGAACATGAGAGTGAAGAATGTAGAAATTATGCCCGGTTCAACCCATACAGTAAAGGAAAAATATCAGGAATTAAATAATCAGGTGGTTTCAATTCCTCTGGGAAAATGTAGTGGAGAGCTCTATAAACAACTCGGTCAATTCTCCCATACAAAACCAATGCCGCCGCAGGTACACGTTTTCAGTTTTCTGAGTTTAACTCGAAAACATAGCGCTTGCTATAGAAATACAAATATATGAAGAGGCAAATAAAAAATGGCCACCAGTGCTGACCAACAGCGTAAACAATTCAGCGTTGGTCGAAATTCTTCATTCGACCAACACCGTAAAAAATCATTTTCATCAAGCCTATTACCACCAATAGCCGGTAGTGCTAGTGATAATATTGGACATCAATTGGATCTCATACGACAAATAATCATTTTCTAAGTGAACAATGCCATCTGGTGAGGGAATGACACTGACTATTTGTCGAAAAAAATTGATAACATTCCCTATTATGATTGCGAGCTTGGATAGAAATGTACAGGTAAGCTATAGGAAAATCGGGTAGACGGTATCTGAATGGGGGAGAGAAAGATTCAATGTAGAACAATGTTCCTACAACACCTGTTGGATTGACAACACCAACTGTCAACATTAGCTAAGCGTTTACCCCCAAAAAATGCTTCTAGTCAAATACACGATGTGACTAAAACGGAGCTACAAACGTACATATAACATACACGTACATTGAAAACTCACACTTATACATCTACACTTACTCCAAAAGATAATGTTGTCTATGCTCTGGACCACAAAAAACATTATTCAAACTTCCCAACAACTTCTTGGAAAAATTAATGGATAGCATACATAAATACCTTCATTAAAAACTAACATTTATATTACTCATATGTGGAAATGTTATACTGCAGATCACGAAAAGGAATATTCACAACAATAACATTCACACATCTACACTTTTAGATTTGGCTACAAACGTAAACCAATAAAAACGTGAATTTCATGTAACTTTCCTGCTTTAAATATTTTTCAAATTTTGACATACTTTGAAGAGACTTCATGCAGCCCCGAGAGTTGCGGGATTTTCAGGTGAAAGTTATTAGAAGCATCTCGATAGGGACAAACGCTTCATTACGCAAAGGTTGACAGCAGTGTTGAATTACCTGCGAAAGGGCCCTACAGTGTTGTATTGTTCGTCGATGAATTTTTCTTGCCCCCATTGGGATACCGTTTGCCCATAAAATCCATGGGACAAGAGTAGCATGATAACAGTACTAGTAGTAGTAAAAAATAGTGAAATTGTAAACTGAAATCAATTGGTAATTTGCAACATTCTCATTATTTGCTGGGCCATGGTGCCCGATGGAGTAACGAGGTAGGGCTAGTAAATCAACAAGCTGCAAGTTGGCCCACAAACACACACACACACACACACAAACACTTGAGGCTCGGTTGGAAAAGCCGAGGAATCTTCCTCTCCCCCGCCATTATCCATTTGACACTTCAAACTTGTCCCGGAACAGCATATTTTAAACCAGAATCGATGAGAAACTCCATTCCGATACTCCAGATTCCTGAGAATCTCCATGAACCATCAACAGTGTTAGCTGCTTGAGAAAATTATTCTCACGTGCCTTTTAGATTTTTCTACTGTTCTATTGAATTTGATTTTATAATATAATCCAGAGGTGCACAACAACAAAAGGCCTGCGAGCGTATTTTGAAATGCCCGCCGACATCCCTAAAGCTGGGGTTTCCTAGCTCCGCACTTTTGAAATTAATTTCGAGAGATTTCAAATAAAATTTCAAGATATATGAGGAATTTTATTTAAAATTCCTCGAAATAATTTTTTTTTGCTAGCGGGCTCGCAGAAACCTTTTTCCTATAAGTTTGTTCATCATGCTCATAATTCCGTTTGATAGTTGTAGTTATACAGTTTAATAATAATTTTACCAGAATATCAGCACGATTTTTGGGTGAGAGTGAGGAGAGAATGACGCATGAAGATAATTAATGGCTGATAAGCCACATGTGACTTCTATGAATCTTGGAATGAATAGATCATAGTAAGAAAATGAAAGAAAAGGAATAATTGGTGATAGAGCAGTGATGAAAACACGACAGTGTGATTATAGTAGGCACCTCTCATTTATTCACTTCTCAAACTCAGATAAATTTTGTTCAATTAAAAAGAAAAACTTAAACCTTCATCTGATCAGAGCCAGAGGAGACCTGCTTCACTGGCCATATACAAAGCAATCAAAAAGGAATCTCCCAAACTGCTCAAGCTTATTCTGCTCATGAGAAAAGATAAAATAGGGAGGAGGAAGCCAGTCTTGCAAGATCAAGGACAGCATGATCTTAATCCTTGACTCCTCCCTTCACAAACAGAGGTGCCCTTTTTTAAGGCACCAAATGTCAGCTTGCAGTATTGCTACTCGCTCGCTTGTCAGTTTTTAAGCTCGTTCAGTATAAGTAAGCCGCTATAATTAAGGCTTTTAAGTCTCTGTTGAGTTGAAATAGTCTCAAGGTGCATTCATATAGATACGGCCCTCTGTACATCATTTCCTTCCATAGACTGCGCTTTTCAATTTCAATTTCACTGGCAAAAACTCAAATATAGCACTTGCCTCATGAAAAGAAGTGTACAAGACGTGGTGCTTTTGGCTAACAGCCAGATACACTAATTAACGACTGACATAACAAGAGCTGACCTGTCACTACAGTGAGAAAATTTCAAGGATGACATAATATTTTCATAAATGGCCGCCAATTGATGTTTCATACATATCTCAATGACTGTCACATTCACTCAAATGTGATGCTCATTTTTTAATTAATCACCTCCTCTATAGCATTTCTCCATTCGTGGCTTCATAAAAAATAAAAAGTTTTCATTGAATAAATTGTACTTTTTGAGTTCAATTCTCGTTCTTCAACCGTTAATGTATTCATTTCTGACTGATAAATAATTTGTCACCTGAAAATTCCAGCTTAGCTGGAAATGCTAGTTTAACAAACATTTCCTATCATAAGGGTACAAAGTTACTATATAAAGTAACACATCCCTCAAATTGTGTGAAGTTTTGATTTTCTATCTAAGTTCATCATTATTTTGACCCGACATTCACTTACTGAATCGGCTGAGAATGATCACCACCCGGCGAAGAGATAGCATCTTCTAATACTATTCACTACTCTTTCATAATTGGAAAAAAAATTAAAATTGAATTTTTCACAGAAGTCTAAATTAACAAACATCTAGAAACTCTTATATCACAACTGACACTGTATTTCGAATTAATATATTTGAATATATTTATTTGAAATACAGTGCCAGTTGTGATATTAGATTAAGTATTTCGTCATGGAAAACATCACAGATCTAGAAACTAATTGACACCAGTGAAAGTTTGAGAATGCACTACATTTTGCAAATAAAACTTTTTTTGGCAAAGGGAATAGTCTTTTAATATTATTCACTACTATAATTTTTTCACTACTCTTCGATGATTAGAAACAATTGATTTAAAACTGAATTGTACACCAACTAAGTCCAAATTAACATCATCTATAAATCAATTCACAACAGTGGAAGCTCAAGTATGCATTACATTTTGCAAATTAAGATTTTTCGGCGAAAAGATAGCGTCTTCCAATACTAGTCATTGTTGTCCATTTTTGACTACTCTCATCAGAGAAAAAAATGATTTCGAATTAAATTGTCGACAGAAAAAGTACAAATGAATCATCTAGAAATCAATTTTCAACAACGAAAGCTTGAGAATGCATAACATTTTGCTAATGAAACTTTTTTCATGCACGATAAGAATAGAATAGAATAGGTGCCTACTAATTTAAGTAAGTTAACTATTGTTATTCGTTAACTTTGCGAGCGCTTTTTATGAGCGCGTCGGAAGATTGTTTTTACCACTCCAGGATCAAACAGAGCGGGGCAGCTTCTTTCATCGACACATGAAACAAGAAGAAGCGAATTGAAATGAACATAAATATTAATGAAATTTGTTTGTTGTTTGTGTGTGTGTGGGTGTGTGTGTGTGAGTGCGCGCGCATGTCTGTAAGAGGCTGGCTAACCTGCAATCCTGAGAGGAGGTCCGCCCTGTTCAGAGTCCAGTACGCGAGTGACGTATTCTTGCCACATCTGCTCCATTGCGCAGCCGCCTACGTCAACACAAACGATGCTCAACATATCCATCCATACTTCGGCCAATTGAAGACACACACCTTGATCCCATCAGTGGCGTAAATATGGTGGAGCGGGATAGATCCCCCCCCCCCCCCCATAGAGACCCAGAAACAAAAGAATTTTATGAATTTTTAAAAGCCCTGAGAGATAATAATTTTTGATGAGAGTTGAAAAAGGGCGTCTTAAATCACTGCAAATGTAGTTTAGGGGGATTATTTTCAAAGAAATTTCCGGGGAAGTATCCTGGACCACCGCTTTGAATGAACAATCTACGTAAAGTCTCAAATTAATGTTAGAAACCCCTCCTTCTCCTTGTAAATTACATTTTCAAGTTAGTCGGTCAGTTCCAAAACTCACCAAAATTTTACTATACATTTTTTTTTCATGTCACCTGATAGACAATTTTGTATTACATTCAATGGTATCACTGGTTTGTTCCAAAACTCTCCATTCCCCCAACAAAAGCCATGTTGAAAAGTGATGACAGCAACAAAACTCCAACTCCAACCACCTCACTGCTCCAAAACTCATTAACTCCACATACTCCATTACTGCTTCTAAACTCGCTAACTCCAGTAATCTTATAATTGGCTGTAACTTATACTGCAAAAAACAATCAATTTATTGATAGAAGGTTATATTTGGATTGTATAACATATTATTATCACTTGCATTTTGACGGTATAATGTTGGCTACACTGTTAGGCAATATCTCTAATTGCACAGTACTAACCTATATTAATATAATTTGTGTATTCTATTTTGCTAAGAAGTGTTGAAATGGAAGCTCCTGAAGCAATTGTTCAGCAGGGTGAAAACGTAATACAAATGGTTGATGGTACAAGGAAAATAAAACGAAACGTCAAGAACTGGCAGAAAACTAAAGATAAGGAAAAAAGGTAAGCTGCAGCTGAATAAAGTTAATACTTTCTATTTGAAACTTATCAATATTGGAGGCAACATAACCTCAATAGTCAACACAAAGAACCAGGTATGATGACCTACCAATACTTAGTACGGTATTTTACGGTACCCCAATCAGGTGAGGTGGGGGATAAGAAATAGCGGAGTAAAAATAATTTCAAGTGGGACTACTTTATTAGAGTTAGGTTACTTGGAAAATAAATTATGAGCACGAGATTTTGGAACACACTGACAATGATGCAAAAACTAGATGAAAATTTGACACACATTTTGGGTTCGAATAATTTTAGAATGGATGAATATGTGTGTAGAATCACTTAATGTGGTTCTAAAGGGTGCATTTTTCAAAAAATTCCCGCGGAGTTACCCCAGAAACTATACATTGTATGTAGTCTTGAATTATTGCTAGAGAACCCATCCTTCTCCTCTTATAGTGAAAATGAAAACTATATAGTGGCTGGAGCTTACCCGCGCCCCATATTGGATCATTGGTCATCGGGGGGGATAATCCAGGGGGGCCCCAGACGGACCCACTAGCTACGCAACTGATTCACATTCACATTCGCCGCTTTGCAGCCACAGCAACACGCTGACACTGGACCAGCCACGGAAGCTGACATATTTCTTTTCATTCATCTCGAATGTTGACCGTTTATCAAAATCACTGAGATTGAAAATGTGACTAACCAGTTTTCGATGAAAAACTTTGAAATTGAAAGTTGCGTTATTCAAGTCAAAGCTTCGCATATAAAAAAAATACATTCCATAGCCGAGATGTAGCATCAAGCCTAAAGTGACTCAATAATTGAGATGAGCAGTAAATATGAAATGAAAAATTTGAAATTCGAGTCTCACTTTCGATTTCCGTAGAGCTGGTCCGATCGGAGCATGCTATTTTGTAGATTAAAAATGTTGAAATAAACTAAAACTAACGAATTCTACGATAATACTTTTTGCAGATGACACAGCGGCGATTTTCTGTGGTAAATTTTTATTTATCTATGTTTTGATGGTGAACTCTGAAACTTATGTGTGTGTAATGATTCAGACCTATAGTTTAAGGTGGGTTCCGAACCATCGGGAAGTGATTTTACAGCAGCGAAAAGAGTCTTTTTTGCTGGACAATCCAATCGGTCACCCTTATAAAGAGCAAGATTTCGTATCTATATGATTTCGTAGCTCACCTCTATCTGACTCAACAGATACCTGCTACGGCTAACGGCTACCACTTCCCTTATTATGGGATGAGGTTCATTTAATTGCAGAGCAGAATATTTATGGAAAAGTGGCTAGATAGAATAACATAAGGCTTGAACATAGATGAAACTAATCACATTACTTCTCACTTACTATTATAACTAAAAAACCTGATGACAATTCAGTTCTTAAACTCCACTCCGAATGCAGCCATACTAACTGGTAGATGACAAACTCTGACGCTGACAAATTCAGACTCCGAAAAATCGAGACTAAAATACAGTCTCCTTTTGATGTTCCTCTGACTTGTCTTATACTCCTTAACTGGAGTCTCCAAGACGTAATCTACAAAAAAAAATGTTAACAGGAATTGTCGCGTCTGTGCACGTGCAGAAATGAAATAGTCTCGTTTTGTCGCTTACGTTCGCGACAATTGCTGACAACTTTGCTAACGACATTGTTTTTGGCAGTGACGGTACTCCGTACCAGACTTCCTATGTACCTCTGTAGATACCGTTCATTTTATGCATGCTTCACGATTTTTAACATATTACGACCATATCGGTAGTTTGTAATATTATTTTTGTGAAAATATCACACTGAAAAGCAAGAAATTGAATTCACATCACAACTAGAGACTGTGCATCTAATATCTACTGACCCTATCATTGACTTTTAAAATACAACGTCTATATTTATATCTATACTACAATATTATAATTATAAGTATAAGCAGATATTAGAGTGATTTTTGCTGTCTGAAGCATTCTTTGTCGTTCTCGAGCACGGGACAATCAATTGCTGGACAATTCATTCCCTGGACAAACACTTCCCGTTCTGGGGACAGCTGACCCTTTGTCAAGAGAAAAATATTCCCTCAATTTCGGACAATCACCCATCGATTTTGGTACAGTAGAAAAGGGTACTGAAAAGGTCGTTTTAACTCAGTTGTTACGGTCAGTTGGGCAGTTGACTTCATTCATTTATTCAACCGTTCAGGTGAATAATTACTTGTAAACTTTCTGCTCCACTCCAGCTGCAAACAATAATTTCCCATGTCAATCCATAGAAAAGTGTTCCTAAGTTACCGGAGTATACCAGTGACTGAATAATAAAGTTTGTCAATTGAGTGGGTTTAGTGTATATTGTAAAACCCACTGGAATGTAGATTTTGTTTTATATTATGTTTTTGTATTATATAATTTCACATACTTCACGAATGATTCTACAAATAAAATACTAAATGGGGAAGAAATAATAAAATAAAATAATAAATTTGAAATAGAAAAATTCTACACGTAGAATATAAATGAATGTATGAATTTGAAACACTTCACAACTTGATAAATCAGGGTATTGAAACAAAATACTGATTATGCAAACAGACAAATTCTTTAGAGGTTTGAATCAATAAATACACATGTGGGCTTTTGGCCCAAATTTGGGAAAAAAAACTCTTCTACTTTAAAGAAAGTTACAGAAATTGTTTGATTTTTCAGCTTCAGCTATATCAGATAGACCCTAATTTACAAAATATATAGGTTTTGCTTTACTGCAAGTTCATGAATGAGTGAATTCATTTATTTATTCATTCATTCAGTTCGTAGCAATAGCTGCAATATTTCTTATCTGTAAATCTGTCCGTACCTATGTTTGGTAGTAGTAGCAGTATAATAATAGAAGTAAGAGGTATTATTATAAGAACACGATATGAGTAGTGTTGTCAATTTGTGCATTGAGGTTGATTATTCTCTACTATCAGCTGCTGGCATGGTGTTGCCAGAGTTTGCCATATCTGGCAAACTCTGGCAACACCAAAAGTTTTCAGATCTGGTGGCGTGAGCTATAGACTTCCCTATTAATTAAATAAATAAATACTAATTAGCAAAGTGATGAGTGAAAGCAGGAGATTGTAGATGTTAAGAATTTTTGTGAATAATGAAGGATAAATGACTAATGATGATAGGATAAATGACTAAATAATAAATTAATCGTAAACAATTAATAAACCCAAGCTTCCCGGTTAGAGGGTTTTGTCCCGAGCGGGAGAATGTCAAACTGACCGCAAAAGGAGTTTGAATCAAAGACCGCTCCCGATCCTCCATTTATGAGGGTGTACAAGAAGTAGAACGCGGTCAGATTATGACGCTGAACGGAGTCGACGGATCTGACACTTTCAAAACGGTCGGGAATTGGTTCCGGCAGAAATTGTCTTTGGTAGCTTGTGTCGGGGTCTGAAGGATTCGGTGTCAGGTTATGTCAGCGTCAGACCTTGGCGCGTTCCCACTCTTAACACTTGCGCCTGTCATAATATGAAGAAAGCTACCAACTCTAAATACCTGGGAGTTGTTGGAGATGAACATATTAAATGGGACTTGCACATAAAATTTATTTGTAAAAGAATAAAATACATTCTATGAAGCCATAATAATTCAAACCTTATACATTCACTTTGATCTTATACATTCTATGAAGCCATAAAAATTCAATCCTGAACCACCTAAAATTCCATATAATGCAATTTTGGAATTCATAATTCAGTATGGTATTTTATAGTATATAATCATAAGCGACTACAATCATTAACTGACAACAACTGTTTGGGAAGGCTGTTGCAATAATTAAATTATTGTTATCTTGAGGAGATTTCCATTATGCAGAAGCTAATAATCAAATCAATTTCAAATAAACCGAGGTTTTTTCCAACTAATATGACATTGACATTTATTGAATTCGATGTTTTGACTGTCAGTCAGATTTATGTGATGAATGTTGTATAGTAGACTATATAATTGAATACATTAACTCTTTTCCTAGCACTAATAACATTGTTATCAGCCAGTATAGTTTGATATCTTCATTAAATAAATTCCAGATCTATGAAACATTGAATCTATCAGAAGACAGCTTATCTACACAAGTTCAAAAATAATAATTCCTATACACTACACCATCAACACCAAAATAGCCAAAAGAATGAATAAGTATTTGAATTAATGAAGAGCAACTATTTTTCATATCTTTGAATGATTTTTTTGAAACAGGTTGTTTCTGATGGTGTGCTTGTTTGCTGAAATTTCCTTTCTGATGTTCTGGCTTTCAACTTAATTAATCTTGAAATCTTAATATTTATCCTTTTCTTCTCCTTCTCTCCGGTAATAACAAACGAAAAAAGTGAGATAAAAATGGGGAAGTTTCACCAAATGAGAGTTAAACTTTTCAAGTTTCTGTAGCAGATGTTGAAGATCACGCAAACGGGGCAAGATGCTTGCATGCAGCTTTAGTGAAGAAATAACACTTTCAGGGCTTTCCACCCGTTGGAATGAGGAAGACTTTCTATTTATTTGCGGAACAGACTGCGACAACAAACTCTTGATATGTCGGAATTGTATGCTGTGCTGAAATTTCTAGAAGTTATCAATCACTTGCAACAAAACTGCGCACTTCACACTACCCCAAAATTGTTCCTTGGTGAAATATTCCCTAACCAGTGATTTTGCAGGGCGTCCAACGGTCCTGGATCTAGCGTCATTGGACTTTTAATTTTGGGATTATGTGGAGAAACATGTGTACTGTACCTGTGTCAACGATTTTGACCATCTAAAAAACAAAATAAGCGGTGCTGTTGAGTCTGTGACACTAGACGTCCTTTCACCATGTGTGGGAAATGTGCTAAGTACATTACTATCATTTAGATGTTTGCTGCAGTGGGGAGCGGTCAGATGAAGCAACTGAAGAATCACTTGAAGCTTTTCTATGTTTTCCCAATTTGTTTTAGGTTCTAATTTTTTGTACTGATCAGAGGTTCAGACCTCACATAAGCTTTCTTTATCTTTGATTTCAATATTCCTCTGACATTGACCTACATTAATCGTGAGATTTAGAATTTCGATTTTATGGTCTTCCTGCTGCATTTTTACAATAAACTCCAGAGATTTATGTGATTCACCAACCCTATCCATTCTTCTTCAGATTTAGTGATGATTCAAATTTCGTTCATAGTTCGATGTGATCACGCAATAATTCAGCAACTTTCTCTTCTACATCTACAGTAGCTTCAAGAGCTGATGGTAATTGTTTCATTAATTGGGATCACATTGTTATATGACTTTTAGTTCAACAATTTGATTTAGATGACTTTAGATGAGGCTCATTTTCCTAGCTAAAAATTGTTTAAAGTAATATGTTTAATGTAATATTATTCAATTTCAAGACAATTTATCAATACTGGTACGACCCAACCTTGAAAACAGAATTTGGATTTTTATTGAGATACTTTTAATTAGACTAGACAATTTAATACTGGAAATTATCAAGATATTCCAAATACTAACAATAAAAAACAAAAATACTATTTCATTTGAATTGATATTTCATTCTTGAAAATTCTCAGAGCCTGTTCTATCAATGTACACACACGATCACTGCTACCTAATTCTATCAATGCACATAGTATACACTCTTTCCAATGCAGCCAGGCTCTATGTCAAGCATGACAAGCATGCAGTTTCAGAGAATGTTTTAGTGGGCTTGTCGTACTAATATACTGTAGCTTTGTGAGCTCAGTGATGGTTGCTACCTACGTCACTCTTTGTTAGCTTATACGCTTCTTGAACCAAAACATAATGCAGTACCAAGGTGGGAAGAGCCACCCACGGTCGAATTTGGTTGAACTTTGAAGGGAGAATACATGGGCAATAGGCCTCTTCACTACTCATCCTTTGTAATAACAAACTACTTGCTGTTACCTAACTAACACTGTTACCTAACTAACGCTGTTACTCTAACGCTGACAAATAAAAGATTGAAGGAGATGTGGGAGGAGCAAAAGATGGTGGCGAAGAAGAAGATAGTGAAAAATAAGTAGAAGAAAAAGATGTAGAAGAAAAGAATAAGATGGGGGAAGAAAAGAAGATGGTGGAGGAGAAGTAGTAAAAGAAGATGAAGAAGAAGAATAAGATTATTATTATGACGACGATGCTGCTGCTGATGATGATGATGATGATGATGATGATGATAATGATGATGATGATGAAGAAGAAGAAGCTCTGCTGACTCTGATGGCTCAGTTCGCTGGAGCGCTTATCTGTGATTAGATAGGTATCTAGCCTGCTTTGTTCCCTGCAGCCTTCAGTTTGATTCTCATTCAGCCATGGATGCTTCTCATCATTCACCCATTCACCTCATTACTAACGCAGAAGTCTCCAGACTCTTGTGGGCATCATCTACAATAAAAAAAATTGGTGGCGACAGAGAAAAAGAAGAAGAGGAGAAGAAAATTGCTTTTCAAGTGAATTAAACGACTTGCAGTCAAATTTTATTAAAAATAAGTAGTATTTCACTTACTTTTGAAGGCCAAACGTTTTCGAGTTGTTGAAACCCCAAATTTGACTGCAAGTCGTTTAATTCACTTGAAAAGTTAATATTAACAACGCAGTTCGTCATGGAACAAGAAATCCAGGAAGAAAATTGCAATCTTTTCAAAGGAGAGTACTTATATTTTTGAAAATGGCAATAAAAATGCTATTTTTACCAGAAGAAGAAGAATACATTTATTCTAGGAATGAAGATTCAAATCAACTGAGCAACCTGCTAGTTTATCACATAATTCTTTTCATCCTCATTAACAGCCTTTTTCACCAAAGGTTCCACCTCATCTTCTTATTTTTCTTCCTTTCTCTTTCTCTTACTCCTTCACCTCTCAAATCTTCTACCTCTAGAAATTTTTTCATCATATACTTTTTCCTCTTCTTCTCCTCCTACAGTAGGTGTCAAGTCAAATGCCGATTCAGGCTCAGTTTTTTGCCACGCTTTTTCTAACCTAACGAGGCCCTGTCAAACCAAACCCAACCTTACATAAGCTAGTCCAAGCGTATTTAAGTCAATGTATGACAACCAGAAAATCCTCGTTTTCACAGAAACTTAGTTACCAGAAAAAGGTCAATTTTTGAACCATTTTCACGGTAGCACAAATT